>CM054058.1:35472059-36072059 GCA_028641055.1 Alopecurus myosuroides | reverse complement strand
CTGGCGCCACTAGGGGCTGGCCGTGCCACCCTAGGGTGTGCCTGACTGGTGGGTCCCCCTGGGGTCTCCCAGGTGGCTTTTTGCCTCATTTTTTACGTAAAAATTTATTATAATTTTTCTGGAATTTTTTGAGAAACTTTATTTTTCAGGTATTTCCAGAATTTTAATAATTAATAAAAACCAGGAAAACAAAAGTGAAAAGGTGGAAAACAAAACCAAAACCAGCACTACAGATGTTCTTTGACACTCTAATTGAAGAATATCCAAATAAAACAAAGGTGGTAGTGGTGAAAACAAAAGTATGGGTGGTGAAAACATGCCTAACCTCAGAAATCAGAGTGAAAACATCGGGAAAACATGCATCAGGATGATGGAAAACATGATTACACTCAAGTAATAATGTGATAACAGAACTAAACATGGTGAAAACATAAATGGGAAGGTGAAAACATAGTGCAAACATTGTCCTCTTCACTAAAAATGATTTTGTTAACAAGGGTGATCAAGTCTTGCTACCAGAATAATTTTCGTATGTAGAAAAACTATGCTAAACACTAAATAATTATGTTACCTCAACCTTGATAGGCATAGTCCCAATCATAATAATTTCATATTCTTTTGGTCGTGCTGGAATGGGACAATAAAATTCTCCAATCTTGATGGTCTCAACATTTTCAATTGAATTTAGACCATATTTTCTATCAATCTTCCTGGGAAAATAAAAAGTGTGCTCTTTATCATTGACATTAAAAATAACTTTTCCTTGTTTGCAATCAATAACAGCCCCTGCGGTATTAAGAAAAAGGTCTTCCCAGAATAATAGACATATTATCATCTTCGGGCATTTCCAACACAACAAAGTCAGTTAATATCAAACAATTATTAGCAACTTGAACGTGAACATCCTCACATATACCCACGGGAATACCAGTAGATTTATCAGCCATTTGCAAAGATATATCAGTTGGTATCAATTTATCTAGGAGGAGTCTTTTATAGAGAGTAAAAGGCATGACACTAACTCTAGCTCCCAGATCACACAAAGCAGTTCTAACATAATTATTTTTAATAGAACAACGAACAGTTGGTATACCAGGATCTCCAAGTTTCTTATGAACCTTTCCATGAAAATAATAATTAGCAAGCATAGTGGAAGTTTCCTCATTAGGAATCTTCCTTTTGTTAGATACAATATCTTTCATATATTTTGCATAAGGGGGCGATTTAATAGCATCAGTTAAAGGAATTTTCAAGAACAAAGGTTTCATCCATTCACAGAATTTGTTATAGTGTTCTTCTTCCTTAGATTTGTGTTTCTTATTAGGAAAAGTAATTGCTTTTGTACCCAAGGTTCTCTTTCATTACCATGTTTATTAGCAATAAAATCTTCCTTAGTGTACTTTGCAGTTTTAGCTTGCTTTTCAGGTTCAGTTACAGATTCTTCTTTATTAGAAGCATCATTCTTTTCATTACCACTTTCAGTTTCAGCATCAGAGATAGATATACTATTAGGATCTTTAGCAAGTTCAGAGGATTCTACAGCAGTTTTATGTTTCTTCTTCTTTTTCTTTTTAGTATGAATAACATCATTATTAGCTTGCTAAGAATCTTGTTCAATTCTTTTAGGATGTCCCTCAGGATATAAATGATCTTGTTGAGCAATACCACTTCTAGTTCTTATCTCATAAACATGTTTTTCTTTAGAAGCATTAACTAGTAAATCTTTTTGCACTTTAGCAAGTTGATCAATTTGAGTTTGAACCATTTTAAAATGTTTAACCCGCATTTTAACATCATTAGAGGTTCTCTCTATAATACCATGCAAATCATTAATATCTTTAGAGTTTTCCATAAGGTAATTTTGCACTCTTGTATTGAAATTATCCTGCTTAATGATATAATTATCAAATTCATCTAAGAATTGATCAGGAGGTGTTCTATAGGGAATATCTCTACTATCAAAGTATTGGAGAGAGTGTACCTCAATGGGTAATGGGTGAGGGATTGTCTTACATAATTCTTCTATAGGTGGAAGATTCTTCACATCTTCAGATTTAATACCCCTCTCTTTAAGAGATTTTTTGGCTTCTCTCATCAGTTCATAATTTAATTCAATCATTCCCCTCTTCTTGGGTGTTGGTGTTGGTGCTGGAGTAGGGGTCGGTTCAGGATCAACCTTAGTCCAATCATCATGATTTTGGCATATTTTATCCATTAATTCCTCAGCTTCTTCTGGAGTTCTTTGCCTGAAAACACAACCAGCACAACTATCCAAGTATGTCCTAGATTCAACAGTTAGTCCATTATAGAATATATCAAGAAGTTTATTATCATCTAGCTTATGCCCAGGTCTAGCCTTTACTAAAGAACCGAACCTTGCCCAAGATACAAACAATTTCTCTTCTTCCAATTGCTTGAAATTAAATATATTTTGTAAAGCAGCATGTTGAGCACTAGTAGGAAAATATTTTTGAAAGAAAGCATTAACCAAACCAATAGGGCTATCAATAGATCCAGGAGACAAATTGTTAAACCACGTTTTAGCTTCATCCTTTAATGAGAAAGGGAATATTTTAGCAACAAAGTAGCTAAGTTTCTTAAGGTCATCAGAGAATAAACTACTCAAAGAGGAGAGCTCATTCATATGTTTCACAACACTTTCATTTTCAGTTCCACAAAAAGGTTCTTTTTCAACAATAGATATATAAGATAAATCAAGACAGAAATCATAATCCTTATACCTAATATGAATAGGAGAAGTGGCAAACTTAGCATCAGGAGATAATTTCTATTTAAAAGCACGACATTCCATAAGGCGTATAGCAGCATCTTTATCCTTCATAGCATGTATTTCATCAATAAGATCATCACTCATTTCAATATAGGCATCATCCAAATCATCACTAGGATTTTCACTAAACTAAGGTGAAAAAGCAGGAGTAACGGGATTTTTATCAGGAGTTTGAGTGTTTGCAATATTTTTAGCTTTAGCAATAGTAGCATCTAAGAAAGGACCGAGAGAACCACTCTCATCAAGAACAGTAGAAGCATCATCAAAAGTATCAGAAGTATTTTCAGATTCAGCAGAAGTAATATGGGTAGCATGTGGTGGTGTAAGAAGCTTACTCATAACAGACGGTGAATCAAGAGCAACAGAGGTGTTCAGAGTTGTACCTCTTCCTGTAGTGGATGGTAATATAAGAACTCTTCAATCACGAGACTTACCCATGATGAATGATTGGCAGTAGATAATAGTACTCTCCGGTGAGCTTGCAAATAAAGCTATGATCCCCGACAACGGCCCTAGAAAATAGTCTTGATGACCCACAAGTATAGGGGATCACAACAGTCTTCGAGGGAAGTAAAACCCAAATTTATTGTTTCGACACAAGGGGAGCCAAAGAATATTTGTGAGAGTTAAAAAGTGAGTTGTCAATTCACTTGCACCTGAAAAGTAACAACTTTATAGCAGCACCAGCAGTGAAATAACTACAACAATAGTATGAAAACAACAGCAATGGTGATTGAAGTAAACAACGGATTAAATACTGTAGGCATAGAAATGGATGAACGGGTTTTGCATGGATGAGCAATTCAAATAATGATCATGTTAGGGGCATTGCAGATAAATAAGATAAAGCATCCAAGCACTAAGTAACCATAGGCATGTGTTCTGTAAATAGTCGTACGTGCTCGCAATGAGAACTTGCATAACATATTTTGTCCTTCCAGCCCGTGGCAGCGGGGCCTCAAGGGAACTACTGGTAATTAAGGAGCAACTTTTAATAAAGCACCGGAGCAAAGCATTAACACTCCGTGAACACATGTGATCCTCACATCACAGCCATCCCCTCCGGTTGTCCCAATTTCTGTCACTTCGGGGCCTCGGGTTCCGGACAATGATATTTGTAAACAACTTGCAGGTATGATCAAGAAACAATAATTATCATCATGATTGAATAACATGTTCAGATCTGAGATCATGGCACTCGGGACCAAAATGGCAAGCATTAAGCATAACAAATTGCAACAATGTAAATAGCACTAATAGAGGACATTAGGTACTATGCCCTAACAATCACGGCATTATTACTTGAACGAACTCATCCAATCCCTACCATCCCCATCAGCCTACAGCGGGGAATTACTCACACATGGATGGGGAAACATGGATGGTCGATGGAGAGGCGTTGGTGATGACGGTGGTGATGATCTCCTCCAATTCCCCGTCCCGGCAGGGTGCCAGAACAGGAACTTCTGATCCCCGAATCGAGGTTTGGGATGGCGGTGGCGCTCTGTTGTGTTTCTGTGGAATATGACGAACCCCCTCGGGTTTTAGGGTTGGAGGCTACTTGTAGTCGAAAGGGGAGTCCGAGGGGGGCCCTCGGGGGCCCACACCCTGTGCTGGCGCGGCCATGGGGACCCGTGCCAGGGGGTGAGGCCACCCTGTGGCTCCTCTCCTGGCCCCCTTCTTGCTCCCGGGGTATTCCGGGGTAAAAACACCAATGGGCCTTTTTCTGGGCATTTTCCTGAAAGTTGATTTTTCTGCACAAAAACAAGACACCAAGGTAACTCTTCTGAAAACAGCATTAGTCCGTGTTAGTTGTATCCAAAACACACAAGTTTAGAGAAAAACAATAATAAAAGTGTTCGGAAAAGGAGATACGTTTTCGACGTATAAGATGCCCCCGTGGTTCATCCCAGCAAATTCTAAGAATACTCAAGCATCTAAGCTTGGGGATTCCCAAGGCATCCCCTTCTTCATCAACGATTTATCAGGTCACTTCTAGTGAAACTATATTTTTATTCGGTCACATCATATGAAGTTTACTTGGAGCGTCTGTTTGTTTTTCTTTTGTTTTACTTTGTTTTTTTTCTAGATACAATTATATAGTTGGACCCTAACATTCCTTGTTTGGGAGAGAGACACGCTCCGCTTTTTCGTTTGAATACTCGTTATGCTAATATTCTTAGTTTTTCTTCTAGTTGCTGCAAAAATTCTAGTTTAGCTCTTGTTTTCATTGCATCTCTTATTCGGAGCTGTTAGTTTTAGTAGAGTTATGTGAGTACTCTCATGTTTTCTTTCTGTATCTTTTAGAGAGTTTTTGTTAAAAACATATTTTTATGGTGCTTGTTGGGAAAAGAAACTGTTGCTTGTAGTAGAATTTATAACGGTGCAAGTAGAAGCTTGTATAGACTGTGGCTAGACTTTTTCATATCATGCTATATGATATTTTAATTCGAAATCCTAGTGGTTATTTAGTAGCATGATTAGTCTCAAATAGATGAGAGTGTTTAGTGTGCCATTGAAATAATCATGAGTTGTTCTTGTCATTTTGAAGCATAAATTTGTGGTGTTCTCCTTTGAATGTTGTATTTGGTTGACTTGGCGCATGCTCACACCATGTTTATGACTATGAACCAATCACTTATAGCCTCTATGACCATTTAGTTTTTGAACTTGTGGTACCACTTATGCTTTGATTAATGATTTTTATGTCGCTATGCATGATTATAGCTCTTATGTTGTCTTGATTTATTACTCCCAGTCTTTTGCTAGCCTCCACCTGTACTGAGTATGAGCTCTAATCGTGCATCCAACTACCAAAAACCAAAGTTTGCCAAATGTGTCCACAATACCTACCTACATCTGGTATTTAACCGCCACTCCAAAGTAAATTGCTCATGTGTTACCTTTAAAACTTTAAAAATTACTCATGTTTTGTGCTCCTGGTTTAGCTCATGAGGACGTAAATAGGGAATCTTTAACTCACTTGTTGATTGTACTTTCACACCATGGACTAGTGGCTTCATCCGCTTATCGATTTGATAGAAGTGCTGGCAGCGGGGCGTCCAGCCACAAAGTAATGCAAGAAATTCTCTTCACTATGGGAGCCTTTCTTGTGAAGTCTAGTTGGCTTTTGACATACTGTATTTTCTATTTACTATTCGTTGACATAAGCATACAGCTCTCTTAAAATGTTTTTAATAGCTCTGTTTAACAAAATAAAAAGCTCTAGCACATGAGTTGATCCCTGCTTCCCTCTGTGAAGGGCCTTTCTTTTACTTTTATGTTGAGTCTCCATCTTCTAACTTTATGCATAGTTGCCATTCTGAGTTTAATGTGCATCTGTCCCAGAAGCATTATTAATTGATTCATGTTGTGTTATTGGTTGTTCTCTAATTATTTGTTCTAGTCTCCCTCATGAACTTTGAAGGTGTCCTGGCATTTATGTTTTGCCCCACTCTTAAGGACAAGTGAAATATCACATTGCCATGCTATCTCTATGCTTGAAACAAACGTATATCTTTCGAGTGCATTATTATTCATGATCTTTTATTTGTGTTACTTCTCATGATGCAAGGTGATTGCTATGCTTTTTTTGGAACACTCTAACTGTTTGGCAAAAGCCCCACAACATCCCATTCCTTTATTAAAAATAGAAACCAAAGTTTATGTACAGAGAAGAAAAAAGGAAAGGTAAAACTATGTTACAAAGACCACCAACAGCATCAATCAGCTAGGAAAGATTATTAATCCAAAGCAACAACTCATCAGCATGTTTCTTCTTCATTCTGTACTGCAGCATGGTTAGATCATGAATGAACCGCCTCTTCCATCCAGCAAAAGAAGGCTTCTGATTCTCAAAAATCTTGCCATTTCTTTGTAGCCAAATATGCCTACAAGCAACAATCACCACTTCCATAAAGAAAGGTTTAGCAAAGTCCTTTCTTGCTTGGCTTACACTTAAGTGTATATCAGTGGCTTGAACCCAATAAATCTGAAGATAGTTCCAAATCCTCTGGCTAAAATTGCAAACAAAAAAGAGATGCAAACGATCCTCATGCACACCAACAGGGCATAAGACACAATGGAAATTATCAGTGACTTCCCAATGCCTTCGCTTCAGTAAATCCTTGGTATTTAACCTCTCCTTGATTAGTAACCAAGCAAACACTTTCAACTTCATGGTACAGGAGGATTTCCAAAGCCATTTATAGATGAAAGGGGTGGCTAAAGGCTTATAAATTGTCTTGTAAAATCTGGCAGATGTATAATTAGGCCCCCGAGAATAACCCCACTCATCTTTAGCATTGGATATTGGATTCTAATCTATCAATTGCTCCATTAGCTGGAACTCAACAAAATCTTGCTGAGATAGGGGTAACTGAAAAGGCTGATATTTCTCCTCCATATCATAGATATAAGCCACTGACAAATTATCATTGAGCACATATGAAAACATCCTAGGAAATCTCACCTTAAGAGGGACAGAAGAATTACCAATCTGCCAATTATCTTGCCAGAATAAAATAGAATCACTAGTACCATGTTTTACAGCAGACACTGCTCTAAAATTATCAACCAGTTTCATGACATCTCTCCACCAGAAAGAGCCCCTCAAGATATCTCCATGAGGCACTTTATCTCTGTAATATCCATCCCAAACCAATTGAACCCAAGGTCAACCTTATTGTATAATTTATCTAGAAATTTGATCAACAAAGCAGCATTTTTCTTCTGTAAATCCACAATACCCAACCCACCACAAAGCTTAGGCAAAGTCACCACTTCCCAAGTAGCTAATGACTTACTAGGGGTCTCAGAATTCCCTCTCCAAAAACATTGCCTAAGAATTCTATCCAACTGTTTAGTTATACCAGGGGGCAACTGCATGGTACACAGAAAATCCAATGGCATGGAAGAAAGGGCAGAGTTAATGAGCTATAACCTTGCACCTTGAGACAAGAAAGAAGAGCTAGAAGCAAGTCTTCTTTCAAGCTTGGAAACTAGGGGCATAAGATCCATGATTTGAGGCCTGGTTGTGCCAAGAGGCAAGCCAAGATAAGTGAAAGGTAGGGCCCCCACCCGACAACCAAACTGAGCAGCCAGTGAGTTCAAACAATCCTCATCTACATTAATTGGCAGCATATGTGATTTATTATAATTAATTCTCAATCCAGTAGACAAATAAAAACTCTCTACGGCCTCCTTTAAACAAGCTAACTTAATACTATCAGCAGGCAGAATAAGCAGAGTATCATCTGCATATTGCAAAATTGGAAACAAAGTATCATGTGTGTCAATAGGCCTGGAAATGAATCCTTTAGCCAGTAAGTCATTAACCACAGCTTGAAGTAGCTCAGACCCCAAAACATAAAGGAGAGGAGACAAAGGATCTCCTTGTCTTACTCCTCTTTTGCAAACAAATTGCTTCCCAGGCACACCATTAAGCAGAACTGTAGAAGATCCACCAGAGAGTATTTTCTTGACCCAATTAATCCACAAATCATTAAAAACCTTTCACCTTAAGAACCTGAATGGTTGCCTCATGCTCAATAGTATCAAAGGCTTTAGCAAAATCTAGCTTGAGAATAATAATTGGCTTCTTAGACATATGGCATTGGAAAATATATTCAAAAGCCCAGGCTAAACAATCTTGAATTGTTCTTCCTTTAATAAATCCATATTGATTTTTGCTCATCTTAAGCCTATTAGAAGCCAGCTTAGTGAGAAATTTTAGACAGACATTGGTTAAAGAAATGGGCCTAAAATTATTAACCCCCTCTAGCACCGAAATTTTAGGCACCAAAGTGATATAGGATCCATTAATATTTTCCATATTAAGAGATCCACTATGAAAATCAGCAGCCAGCTTATAGAAATCATATTTGACAATGGGCCAACATATTTTGAGGAATAAGCCATTAAAACCATCTGGACCAGGTGCTCTATCAGCAGGCATAAATTTAATGACATCATCTTGCTCAGATAAAGAAAAAGAAGAGGTGAGCTCATCCAAACCATCCACCTTATCCATGATACAATTAAGATCAAATTTCATATCAATCCCATCAGATCTTCCCATCATAGGATGGATAACTAGACCAAAGCAATCCAGCCATTTCATGATGATCAGTAATCAGTCTCCCATCAGCAGATTTAAGAGAAGAAATAGACCTCCTTCTAAATCTAGCAGTGGCCATGGCATGGAAGAATTTGGTATTGTCCTCCCCCTGTTTAATCCAACAAATATTACATTTTTTCTTCCAGTAATTGCATTCAGCTAGCAATAGCTCATCATGATGGTTTTTGACAATTTTCCTAAAATTAAACTCAGCTCTAGTAAGAGGCCTATGCTCCTCCAGAGAGTCCAGGATCAAAATGACCTTATTACACTGTAGGATCATCAATTTCAACTTTGAGAGTGAAGTATGCCATCTTTTAATAGGATATCTCAATAATTTCAATTTATCCACCATAATAGCAGAAGAATGAGATTTTTTAGAGTCTTGAGCCCAACTTCCTGCCACACAGTCCACAAAACCAGGCATATTACCCCAAAAATTCTCAAATCAAAATATTTTTGCGTTGGGAATATGTGTATCAATATTAACAACACATGGTATGTGATCAGAACCAGTATTAGCCAAAGGAATAACAGTGGAATTTGGATAATCAGTGATCCAATTGGCACTAGTAAAAAACCAGTCCAACTGCTCCAACTGTGGTGCCTGTTGCATATTGGACCAGGTATAGGCTCTTCCTTTAAGTGGCAATTCCTCCCAACCATCATGCCCAATTATCTCATTGAATAAGAACATATCATTTACATCACCACTAGGCTTATTCCTGTTACTCTCTGATCTAATAAAATTGAAATCCCCTAGTATTAACCAATTATCATTACTAGGGATATTCAGATTATAGAGCCAGGCCACAAAATTATCTCTTAAAATCCCATGACAAGGTCCTTAAACAGACACAAGGGTCCAGGAGGCATTGTTATGCTTGGAAGTGAAATTAATTGATACAGCATCAGACTGAATATCAAGCAAAAGCCCCTCAAAAATTGATGAGTTCCAAATAACAAGAATTCCACTAGATGCACCACTAGAAGGAGCAAAAGCAAACTGATCAAATCTCTTAGGACATAATTTTCTAATAAATTTCCAGTCAAAATTTTCAAATTTAGTTTCTTGTAAGCAAATAATTGAACATTCAATTTCCTCAATTTTTTCACGCAGGTCTCTTTGCCTGATATCGGAATTTAGAACACACACATTCCAACATAGCACACGCCACTTTCTCAAACATAGTTAATACATTAATAACAAAAGTGAGGATGTTCAGATACACTCTCTTTACAACACAAAGTGCCAAAGAAAATATAAGCATTGGATTAGGAAACAAAAGCCACCAGAAAATAAGTAGACAAGGCACTCCAAATAAGAAACTAGAAGACTCCAGCTTCTTTACATAGCAGAAGGCAGACTCAATCATCATGGCTAGAAGAGGAATCATCCTTACGATCTGCCTCAAGCACATCCACAGAGAGCTTATTATTATCAATTCCTAGCTGCCTGCCCACTCTTTGAAGGACCTGAATAGGTGTAGGTGGGATCACCTCATTGTTCCTGTTATCCTCTCCAGTGTCACGTTTCTCCTCATCCTCCACAGCCTCTGAATTTCCCACCAACAATTTTGCCCTAGGCCTCCAGCTCTGACCAGAGGTAGGAGTGATTACAGGTTGTGGCTTGAAGCCATTGTTCTTGAGAGAACTACTAGTGAACCTCTTCTCAACCTGCTGCACCAAATATATCTTTTTCTTCCTCCCACATTTTTTAGTAGTGTTAGGAATAGCAGCAAAGGTAAGCTCAGTTTGTTCTATATCAGCAGCAGTGCTATCAAGAGGGAAAAGAGCACGAGCCACCGGCCTTCTTTTTGGGATCAAGTGCCTATGCTCACAGACTGTACTGCCCAAAGCAGGGTAATTATAGTTATCAAATGCCAGAGCCCAATCCCTCTTTAAGTACTAAAAGGAGCTATATTAGGCATTTGCATGGCCAATGGAGGATCTTTAAAGAATATCATAGGCAGGAAATAGTCCATTGTTTTCTTCCACATCATGGTAGGTGGTAGAACATGTCCAAAAACAGTGAGGACCATGCCAACTTGCATATTATCCTGTCCTAATTGTAGGTTACCCAATGCCTAATCCTGACTATCATCTGAGCCAGTAGAGGGATCTGAAACACCAGAGCCTTGCTCCTCCTGCTGAACCATGTCATTGTCCTGTTCCTGTTCATCATCCAGGATGTTGGCATTAAAGAAATTATGAAACTATATATCCTCAGCATTCTGATGAACATTGCCATGATCCTGTGGGATCTCATTCCAACCCAATTCAGGGTACTGTGGCAGCACCCACATGTGATTATTCATAATTAAATTGCCAGGCAATGTGTGTGGGCTGCTATCAGGTGGCATTGGGTCCTCATCAGCTGGCAGGGCATCCGCAAATTCAGCAGAGAGAATATACACAAGTACAATCCAAGATCAACTATCCCCCCCCCCCCAAAATTTGCAAACTTTCCAAAAACCACATCACGAGGAACCAATGTTGTGGATGGGAAAGTGGCATAAACCAGAGCACGAGACAGGAAAGGATCCTGATTGTTCCAGTGGTGAAAAACCCCCAAAAGTGGAAACAGCCTTGGAGAGCCCAGCCTCATTGCGATAGTCAGGGGGGACACCAAGCAGCATCAGCCAACCACGTCTAGCACCCATAGGAGAGCGAAAATTTGGCCCCTCATTATGATTAAAAAATCTAACAAATACATTGGGCTGGAGCATGAAGGGGGGGATGCTGAACAAGAGCCTGACGAGCAGTAGCACTTCTCATCCTGAACATGCCTACTCCAAACAAGCAAGATTGATAATCCACCACTTCTCGCTGCATCTGAGGGCCAACAAGGAAATCTCTTACCCACTCACGCCAAAACGCCTCTGCATGCTGTGGTCGCCTCAGCATCACTTCCGCAACACACCACTCTTCATGCTGTATAGGAGGATCTTCACGCACGAAATAGAATGTTCGAGGGAGCCGAGTAGGACCCCCATCGATGACTTCATGTCCCCATGGGTCCCAAGGCTGTGGGTCGAGCTCAAACACCGCCATGGAAGGAGTAGGCTCTTCTTCTACAGAACAGGTAGTTTTCGAGGTGGAGGAGACCTGGATGCGCGTAGCAGTAGCCGATGCCTCTGAGTTTATCGTTTGTAAAGGAGGCGAAACAACCAGGGCTTTGTTTGTAAGAGGAGGACTTGTTTTAGGAATCCACCGCTTCCCTTTTCTAGCTTGATGTGTAAGACACGATTTGGCTTTGTGTCCGTAATGGAAACACTGTTTGCACCTAATATCATTATTACAATAAATAACCTTGTATCCCATCCGAAGGCAACGAGAACACTCCCAAAAATTGAAAGCAACCTCTTCAATAAAAGATTCCAAACCAGAATTTTCCACGGGTTTAGAGGAAGAAATAGAGCCAGGATCCAATTCAGCTGCAGAGCTTGAGATAGCAGATGATGATATTGCAGTTGTAAACGAACCAAAGGAGATATTTTCCTTATTATAGCCTTTTCAATCCTCATAACTGATATCATCAGCAAAAACCAATTTCCTAGCAGTATGGCTCGTGGATTTTAAACATGACTTAGCAGGACCCAATTTTAAAGCTGAAACCCCTGCTTGAACTCTTTTCTTCGATGGACTAACCAAAATCCACTGCTTATTACAGTCACGTTGCCAATCAGAGAACTCCTTCTTCCAATTTGGACCTCCACGTCCCCAAAGATGAAAGAAGCACTCAAATTGCTTGCATGAATATTTCCTCAGATTGAAAATACGAAAACCAACCCTTTTACTAGACACATTAAAGGAGAAGGTTCTGTCATGCAACAAGGAGACCATTAAATGTCCACAATAACCTCCAATAGCAGCTTCTAATGCAATCGAGACATTCTCCTCATTAATGCGAAAATTGGCCCGACCAACAGAAACTGCCAATGTGAAGTGAGGCGAATCATCTGCCGGGTGCACAGTTCCGAGGAAAGATCTTGCAATACCACGTGCAAAATTAATGCCCGGGGAGAATCCAAGCCCAAATTAATTGCAGCACGCACTGAAGAACTAAAACCCTCCGCAGGTGACTCGTCATGGGATGTAGCAGATGAACTCGATCTGTCTCGTGTGGAAAAATCCACCGTGCCCAATTGCACAAAATCCTCCGAGGAGGCATCCAAGGGTGATTCGAGACAAGAACAAATCATCGCAACATGAGAGTGAAAAATTACCTTAGATCCAATACAAATGGACTCATCACGTCCAAGTTTGCGACCCACTAGGGATCTACCTTTGGTATCCTTCAGAACAATCCATAGAGCGTGAGTCCACATATGGATGGATCCATCATTGGACTTAAGCCGATCCCGATCCACATCTTTGGAGGTTGAATATGTGATCTTCCAATGCCACGTTGGTGGGATTGTAGGGGCCATGCACGTATAGGGGGCAACCAATGTTGCCGGAGAGAATGGTTGGAGAGGAGGGGGGTTTTGGTGGTGGAAGGGGGGAGATCGCCGGAGCTAGGGTTTAGGGGGTGGGTGGTCGCCATGAGGGAGGGTGGTCGCCATCGTTCCAAGCACATGATTGCTATGCTTTATTGTTAAAATTTTATTAATCATGCTTGTGTTGAAGTTCTATGATCTCTGCTTACATATGCTTTTACATTATTGATGATCAAGTTTATGTTGGTAGCATGTCACCTCAGAAATTATGTGTTTTTATCGTTTACCTACTCGAGGACGAGTAGGAACTAACCTTGGAGATGTTGATACGTCATAAATATATCCTTAATTTCCGATGTTCCATGTTGTTTTCATGTTGTTTCTTACATGTTTGCTTTACACTTTATGTCATTTTTATAGATTTTCTGGACTAACCTATTGACAAGATGCCACAAAGCCAGTTCCCTGTTTTCTGCTATTTTTAGTTTCGGAAAAGGTGTTCTGGAAATATTCTTAGAATTGGAAAATTCAAAGCCCGGAAGTCTTAGAATTCCCGAAGGTTCCATGGAGTCCCGAAGAAGCCCGGAGGGGGGCCACAGGGGGTCCATACCATAGGGCGGCGTGCCCCCTGGCCGCGCCTTGGGGTGGTGTGGGCCCCTCGGACGTCCACCGCCATCGCCCTTTCACCTATTTATACCCCTCGATATGTCAACCCTAAAAATATACCCCTTCATCCCGAGAAACACCCGAGGCCGCCGTCATCGTCATCCCGAGATCGGAAGGGTTCTGGAGCTCTCCCCGGCACCCTGTCGGGAGGGGAATTCATCACAGAGGGGGTGTACACCACCATCCCCTCCTCCGAAGTGATGCGTGAGTAGTTCATCACTGGACTACAGGTCCATAGTAGTAGATAGATGGTTATATTCTCCACTTTGTACCTCATGTTTAGATCTCGTGAGCTGCCCTACATAGTCGAGATCATCTTTATGTAATGCTACATGTTGTGTTTGCTCGGATCTGATGAATGTTGAATGCTATGTATTCTGTTTATCAATTTATCATGTTATCTTCATGCATATGTTATTTATTGTCTTGCATGCTCTCTGTTATTAGTAGATGCTCTGGCCAAGTAGATTCTAGTAACTCCAAGAGGGAGTATTTATGCTCAATAGTGGGTTCATGCCTCCTTTGCATCTGTGCTCGAGTGACAGAAACCTCGCGGATGGAGGATATATTCGGATAATTAGGGAGAAAACAACGACATTTACTTAGTTTGCATTGTTTACATTACACACTTTGCTTACTGCGATAATTTGTTGCTTTCAACTTAATACCAAACATTTGTTCGGATCATATTCGGTGGGTGGATTATTAGTCATAGATGCAGTTGGACGACGGTCTATGTATCTTGTTGTAATGCCCGCATGAATCACATAGTAATCTTTATGTCTTGCATTTGCACTACAGTGCAGCCTTCATTTCTGTCAATTGCTGAGCTGTAATTTGTTCACCACACATGTTATTTATCTTCTATAGAGAGACACCACTAATGAACTGTGGAGCCCGGTCCATTTTCTCATACTGATAATACACACACTGCTTCCACTATTTTCACACTGCTTTCAGTGTTTTCATACTGCTGCTACTGCTTTCATATTGTTCTCATATTGTTTTCCACACCATATGTTTAACCTCTTTGTGTTCAGCAAAACTGGTGAGATTGACAACCTCACTATTTTGTTGGGGCAAAGTGATTTGATTGTGTTGTGTAGGTTCCACGTTGATGCTAAACCGATAGTGCGCCCTACCATCTCAGCTGCATCAACCTTCAGAGATTGTTTGTCCTCCTATTGGTCGATTCAACCTTGGTTTCTTTTCTGAGGGAAACTTGCCGCTGCACTCTTCACAATCTTTCTCTTGGGGTTTACCAACGAGAGTGTCAACTACACTCCATCAAGTATTCTGGCACATTGCCGGGGAACAAAGTTTTCGAGAGCAAGCAGCCTCCCGTCAAGGCACCCATCAGATACCAATTGTTTTGTTCTATCTCCGACATAAAAGGTTTGATACAACTTATTCCAATCATTTTCGTGTTTTTTGTCTATCTCCGACATAAATGGTTTTTGGCCATAACACCCGTCATTTGCACCGAAACAAGAATATAGAGCTAACATTATGGAGGAGGTCGGTACATCTAGATAGATAAACAAGGCATTACATAATGGCAAAGTCGATCTAAAGCTAAATGGAGAGCATAGATCTAGATAAACAAGGCAGTACATAATGGCAAGAGTGGATCTGATCTGCTAGTCATAGTACTCCTGCCTTGGACTATAGTACTCCAACTCGTAGTTGCCGTAGTCGCCGCCGTCATCGTCACTATAGTCAGACGGTGCTCGGGGAGTGACCCTCGAAGGATCAGGACGCCTGTACTGGGCATGAGGGCAGCGCTTGAGGGGGTTATTATCGGTCCTAATGTAGTTCATGATGCTTTGAAGAGTCCGTCCTCCGCCCCACCACAGCTGACGACCGGCCTCGTTGAAGTTCGAAGGAGGCAGGCCGTTCTCCTCGTACCTGGCGAGCGCCCTCCCATGCCGATTAATGAAGAAGGCGTCCCAAGTAGGGAGGTAATTGGGATTCCAACGGGGATCCCTTCGCTGCTCCGGCGTGATATCGTGGTAGTAGTGGTTCGTGATGGCGGCCCGACGCGCCACACCTTGAGGAACGGGAGGGACCGGCACTCCTCCGGCGGTCAGCATCCAACCGGCGGGGACGCTGTAGCCGGGCGGGAAAGGGTAGTTTGAGGCGGAAAGCGCCTCCACCAGCGGGTAGGTTAGAGTGGGTACGGTAGAAGCCATGGGAGAGTGATGAGGTTGCAGATATGAGTTTAGATGTCTTATGCCAATGGTGGAGATGCATACATATATATAGTGAGAAGAAGCAGACCCTTTAGTCCCAGCCTGTTATACCAACCGGGAATAATCGGTTAGGGTTTCGCCGGGACCGATCATAAAGAATCACACGGATCGTGTGTTTCTTTCAAGCGCTTTTGAGTCGTTGGATCAGGGCTATGTTTCTTTCGAGCTCTTGTGAGCCGTTGGATCAGGGGTATGGTGTGTTCCTTTCGAGCGCTTGTGAGCAGTTGGATCAGGGTTGTTTCTTTCGAGCGCTTCTTAACCGTTGGATCGAAACCCTAGCATAACACTTTGTGAGCCAAACGACCCTATATATAGCCCACCTCTCAGACTCCCTGCATACATCATTCAGTTCATCCACCTTATTGGTCTAGAACTTTGACTAGAGCCTCGAGTGGGTAGCAATGTGCAACTATTTGCTTGGTTGTGTTAGGGTGGACCCTAGGAAGTCACAAAACAATGGCATGAACCACCTCTACACAATATTCCCTCCCGTTCGTCGGTTCTGGTACTTTCAGCCTATAAGTACTTAGACTCGGAGAGAGGAATCGATGCCGGTGAAGACCCAACACAAAGAGTGAGTGAATATTTGGCATGTACAACCCTAAGAACACATTTAAACACCTGGTATGACAACTCCTAGCTTTTGGTACCATCCCGATGCTCCGGAGCCCCTCTGCAGCGAAATCCTAGCCCGGCTGGAGAAAAGTGCACCTTATCGGTCTACAGCTTTCACCGGAACCTGGAGTGGGTAGCAATGTGAAACTCTTGCTTGGTATGTTAGGTTGGACCCTAGGAAGTCCCAAAACAATGTCATTGACCACCTCTACACACGATTCACTCTCGTTCGTCGGTTCCGGGACTTTCAGCCTATAAGTACTTAGACTCGGAGAGAGGAATCGATGCCGGTGAAGACCCAAAACAAAGAGTAAGTGAATATTTGGCATGTACAACCCTAAGAACACGTGTAAACACATGGTATGCCAAATCCTAGCTTTTGGTGCCATCCCGACGCTCCGGAGCCCCTATGCGGCGAAACCCTAGCCCCGCCGAAGAAAATTCCACCTTATCGGTCTACAGCTTTCACCTGATCCGGAGTAGGTATAAATGTGCAAATCTTTGATTGGTTGTGTTAGGGTGGACCCTAGGAAGTCCTAAAAAACTGGCATGAACCACCTCTACACAAGATTCCCTCCCGTTCATCGGTTCCGGGACATTCAGCCTATAAGTACTTAGACTCGGAGAGAGGAATCGATGCCGGTGAAGACCCAGCACAAAGAGTGAGTGAATATTTGGCATGTACAACCCTAAGAACACATGTAAACACATGGTATGCCAACTCCTAGCTTTTCGTGCCATCCCAACGCTTCGGAGCCCCTCTACATCGAAACCCTAACCCCGCTGGAGAAAAGTCCATCTTATCGGTCTACAGCTTTCACCGGAGCCCGGAGTGGGTAGCTGATACGTCATAAACGTATCCTTAATTTATGATGTTTCATGTTGTTTTCTTATTGTTTCCCACATGATTTCTATACACTTTATGTCATTTTTATCGATTTTCCGGACTAACCTGTTGAAAAGATGCCACAAAGTTAGTTCCCTGTTTTTGCTGTATTTAGTTTCAACAAAGTTGTTATGTAAATATTCTCATAATTGGAAAATTCGAAGCCAGGAAGTCTTAGAATTCCCGAAGGATCCACGGAGTCCCGAAGAAACCCGGAGAGGGGCCTTAGGTTGGCCACACCATAGGGCGGCGCGCCCCCTGGCCGCGCCCTGGGGTGGTGTGGGCCCGCAGGCCTCGACCGCCTCTGACCTTTCGCCTATTTATTCCTCCCTAGACGTAAACCCTAATTAGATCCCACTTTTTCCCGAGAAACATCAGAGGACGATGTCATCGTCATCCCGAGATCGGGAGGGTTCTCGAGCTCTCCCCGGCACCCTGTCGGGAGGGGAATTCATCACCGGAGGGGTCTACACCATCATGCCCTCATCCGAAGTGATGCGTGAATAGTTCATCCCTGGACTACGGGTCAATAGCAGTAGCTATATGTTTGTTATCTCCACTTTGTATCGCATGTTTAGATCTTGTGAGCTGCCTAACATGATCAAGATCATCTTTATGTAATGCTACATGTTGTGTTTGCTGGGATCTGATGAATGTTGAATGCTATGTCTTTTGATTATCAATCTATCATGTTATCTTCATGCATATGTTATTTATGATCTTGCATGCTCTCCGTTGTTAGTAGATGCTCTGGCCAAGTAGATGCTAGTAACTCCAAGAGGGAGTATTTATGATTAATAGTGGGTTCATGCCTCCTTTGCATCTATGCTCGAGTGACAGAAACGTGACTGATGGAGGGTGTGTTGTTGTCGTTAGGGAGAAAACAACAATGTTTTGTCTAAGGATGATTTTAGTGTTTACATTACACACTACTGCAATTATATGTTGCTTGCAACTTAAAACCCAACGTTTGTTCGAATGATATTCGGAGGGTGGATTATTAGTCATAGATGTAGTTGGATGATGGTCTATGTATTTTGTTGTAATACCCGCATGAATATCATAGTAATCTTTATGTCATGCATGTTCTTTATCTGTCAATTGCCCAGCTGTAATTTGTTCACCACGCATGTTAGCAATCTTTTATGGAGAGACACTTCTAGTGAATTGTGGACCCCGGTCCATTTTCCCATACTGATAATACAACCACTGCTTTCACACTGCTTCCATTATTTTCACACTGCTGCTACTATTTTCATATTGTTCTCATATTGTTTTCCACACCATACGTTTAACCTCTTTGTTATCAATAAAAACCGGTGAGATTGACAACCTCACTGCTTCGTTGGGGCAAAGTAAATTGTTTGTGTTGTGTAGGTTCCACGTTGCTGCTGAACCGGTAGTGTGCCATGCCATCTCAGCTGCATCAACCTTCTGAAGTTAATCATTCCTCCTACTGAGAAAACGTGTTGTTGTGCTCATCAAACATTCCAACGAGTGCAAGTCCTGCACCATCAAAGGATTTCATTGCTAATAAACATGGTAATAAAAGAGAGCCTTGGGTACAAAAAGCAATTCCTTTTACTAATAAGAAACACAAATCAAAGGAAGAAAAACATTATAATAAATTCTATGAGTGGACGAAACCTTTGTTTTATAAATTCCTTTGATATGATGCTATTAAACTGCCTCCTTATTCCAAATATATGAAAGATATTGTCTCTAACAAAAGGAAAATTCCTAATGAGGAAATTTCCACTATGCTTGCTAATTACACTTTCAATGGCAAGGTTCCAAAGAAGCTTGGAGATCCTGGTATTCCTACTATCCCTTTTTCTATTAAAAATAATTATGTTAGAACTACTTTATGTGACTTGGGAGCAGGAGTTAGTGTTATGCCTTTTTCTCTCTATAAGAGGCTCTCTCTAGAAAAATTGATACACACTGATATATCTTTGCAAATGGCTGATAAACCTTCTGATATTCCTGTTGGTATATGTGAGAATGTTCCCGTTCAAGTGACTACTAATTGTTTGATATTAACTGACTTTGTTGTGTTCGAAATGCCTAAAGATGGTAATATGTCTATTATTCTTGGGAGACCTTTTCTTAACACTGTAGTGGATGTTATTGATTGCAATCAAGGAGACTTCTAATGTCAATGATAAAGAGAATATTGTTTATTTTCCCAAGAAGATTGAGAGAAGATATGGTTTAAATTCAATTGAAAATATATAGACCATCAAGATTGGAGAATATTATTGTCCCGTTCCAATGCCACCAAAAGAATATGAAATTATTATGATTGGGACTATGTCTATCAAGGTTGAGGTAACATAATTATTTAGTGTTAAGCAAAGTTTTGTTTCATATAAAAATTATATTGGTAGTAAGACTTGATCAACCGTGTTAACAAAATGATTTTGATTGAAGAGGACAATGTTTTCACTATGTTTTCACCTTCCCCATTATGTTTTCACCATGTTATCACCTTGCTACTTTAGTAGTATTATGTTTTCCATCATCCATAGTAATGTTTTCATCTTGATTACTATGGTTATGCATGTTTTCACCACTCATAATTTTGTTTTCACTACTTCCACCTTTGTTTTCTTTGGTTATTTTTCTATCGGAGTGTCTTAGAACCTTTCTAGTTCTAGTTTTGGTTTTTTCCACCTTTCCACATTTGTTTTTCTGGTTTTAAATTAATTATTAAATTTCGAAAATAACTCGAAAATAAAGTTTCTCGAAAAATTCCAGAAAAATTATAATAAGTTTTTACGTAAAAAATGAGGCAAAGAGGCACCTGGGGCACCCCAGGGGGACCCATCAGTCAGGCACGCCATAGGGTGTCGCGGCCAGCCCCCCGGTGGCGCCAACACGTGGTGTCGGGCCCCCTTCCCCCCACTAACTCTCTCCCCTGCCAAAGATTCCCTTCTCTCACCCGAAACTCAAAACATTTCCTAGAACTCGAGTTCATGCTGTTCTTCCTTGGGATCTTACGATCTTTTTGCTCAACCCACCATTGTTTCTGAAATTTGGTGCATTTTCTCTCCGGTATGTGACTCCTCCGATTATACAAGTAGAATTTTATTTGGTGGAGTATTTCTAGAGTATTTTGGTACTATAGGTGACATCTTATGTGATTTTGCATGCTGGATTTGGGTTGAAATAATATAGTTTTGATGCATGTTTATCTCACCTAAAAGTCTCTATAGTAGTTTCCACCTTATAGTTGCTTGAAATCAATTTTTGTGATGATTGTTGGTAAATTTCAGAAATGGACAGCCACAACTTTGGAGAAATATTTAGGAGTGATGCACCTAGAAGAACAAGGCCCTCACATTCATCTACTCTATTGAGGCCATCCTATAATGAAGACGTTATTACACCAAGCATCGATGATGAGGGAGGAGATGGAATTGCTAATCCATCTAGTTTCCCTTGCTATACATTTTTTGAGAGTTGCAGCTATACTTGATGACTTCTTGATGCTGATTGAAAGGGTTGGATTAACCAACTACATGAATGATGAAGGTCCCTAATATGCTATTCTGACAAAAAAAAAATCTGCGAGTTTTATATTTCATAACTCACCATATAACCCAACTGTTGCTTTTAAGAAAAATTGGTAGTCCTTTTTCCCTGTCCTTGGAGAGTTTTTGAAACATTATAGGTATCAACGCCTCCAGGACAGCATGCAAGATTCAGGAGGTCCCGCTGATCTTATGGAGCTCTATTGAGGAGTTACCAATGATGATTGCCGCTCAGCTCAGTGCGGGAAGATAAGAAATATTCAACTTCCTGCTATCATATATTTTACTTACTATCTTGCTACTAGTATCCTTGGTAGGGAGAACACTAGCAACATTTCAAACTATCAAGTTGCCTTTCTTGCTGCTGCACTTAAACGTAGCAACAAGTATAACCTTGGTGCTCTCTTTGCTCACCGCCTAGCTGCTAAGGGACCCATTTATGGGGGCATTATTGTTACACGTATAGGAACTGCTCTAGGCCTTCCTATTGCTTCCCATAATGAACTGATAGCTCCTTATGGACTTAGTCTTGCTGCCATGAAGGCTCATCATTTTATTACTGCTAACCCTACTGCTGAACATTTAGTATATAGAGTTTTATTTGTTGACGAAGATGAGAGGGAAGTTATTTTGCCTCAGCCTGTCTTGTTCAAGGTTGACAGGATGCCATGTTTGCGCCCGAAAGGAGAGATAGATGAGCAGCTTGCTTGATGGAGTTCCATAGGCAGCAAATGAGGCGGAATGCGCCTTCCGAGGACTACACCATGCAATACACAGGGGCGTCCTCAAGCACATATCAAGAGGATGGCTCATCCTCGGCAAACGACGGGGGCGCCACCTCATGGCCCGCTTGGGATTGATCTCCACTTAGGCCAAATGCCTAAGCTTGGGGGAGGTATACCGACATCACACTCATATATATATCATATTTCTTTTGGCTCTTTGTCTATCCATGTTTTCGTTTCTTTCATTTGTTTTCATTTCTTTCGCTTCTTTCATTTCTCTTTGTTTTTGTTGTTTTGTTCTTGCTTTCCAAAACACAAAAAGACCAAAAATATTTCTGTTTTTTCTCTTTAATTTCTTTTGTTAGTTTGCTCTCCTTTCTATTTTCGGTTTAATATCCAAAAATACAAAAATATGTTGCTTTGTTTGCTTGTTTCTTTATGTTCTTGTTTTAATTCGAAAACCCCAAAATATTTGTTGTTCTTCTTTGGTTTTGTAAAGTTTGTTGCTGAGTTCATCGGTCTTCCATGTCTCCATTGGAGTTTGGTTATGATTCTATATTATTCAATCCACACGGGTGAAGAGAAATAATGATGATTTACGACAATTCAAGTTGTGGTGAGAGGCTTGTATGAACACTATCTGTTTTCATTTTTGTACATGTACTCATCCATGTGAACATGCTTAGTTTGTTCGTGTAAGGTGTATGTTATTTAATTGATCCTTAGTAGTTCATGCTCTCGCATGTTTAATTCCAACTAATTAATATTAGATAGCATGTAGTATAAATGTTTGATTTCACTGTTTTATTGATAGAAGGGTATGACATTGTGGTATCTCCCTCTGATTTTTTTGATTGAATCGACTTGGCACATGCTCACGCATGCATATGACTGAAAACAAAAATTCAATTAAGCCTCGATGATTTATTTTTCCTCAGAGTATTTTTATCACTTTTATGCTTCTGTTAATTTTGTTTTGTCGCAAGCATAATTATGACAATTGTTGCTCTCTTGATTGTCGCTCCCCGTCTATGCTAGCCTTCACCTGTACTGAGTATGAGCTCTACTCGTTCATCCAACTCCCAACAACCAAAGTTCTCCAAATGTGTCCACCATACCTACCTATATGTGGTATTTAACCTCCACTCCAAGTAAATTTCTCATGTGCTACCTCTAAATCCTTCAAAAAAAATCATGTTTTGTTTCCCTGTTTTAGCTCATGAGGACGTAAATAGAGAATCTTTATCTGACTTGTTGATTGGATTTCACACCCTAGACTAGTGGTTTCATCCGCTTATCCAAATGATAGAAGAACTGGCAGCGGGGTGCACAACCCTAAATTAATACAACAAATTCTCTTCACTATTTTTGCCCCTGATTTATCAGTCAAAGCATAATTGTGTAAACAAAAGAGAAAGAGGGATGATCTTCTACCCAGATGTGTTCTTCTATGGGAGCCGCTCTTGTGAAGTCTAGTTTGCTTGTGACGTACTGTATTGTCTGTTTACCATTCGTTGACATAAGCATACACCTCTCTAAAAAATGTTTTCAACACCTCTGTTTAATAAAATAAAAAGCTCTAGCACATGAGTTAATCCATACTTCCCTCTACGAAGGGCCTTTCTTTTATTTTTATGTTGAGTCTTCACCTTCACACTTTATGCACCTTCTTAAGGGCATGGATGTCATTTTTCGTGTAATGTGCGTGTCCCAGAACACGGTTGATTGTTGTATAACTTTGATGCTTTTATCTTTGATATCTTTATTTCTAGTCTTCGTTTGAACTTCAAAAGTGCCCTAGAATTTATGTTTTGCTCCATTATTAAGGGCAAGCAAGTACACTTTATCATAGCCTATTATGAGCATTCCAATCCTGCAGATTGATATATTTCATGTTGTTCATTATTAGTTTGTATGTATCTCTTCATGGTTGGCATAACTATTGGGTGACTTTTATCTTGTATACATCTGATTGTGAATTTCCTAAGCACTTGATCATATAGTGAGTATATTTACATCATATAAAACAAATGTGTTCGTAAAAGTTCTTTTATAGCACTCAGTTATCACTGAATTGCTTGAGGACAAACCATAAGCTAAGCTTGGGGGAGTTGATAAGTCCAAAACGTATCTCCTTTTATGAATACTTTTGCTATTGTTTGCCTCTAAACTTGTGAGTTTCGGATACAACTAAAACAGACTAACGTTGTTTTCAGCAGAATTACCTTGGTGTCTTGTTTTTGTGTAAAAAAAATCAACTTTCGGGAAAAATTCCAGAAAAGATCCCTAAGACATTAACACCCGAAGACCCCTGGAGCCAGAAGAAGTCACGGAGAGGGGCCAGGAGGGGGCCACACCACCCCTGGCCTCCCTAGACCACGCCACCTGGTGGTGTGGGCCCCCCAGGAACCCCCTCGGGCTCCCCTTTCGACTACTTATCGCCCATGACCCTAAAACAGAAGGGTGTTCATCATATTCCAAAAAAAACATCACACAACAATGCCGCCACCTCGAAACTCAATTCAGGGATCAGTAGTTCCTGTTCTGGCGCCCTGCCGGGACGGGGATTCGAAGGAGATCATTGTCATCGTCACCACCACCTCTTCTCCATCAACCATCCATGTTTCCCCGTCCATGTGTGAGTAAACACCGCTATAGGCTGAGAGGGATGGAAGGGATTGGATGAGATCGATCATGTAATATTGCCAGATTGTTAGGGCATAATGCCTAGTATCCATTGTTATTGTTTTATATCGTTTTTGCAACTTGTTATGCTTAATGCTTGTCACTTTGGGGCCGAGTGCCATGATCTCAGATCTGAACATGTTATTGTTTCATGAGTATAATTATGTTTCTTGATCATATTTGCAAGTTGTTTACACATGTCATTGTCCGGAACTCGATGCCCCAAAGTTACAGAAATTGGGACAACCGGAGGGGATGGTTGTGATGTGAGGATCATGTGTGTTCACGGAGTGTTAATGCTTTGCTTTGGTGCCTTATTAAAAGGAGCACCTTAATTACCAATAGTTTTCCTTGGGGCCCCGCTGCAAAAGTACTTGTAGGACAAAAGAGATTGTGCAAGTTTCTCACTACGAGCACGTATGACTATATTGGAAGAAATCCCTATGGTTTGCCTAGAACTTGGACGCTTTATTATTATTATCTGCAATGCGCATGTTTTTATTATTACATGAACTATCTTATCCATGCAACGTCCGTTCATCCATTCCCTATGCCTACGGTACTTTCATCCTGTTGTTTCCCGCAATTGCTACTGTTGTTACTATTTTATTACTGCTGTTATTTTACTACTACTGCTGCTATAAAACTGTTACCACTGATAAATTGTTGCGAGCAAGTCTAATTTCAGGTGCAGCTGAATTTACAACTCAGTTGTTAAGGCGTATAAATATTCTTTGGCTCCCCCTATTTCAAATCAATAATTTTGGTTTTACTTTTCTCGAAGACTGTTGCGATCCCCTATACTTGTGGGTCATCAACAGACCTGACCTACACAGTCTCGAGACCTCCGGCTCGAATACGGTTAGGTAATCATAGCGACTCGGGACACAGAGGACTTATCGAGTCGAACTTGACCTTAAAGGGGTACCTGGCGTGTCTGCTAGGATTTTTCTTCATGCCGCTAGTACGAAAAATTACCGGAGGACGCAGCATGAGTGTCATTCCAACCACACAGGACGGATCCTTGGGTCTTACCTTCCATTCGTGCCCTGGACTCATGTAATAATCGTGCAAGAACAAGAGCGTGCATCCTCCTCTCGGCTCTTGGTCGTGTTAGGAACTTAGGATATATATTTAGTTTTTTCGGATAGGATTTGTAGCGTTATATTCAATCATGGGGTTGGCTGTATTTGATGAACCAAATTGCGGATGCTTCCTGCTAATTTAATGGAGATGGTGTTGATTGTCATAATCTATATATTTGTCTATCTGCTTCTTTGGTTGGATTAGGGACCAAAGAAGAAAGAATAAGCAAACCATGTAAAAGGAACATGATATTATGGTCTCTAGAATGATGAATAAGTAAAAGTGGGGTGGAGAGACATAAAATCCGTTTTGGATCCCGGGTGCATATGGACCTCGTATTTAAAAAACACATTTTGAAATGTCAAAAAAATTCGAACTAAAAATATCGCGCATAGATATTAACATAATATACATATGCACAAAGTCGTTTCACGAAACACTAACATCTTTTGTGATGTGCACAAAAAAGACAAAAAATGTCTCGTGAAGGCTTAGTTGAGCACCGGATTTTGACTTCTTTACATAAGAAAAAAAATAGCGGTTTTTGGTGAAATGGCTTTTGTACATTTCAAAATATGCTTAGCGTACATTTTAAATATATGGTGCATATGTTCCTGGGTGACAAAATGCCTCTCCGGAGGTAGACAATTGAGCTTATTACCAAAAGCATAAGAATCGGCATGTTAAAACTAATATTTAAATAAAACCCCACTCCCTTGTAAACGTACTCGGCTTAATTTTTCAAAAATAAGATTCTTCATGCCATCATTGAAGCATGTAAAAAATGTTATTGGAGAAAACACTCAATGACTCTACTATTTGTCAAACTAAGCTACTGAAGCCTATTCTAGCTCGAATAGGATATTTTTTTACAATTGGTACATTTACTACATATATCAAGCATACATATGGATACTAAACTTAAAATAATACTAAGATATACGTAATTGGTACAAAAAAATTGTAGTTGAGTGCGATTTTGTTGTAAAGTCATTTTTAGCATTGCTTATATTTTGATGGAACAAATTAACGAATAAAATTGAAGCAGGATACATAGTTGGGCATTAGGATTGAAATTTTTGCAATATAAAAGTTTTTTGGATTCTTTAACATTGAATTTTGACTTATAGTATTATTACACAATTATGGTGTTAGTGTTCTTAAATATAAGAGGTTAATATTTTATTAAGAACCGTATACATTAGACCTACTGATGAAAACAATAATACACAAATTTAGTTATACTGACATAAAAATAAGTGAAAACAATTAGTATAAATAGATCATTAATAACATATAAAACCAAGAAATAGATTATTCCAAAATTGGATACATACAAAACGAAAATTTTAAAAGCGCCAACCTTAGACCCAATTTCCTTAAAGTGAGAGAAAACTAATATAGACACGTAGACTTCATCTTCAGAAGATCAACAGTCTTTCTAAGCTCATATCTGTCGTGCAGATAATTTTATCTTTAACACAAATAAATATCCCCGAAATTGTTATTGCAACTTTTCAACTGATACACTGGTATGTCGATTCGTTAAAATAAATTGTGTATGTAGATGTAATTGTAAAGAAGAGATATATTACACCACAAGTGACCTTCCACACATCATCAACGCTCTTAACTTTGTTAATAAACACATGAGCACATAATACACACGAGATACAAAATACATAATTTCTATTATCGGAAACTACACTCAAGTTACAATTTAAATGTAGATATCCATAGGTGCCTTGAGTTATAAAATTTCCATTCGATTATGATATACTGTGATATAGTTCAATTCACACACTACACAATGAAACATAAAGAGGATGATACAAGTGATGATAAAAACATGTGACATCCATATTCCAGAAAAACAATGAAAGGAAAACAATCTAAACCTAAAGAAGCATATTTCCTATCAAATGGCTACATATGAAATCGGCACCTCTAATATACTCCCTTTCCTTCCGAACTGCTATGGCATTTTCTGAATCGCCCTCTCACTTCACACTTTACTTCATCTTACCCCCCACAATGTCTTTGGTCGCTCTCTACACCTTCTCACTAAACTATGAGATCAAGTTGTCTTACTCAACACTCTTTCACACCTCCCCTCCCCCCCCCTCAAAATCTACATAGGCATGCTCTCCAACGGCTTCTACAGCCTCATTTCTCGGAAACTTTCCTTCACTATACCATTATCTGCGTTGCCGCCTCAGCATGATCGCTCCTGCGGCTTGAAGTGTAACATTTTATTCCTTAAGTATTCTTTGGTTCAAGGTAAAGGAAAAATCTGCGTTGACGCCAAGACAATGTTGATTTTTTATCAGCAGTGATGGATCCTTCATTAGTGTGGCTGAATTCATGAGTGGCGGCGGTCCTAGTGCGATGACATGCCCGGTAGCGTTGCTTTGCAACACTAGTAGAAAACGGCCTCTAGTCCCGGGCCGTAACAGGTTATAGTCCTGTATTTCTATCCGGGACTGAATCGGGATTAGAGGCCCCCCCTTTAGTTCCGGTGGGCCACAAACCGTAACTAGAGGCCGTCCACGTGGGTTTAGACGGTTTTTAGTCTCGGGTGGTAATACAAACCGGAATTAAATATATATATTTTTAATTTTCGGATTTTTCTTTTTATTTAGTCTCTGTTATTTCTAACTCTAATGAGGTAGGTGGGCCATGAACCGGAACTAGAGGCCGTCCACACGGCCGCTCCGGTTGGACTGCTTTTAGTCCTAGGTGGTAATACAAACCGGAACTAAATAATTTTTTAGTTTTGTTTCTTTTTTATTTTTGGATTCTCCTTTTTATTTAGTCTCTATTATTTTCAACTCTAATAATTCTCCCATAGTCTCAATAATTTTTAATTCTAATCACTTCTTTTTATTCTGAACTGACACTTCCCAGTAGGTCACCCATCCTAAGACTAATCCACTCTCAACACGCTTAACTTCTTAGTTCCTTCCCTCTCAGCTTCCAAGAAACAAATCCCGTTTTACTGACAATAGTATGACGTCAATCATGTTAACCTTTAAGTTATGATGTCGCACGTATTTATATTGTGAATCGAAAAATTATTTAGTTAAACGAAAATAAATAAGTAATAATAGTCTTCAATTCAAATAATCATGAATTGAAATAATAACTAATTTTGTTGCCTTTTCGATTTAATATTGAATAATTCGTATCTAGAAATCCGTAAATCGAAAGTTGGCAAATAATATTGTCTAAATTGATTAGAATAATAAGAGAAGTTTATATGGGACTTCCATATCATATTTTCCATCATGTATATATGGGACTGTTAATTACTTAATTCATAACTAGCTAGTGATTCACCACATGGAATTAATATTATAATTTTAATATATATATATAGATGTAAAAAATCTACTCCAAACGGTTAGTCATTTCAACATATCTTCATATAGATTTTTTTTTATCTTACTCCATATTACATAAATCAAGACTTTCCATTTTGCTAATCAAATGATCGCTGACTTTCCATTTTTTCAGATTTTTTAGAAGTGTTTTTATATTTTCTTTAAATTTCAAAATTTCATCACATATACATCACATTTGCTTCATTAAACTTGCTCACATCATACATAATTAAACAGGGACATAATTATAAAATCACACAAAACATCGCGCACGAGAGGCTCCCAAGCAGTACATAATATGGAGACGCAGTACCCATCTACTCGAGCTCGTCCTCCGAAAAATCTCAAGCAGTAGGAAACCGAGGCACTAGGTGACGTTGCGCATAGCTGAAAATACTAATAATATCGTACAACTCGAAGGAAACGTATGCATCTATGGCTGCATAATCAACGTTGATCCTGTCATGTGGGCTCTTCTCCCACAAATTGTGCTGCTTACTTGGGAATTTTTCCTTCATATCACCGTATCTCTCGTCGATCAAGGCGGTTGCCATATCAGCCATCGAAGTCTTGGGATACCGAAGCTGGAACAGGTCCTGGATCTTAATATGGCAGTGAGATGGTATCTCAATATTCCAGGTGCGCATCATCTTCAACTTGTCATTCGTTGTATCAACGCTAGTAAAAGTTATGCCGCTGCTGACAAGGAAATCTAGCAGTTCTAGACAATGTTTGTCACTACTGCAACAAAAAAATAGAACAAATATTAAATACGGCTGCAACAAGTATATTGTTTTAGTGCAACAAAAAATTGAACAAATGGAAGAAATGTTAAATACCGCCGCAACAAGTTTATTCTTTCAATGCAACAACAAATAGAACAAAATGGGATACATATATAATTTAAATGGATACATGTTGCTATATATATATATGAATCAAAAGAAGCTTTCTCTTTCCAATAGGATTCAAATGGCCACTTGTTGCTATCCTATGCAATTTTTCCTATCCTATATATGAATCAAAAGAAGCTCTCTCTTTCCAATAGGATTCAAATGGCCACATGTTGATATCCTATGCATTTTTTCTATCCTTATATAAATCAAAATAAACTCTCTCTTTCCAATAGGATTCAAATGCCCACACATGCTGCTATCCTATGCAATTTTCCTGTCCTATATATAGAATCAAAATAAGAGAGGAGAGAATGGGAAAGAAAGAGAGGAGCAAGAGGAGAAGTTTGTGTTAATTACCTTGCCCATTGGAAGACAAGGACATGCTTCTTGTTAGAAATTTGGATGAGGGCCACCTCTCGTTCATTGGCCGTGTACTCGAGATCAAGGCCAAGAAAGTTGCCACCATCCTCGCAAGGCCATCGCTTCAAATCGTCAAGAAGACCTGGGCGCTCTCGTTCGTGTAGGCGACATCGAGAAACCTACCATGTGTGGGCTCCTTCAAAAGCCGAATACCACAGCGGTCCATGATGGAGAATGAGGAAGAAGAGAGGTGAGCAAGAAGAAGAAGAAAGTGATGCGTGATTACTGTAGCAATTAGAGACCCCGTCTATGTTTTTAAGCCTCTCCGGATGAAACAACTTTCAAATCGCGCGGGAGACAAACGGTTTGGGAATTTAGTCCCAGGGCGTATTACAACCAAGGACTAAAAGATCTCGAGTCAGGCGAGCAGTTGCAAGACCACTTTTAGTCCCGGGCTGTCATACAACCCGGGACTTAAAGGGTTCGAGGCGAGACGAACGGTCGCCGCACCCCCCTCTGGTCCCGGTTTGATTGGTAACGGGGACTAAAGGTAGAAACCTATGGGGGGTTTTCTACTAGTGGTAGTACACCACGCTAGCACATGAGTTGTGGCGTGGAAAGAGCTATTGGCTCTGGTAGATGAACTACCTGCAGCCCGGCCTCATGAGAGGCCTGCTCCACGTAATCGACGAAAATTCAAACTAAAAGGTAATTACAACATTATTTTAGGGAAATTTGACATTATTTTCCTAGTGTATCTATTTTTATGGGACATGACCATGCAGTGACGGGGCTTGTGTCGCCACAACCTTCATCTTTCAACATGGAATTCTTTTATGAACCCACCCCCCCCTTCTCTGACCGCTGGCCCTGTCCGCTTCGTCCACCTCGCCCGTGAAAGCTTATGAGCTGTTTACCGGCGTCCACCTTCGCCATATGGTTTGCCCGCCATGTCCAGCGGAAACCAGCGGACACGCGAGTTGCTACTGCTACTACTAGATGATATTAGGCGCGGGAGATGTCCATACTAGCAGCAGGCGAGCAGCTAGCTGAAACTGAACAAGGAACATGCTGAAGCTGAACACGTATATCAATGTACTAGCTGCCACCAGCGCCGGCATGTCGGCGACTTCGGAGGACGGTCACTCCGGCAAGGTGACCCAGTACATCCTTCCAGCGGCATCAGCGAGCGCAGCAACCAAGGACACGACATGCCACGCAGGTGATGGCAGAAAAAGGTCGTTGCCAGCCTGCCACAAACCCTGGCATGTCGGCAGGGTGGTGGTGGTCGCTCTGGCGAGGCGACGCAGGACATGAAAGAGTGCATCCTTCTGGGGACGACGGCGATCGCGGCCATCAAAGGCAGAGGATGAGGGTAGGTGCGACTATTACTGAAATTCAGAACAACACTGAATTAAGATCTTATTGATCAAGCCGAAGAACATGATACAAAGTGTGCCCGGCTGCGACGTGGTCGACCCTGCCGCTGCACCGGCGTTGGAGGGATGGCGTGGCCGTGCAGGATGTTGAGAGAGTGTAGGAGGCAAGGGAGGAGCCAAGGCTCCAGCTATGCTTGCTTCCATGGTGGCAACACAGACGGAATGACACGGCGAGCGTGAGAGAATCGAAGAGGTCAAAGGGCCAGGAGGTCATAGGCGACTTTGGGTGATGGGCAGAGCGCGGAGAAGGATGCTGGGGAGAGCGCCTCGCGCCGAGCACTGGGGAGAGCCGGAGAGGGCCGATCCCGAGCCCCGAGGTAGCGCCAATGCCGCCCGGGAGCGGCTGCTATCTGTCATGGTGTTGCATGTCGTGTACTCGTGTCTCAGTGTTGCGTATTGGAAACGGATGCGGAGGAGCGGACGTTTTCCGCCAGGCCCGCCACATATTTACGGCCGGTCCATTGGGCCGTTCTCGTCTCTGAAGCCGCGCAGACTCAGCGGACAAACGGACGCCATATCCGCCCGGAAACACTATTTAGCGCCTATAGCACTACGTATTAGAGCACGCCCATGTAATTTTCTTAGTTGGGCCGGCCCATTAAACGAATTTTATTCGCGAAAATAGAGGTGCAGTGCGGGGTAGGGGGTTCGAACCCGCGCCCTCTCCTTGCGTCCGACGGGGCGAAGCCACTACGCCACGCTTCGGCTTGTGTATAGTTTGCTTTTTTAGGTTTTTATAGTTTCGCTTTTTCTATTTTCTTTTACCATTTCTGTTTTCTTATTTCCGTTTTATTTATTTCTTTTCTGTTTTCTTTTTCTTTCTATTCGGAAATTTTTCGTTTTGAAATATGTTCAAACAAAAAAAATTAAATTTGAACAAATTTCGAATTTAAACAAATTTCGTATTTGAACAAATTTTCAAGAAAAGGGAAAGAAAATGGAAAAAATGAAAAAAGGATATAATAAATGGGCCGGCCCATAACGCGTCGCCTGTGGGCGATCCCTAATACGTAGTGCTATAAGCACCACATAGGGGAACCCTATCCGCCTGCATCGTGACACCCTCCCCACCCACCCACCCACCCACACAGAGGCAGTGACCCCTATGCGGCCGCTTTTCAATCCGATGTACAAACCCCACTGGTACAGCTGACGCATAGAGTTTTGGCATGTGCACCGGATAGGAGTGACTCTTGTGTCCAACAATCTATTTCGATTTAACCAAATATTTCTGTACAAAAAATAAAGAGAAAAAGAAACGTGGTAAAAATCAGATAGCTTCAACCCACACATTCATTGCCACGAGATTGTTTCCTAGTGCTTCGTTCCAATATACCCATCCAAATAGAAAAAATAATCTAGAAAAACAGAGAAGGAAGGAATGGTTTTCATTTCATTTTCATTCCAGTCGGCTTGACAAATCAGTTTCTATAGAAAATTGAGGGAAGAAAGAACCGACAAGCTTTGCCTGCCAAGGAATCAACCCAACTCTGCACCAAGTCACCTGTCAACGGCCGGTACAAGTAGCGGTCAGTATCATCCGCGAGGCCAAGAAAAATTCAACCGGCCACTTGTACCTGCCACGCCAAGTGCTGTAGGCACTGACCGATGGGCCAGAAATGCGAGATTGTTGTCGTGTGCAACTGAGACCACGTGTTTGAAGGAAGCATAGCAGCTACCTTCCGATGGAGCTCACCCTCTCCCCGCTATAAAATGGCCGCCAATAATCCCTTGCTTTCCAACAGAAAATACACACACATAACAGCTGAATTTTCCACAAGCTCAAGAACAGAGTCACGTTGTGAGCTGAGAAACAAGGGAGAAAGTAGTACACAAGTAGCCATGGGATTCTGCTGTGGGTCTTCGGATGTCAAGGTGCTCCCCAAGAACTCCTCCTCCTCCTCGTCCGTGGATGGTTCCGGCAGCGATAGCCAGAAGAAGAACCAACCAGAGCAGGGGAAGCAGCATGGTGAAAGGAAGGGAGAGGCCAAGGAGAAGAAGAAGAGCAATCTTGACCGCTCTGCCCTCACGACGCCATACTTCCCCTTCCATTCTCGACCTGGCCTCATGTAGTAGACCCACCAGAAGACTAGCGTGGATCCTCCTCTCAGGTTCCTGTCGAATTAGCAAGTTAGGATAAATATTCAGTTGTTCCGTTGGGATTTGTGCCGTCCTGTTCATTCATGGGGTTGGCTGCAATGGATGGTCCACCTTGTCCTGTTAATTTAATGGAGATGACGTTCATTGTCATCAGCAATATTTTTTTTTGAAAGAGAAGAGGGTTTGACAGTTACAGCCGGCCTAGAAGGCACCAAGGGGCAGAAAACAAAAAAGGACTAATCTCTTGGGAGCGTATTTTTTTGTCAAAAATGGCCCTTTGACAAAACTAATGTTGAATTTGACCTTATTGTGAAACTATTTTTATATATGTCTCCTAGTTCAGCGCCAATGAGGATGGAGCCGACGTTGTGTAGCTCGGCAACCGTCAAAATCACGAAAAACATAGTTCGGCGCCGTTTGCGTTGGAGCCGACCTACGTTGACCGGTCTAAATGCCAAACGATGATGGCGCCGAACTGCACAACGTCGGTTCCATTTGCATTGGCGCCGGACCGAGGGGCAAGATATGGAAATAGTTTCACAAAGAGGCCAGATTCAACATTAGTTTTGTCAAAGGGCCATTTTTGACAAAAAAAAAATACCCCGGGAGCAGGTGACCCAAATGCTTAGGCCCGGCGAAAGACCACTCCTTGGCTCTATATTGATCTTTGTGAAAATGACGGTATGCAAGATGCTCTTGGCCTGGAAGATCCTCGTGTTACGCTCATTCCAGAGCACCCACGATGTTAGCATGAGAAGGGAGGCCGTGGCCTTCTTCCTACCTGGACGGTCGAGGACAAGATGAGACCACCACGCACCCACTTCGTTGAAGGCAGTCCATCTATAGGTGTCGGAGCCTTCATGGCCAAGCCAATCTCGAATCATATTATAAATGTGAATGGAGTAGCGGCAATGAAGAAGGAGATGGTACGCCATCTTATCAACGCAACGACACAGAGGGCAAAGCTTGCCATTAGGCCAACCACGGTGCTCAAGGCGGTCCGCTGTCCAAACTCGGTTTTGCAGAATGAGCCAAGAGAAGAACTTGCATTTCAAAGGGGCCCAGTGCTTCCAAACAAGTGAGTCCATGGGAGAGCGAATCAACCCGGCAAATTGGGCCAAGTAGGCAGAGCGGCAAGAGTAGGCACCGGAGGAGGTGAGCTTCCAAACAATGGTATCTTGAACCTCATCCAGGAGAGTAATTAGTGAGGTTCACCGCCAAAGGTTAGTGCACTCATGGAGGTGGGTAACAGTCAGACCATTGGAGATATCAATTTGGGAAACCCAAGCATTGTCTCTGAGGGTGGACCGAACAGCCCACTTCTTACCCTTGGAGAGAGCATAGATGGAGGGCGCTACGGTCTTGGGGTTGATACAATCCTCCCAACGAGCATCGTAGAAAATCGCCTTGTTGCCGTCTCCAATAGTGACAATGGTCATCGCCTAGAAGAGATCCATGTCTTTAGAATTATACGGCGATTCCATACGAACCCAAGGCCTCTCCGGGGCCGTCCAATGGAGTAATATATTTGTCTCCCTGCTTCTTTGGTTGGACTACGTTTCCCCTGCCTCAAATTGGTTCACCAGGACATATGAGCAAGGCCCAGACTATTTCTTCCTGTTGAAGGTGCCCAAGACCCAAGCGAAAGGAAATACTGCATCTAATAATAAATAGACAAAAGAAACGTCAGAACGTAAGCATTTTGCTTAGCCAGGTGCAGCGACAACCAAATGCTGCAACGGGTCCCGAACAAAACATAACCAAGGATCGGTTCATGGCCTTGTAATAGTTTATCGATCACCCAAAAATTCTGTCGCTCTCAGATATATACAGCTTGAATTCTGCTAGGGAATGGTTCAAATGTGATTTGTGGCAGATGGTCTGCTCCGGCGACACGGATATATTCTCAATCTGAAAATTTCAAAACAAAGAGCACAATTACGTGGGAAATACGCGCAACCACTAGGATTCACAATTTTTTCGAATTGCTACCAGTCCTGCTGGTTCGTTCTAAAAATACCGATGTATTGTTTGAGCCGGGCTAACATGATCTATGACGATCGAGTTGAGCCCACACTCAGGCTACCTTTCAATCTGAAAACTGTCGCCTCTGACGAATGCAGATTCAACCTATTCTCCCTTTCGTTATCTTTAGGTATGTCAAAATCGTTGTGTACTCATATGCAACCGCCAGCGTGGCCAATGCCAAATGGAACATTGGCGTTGTTTTCATTCAATAAGGTTCATAATTATTTTGTTTGGGGATTTAAAAAAAATTATCACAAACATTTACTAATATTAAATAAGTGAAAACGAACCAACGATAAGTATTACAATTAGATTAGATATCTCTGGCATTCTAAAAATTCTAATGGCTTGACAAATTCACAGTCATTTGAAGACACTGCTTTTTCATCGAACGTACGAAAGCTGCCGGTATGGCTGATACATAGTTTTGGCATGTGCATCTCATATGTTCTCCACAAAATCATAAATAATTGTGTGGGGTGAGACTCTTTTGGTCCAGCCTATCCATTCCGACTGATCCAAACATTTATATGTGTAATATAAAGGAGAGAAAAGAAACATGGTAAAATCAGACGGCTTCAACCCACATTCAAAAATGGTAATTTTTTTATTGTAGTGAATCTAACAGAGCGTGCTGATGAGTTCCGATGGAATTTACACTCAAATGGTAAATTTTCTGTTAGCTCAATGTATGAAGCGCTGATACAACCAGATAGGACAATGAATAATAATAAGAAAATTTAGAAGATGAAGACTCCACTAAAAAAAATAAGGTTTTTGCGTGGTAACTTCGTCGAGGTGTAATACTAACTAAAGACAACCTTGCAAAATGCAATTAGCATGGTGCTAGACAGTGTGTCTTCTGTCACGAAGACAAGACAGTTAAACACTTGTTCTTCGACTGTTATATTGCTAGTTCTATATGGTCAATCATTCACATAGGTTCTATGTTATATCCACCAACAAGCATTGCCAATATTTTTGGCAATTGGCTTAACGGCGTGGATAAAAGGTTTAAAGGGATTATTATGGTGACAACACTTGCCGTAATTTGGTCGTTGTGGCTATGCAGAAATGACAAGATTTGTAACGATAAAAGTTGTTCTCTCATGCTGATTATCTTCAGAACTACAACTATTTTCCGTACTTGGGTGTTGCTGCAGCATGTGGAGCACCGGGACCTATTTATAGTCCCCAGTTATGGAAAAACGGTTGATGAGATTAACGCGCTCATAACTTTCTATCATGTGGTCCTTGTATAGAGTACGAATTATAGTTAATGTTAACTTCATATGCATTTGCTATAATGCATCATGATTGTTTAGTCTCTTTTAGCAACAACATACGCTTGGATCGGTTCAGTACTATTGTTACCCTAACAATAAACTCTTATGTTTTGCCTCAATTTTTTAAGGATAAGATTTTTCATCCCATCACTACAGCTATGTCAACAAATGTTATTATAGAAAACACTTGTTGACACTATTATTTGTAAAACTAAGCTACACAAGACTATTATAGAAAGCTCTGATACGATATTTGTTGAACTCGGTACATTTAGAACCTATATCAAATATACTTAATGATATTAAACTGGAATATACATAAGAAGAACAAACTATTTCGTAATTCATTGAACTAATTTTTGGCATTACCTATATTTTGATTGAACTAATTTCAATAAAATCTCTCAAACAAAAAATAAAAAGAATACAATTGTAAGAGAATATGGAGTTTGAATTTAGCATTGACATATTTGCAATATTAGTTTGTCTGAATTTTTCACATTGAACTTTGATTTATAGTATAACCAACACAATTATATTGTTAAGTTCTTGCATTTAACGGGTAACTTAATAATAAAGACCGGTATACTTTAAACCGATCAATGAGAAAAAAAGAACTCAAATGTAGTGACAGTGAGCTAGAAATTAGTGAAAAAGATTGGTATAAATAGATGACAGATAACATATATTCCATGGATTCAGGCTGATAAATAACTTGCTGCTCCTTACCCCAATAGCAGAAGCCATGGCATGATGTCTTCCTCTAAATATATCGAAGCAACATACCTGCCGCTAACCCCTCTATCCTCCCATTCCTTATGTACAGCAACAATGAGAAGATTGGCCCCAATTCTTTTTGGTTGATTACTATTCCAGACGTGTATTAGATACCTTTGAAGATTGCTGCTACTCCTTCCCTTTAAAACACTTAAAGGTTTTTGGCCGAATCGAACATACAACCCTCTAAAACACTTGATTTGCATTGATTTCATGGGAGATTGAGGCGTGCCTTTTTTTTCTGGGTTGTGTGGTTTTCACGTGAATGTATGACATTGGTTTTTTCACTTTTTTAAGAAAAATGAGAATTCAAAATAAATACAATCTTAGGTATGTATCAAATAACAAACCACTTCACCTTTTTCTGTTCTACTCGATAAGATATAACTCATATTGATGTGTTTGTGGAAATTTTACATTGTTCGACGTAAGTGACACAAGGTGGCATGTGTCATAACAACATGTAGGTTTAAAAATGAGAAAGGTTGTCTTCGGCAAATACAGGTGTGACCAATGTCCCTCTTTCATTACATATAGCCGTAGCAAAGGTATGATGATTGTGTGTAGCCGGCAGTGTGGGAAATGCAGAAGGTTGCATTGACACCGTGTTCACTCAATAATATTTTCAAATGATGTTGTTTGGGAATTGTAGGATATTAGAATATTTACTCGAACGGAAGTGGAAAACGGAAAAAAATAAATCAAAACCGGAAGAGAACACCCAAAAAAAATATAAAATCGGACACCCCCAAGAGACCAAGAACAACTCGACAAACTAAAAAGTCACTTGTAAACGCCTCCTTTTTCCATCCAATGCATAAAACCGACCGGTGCTGCTCGCATAGTTTCAGCATGTGCACACGATAAGTTCTCAACAAATAAGTACGCGCAGTGAGACTCTTCGCTTCGGACGATCTATTTCAATTCGACAAAACAATAAGCTGCAAAAAAGAGGGAAAAGGCGCATGGTAAAATCAGACAGGTTCAAGCCATATTCAGTGCCACCCACAGTCAATATGATTGTTGGGACTTGATTCCAATCCACGTGAAAAACAAAACCTAGAAAATAGAAGAAATAGAAGGAAGGAAAAAATTGTCTTAATTCCAATCCATTTGACAAAAAAAATTATCTAGTACGTAGAAAATAAAGAAAAGAAATGACCGGGAAGATAGAGAGCGATGCGATAGCCTATTGGTTGGGGCTCCATTGGCGCGCCCCAGCGACCTGGGTTCGAGTCCCTATCAGGACCGAATTTTGGAATTCTCACGCAGGAGTGATCTTTCTTAATAAAATGCCATGGGGCTCCTCCCCGCATATGTCATCGGTGACGGTGAGAGTAAGAAGGATCCAACAGAAACACGTGGCAGATATTTTCACAAGTTGCAGAACAGAGCCACAGAGAGAGAAGAACGGTAATAATGCAGAAGTAGCAATGGGGTTCTGCTGTAGCGTATTTTGAAATGTCAAGCGAATTGTACTCCCTCCGTCACATATTAGTTATTGTTAAACTAGACATAATTAACATTAAATATGCTTAGACATATCCGTTTTAGCAACAACTAATATGGGATGGCCGCACATAGATTTTAACATCATGTCTTCACAATGTCGTTTCATGAAACACCAACATTTTTTATGCCATGTGTACACAAGACAAAATTTGATGTTAAAATAATACTTTTTACGAGACATTTTTTTTGGTCTCTTTACACTGTCTAGATTTTTTTTTTTGCAAATCCGCTTTGTGACCATATCGAATATGAATACGTACCCGTGAAATTTTATTGCAACATGATGAGCGGCAAGCACGACGACCACATGGCGGCAGCAGTGGTTGCGGTTGTTGCAACATGTTCAGTAATCATCATAACACGAACGGGTTCAGTAACCAACACGTCGCCCCAGCGAAGAAATAGTTTCGTCAAAGGGCCATTTTTGACAAAAAAATACCCCGGGAGCAGGTGACCCAAATGCTTAGGCCCGGCGAAAGACCACTCCTTGGCTCTATATTGATCTTTGTGAAAATGACGGTAGGCAAGATGCTCTTGGCCTGGAAGATCCTCGTGTTACGCTCATTCCAGAGCACCCACGATGTTAGCATGAGAAGGGAGGCCGTGGCCATCTTCCTACCTGGACGGTCGAGGACAAGATGAGACCACCACGCACCCACTTCGTTGAAGGCAGTCCATCTAGAGGTGTCGGAGCCTTCATGGCCAAGCCAATCTCGAATCATATTATAAATGTGCATGGAGTAGCGGCAATGAAGAAGGAGATGGCACGCCGTCTTATCAACGCAACGACACAGAGGGCAAAGCTTGCCATTAGGCAAACCACGGTGCTCAAGGCGGTCCGCTGTCCAAACTCGGTTTTGCAGAATGAGCCAAGAGAAGAACTTGCATTTCAAAGGGGCCCAGTGCTTCCAAACAAGGGAGTCCATGGGAGAGCGAATCAACCCGGCAAATTGGGCCAAGTAGGCAGAGCGGCAAGAGTAGGCACCGGAGGAGGTGAGCTTCCAAACAATGGTATCTTGAACCTCATCCAGGAGAGTAATTAGTGAGGTTCACCGCCAAAGGTTAGTGCACCCATGGAGGTGGGTAACAGACATTGGAGACATCAATTTGGGAAACCCAAGCATTGTCTCTGAGTGTGGACCGAACAGCCCACTTCTTACCCTTGGAGAGAGCATAGATGGAGGGCGCTACTGTTGAATAATTAGGCATAATTTCCACGATTAATTCCAGAATATAAATCATGACAAAAACAGCTATTAACATGTGGAACTCAAACATACTAGATGCAGCAGACAACATGAATAATAGCAACGCGATCTCTCTAAACATGTAAACAGTAGACATGTTAAACAGACAGATCAGGACACAGATTCCGTACCGATCGTTTGAAGTAACGTTGTTGATGACAACGTTGGCGATGACGGGTCGGAGTAGACGACGCTTGAAGCGACGGTACGGAGCACCGCCTGACTTGTTAGGCAGACGAGCCGTCGTGGAAGCAGCGAGCAGTCGCGCGAAGCGCTTCCCAAAAACTAATTCGCCCTCTCCCGTACAGGATCACAAAGGCGATTGGTTCCGGAGACCTGCTCTCCCGTTCGCCGGTGGACGCCGGCGCTCGGGATGGAGTAGACTACGGTGGCGGCGCAAGGAACGAGGTGTGGCAAAACCTACATTGGTTTTGGTGTGTGTACAGCGCCCACGGTGCGCGTCTTTTATATTGCGGTTCGGAAAATCCTAACGCGTGCGACGTGGAAGGCCCACGCCGCACGTCCGAGTCGGTTGCAGCACGCGATACGGGAGCGACCCGAAACGCCTCAGCTGTGACGCGTCCGTCACGACTACGAAATCGGTTTTCCAAAACAGCAAAATAAACATAAGTATTGTCTCGGCTCGAGGCTCGATTCACGAAACGTGATTGCGACGTGTCGTGTCGTGTCGAGTCGAGTCGAGACGAGCGAGCGGCGGAGGAGGAGGAGGAGGAGGAGTGCGCGAGAGGCTCTCTTGTTCTCACTCACATACAATCCCTACAACACTCCACCTTATAAGGTGGTGTGCAACTCCTCAAAATTCCAATGTGGGACTAAACTTCCCACTCCCACCACTCACTTGTACACATGGGCCATTTTGAGATTTCAGGATTTCTTATTGGGCTTGTACTTGTTGGGCCCAAATATTTTAGCAATCCCCCACCAGATCTCAAATGCCCATTGGAAGATTTGCCAATCCTCGCTACTTGTTTATATACCAGTGTTTCAGCAGAGACTGTTAAGTTGAACTTCCGCCTAGAGCCTTAAGCTACATCTATCAGCAACTTGAACAATGGACTATGCCTTGAATTGCAAGTTTTGTGCCAATAGACTTTACTCAAAGTCATGACTAGTACTTGGCTGCCAGTAGCCTACCCCGCGGGTGGAGCATATGCGTTATACTCCATGGTGTCTTCATGAGTTTACTAGAGATCACCCAAATCTCATAGACTGCGACGTTTACAGTCGGACTCACATAGGTGTGTTCTTTCAAGAATGCTCTGTAGGACAGCATCTTTGCTATGAATAGCCAACATAAACACATTAAGGCATGTTGCCAACCTACCTTACAGCTCTTTGAGAGTTATGCATCATCACTTAGAGAGGGTTTACCAAATACTCTCCTCAGTCAAACCACTAGCTTGTTCTTCCCAGGTCCTAATTCATGGGATCTCCGATCACATAGGTTGGGTTACCACTATGGTGTAACGCTCACGGGTCTCATACCCATCTCACTCGATGCACTATCTATCACATTACGTGATAGTCCCTTCGTAAAGGGATCTGCCAGGTTTTTGTCTGTTTGAATATACGTAACAGTAATTACTCCGGAGTTTCTCAATTTCCTGACAGACTTCAAACGTCTTTTGACGTGTCTTGATGACTTCGCATTATCCTTAGAACTGGTCACCTTGGCAATCACCGTTTGATTGTCACAGTTCATGAGGATAGCCGGTAATGGTTTCTCAACCACCGGCAATCCATCAAGAGCTCACGCAGCCATTCTGCCTCAACAGTGGCTGTATCTAAAGCAGTAAGTTCTGCTTCCATGGTTGACCTCGTCAATATGGTCTGTTTACAAGACCTCCATGACACCGCGCCACCTCCAAGAAGAAATGCATATCCACTTGTGGCGTAGAGTTCATCTACATCTGAGATCCAGTTGGAGTCACTATATCCCTCAAGCACAGCAGCGTGCCCTGAATAATGAATCCTATAGCTCATAGTACCATTCAGATAGCGCATGACCCTTTCAAGTGCATGCCAATGATCATTACCCGGGTTTGACATGAACCTGCTCAATTTGCTCACAGCAAAAGAGATGTCAGGCCTCGTCGCGCTCGCAAGGTACATGAGTGAACCGATTATTTGAGAGTATCTCAATTGATCTTTCGTAATCCTCTTGTTCTTTCGAAGCGTCACACTAGGATTATAAGGTGTTGGAGAAGGCTTGCTATCAATAAAGCCGAAACGGCTCAAGATCTTCTCAACATAGTGTGATTGCGTCAATGTAATCCCACTCTCATCCTTAATAAGCTTGATGTTCAGAATTACATCAGCTTCTCCCAGATCTTTCATATCAAAACACTTTGATAGAAAAGACTTGACCTCATTGATCACAACTATGCTCGTACCGAAAATCAGTATGTCGTCAACATACAAGCATAATATAACACTATTGCCCCCACCATGGCGATAGTATACACACCTGTCAGCCTCATTAATGACAAAGCCCGCAGAAGTTAAATTCTGTCAAACTTCTCATGCCATTGCTTAGGTGCTTGTTTCAGTCCATACAAAGATTTTAACAATTTGCACACCTTTCTCTCTTCAACTTTTACCACAAACCCATCAGGCTGATCCATATAAATTTCCTCTTCCAACTCTCCGTTAAGAAAAGTTGTCTTTACGTCCATTTGATGAACGATAAGACCATAACAGGCAGCCAAGGAAAGTAGTACATGAATGGTGGTCAGTCTAGCAACAGGTGAATAGGTGTCAAAATAATCTTCGTCTTCTCGCTGAGTGTAGCACTTGGCTACAAGCCATGCCCTGTACTTCTCAATAGTACCATCAGGCCTTAGCTTCTTCTTGAACACCCACTTACAGCCCACTGGCTTACAACCATAAGGTCGTTCAGATAACTCCCACGTCCCATTAGAAAGAATGGAGTCCATCTCGTTATGGACAGCTTCTTTCCAGTCATCTGCATCTGGAGATGCAAATGCCTCTGCAATAGACGTAGGAGTATTGTCCACAAGGTACACAATGAAATCATCACCAAAAGATTTTTCAATCCTCTGTCTCTTACTCCGTTTAGGAGCTTTATTGTCATCCTTCTCAAGAACGTCCCCATCATGTGGTTGTTCAGTATGATCACTAGATGTACTAGATTCCGGAATTAATTCAGAAGAAAATTTATCAAAGCTATGCATATCTTTCATAGGAAACATATTCTCAAAAAATATTGCATCCCGAGACTCCATAATAGTATCAACATGCATATCAGGTACCTCGGATTTAACCACTAGAAGTCTATAACCAATGCTACGCTGAGCATAACCTAGAAATATACAATCCACTGTTTTCGGCCCGAGTTTGCGTTTCTTTGGAATTGGAACGTTGACCTTTGCCAAACATCCCCAAGTACGCAAATAGGAAAGTGATGGTTTTCTCCCAACCCACTCCTCATAAGGGGTTTTCTCTTTATTCTTGTTAGGAACTTTATTCAGGACATGACACAAAGTCAACAGAGCCTCCCCCTACCATGCCTTAGATAAACCAGCAGTGTCCAACATGGCATTCACCAAGTCGGTCAGCGTGCGGTTTTTCCTCTCAGCAATCCCGTTTGATTGTGGCGAATAGGGAGGCGTCCTCTCGTGAATAATACCGTCTTCCTCACAGAATTCATCAAATACTTAAGAGAAATACTCACCACCATGATCCGACCTAAAACGCTTGATCTTTCTCTCTAATTGATTTTCAACTTCAGCCTTATAGATTTTAAAGTAGTCTAAAGCCTCATCTTTAGTTTGCAACAAATAAACATAGCAGAATCTAGTAGCATCATCAATGAGTGTCATGAAATATCTCTTTCCACCTTTTGTTAACACACCATTCATCTCGCATAGATCAGAATGTATGAGTTCTAGAGGTGCCAAGTGTCTCTCCTCGGATGCCGTGTGAGGCTTCCGAGGTTTCTTAGATTGTACACAACTATGGCACTTAGAACCTTTGGCAATGGTGAAATTCGGAATTAAACTTAAACTGGATAGCCGAGACAGTAAACCAAAATTAACATGACATAAACGAGAGTGCCAAACACTAGCATCTGAATCAACATTGCCACAAATATGGTTTACTGACTTATTGCAAAAATCGTAAAGAGAAAAGCGGAACAAGCCTCCGCACTCATAGCCTTTACCAATAAATTGTCCAAATCTCTACACAACTACTTTATTGGACTCAAACACTACTTTAAACCCATCTCTGCAAAGAAGGGAGCCGCTGACGAGATTCTTATTCATAGAAGGGACATGCTGCACGTTCCTCAGCTGCACGATCTTCCCCGAAGTAAACTTCAGATCTACCGTGCCAACACCACGAACAGAAGCATGTGACCCATTCCCCATTAGGACGGAAGAATCCCGTGCGACCTGATAAGAAGTGAACATAGAGATGTCAGCGCACACATGAACATTAGCACCCGTATCAATCCACCAACATGGAGATTGAAGAACTGAAAGTACCATCGGTATATTACCGTACCCATCAGTGTTGCTAGCGGTCACCACATTGACATTCTTGGAGCCTTCCTTCCTTTTCTTGTCTGCACGGTCTGGACAGTCAACAGAAAAGTGGCCGAGCGCTCCACACGTAAAGCACTCGAGCCCAGCTTTGTTTAGCACCTTCTTCTTCTTATTATTCTTAAAGGCAGTAGTATTCACAGGACCATTGAACTGGGGCTTATATTTCCCTTTGTTCTTGATGTTATTCTTGACGTGATGATTTTTCTGCACCATATTGGCGCTAGACTGCAAATCACCACCTCTCTCAGTTGTGTCCTTTGCCCGAGCTTTCTCCTCAACATCAAGAGACGCTATCAGATTTTCAACTGATATCTCCTATCTCTTATGTGTGAGAGATGTGGAGAAACTCCTCCATGAAGAAGGCATTTTTGCAATAATGCATCCAGCCACAAACTTATCAGGAATCACACACTTGAGCAGATCAAGCTCCTTCGCAATGCACTGTATCTCATGAGCCTGTTCGACTACAGAACAGTTATTCACCATCTTGTAGTCATTAAAGCTCTCCATGATATACAGCTCACTGCCAGCATCGGACGCACCGAATTTAGAGTTCAGTGCATCCCAGAGCTCCTTAGCGTCTTCGATGTGCATATACACATCGCACAGACGTCCCTCCAGGACACTCAGAATACATCCTCTGAAATTATTATTGGCTTCCTTGAACTTATTCTGAACCTTGTCAGAAGCTCCTTCAGGAAGGCCATTCATAATAATGTCCCACACTTTCATGGACTGGAGCCACAGTTGGCTTCTCAGTTGCCATCTCTTAAAGGTGGTACCATTGAACTTTTCCGGTTTCATCGAATCACTTAAGTGGGCCATAGTCAGTTCAGGAAATTGCCTACAATTAGGTTTTTGGATTGTTGAATAATTAGGCATAATTTCCACGATTAATTTCAGAATATAAATCATGACAAAAACAGCTATTAACATGTGGAACTCGAACATACTAGATGCAGCAGACAACATGAATAATAGCAACACGATCTCTCTGAACATGTAAACAGTAGACATGTTAAACAGACAGATCAGGACACAGATTCCGTACCGATCGTTTGAAGTAACGTTGTTGATGACAACGTTGGCGATGACGAGTCGGAGTAGACGACGCTTGAGGCGACGGTACACAGCACCGCCTGACTTGTTAGGCAGACGAGCCGTCGTGGAAGCAGCGAGCAGTCGCGCGAAGCGCTTCCCAAAAACCTAATTCGCCCTCTCCCGTACAGGATCACAAAGGCGATTGGTTCCGAAGACCTGCTCTCCCGTTCGCCGGTGGACGCCGGCGCTCGGGATGGAGTAGACTATGGTGGCGGCGCAAGGAACAAGGTGTGGCAAAACCTAGATTGGTTTCGGTGTGTGTACAGCGCCCACGGTGCGCGTTTTTTATGTCCGAGTCGGTTGCAGCACGCGATACGGAAATAAACATAAGTATTGTCTCGGCTCGAGGCTCGATTCATGAAACGCGATCGCGATGTGTCGTGTCAAGTCGAGTCGAGTCGAGACGAGCGAGCGGCGGAGGAGGAGGAGTGCGCGAGAGGCTCTCTTATTCTCACTCACATACAATCCCTACAACACTCCACCTTATAAGGTGGTGTGCAACTCCTCAAACTTCCAATGTGGGACTAAACTTCCCACTCCCACCACTCACTTGTACACATGGGCCATTTTGAGATTTCAGGATTTCTTATTGGGTTTGTACTTGTTGGGCCCAAATATTTCAGCAGCTACGGTCTTGGGGTTGATACAATCCTCCCAACGAGCATCGTAGAAAATCGCCTTGTTGCCGTCTCCAATAGTGACAATGGTCATCGCCTAGAAGAGATCCATGTCTTTAGAATTATACGGCGATTTCATACGAACCCAAGGCCTCTCTGCGGCCGTCCAATGGAGTAATATATTTGTCTTCCTGCTTCTTTAGTTGGACTACGTTTCCCCTGCCTCAAATTGGTTCACCAGGACATATGAGCAAGGCCCAGACTATATTTCTTCCTGTTGAAGGTTCCCAAGACCCAAGCGAAAGGAAATACTGCATCTAATAATAAATAGACAAAAGAAACGTCAAAACGTAAGCATTTTGCTTAGCCAGGTGCAGCGACAACCAAATGCTGCGACGGGTCCCGAACAAAACATAACCAAGGATCGGTTCATGGCCTTGTAATAGTTTATCGATCACCTAAAAATTCTGTCGCTCTCAGATATATACAGCTTGGATTCTGCTAGGGAATGGTTCAAATGTGATTTGTGGCAGATGGTCTGCTCCGGCGACACGGATATATTCTCAATCTGAAAATTTCAAAACAAAAAGCACAATTACGTGGGAAATACGCGCAACCACTAGGATTCGCAATTTTTTCAAATTGCTACCAGTCCTGCTGGTTCGTTGTAAAAATACCGATGTATTATTTGAGCCGGGCTAACATGATCTATGACGATCAAGTTGAGCCCACACTCAGGCTACCTTTCAATCTGAAAACTGTCGCCTCTGACGAATGCAGATTCAACCTATTCTCCCTTTCGTTATCTTTAGGTATGTCAAAATCGTTGTGTACTCATATGCAACCGCCAGCGTGGCCAATGCCAAATGGAACATTGGCGCTGTTTTCATTCAATAAGATTCATAATTATTTTGTTTGGGGATTTTTAAAAAAAAATTATCACAAACATTTACTAGTATTAAATAAGTGAAAACGAACCAACAAATAAGTATTACAATTAGATTAGATATCTCTGGCATTCTAAAAATTCTAACGGCTTGACAAATTCACAGTCATTTGAAGACATTGCTTTTTCATCGAACGTAAGAAAGCTGCCGGTATGGCTGATACATAGTTTTGGCATGTGCACCTCATATGTTCTCCACAAAATCATAAATAATTGTGTGGGGTGAGACTCTTTTGGTCCAGCCTATCCATTCCGACTGATCCAAACATTTATATATGTAATATAAAGGAGAGAAAAGAAACATGGTAAAATCAGAAGGCTTCAACCCACATTCAAAAATGGTAAATTTTTTATTGTAGTGAATCTAACAGAGCGTGCTGATGAGTTCCGATGGAATTTACACTCAAATGGTAAATTTTCTGTTAGCTCAATGTATGAAGCGATGATACAACCAGATAGGACAATGAATAATAATAAGAAAATTTTGAAGACGAAGACTCCACTAAACAAAATAAGGTTTTTGCGTGGTAACTTCGTCGAGGTGTAATACTAACTAAAGACAACCTTGCAAAATGCAATTAGCATGGTGGTAAACAGTGTGTCTTCTGTCATAAAGACACGACAGTTAAACACTTGTTCTTCGACTGTTATATTGCTAGTTCTATATGGTCAATCATTCACATAGGTTCTACCTTATATCCACCAACAAGCATTGCCAATATTTTTGGCAATTGGCTTAACGGCGTGGATAAAAGGTTTAAAGGGCTTATTATGGTGACAACACTTGCCGTAATTTTGTCGTTGTGGCTATGTAGAAATGACAAGGTTTGTAACGATAAAAGTTGTTCTCTCATGCTGATTATCTTCAGAACTACAACTATTTTCCGTACTTGGGTGTCGCTGCGGCATGTGGAGCACTGGGACCTATTTATAGTCCCCAGTTATGGAAAAACGGTTGATGAGATCAACGCGCTCATAACTTTCTATCATGTGGTCCTTATATATTCTCATAGAGTACGAATTATAGTTAATGTTAACTTCATATGCATTTGCTATAATACATCATGGTTGTTTAGTCTCTTTTAGCAACAACATACGCTTGGATCGGTTCAGTACTATTGTTACCCTAACAATAAACTCTTATGTTTTGCCTCAATTTTTTAAGGATAAGATTTTCCATCCCATCACTACAGTTATGTCAACAAATGTTATTATAGAAAACACTTGTTGACACTATTATTTGTAAAACTAAGCTACACAAGACTATTATAGAAAGCTCTGATACGATATTTGTTGAACTCGGTACATTTAGAACCTATATCAAATATACTTAATGATATTAAACTGGAATATACATAAGAAGAACAAACTATTTCGTAATTCATTGAACTAATTTTTGGCATTACCTATATTTTGATTGAACTAATTTCAATAAAATCTCTCAAACAAAAAATAAAAAGAATACAATTGTAGGAGAATATGGAGTTTGAATTTAGCATTGACATATTTGCAATATTAGTTTGTCTGAATTTTTTAACATTGAACTTTGATTTATAGTATAACCAACACAATTATATTGTTAAGTTCTGGCATTTAACGGGTAACTTAATAATAAAGACCGGTATACTTTAAACCGATCAATGAGAAAAAAAGAACTCAAATGTAGTGACAGTGAGCTAGAAATTAGTGAAAAAGATTGGTATAAATAGATGACAGATAACATGTATTACATGGATTCAGGCTGATAAATAACTTGCCGCTCCTTACCCCAACAGCAGAAGCCATGGCATGATGTCTTCCTCTAAAGATATCGAAGCAACATACCTGCCGCTAACCCCTCTATCCTCCCATTCCTTATGTAAAGCAACAATGAGAAGATTGGCCCCAATTCTTTTTGGTTGATTACTATTCCAGAAGTGTATTAGATACCTTTGAAGATTGCTGCTACTTCTTCCCTCTAAAACACTTAAAGGTTTTTGGCCGAATCGAACATACAACCCTCTAAAACACTTGATTTGCATTGATTTCACGAGAGATTGAGGTGTGCCTTTTTTCCTGGGTTGTGTGGTTTTCACGTGAATGTATGACATTGGTTTTTTCACGTTTTTTAAGAAAAATGAGAATTCAAACTAAATACAATCTTAGGTATGTATCAAATAACAAACCACTTCACCTTTTTCTGTTCTACTCGATAAGATATAACTCATATTGATGTGTTTATGGACATTTTACATTGTGCGACGTAAGTAACACAAGGTGGCATGTGTCATAACAACATGTAGGTTTAAAAATGAGAAAGGTTGTCTTCGGCAAATACAGGTGTGACCAATGTCCCTCTTTCATTACATATAGCCGTAGCAAAGGTATGATGATTGTGTGTAGCCGGCAGTGTGGGAAATGCAGAAGGTTGCATTGACACCGTGTTCACTCAATAATATTTTCAAACAATGTTGTTTCGGAATTGTAGGATATTAGAATATTTACTCGAACGGAAATGGAAAACGGAAAAAATAAATCAAAACCGGAAGAGAACCCCCAAAAAAATATAGAAATCGGACACCCCCAAGAGACCAAGAACAACTCGACAAACTAAAAAGTCACTTGTAAACGCCTCCTTTTTCCATCCAATGCATAAAACCCACCGGTGCTTCTCGCATAGTTTCAGCATGTGCACACGATAAGTTCTCAACAAATAAGTACGCGCAGTGAGACTCTTCGCTTCGGACGATCTATTTCAATTTGACAAAACAATAAGATGCAAAAAAGAGGGAAAAGGCGCATGGTAAAATCAGACAGCTTCAAGCCATATTCAGTGCCACCCAGAGTCAATATGATTGTTGGGACTTGATTCCAATCCACGTGAAAAACAAAACCTAGAAAATAGACGAAATAGAAGGAAGAAAAAAATTGTCTTAATTCCAATCCATTTGACAAAAAAAATTATCTAGTACGTAGAAAATAAAGAAAAGAAAGGACCGGGAAGATAGAGAATGATGCGATAGCCTATTTTGGTTGGGGCTCCATTGGCGCGCCCCAGCGACCTGGGTTCGAGTCCCTATCAGGACCGAATTTTGGAATTCTCACGCAGGAGTGACCTTTCTTAATAAAATGCCACGGAGCTCCTCCCGCATATGTCATCGGTGACAGCGAGAATAAGAAGGATCCAACAGAAACACGTGGCAGATATTTTCACAAGCTGCAGAACAGAGCCACAGAGAGAGAAGAACGGTAATAATGCAGAAGTAGCAATGGGGTTCTGTTGTAGCGTATTTTGAAATGTCAAGCGAATTGTACTCCCTCCGTCACATATTAGTTATTGTTAAAATAGACATAATTTGTTGGAATATTTGGCCCATATGAGTGTGCTGAAATATTGGGCCCATATGTGGGTAGCCCAATAGACAAATCCTGAAATCTCAAAATGACCCATGTGTACAAGTGAGTGGTGGGAGTGGGAAGTTTAGTCCCACATTGGAAGTTTGAGGAGTTACACACCACCTTATGAGGTGGAGTGTTGTAGAGATTGTATGTGAGTGAGAACAAAAGAGCCTCTCGCGCACTCCTCCTCCTCCTCCGCCGCTCGCTCGTCTCGACTCGACACGTCGCGATCGCGTTTCGTGAATCGAGCCTCGAGCCGAGACAATACTTACGTTTATTTTGCTGTTTTGAAAAACCGGTTTCGTAGTCGTGACGGACGCGTCACAGCTGAGGCGGTTCGGGTCGCTCCCGTATCGCGTGCTGCAACCGACTCGGACGTGCGGCGTGGACCTCCTACGTCGCACGCGTTATGGTTTTCCGAACCGCATTATAAAAGACGCGCACCGTGGGCGCTGTACACACACCGAAACCAATCTAGGTTTTTCCACACCTCGTTCCTTGCGCCGCCACCGTAATCTACTCCATCCCGAGCGCCGGCGTCCACCGGCGAACGGGAGAGCAGGTCTCCGGAACCAGTCGCCTTTGTGATCCTGTACGGGAGAGGGCGAATTAGGTTTTTGGGAAGCGCTTCGCGCGACTGCTCGCTGCTTCCACGACGGCTCGTCTGCCTAACAAGTCAGTCGGTGCTGCGTACCGTCGCCTCAAGCGTCGTCTACTCCGACCCGTCATCGCCAACGTTGTCATCAACAACGTCGCTACAAACGATCGGTACGGAATCTGTATTATGATCTGTCTGTTTAACATGTCTACTGTTTACATGTTTAGAGAGATCGTGTTGCTATTATTCATGTTGTCTGCTGCATCTAGTATGTTCGAGTTTCACATGTTAATAGCTGTTGTCATCATGATTTATATTCTGAAATTAATCGTGGAAATTATGCCTAATTATTCAACATAATTAACATTAAATATGTTTAGACATATCCGTTTTAGCAACAACTAATATGGGATGGCCGCACATAGATTTTAACATCATGTCTTCACAATGTCGTTTCATGAAACACCAACATTTTTTATGCCATGTGTACACATGACAAAATTTGATGTTAAAATAATACATTTTACGAGACATTATTTTTGTTTCTTTACACTGTCTAGATTTTTTTTTTGCAAACCCGCTTTGTGACCATATAGAATATGAATACGTATCCGTGAAATTTTATTGCAACATGATGAGTGGCAAGCACGACGACCACATGGCGGCAGCAGTGGTTGCGGTTGTTGCAACATGTTCATTAATCATCATAACACGAACGGGTCCAGTAACCAACACGTCGCCCCGGCGAAGAAATAGTTTACGACGGTTGTGAACCGCCGTGGTCGAGCAAAGACCACAGAGAGATAGATGAGACACACAAACACACTACAAGCCGGAGTTCATGACGGTGAGGTGCCGTTGAGCAGAGGTTGAAGCAGACATGTGTCTAAATGCGCACACATACTATCTATTTGTTTACAACAATCGAAACGCAAAACTTACAACACGATGATTGTTTGGAACGATGAGGTAAATCTAATAGTCAAAGGAAATTCTAAACGGTCGACCGCCTGCGAATAATTTGACAAAATTCATCTAAAATAATTAGGAACACGAGCAAAAAAAAAAAACTAAAAACTAGCGGTTAACGAATGTTAGAACTGATCACCGAATGGAACCTTGTGACTGGTGCGCATCTTTTTTCATGTAGAGTTTGCTTTAAATGAAGAAGGGAGAGTAAGCTTAAGCAAAGCTCACATAGGACTAGGAGCCCGTACCCCTTCATGGCTCCGTGGAAACCCTCCATTCCAGAGTATCCAGCGCGTCTGGTTTTTGTTTGACCAAGTGATTTGTTGGGCCTGACACAAACCCCTTGCATGCAATCAACAATGGACCACTGCATCTACCCCTAATGGTCAAAAGCGCAACGGAATCAAATCAGAGAGCTTCCACCCAATTTCCATCCCAGGGGATATGATTGGCAGGTCTTCGTTCTAGTCCGGATGAAAAAGCCAATCGTTTCCTAGAAATGTACAAACAAAACAAATGAAGCCTGAGACTTGGCTCTCAAGTTCCAAGGAAGCTCGCATGCATGTGCGTCTTGTCGCTCCAGTCAACGATTCCACAATCAGAGAAAAATTCAACATAACCCGTTATTCAAGAAGCACCTGCCTCACCACACACTCTACGGACTGACATCAGGGCCGTAGGTATTGCTATCTCCACATGTCAGGCACTGACGGCGCGGAGTATCTGCCTTCAGCTGGAAGCTTTGGAACTTTCCCTATAAAAAGGTCGACATGAACCCCATGCTTTTCCAACCGAAAACATACATAAATCATCTGCTGTTTTCATAAGCTGAGCCAGGAAGATAGAAAAATAGCGCAGTAGTAGCAAGCTAGCTTGGCAGCTATGGGATTCTGCTCGGGGCCTTCGGACGTCAAGGTGCTTCCCAAGAATGCCTCCTCATCCTCCTCCTCGTCATCCATTAACGGTTCCGCCCATGATGGCAGGAAGAAGAAGCAACTAGAGAAACGAGGGAAGCAGGAAGGTGTGCAGAGTGAGGAGGTGAAGAACAAGAAGAAGAGCAACCTTGACCGGGCTGCCATGATGACGCCCCACTTCCCCTTCCATTCTCGCCCCGGTCTCATGTAACAAACCCAGAAGAACAGTACAGCTTCAATTGTTTGTTGCAGTTTTCAGATTTGTAGTGCTATATTCATTCATTGGGTCGTCTCTCTATTGGATCATCCAAATTGGGGGGTGTTGTTCCTTGTTATTCCACTAGAGATTGTGTAAATTTTCATCAGAAAGTATTTGTTTTCCCTGTGTTTTTTGTTGGACTCTACCCTGTGGCTGGACTTAATGAACTCCTGACATGCATGATCCGTTGCTTCAGCAGCAGGGAAGACTAAATCTATTTCTTCCCGTCAAAGACCAGGAGCAGAAAAAGGCAAAAGCCAATGTTGCATTTAATAAATCGAAAAGAAAAGTCAAAACGACAGATAGCAATTTATTTAGTCAGACTCAGTGACAACCACGGCTCTGCTTTATCACCCTGACCGTAACACAAAGTTTAAAATAGCGTGCTATTGCATTTAGCCCCAACGATTTAGAAGCTACGGAAGGCTATAGCCGGACTATAACCATATAGCAGGGTTTTGCTAAAATATTAAAGAAACATATGATGGTATATATATATATATATATATATATATATATATATATATATCATTATTCACTTATGCATAACGTAAAAATATAGTCATATAAGATGTACGAATAATTAGGAGTTTACATAGAAGTTATTCATGACACAATTCGGTAGTTTTGAAACTAGATCGTTATGCGTCAGAGCGGTTCAACAATGGTGATCGATTTGGTCTTCCGGAGCTTCTGAAATCGGAGTGAGGCACGTACATAGCAAAAGGTCCGGAGCTTCCGTCCTAGTTTCGCATCAGCGGCAAAATAACTCACCTATTTATTACTCTCGAATAAGTGAATGAAACGGAAAAACAGGAATAGAAATAAATAGAATTAGGACAGACGCACAGCTTTGGCACATGCACCCTGTAAAATCTCCGCAAATAATTATGTGAAGTGAAATTCTTCTGTCCGGTCTATCTATTTAGATTCAGCCAAACAATTCTAACAAGCATATGTAAATAAAAATAAGGAAAGAAAGACGCCTTCAACCCACATTCGATATGGTTCCTTGGGCTTTGTTCCAATATATCCACTTGAAGAAGACGGGAGTTTTTTTTTTTTGGCTCTGGGTGCAGTGATTCTGTTATTCAAAATTAAATCAAAAATTATATTTACGAGTATCGGAATAATCTAAAACAATTCTGATGCAGTCAACGGTGTATCCCATAAACATGCAAAATTCAATTGCTACTTTGTATGTTAAACTAAAAATGAAAAAAGTGTGGATGTGAATATATCTATTTTTCAAATCCACATATTTTGGTATTTCTGTGTAGCCCATACTTTGTATTCGGAATAAAAAATTTCATGTTTGTGGGATACACCATTAACTATATATCCAGATTTATTTTCAGAATTTTTTTAAACTAGTAAGTACATTTTTCGAAAATTTTGAAATAGCGAGAACACGTGTGTTTGGAAGCCGAAAACAGTTTTCACGTGAAAAGCTGAAAACAAACGAAGGAAAGAAAGCGAAGGAAGGAAGGAAGGAAGGAAGAAACGGTCTTCATTCCAATCGGCCACTTCCACTTGACAAATCATTTTCCCCAGAGAATATAGAAAAGAAAGAAGCGAGAGGCTTGCCTGCCAAGGAATCAGCTCGCATCGCCAAGTGACTGGTCACCGCTACAGTGACAGCCAGTATCATCAGCTAGCGAGGCCAAGAAAAATTCGACTTGCCACATGTACCGGCCATGCCAACCCTCCACGGGCTGTCAAATGGGCCAGAGGTACTGATACCCCACATGTCAGTCACCTGATGCAGGCCGGTGCACTTGCAGGATGCGCCACGTATGTACGTGCGTCACTGCCGATGGAAGGCTGAGATTGGTGTGGTCGCCACGTTGCAGGTGCTCGATTGAAACGAGATAATGCAGTGATAAACTTAAAACATCAGGGAGCGGAAGAGAGCTTCGAGTAGCGGCAACCTTCCGCTGGAAGTTTGGAGCCCTATAAAGAGCATCTTTTCCAACAGAAACATACAGCTGAGATTAGATTTCCACAAGCTGCAGCACGAGCCACAAAGAGAGAAGAATATTACTATTACTGCAGAAGTAGCTACCTAGCTTAGCAGCCATGGGGTTCTGTTGTGGCTCTTCGGATGTGCAGGTGCTCCCCAAGAACACCTCATGGTCGTCATCTTCGTCGTGGTCGTCTGGTGGCAAAAAGAAGAAGCAACGAGGGGTAAAGAGGGAGGATCTGAAGAAGAGGAGCAACCTTGATCGAGCTCCACTAGCGACGCCCCACTTCCCCTTCCACGCTCGACCCGGCCTCATGTAACAAACCCTACAAGTAGTACGCTAGGTCTGCTCCTGTTCTTGGTTTCCTTTCAAGCTAGGAATTCAGGATAGCTTCAGTTGCTCTGCTGTTGTATTCCACGCTCGTCCCAGCCTCATGTGACAGCCCCACAAGTAGGTCGAGCTAGGAATTTGTAGTGTTCTATTAATTTGAATAGAGATAATGTTCATGAGAATGGCTGTATTGGGTGGTCCAAATTGCAAGTGTGTTCTGTGAATTTGAATAGAGATGATTGTTTACTGTCATTGGGTGATTGGGATACTGATATATAAGTTTCGAGTCAAGATTTCTGACATCAAAACTCCAGTGATCCCTTTATTTTGTTTCTAAAAAAATCAAATTTAAAAGTTTTAAAAAAATTGAAAATAAAAAAATCCTGGTTGTTCTCAACAATGTATCCCACAAACCTGTAAGTTTTCAATCCCAAATATTCGTATTTCAAAAAAGAATCTTAAATATACGTCATTATCTACATCCAGATATATTTTCAGAATATTTTTTAACTTACAAATATGTTTTTTTTTTAACATGATCAATGGAGCTCAAGAGTCAAAATGACTTTCCCGCTTTTGTTGGACTATTATCACTATTATCCTAGTTCACCAGCCCAGGTGAATAGAGCATGTAATTGTTGACCTGCTCGTCTTTGCTTCAACAGCAGCCAAGACTAAACAAATTTATTCCTGCCGGCTGAGTACCAAGACCCAGACCCAATAAAGTAGCATAAATATTGTTGCATCAACAGGAGACAAGTCAAAACGAAATCATTTTACTTGGGCAAGCGCACTGACACTGCCAAGCCAGTCAACGTCTCCTGCTTTATCCACCTGAACTACCGCCAAACCCATCAAAGGATACTCACTACCGGAATCGGCAGAGACGCCGACGGCCTAAGGGCCTCGGCGTAGGCCAGATCCCCCTCGGCGTATACCTACGCCGACGGTGGCCCTCGGCGTAGCCCCCTCGGCGTACACCCCCGTCGGCGTAGGCACTTTAGCCGTCGGCATAGAGTTCCCCGTCGACGTATGCTTCGGTGGGGCCAGTGCTGTCAGAACGGAATCCGTTCGACGGATTACGAACGCCGACGGCCAAGATTCGCCCCTCGGCATATTGAGGGCCACGTGGAGGCCCCTGCGGGCCTGGCCAGAGGCTACGCCGACGCCCCCCCCCCCCCCCCCCCCCCCCCCCCTCGGCGTAGGGGCACAAAATTTCAATTTTTTTCAGAGTTTTTTTCGTTTCACTTATTTAACCACTTAATCACACTATAGTCACATTTATATTTATCTTTAACCATTTTTATTTTTAATCTAAATTACTCGTTTCTACTAACACTTCCCGATCGGTCACCCATCATGAGATTACTCCAGCCCCAGCACGCTTAACTTCGTAGTTTCTTTCCCGTGAGATACCTAGAAACAACGGATGTGTTGTTGTCAATATTGTCCAATCTATCCTGTTAACCTTAACCCTTGGACCATCAATGTCACACTATTTTATTTTGTAAATTCAAACAATTATTTAAGTAAAAAATAATAACTAGTAATAAATTTGAATTCAAATAATCTTTAATTTAAATAATAATTAACATTTTTGCCTTTTCTATTTAATATTGAAAAATTCATATCTATAAATCCGTAAATCGAAATTTGACAAATATTATGTCTATATCGATTAGAAAAATGAGAGAAATTCAAATATGACATCCATATAATATTTTCCATCATATATAAGCCTTTTTTTCTGTTCATTGAAGAAAAAAACCATTTTCCATTTCCCGACTGTAAAAAATGGGTTTTTTTTGTGAAGGGCCTACCGCAAATATGTTGCAAAACTTGAGAGCTATAATTTTTGAAAATACTAGACCATGTTATATGCACAAATAACCAATTTGTTTCATATGAAAAGGTTTCCATCCACCTCTTTTGAAAAACACAAGTTTCTGCCGATTCCGCTGGAAACTGGTCAAATTTGAACTACAGGTACCTCATAGTTTGCTCATGATTTTTGGCAAAAATCATTTTTAGCTACACAACTACCTATTTCATCATAGATATACCAAGAGTTTCTCAATATTCAAACCCTAGATACGAACGGTCATGCCCCCCGCCTTGACTTTTTTCTTAAACCGGCTTAGAAAATTCCAAAAAATTCAAAACAACCCAAAATGATGCAAGGCCTTCGCGTTGTGTCATTATATAGGTACTAGTATAAAACCAAAATACTAAATTTGCAATACGACAGTTGTGTTGAAAATGTGTTCACAAATATGAGCTATCTCCTACGAACATTCCTGGGTTTCGGGCCAAATGACGGGTGTTATGGTCATATCCATGGCATAGTTTGTTCAAATGTTCCCATATTACACACAAACATGCATCTTGGAAGCACGAACAATGTTGACGGAGGAAGTTTTCCTTTTCATTGAAGCAAAAAACCATTTTCCATGTTCCGAGTGTAAAAAATAGGGTTTTTTGTGAAGGAACTACCGCAAATATGTTGCAAAACTTGAGATCTATAATTTTTGAAAATACTAGACCATGTTATATGCACAAATAACCAATTAGTTTCATATGAAAAGGTTTACATCCACCTCTTTTGAAGAACAGAAGTTTCTGCCGATTCCGCTGGAAACTGGTCAAATTTGAACTACATGTACCTCATAGTTTGTTCATGATTTTTGGCAAAAATTATTTTTAGGTACACAAGTACCTATTTCAACATAGATACACCAAGAGTTTGGCAAAATAAAGGTTTTTTTTAAAACACACACGCAAACGTCCTGCACATCGCGATCGAGCAAAGGGAAAAAAACAATACCTACGCCGACGGCACCCCCTCGGCGTAGGGTTAGGTACGATCGAACACGCACGCACGCACACGGTACGATCGAACGGGGAGGAAAAAAAAACCTCCACCTACGCCGACGGCACCCCCTCGGGGTAGCCTATCACGTAACGGGACGCGTACGAAGGGCGTAACGGGGCATCCCTACGCAGAGGGGGATAGATACGCCGACGGTGGCCCTCGGGGTAGCCTCCATACGCCGAGGGGCGAATAGACGCCGACGGGCACGTCCCCACCGATCCTGTCGACCACCCTACGCCGAGGGGGCCGACCTTTGGCCGTCGGCGTAGTGGGGGGCCGTCGGCGTACTGGCTGTTTCCCATAGTGACTGTTAGATAATTCAGATAAACAATGGTTTTCCACGTGCAAACTAAAGCCTCAAGTCAAACATCATATATGAAGAGCTCGGATTTTTCTGCTAATAAGGAAGTATAAGTTGAAATTCATAGGCTGCACCATGTGGCCCAACTAAGTTTAATACATCCTGAAATTATCATGTCTGATTCATTACTAATACAAGTGGGGAGTGGGACTAAAGTTTAGTCCCACATTGCTAGTTTGGAGAGAGTGGAATCACCTTATAAGGTGAGCCATTCTAGCTCATGTATGAGTTGGCAAGGCAAGAGGAGAGGTGTGCCACACGCGCGCTCCTCCTCCGCCGTCCGCCTCGCCGTGGGTTGCGGAAATGAGCCGAGCTGAGAGCGTTTATTTTGCCAGTTGGGAAAACTGAATGAGTCATTAATATGATAATTAACGGACGCGTTAATGCCTAAAACATTTTCACTTCTTTTGAAACGTGGAACAGAACCGACTCAGACGTGGAGTCACTTCGTCATATGGTTTTGCACCGTTTCAAAGAACTGCGCCGTCAATCAAGTCTTCTCCATCCCTTCTTCCGGCGTGCACCGCGAGGAGGGACAGCAGGCCTCCGGAACAACGCCTCTTGTGATCCTTTACGGGAGAGGGGCGATCAGATTTTTGGGGAGCGCACTCGCGTGACTGCTGACGACGACTATTTCCCCAGCGACGATTTCTTCCCCGACCTCGGCAACCTTTTCATCGACGACATGGCCGACAACATGGACAACAACAACGGCGGTGCCGCTGCCGCTGCACCATACGTATCTCTATTCCATCTGTATAAGATATTACTGGAATTCATATGTCTAGTTCTTGCTATAAATTGGATCAGTTTGTCTACTGTACTAGATCTAGATATTTGCATGATTACTGTATTTCCTACTGTCATAATTCATCTGATGCTATTTCGAATTAAATCATGTGCTAAATTGCTAATATATTCAACAATCCAAAAAACTAATTATAGGAAATTTGTTGCACCTGCACCATCTATCATTGCGGCGAGAAGGCCAAACCCTTTCAAGGGTGTGGACTATAAGATGTGGCGCACGAGAGCAGTGCTATGGTTTCAAACCTTGCGCTGCTATGCGGCCACCAAGGGCAAGCCTGAGGGCGATCTCAATCCAGCACAGCTGTAAGCTTTTGAGAATATGGACACTATGTTTAAAAGTGGCCTCCTCGGTATTATTGATGATTCCATTGTGGATCCGAATATGTCGTTTGATAACGGTAAGGATATGTGGGCTGCACTCGAGGCTAAATTTGGGGCCTCGGATGCTGGCAGCGAGCTGTATGTCATGGAGCAATTCTATGACTACAGGATGACTGATGAGCGCTCCGTTGTTCAACAGGCTCATGAGATACAGTCACTCGCTAAAGAACTTGAGCACTTTAAGTTTATGTTACCGGAGGCATTCTTGCCAAACTTCTATCTTCATGGAGCACCTTTGCTACTTCTCTGAAACACAAGAGATAGGAGTTTTCCGTTTCAGACCTCATCGGATATCTTGGTATGGAAGAGAAGGCGAGAGCAAAGGATACACGTGCTCGGGTTTCTGAGGTAGGTTCTGTTGCCCATGTGGTACAGAAAAAACACTACCCTCCCAACAAGGCTAAATATAACAAGAAGAAATCCGAGGGTAAAGGTAAACCCGATGGCAATTTTAAGCCGTCGCACTCTACCAACTTCAAGAAGAGGAAGGGGTCATGTCACGTTTGTGGTGAACTGACTCATTGAGCTCCAAAATACCCAAGACGTTATGAGTTGCAGCAGCAGGAGAACAGCGGAAAGACCGCTAATGTTGTCATGGCTGACACTGAGATGAAGCATACTGGGTACGGTATAGTACCTACTATTCAGTTTGTTATTCACCTGAATGGTTAATTGACATAGTTGCCAATGTACATGTTTGTGCTGATGCTTCCATGTTCTCTTCTTATATGGTCACAGGGAGTTCCCCCGTGCTGATGTGGAACGGGTCACATACTACTATTCGTGGTGTTGGTACGGTCGATCTGAAGTTTACTTCGGGGAAGATCGTGCGACTGAAGAATGTTCATCATGTGCCCTCTATCAATAAAAATCTCGTCAGTGGTTCACGTCTGTGTAGAGATGGTTTTAAGTTGGTTTTCGAGTCTAATAAAGTTGTAATTTCCAAGTATGGACAATTTATTGGTAAAGGCTATGAGTGCGAAGGCTTGTTCCGCCTATCTTTGTCAGATATTTGCGCCAAAGTTATTAATTATGTTTGCCACGATAGTAATTCTGATGTTTGGCATTCACGACTTTGTCATATTAATTTTGGTTGCATGACGCGATTAGCAAATATGAGTTTAATTCCGAAATTCAGTACTATTAAAGGTTCCAAATGTCAAGTGTGTGTTCAAGCTAAGCAACCTTGCAAATCTCATAAGACCGCGGAGGCAAGAGACTTGGCACCAGTAGAACTTATACATTCTGATCTTTGTGAGATGAATGGCGTATTGACAAAAGCTGGAAACAAATATTTCATGACACTTATTGATGACTATATTGTTATGTGTATCTTCTGAAATCTAAAGATGAAGCTCTAACTTATTTCAAGAACTATAAGGCCGAAGCTGAGAACCAACTTGATCGTAAAATTAAACGGCTTAGGTCCGATCCTGGTGGAGAGTATTTTTTCAACGAGTTTAATTCGTTTTGTGCGGAACATGGAATTATTCATGAGAGGACGCCTCCCTACTCGGCTCAGTTAAATGGGGTGGCTGAAACAAAGAACCAAACATTGTTTGATTTGGTCAACGCCATGTTAGATACTTCGTGTCTCTCCAAGGCATGGTGGGTGAGGCGCTAATGACTGCATGTCATGTCCTAAACCGAGTTCCCACAAAGAATAAAGCCATTACTCCATTTGAGGAATGGGAAAGCAAAAGTTTGAAACTCTCCTACCTACGTACTGGGGGTTGCTTGGCGAAAGTCAATATACCAATTCCCAAGAAGCGCAAGCTTGGACCAAAAACTGTAGATTGTGTTCTTCTTGGCTATGCTTTTAATAGCATTGGTTATAGATTCTTGATAATAAAATTTGATGTATCCGACATGCATGTTGGTACGATTATGGAGTCGAACGATGCGAATTTCTTTGAGAACATATTTCCTATGAAGGATATGCCTAGCTAATCAAATCAGGAGAAACATGTTTCATCTATTCAGAAATTAGCTGATATTCCTGAACCCACCATTCCGATAGAACACTTTGAGAATCCTGAGGAGGATGACAATGAAGTTCTTGTAAGGAGCAAGAGACAGAGGACTGCAAAGTCCTTTGGTAATGATTTCATTGTGTACCTCGTGGATGACACACCCAGGACCATTTCAGAAGCCTATGGATCTCTTGGTGCTGACTACTGGAAGGAGGTTGTCCGTTGCGAGATGGATTCCATCTTGGCCAATGGAACCTGGGAAATCACTAATCGTCCTTATGGGTGTAAACCTGTAGGATGTAAGTGGTTGTTCAAGAAAAAACTTAGTCCTGATGGTACAAATTAGAAATACAAGGCAAGGCTTATGGCCAAGGGTTATACCCAGAAAGAAGGTGAAGACTTCCTTGATACTTACTCACCAGTGGCTAGATTGACCACTATTCGTGTGCTACTTTCACTTGTTGCCTCGCACGGTCTTCTCGTTCACCAAATGGACGTTAAGACGGCTTTCCTTAATGGAGAGTTGTACGAGGAAATTTATATGGAGCAGCCAGATGGTTTTGTAGTACCCTATCAGGAAGGCAAGGTGTGCAAGTTATTGAAGTCATTATACGGCCTCAAGCAAGCACCTAAGCAATGGCATGAGAAGTTTGAAAGGATTTTGACTGCTGAAGGCTTTGCTGTAAACGAAGCTCACAAGTGTGTGTACTATCGCCATGGTGGGGGCAAGGGAATTATTCTATGTCTACATGTTGATGACATATTGATCTTTGTGACCAATATTGATTTAATCAACGAAGTTAAGGATTTCTTATCTCGTTGTTTTTAGATGAAGGATCTAGGAGTAGCTGATGTTATCTTGAACATCAAGCTATTGAGATATGATAATGGTGGGATCACACTGCTTCAGTCTCACTATGTGGAAAAGGTGTTGAGTCGCTTCGGATATAGTGACTGCAAGCCTTCTTCAACTCCATATGATGCTAGTGTGTTGCTTCAAAAGAATCGACGAATTACTAGAGATCAACTGAGGTATTCTCAGATTATAGGCTCGCTTATGTAATTGGCGAGTGCCACGAGGCTTGATATCTCTTTTGCTATGAGCAAATTGAGCCGGTTTGTTTCCAATCCAGGAGATGATCATTGGCGTGCGCTCGAGAGAGTTATGTGCTATTTAAAAGGCACTACGAGCTATGAAATTCACTATACCAGAAACCCGAGGGTTCTGGAAGTATATAGTGATTCTAATTGGATATCTGATGCTGATGAGCTTAAGGCCACTCGTGGTTATGTTTTTACATTTGGTGGTGGCGCTGTTTCCTGAAAGTCTTGCAAGCAGACCATCTTAACGAGGTCAACTATGTAAGCAGAACTCGCAGCATTAGACACAGCCACTGTTGAAGCAGAGTGGCTTTGTGAGCTCTTGATGGACTTGCCTGTGGTTGAAAAGCCAATACCCGCAATCCTAATAAACTGTGATAATCAAACTGTGATCATCAAAGTGAACAGTTCTAAGGATAATGCGAAGTCATCAAGACATATGAAGAGCAGATTGAAATCTGTCAGAAAATTGAAGAACTCCGGAGTGATTGCGTTGGATTATATCCAAACATCTATGAACTTCGAAGATCCCTTCACAAAGGGTTTATCTCGGAATGTGATAGATAATGCATCGAGGGAGATGGGTTTAAGACCCACGACATGAGTTGCCCACAGTGGTAGCCCATTCTATGTGATCGGAGATCCCGTGAATTAGAAGTGGGAGACAAGGTGTTGGTAGGCTGAGAGGGGAGTATCCTTATATTTTATCCCACTCCATGAAGATGCAATACTCTCTTAATCTGTATGGTAGGTTGACATTTGTCTTAATGTGTTCCAAGTGGCTTATTTGTATAAGCAGAGATATGTCCTGCAGAACATCTCCTGAGGAACTCACCTATATGAGTCTTACTGTTAAACGTCGCAGTCTATGAGAATCGGGTGCTCTCTAATAAACTCATTAAAGGCCTTCGGAGTATGACGCATACGCTCCACCCGCGGGGATGCCTTGCGGCAGCCTAGTATCGGTTCAGACGTTGTGTGAAACAGGTATCACAGAAAACTTGTAGTTCAAGGCGTAGTCCACTATTCAAGTTATGAACTAGTGTAGCATAATGTTCTAAGTGGAAGTTCAACTTAACAGTCTCCACTAAACACCGGTATATAAACAATGTTTTGGAACTAAGATTATGAGATGTGCTAATGACACTTTGTGGGGGATTTTTGGAATTTTTGGGCTGCACCATGTGGCCCAACTAAACCCAATAAATTCTGAAATTGTCATGGCCCATTCATGAATAATACAAGTGGGAAGTGAGCCTAAAGTTTAGTCCCATATTGCTAGTTTGGAGAGAGTGGAACCACCTTATAAGGTCAGTCATTCTAGCTCATGTATGAGTTGGCAAGGCAAGAGGAGAGGTGTGCCACGCGCGCGCTCCTCCTCCACCGCCCGTCTCGCCACGCCTCACCTCGTCACGACACGTCACAACGTCGTGGGTTGCGGGAATGAGCCGAGACGAGAGCGTTTATTTTGCCAGTTGGCAAAACTGAATGAGTCATTAATATGGTAATTAACGGACACGTTAATGCCTAAACCGTTTCCACTTCTTTTGAAACGTGGAACCGAACCGACTCGGACGTGGAGTCACGCCCAAGTCTCTCCCAGCCTGCAGTATAAATACGCGCATACGGTAAACCCTAGCCGCCACTTCGTCATATGGTTTCGCACCGTTCCAAAGCACTGTGCCGCCAATCAAGACTTCTCCATCCCTTCTTCCGGCATGCACCGCGAGGAGGGACAGCAGGCCTCCGAAACACCGCCTCTTGGGATCCTGTACGGGGGAGGGGCGATCAGGTTTTTGGGGAGCGCACTCGCGCGACTGCTGACGGCGACTACTTTCCCAATGACGATTTCTTCCCCGACCTCGGCAACCTTTTCATCGACGACATGGCCGACAACATTGTCAACAACAACGGCGATGCCACTGCCGCTGCATTGTACGTATCTCTATTCCATCTGTATGAGATATTACTGGAATTCATAGGTCTAGTTCTTGCTATAGATTGGATTAGTCTGTTTACTGTACTAGATCTAGATATTTACATGATTACTGTATTTGCTACTGTCGTAATTCATCTGAATCCATTTCGAATTAAATCATGTGCTAAATTGCTAATATATTCAACAATCCAAAAACCTGATTATAGGCAATTTGTTGCATCTGCACCGTCTATCATTGCGACGACAAGGCCAAACTCTTTCAAGGGTGTGGACTATAAGAGGTGGCGCACGAGAGCAGTGCTATGGTTTCAAACCTTGCGCTGCTATGCGGCCACCAAGGGCAAGCCTGAGGGCGATCTCAATCCAGCACAGCTGGAGGCTTTTGAGAATATGGACACTATGTTTAAACATGCCCTCCTCGGTATTATTGATGATTCCATTGTGGATCCGTCTATGTCGTTTGATAACGGCAAGGATATGTGGGCTGCACTCGAGGCTAAATTTCGGGCCTCGGATGCTGGCAACGAGCTATATGTCATGGAGCAATTCTATGACTACAGGATGACTGATGAGCGCTCCGTTGTTCAACAGGCTCATGAGATACAGTCAATCGCTAAAGAACTTGCACACTTTAAGTGTATGTTACCGGACAAGTTTGTGGCCGGAGGCATTATTGCCAAGATTCCATCTTCATGGAGCACATTTGCTACTTCTCTCAAACACAAGAGACAAGAGTTTTCCGTTTCGAACCTCATCGGATCTCTTGATGTAGAAGAGAAGGCGAGAGCAAATGATACACGTGCTCGGGTTGCTGAGGTAGGTTCTGCTGCCCATGTGGTACAGAAGAAACACTACCCGCCCAACAAGCCTAAATATAACAAGAAGAAATCCGAGGGTAAAGGCAAACCCGATGGCAAGTTTAAGCCATCGCACTCTACCAACTTCAACAAGAGGAAGGGGTCATGTCACATTTGCGATGAACTGACTCATTGGGCTCCAAAATGCCCAAGACGTTATGAGTTGCTGCAGCAGGAGAACAGCGGCAAGACCGCTAATGTTGTCATGGCTGACACTAAGATGAAGGATTCTGGGTATGGTATAGTTCCTATTATTCTTTCAGTTTTTCATTCACCTGAATGGTTAATTGACACAGGTGCCAATGTACATGTTTGTGCTGATTCTTCCTTGTTCTCTTCTTATCAGGTCACAGGGACTTCCCCCATGATGATAGGGAACAGGTCACATGCTACTGTTCGTAGTGTTCGTACGGTCGATCTGAAGTTCTCTTCGGGGAAAATCGTGCGACTGAAGAACGTTCATCATGTGCCCTCCATCAATAAAAATCTCGTCGGCGGTTCACGTTTGTGTCGAGATGGTTATAAGTTGGTTTTCGAGTCTAATAAAGTTGTAATTTCCAAGTATGGACAATTTATTGGTAAAGGCTATGAGTGCAAAGGCTTGTTCCGCCTATCCTTGTCAGATATTTGCACCAAAATTATTAATCATGTTTGCCACGATAATGATTCTGATGTTTGGCATTCACGACTTTGTCATATTAATTTTGGTTGCATGACGCGATTAGCAAATATGAGTTTAATTCCGAAATTCAGTACTATTAAAGGTTCCAAATGTCAAGTGTGTGTTCAAGCTAAGCAACCTCGCGAATATCATAAGACTGCGGAGGCAAGAAACTTGGCACCACTAGAACTTATACATTCCGATCTTTGTGAGATGAATGGCATGTTGACAAAAGGTGGAAAGAAATGTTTCATGACACTTATTGATGACTCCACTAGATATTGTTATGTGTATCTTCTGAAATCTAAAGTTGAAGCTTTAACTTATTTCAAGAACTATAAGGCCGAAGCTGAGAACCAACTTGATCGTAAAATTAAACGGCTTAGGTCCGATCGTGGTGGAGAGTCTTTTTCCAACGAGTTTAATTCGTTTTGTGCGGAACATGGAATTATTCATCAGAGGACGCATCCCTACTCGCCTCAGTCAAAGGGGGTGGCTGAAAGAAAGAACCAAACGTTGTCTGATTTGGTTAACGCCATGTTAGATACTTCGGGTCTCTCCAAGGCATGGTGGGGGAGGCGCTAGACTGCATGTCATGTCCTAAACCGAGTTCCCACAAAGAATAAAACCATTACTCCATTTGAGGAATGGGAAAGGAAAAGGTTGAAACTCTCCTACCTACGTACCTGGGGTTGTTTGGCGAAAGTCAATATACCAATTCCTAAGAAGCACAAGCTTGGACCAAAAATCGTAGATTCTGTTCTTCTGGGCTATGCTTTTAATAGTATTGGTTATAGTTTCTTGATAGTGCAATCTTAGATATCCGACATGAATGTTGGTACGATTATGGAGTTGAACGATGCGACTTTCTTTGAGAACATATTTCCTATGAAGGATATGCCTATATCATCAAATCAGGAGAAACATGTTTCATCTAGTCAGGAATTAGCTGAGATTCCTGAACCCACCATTCTGATAGAACACGTTGATAATCTCGAGGAGGATGACAATGAAGTTCCTGTAAGGAGCAAGAGACAGAGGTCTGCAAAGTCCTTTGGTACTGATTTCATTGTGTACCTCGTGGATGACACACCGAGGACCATTTCAGAAGCCTATGCATCTCTTGATGCTGACTACTGGAAGGAGGTTGTCCGTTGCGAGATGGATTCCATCTTGGCTAACGGAACCTGGAAAATCACTGATCGTCCTTATGGGTGTAAACCTGTAGGATGTTAGTGGGTGTTCAAGAAAAAAGTTAGGCCTGATGGTACAATTGAGAAGTACAAGGCAAGGATTGTGCCAAGGGTTATACCCAAAAAGAAGGTGAAGACTTCTTTGATACTTACTCACCTGTGGCTAGATTGACCACTATTCGTGTGCTACTTTCACTGGCTGCCTCGCACGGTCTTCTCGTTCACCAAATGGACGTTAAGACGACTTTCCTTAATGGAGAGTTGGACGAGGAAATTTATATGGAGCAGCCAGATGGTTTTGTAGTACCCTGTCAGGAAGGCAAGGTTTGCAAGTTATTGAAGTCATTATACAGCCTCAAGAAAGCACCTAAGCAATGGCATGAGATGTTTGAAAGGACTTTGACTGCTGAAGGCTTTGTTGTAAACGAAGCTGACAAATGTGTGTACTATCGCCATGGTGGGGGCGAGGGAGTTATTTTATGTCTATATGTTGATGACATATTGATCTTTGGCACCAATATTGATTTAATCAAGGAAGTTAAGGATTTCTTATCTCGTTGTTTTGAGATGAAGGATCTAGGAGTAGCTAATGTTATCTTGAACATCAAGCTATTGAGAGATGATAATGGTGGGATCACACTACTTCAGTCTCACTATAGGGAAAAGGTATATAGTGACTGCAAGCCTTCTTCAACTCCATATGATGCTAGTGTGTTGCTTCGAAAGAATCGACGAATTACTAGAGATCAACCGAGGTATTCTCAGATTATAGGCTCGCTTATGTATTTGGTGAGTGCCACAAGGCATAACATCTCTTTTGCTGTGAGAAAATTGATACGGTTTGTTTCCAATCCGGGAGATGATCATTGTCATGCGCTTGACAGAGTTATGCACTATTTAAAAGGCACTGCGAGCTATGGAATTCACTATACCGGAAACCCGAGGGTTCTGGAAGGATATAGTGATTCTAATTGGATATATGATGCTGATGAGGTTAAGGTCACTAGTGGTTATGTTTTTACACTTGGTGGTGGCTCTGTTTCCTAGAAGTCTTGCAAGCAGACCATCTTAACGAGGTCAACTATGAAGCAGAACTCGCAGCATTAGACACAGCCATTGTTGAAGCAGAGTGGCTTCGTGAGCTCTTGATGGACTTGCCTGTGGTTGAAAAACCAATACCCGCACTCCTAATGAACTGTGATAATCAAACTGTGATCATCAAAGTGAACAGTTCTAAGGATAATGCGAGGTCATCAAGACATGTGAAGAGGAGATTGAAATCTGTCAGAAAATTGAAGAACTCCGGAGTTATTGTGTTGGATTATATCCAAACATCTATGAACTTGGCAGATCCCTTCACAAAGGGTTCATCACGGAACGTGATAGATAATGCATCGAGGGAGATGGGTTTGAGAGCCAGATATGAGTTGCCCACAGTGGTAACCCATTATATGTGATCGTAGATCCCGTGAATTAGAAGTGGGAGACAAGCTGTTGGTCGGCTGAGAGGATGGTATCCTTATATTTTAACCCACTCCATGAAGATGCAATACTCTCTTAATCTGTATGGTAGGTTGACATTTGTTTTAATGTGTTCTAAGTGGCTTATTTATATAAGCAGAGATGTGTCCTACAGAACATCTCCTGAGGAACACACCTATATGAGTCTGACTGTTAAATTTTACAGTCTATGAGAATCGGGTGCTCTCTAATAAACTCATGAAAGGCCTTCGGAGTGTGACACATATGCTCCATCCACGGGGAAGCCTTGCGGCAGCCTAGTATCGGTTCAGACGTTGTGTGAAACAGGTATCACAGAAAACTTGTAGTTCAAGGCGTAGTCCACTATTCAAGTTGTGAACTAGTCTAGCATAATGTTCTAAGTGGAATTTCAACTTAACAGTCCCCACTAAACACCGGTATATAAACAATGTTTTGGAACTGAGATTATGAGATGTGCTAATGACACTTTGTGGGGGATTGTTGGAATTTTTGGGCTGCACCATGTGGCCCAACTAAGCCCAATAAATCCTGAAATTGTCATGGCCGATTCATGAATAATACAAGTGGGGAGTGAGACTAAAGTTTAGTCCCACATTGCTAGTTTGGAGAGAGTGGAACCACCTTATAAGGTGAGCCATTCTAGCTCATGTATGAGTTTGCAAGGTAAGAGGAGAGGTGTGCCACACACGTGCTCCTCCTCCGCCGCCCGCCTTGCCACGCCTCGCCTCGTCACGACACGTCACGACGCGCCGCGGGTTGCGGGAATGAGCCAAGCCGAGAGCGTTTATTTTGTCAGTTGGGAAAACTGAATGAGTTAACGGACGCGTTAATGCCTAAACCGTTTCCACTTCTTTTGAAACGTGGAACCGAACCGACTCGGGCGTGGAATCACTCCCAAGTCTCTCCCAGCCCGCAGTATAAATACGCGCATACGGTAAACCCTAGCCGCCACTTCGTCATATGGTTTTGCACTGTTCCAAAGCACTGCGCCGCCAATCAAGCCTTCTCCATCCCTTCTTCCGGTGTGCACCGCGAGGAGGGACAGCAGGCCTCCGGAACCCCGCTTCTTGTGATCCTGTACGGGGGAGGGGCGATTAGGTTTTTGGGGAGCGTACTCGCGCGACTGCTGACGGCGAATACTTCCCCAACAACGATTTCTTCCCCGACCTCGGCAACCTTTTTATCGACGACATGACCGAAAACAACAGCGGTGCCCCCTGCCGCTACATCGTACGTATCTCTATTCCATCTGTACACTAGTGGAGAACCTAGCATAAGCCCCAGTTAGGAAGAGCCTTATGCCCTGGCTTCCTAACCGGGTTTGTAAAACCCGGACTAAAGGCCCCCCTTATGCCCCGATGGGCTTACCAACAGGGGTAAAAGGCGTGCCCACGTGGGCTCTGCTCAGCGATCAGGCCGACGCCCTTTTACCCCGGTGGGTAACACCAACCGGGGCAAAAGGTTCTCTTTTATTTTTTTACCTGTTTTCCAGTTCTCTGCAGCAGATTAGAAATTCTATTTTCTTTTCTGTTTTCCTGTTCTCTAAACATTTATAGTAAGAAAGATGAAAAATTATCGAACAAAAACACAGATGAAAACGAACAATAACATAAACATATAGTCTGCCACAAATACAAATATTGTTCGACACGATGACATAATTAAACATAGTTCGATACAAACATAGTTCAAAACAAACATAGTACGACATATATTAAATAGAGCGACATAAGCATACTACGCCTTGGCGTCGGAGGCAGCCTTGCCCGAGCTAGACTCGCCGGAGTCAGACTTCTCAGCCTCGGAGGCGGAGCTGCTATCAGACGAGCTATCCTAGCAGCAAGGGGGCGAACTAAGGTGCCGTCGAAGATCTTCACCTCCAGAACGTCCACCTCCTCGTCGTTGATGTACCTGAATGTGAGCATGTTGCCCGCATTTAGGTTTTGCATACGCACGAACTGCCCCCACCCATGGCGCAGGTAGAGGTCATCGCCACGTCGCTGCAGGACCACGTGCACGTGCCCGTTGTCGCGGCCCTCCAACCGGAGGCTGAAACGAAAGGGCCCCTTGCGCTCGAGGAGGATCGCCGATATCTTCTGTGAAAGACGAAGCCTGTTCCGCACTGGGTGGAACAGGTTGACGTAGAACTCCGGGAGCCGGACCGGCATCCTCCTCCTCCTCCTCCCCCGCCGCTACAGCCTCCTCCGCCGTAGCAACAGCGCCACACCTTTTACCGTGTGTTGACCCCTTTACACCACGTCTTGCCCCTCGTGCAGCGCTTGCTGCCCCCGTGCTCCGCGTCTTGCTCCGCGTGCAGCGCTTGCTGCCCCCCGTGCTCCGCATCCACGTCCACCAGTAGGAGGCGTCACTTCCTCCTCCTTGATGGCTAGGGCGCCACTACCACGTGCATTCGATGTACGCGATCAACGTGGGCATCCACGTCGACGTCCACCATGTTGTACGGGAGTGATTTCTTCGACGGGGACGGCGCCGCGCCCACCGGTTGCACGCGAACTGCGTCGGGGAGGTCTCGCCATGGCTACAAAAATGTATAACATCATAAGTTCAACCGTTTCATCAGTTCGCAACAATTGCATATAATCTATTTAAAATATAGCTAATAGCATCAATTTCATCAAAATTGCCGCAAAATTCATCAATTTCCTCCAAACCTCTAGCTATTTTTTTATGAAGTTGGATCTTCACATTTTGTGCTTGTTATGAGATAGTACATGTGATGGAGATGCGGGGGAAGGAAGGGTTTCGAATATCTTTAAAATTAAACAAAATCATATATGTAATATTATGGTTAGTGAGATCCAAAAAAATCGGACCCTTTTGTGCACATACATAACGGCGACATTCTTCATAACCCCGAACGGGATTTCTGAGTAATATCACCATTACGAATGTGCACCAAAGGGTTCAACTTCCTTGGGATCTCACCAACCATATAATATTACATATGTGACGTTATTTAGTTTCAAAGAAGTCCAGAAACCCTCGCATTCCTTTCTCTGGATCAGCACCGCATGTAGTACCTGCTCTTAATAGGAACAAGATGGTCATCGGTCTGTGTGCCTCATACAGAAATTCGACCGGGTTCATTTTATTCAACCCTAATACATCACGATGTAATAATATCACTTATACATATCCATGAAACATCTCTCAAACTAATTAACTCCGACCGGGTTCTAAGCCGCGGGGTGCAGAGTCGTGGGTGCTACGCATCCATAGGTTCGGAACCCTCACAGGGTCATAGCTCACGTGATAAGGAACCCTCCGACCGTGGCCAATGCGATGGCCACCAAAGAATATCCGGGTCGACCCCGTCACCCGGATTTCTCACCAAGCCGCGTGTCCCGGTAGTAAGGACCCCCCAGTGCCAGCCTGGCGGGGCCCAGTCCCGGACATCGCCCGTCGGGTCCAACAGAGACATCATCACCAAGAAAAATAAACTAAAAACACATGCATGATATATGGACTAAGTAAATATTCCTAATTAAGTAAAAATTTACTAAGTAAAAATTCTACTAATTATAAACATTCACTAAGTAAATTTCTAAACTAAAATTCCTATATTATAAAATTCATCTAATGGTACTAAGAAAAACCTAATTCACTTCTAAACTAAACATTCACTAAGAAAAAATAGGTAAGTCCAAGACATAAAATTTTTCTAAGTCTCCGGTACCTAAATTTTTTCCTCTAAACCTCTAACTAATTTTTTCTAAGTCTTCAAGACCTAAATTTTTTCTAGGTATCCAAGACCTAAATTTTATCTAACTCTTCAATACCTAATTTTTTTTCTAAGTGTCCAAGACCTAAATTTTTTCTAAGTTTCGAATTCCTAAATTTTTTCTAAGTCTACAATACCTAACACTAATACTAATCTAACACTAATACTAATCCAATACATAATACCTAATACTAATCTAACACTAATACTAATCTAACACTAATACTAATCCAATAACTAATACCTAATACTAATCTAACACTAACACTAATCCAATACCTAATTTTTTTCTAAGTTGAGGACGATGAGGGCGCGGCGAGGAGGCGATCTCACCTGAGGAGGAGGCACGACGGCGAGGAGGAAGGCTTGGGCGCGTGCGAGGCCGCCGCCGGCGATATCGGGGGCGGCGCGAGGACGGGCGGCGCGGGGATGCCAGGAGGAGAGGACGGGCGGCGCGGGAGGAGGCGTAGAGGAGCGTCGCCGGCGAGGATCCCCGGCGTCGAAATCGGGCAGCCTCACGGCGTCGCTCTGGATTTCGGCGCCGGGGTACTTCGCGAAATTGCTGTGTTGCCCCGGGCGGTTGCTCCGCCGGGGTTATATAGGCGGGGGCCTTTTGATCCGGTTGGTAACACGAACCGGGGCAAAAGGTTTCTTTTGTCCCGGTTCGTGTTACCAACCGAGGCAAAAGTGGGGGAGATGGTAACACGAACCGGGGCAAAAGGCCCAAAATTTCAGTTTTTTTCTGCCACAAATTTTTTGCTTTGCCACATTTCAAATACTACTTAAAATACTTTTTCAAATACATTTCAAATAGTTTAGAATTTGGAGAAACTTTCAATATGAAAAGTGTTTAAAATTGCGTAAACATTTCAAATACATTTTCTATTTTATAAAATAATTATTCTAACTATTTAAACTAGTAACAATTTTTGAATTTTCAAACAGTTTAAAAACCTATTTTATGAATGGTTTAGAATTTGGAGAAACTTTGTATATGAAAAGTGTTTAAAATTGGGTAAACATTTCAAATACATTTTCTGTTTTATAAAATAGTTATTCTAACTATTTAAACTAGTAATAATTTTTGAATTTTCAAACATTTTAAAAACATATTTTATGAATGGTTTAGAATTTGAGAAACTTTGTATATGAAAAGTGTTTAAAATTGCGTAAACATTTCAAATAAATTTTCTGTTTTATAAAATAATTATTCTAACTATTTAAACTAGTAACAATTTTTGAAAATTCAAACATTTTAAAAAAACTAGTTTATGAATGGTTTAATCTGCAATGTTTGATACATTATTACAAAATAGTCTAGCAATATTACATGAACCATGAAGGTTTAATACATTATCACCAACTATAAATAGCCATTGTTTACTTTTCTGTCGTAGCCGTGGATCATCTTCCTTATTCAATGCGATGCTTGGGTCAGTTTTCACTCTAATGGGCGGAATTTCTTCAAAGTTATTATAATCTCCTGACATGTCTGGCATGTCCTCCACTCCCACAATGTTTCTTTTCCCTAAAAGAACTATGTGACGCTTCGGCTCACCGCATGATGTATTAGAATTTTTTTCTTTTCCTCGGTTGGGTAGACATGTCCTTCACATAGAAAACTTGAGCCACATCTTTGGCTAGGACGAATAGTTCGTTTCTGTACCCAAGATTGTTGAGATCCACTGTTGTCATTCCGTACTGCTGCTCTACCTTTACTCCTGTCATCTTGACGCATTGGCACCGAAATAGAGAAACCTTAAAATTAGGTCCATAGTCAAAGTTCCCATATCTCCTCTATGTAACCATAATATGTGTCCTTTGTTCCATTGTATCCGGTTGCATCGAAATGGACGCCACTATTGTGGTTGGTGCTCTTTTTATCTTGTGTGATCATGTAAAATGTATTCCCATTTATCTCGTACCCTTGGAAAGTCAGTACAGGCGAAGATGGTGACCTAGCCAACAAGTAGAGCTGATCTCCAACAATGTTGTTATTCATGAGTTTTGTCTGCAACCAGGCGCTAAAACTATCCATGTGTTAATCATTAAGCGAGGATTCAGACAGCTCCGGGTTTTTGGACCGTATAATATTCTTGTCTTCCTGTAAATAAGGAGCCACCAAGGTGGACATTTGTAGAAATGTGTAGTGTGCTTTAGTGAAAGAATGTCCGTCCATAAATATCTTTATTTCCTTCCTAGCGTGGCTTTTCCCCTCATTCTTCCCTCATCCCGCGATCCGGGAACACCAATCGACTTAAGGCCAAGAAGAAAGTCAACACAAAACTCAATTACCTCCTCTGTTCCGTAACCCTTGGAGATGCATCCTTCTGGCCTAGCACGGTTGTGGACATATTTTTTTAAGACTCCCATGAACCTCTCAAAGTGGAACATATTGTGTGGAAACACAGGATCGAGAATGGTAATCTCTTTGACTAGGTGAACTAGGAGGTGTGTCATAATATTGAAGAAGGATGGTGGGTACACCAACTCGAAGCTGACAAGGCATTGGAACACATCTGTCTGTAACGCTGATAGACTTTCTGGATTGATTACCTTCTGAGAAATTGCATTGAGGAATGCGCATAACTTCACAATGGGTAGTCGAACTATTTCTGGTAGAATCCCCCTCAACGCAATCGGAAGCAATTGTGTCATCAACACGTGGCAGTCATGAGACTTCAGGTTTTAAAAAAAATCTCCGCCACATTTATTATTCCCTTTATATTCGACGAGAAGCCAGACGGGACCTTGATACTATGTAGTGCTTCAAAAAAGATTTCCTTCTCCTCCTTGGTAAGAGCGTAGCTCGCCGGACCACTTTGAAACCGCTCAGGATTCTTGTCGTCTCGTCCTTTCATGTGTTGCTGGTCCTGTCGTGCTTCAGATGTATCTTTTGACTTCCCATACAAGCCAAAGAAGCCTAGCAGATTCACGCAAATATTCTTCGTCAGGTACATCACGTCGATTGCAGAGCGTACATTTAGGATTTTCCAATAGGGTAGTTCCCAAAATAAAGATTTCTTCTTCAACATGGGTGCGTGTCCGTCATCGTCATTCGGAACAAATTGTCTGCCCGGACCCTTTCCAAAGATTACTTTCAAATCCTTCACCATATCAAATACATCATCACCAGGTCAGAGGATAGGTGACTCCAGGTATCTGCCACACCATTGAAATGCTTGCCAGCTTTTTTTAAGGGGTTCTTGCGCGGAAGAAAACAACGATACCCGAGGTACACAACCTTCTTACATTTATCCAGATATACACTTTAGGTGTCATCTAAACAGTGTGTGCATGCATTGTATCCCTTGTTTGTATGTCCAGAAATGTTACTAAGAGGAGACCAATCGTTGATGGTTATGAACAACAACGCTCGTAGGTTAAATTCTTTTTGTTCGTGCTCGTCCCACACAGGTACACCTTCTTCACGCCACAACCGTAAAATTTCATCGACTAATGGCCTTAGGTACACATCAATGTCATTGCCCGGTTGTCTCGGGCCTTGGATCAGCACTGTCATCATAATGAACTTCCTCTTCATGCATAACCAAGGAGGAATGTTATAGATACATAGAGTTACAGGCTAGGTGCTATGGTTGCAGCTCTGCTCACTAAATGGATTCATGCCATCTGTACTTAGACCAAACCATAAGTTCCTTGCGTCACCTACAAAGCGTGGGAACTTTCTCTCGATTTTTCTCCACTGCGACCCATCAGCGGGGTGTCTCAACATCTCATCTTTCTTACGATCTTCCATGTGCCATCGCAAAAGTTTGTCATGCTCTTTTTTTCTGAAAAACCGTTTCAACCGTGGTATTATAGGAGCATACCAAATCACCTTTGCAGGAACTCTCTTCCTGGGGCGCTCACCCTCAACATCGCCAGGGTCGTCTGGTCTGATATTATACCGCAATGCAGTGCATACCGGGCATTGTTCCAAATTCTCGTACTTCTCACCACGGTAGAGGATGCAGTCATTAATGCATGCATGTATCTTCTCCACGTCTAATCCTAGGGGGCATACAAGATTCTTTTCTTGGTATGTACTGTCAGGCAATTCATGTTTCTAGGAACCTGCTTCTTCACTATTTGTAGCAACTTTGCAAATCCGCTGTTAATCACACCGTTCTCGGCCTTCCATTGGAATAATTCCAGTGTGCTGCCCAGCTTTTTCTGCCTGTCTTTGCAAGTTGGATACAACAATGTTTTGTGATCCTTTAACATCTGGTCGAACTTCACTCTCACCTTTTCAATATCGCTTTCTGTCTTTGCATCCGTAATAGCCTGGCCAAGGTCATCGATGGGCTCATCTGGTGCCCGGACCTCTAATTCCACTTCATTGTTATATTCCATTCCAGTACTGGCACCGTATTCAGGGAACATGTCATGATAGTTTTCATCATTCTCTTCTTCTTCGTTGTATTCTATCATAACCCCTCTTTCTCCGTGCTTGGTCCAACAATTATAGCCGGGCATGAAACCAGATTCAAACAGGTGGAAGTGGATGAATCTGTGAGAAGAGTGTTCCTTCTGATTCCGACATATAGAACATGGACAACAGATAAAATTATTCCACTTGTTTGCCTGGGCCACCTCGAGAAAATAACCCACGCCTTTCATGAACGCGGCAGAGCATCGGTCAGCGTACATCCATTGCCGGTTCATCTGCATTATATGATTATGAATTAAGAACTGTTATAGAACACCGTGAATAGAGAAATGACCAATGTTACATCGACAGGTGAAAGGTTAAAGTTGGTACCTCGGCCGAGGAGGAAAGAAGGATGAGAAAGCTTCTTTAAGTAAGTGTGGCTCGGACAAATTAAATCTTGCTTGTTTTCTGCGAGCTGAGATGGCGTTATTCTCCCGGGCATTTCATTGAACACCTCTTGTGCATAGGAGGGAAAAAGAAGTGAGCACACGCCACACAACTAGAAATATGTCCTCCAAAGTGAGTGGCATGAGGAGAAGAGAGGGCTGACATGGTTTATATAGTGGGGGGGTCATTTGCTTCGGTTGGTGGCTCCAACCGGGGCAAAAGACCCCCACCACGCGTCTGCACGGGCCCTGCTGGTTGATGGCCTTTAGCCCTGGTTGGAGCCACCAACCAGGGCAAATGACCCCCGCACCACGCGCCCTGCTCGCCCCGGCCCCACCTCTGCTGTCTTCTGCACCGGGTGGTGGCCGAGCTGGGGCGAAAGGGGTGCTCGCCAGTGAGCAAAAGCCCCGTTATCCACTAGTGGTATGAGATATTACTGGAATTCATATGTCTAGTTCTGGCTATAGATTGGATCAGTCTGTCTACTGTACTAGATCTTGATATTTGCATGATTACTTTATTTGCTACTGTCGTAATTCATCTGATGCTATTTCGAATTAAATCATGTGCTAAATTGCTAATATATTCAACAATCCAAAAACCTGATTATAGGCAATTTGTTGCACTTGCACCGTCTATCATTGCGGCGACAAGGCCAAACCCTTTCAAGGGTGTGGACTATAATAGGTGGCGCACAAGAACAGTGTTATGGTTTCAGATCTTGCGATGCTAGACGGCCACCAAGGGCAAGCCTGAGGGAGATCTCCATCCAGCACAGCTGGAGGCTTTTGAGAATATGGACACTATGTTTAAAAGTGCCCTCCTCGGTATTATTGATGATTCCATTGTGGATCCGTATATGTCGTTTGATAACGGCAAGGATATGTGGGCTGCACTCGAGGCTAAATTTGGGGCCTCGGATGCTGGCAGCGAGCTGTATGTCATGGAGCAATTCCATGACTACCGGATGACTGATGAGCGCTCTGTTATTCAACTGGCTCATGAGATACAGTCACTCGCTAAAAAACTTGAGCACTTTAAGTGTATGTTAGCGGACAAGTTTATGGCCGGAGGCATTATTACCAAGGTTTCATCTTCATGGAGCACCTTTGCTACTTCTCTGAAACACAAGAGACAGGAGTTCTCCGTTTCGGACCTCATCGGATCTCTTCATGTGGAAGAAAAGGCGAGAGCAAAGGATACACGTGCTTGGGTTGCTGAGGTAGCTTCTACTGCCCATGTGGTACTGAAGAAACACTACCCGCCCAACAAGCCTAAGTATAGAAAGAAGAAATCCGAGGGTAAAGGAAAACCCGATCGCAATTTTAAGCCGTCGCACTCTACCAACTTCAAGAAGAGGAAGGGGTCATGTCACGTTTGCGGTGAACTGACTCCTTGGGCTCCAAAATGCCCAAGATGTTATGAGTTGCAGCAACATGATAACAGCGGCAAGACCGCTAATGTTGTCATGGCTGACATTGAGATGAAGGATTCTGGGTACGGTATAGTTCCTACTATTCTTTCAGTTTGTCATTCACCTGAATGGTTAATTGACACAGGTGCCAATGTACATGTTTGTGCTGATTCTTCCATGTTCTCTTCTTATAAGGTCACATGGACTTCCCCCATGCTGATAGGGAACGGGTCACATGCTATTATTCGTGGTGTTGGCACGGTCGATCGGAAGTTCTCTTCGGGGGATATCGTGCGACTGAAGAACGTTCATCATGTGCCCTCCATCAATAAAAATCTCGTCAGCGGTTCACGTCTGTGTCGAGATGGTTTTAAGTTGGTTTTCGAGTCTAATAAACTTGTAATTTCCAAGTATGGACAATTTATTGGTAAAGGCTATGAGTGCGAAGGCTTGTTCCGCCTATCCTTGTCAGATATTTGCACCAAAGTTATTAATCATGTTTGCCACGATAATGATTCTGATGTTTGGCATTCACGACTTTGTCATATTAATTTTGGTTGCATGACGCGATTAGCAAATATGAGTTTAATTCCGAAATTCAGTACTATTAAAGGTTCCAAATGTCAAGTATGTGTTGAAGCTAAGCAACCTCGCGAATCTCATAAGACTGCGGATGCAAGAGACTTGGCACCACTAGAACTTATACATTCAGATCTTTGTGAGATGATTGGCGTGTTGACAAAAGGTGGAAATAAATATTTCATGACACTTACTGATGACTCCACTATATATTGTTATGTGTATATTCTGAAATCTAAAGATGAAGCTCTAACTTATTTCAAGAACTATAAGGCCGAAGCTGAGAACCAACTTGATCGTAAAATTAAACGGCTTAGGTCCGATCATGGTGGAGAGTATTTTTCCAACGAGTTTAATACGATTTGTACGGAACATGGAATTATTCATGAGAGGACGCCTCCCTACTCGCCTCAGTCAAATGGGGTGGCTGAAAGAAAGAACCAAACGTTGTCTGATTTTGTTAACGCCATGTTAGATACTTCGGGTCTCTCCAAGGCATGGTGGGGGGAGGCGCTAATGACTTCATGTCATGTCCTAAACCGAGTTCTTACAAAGAATAAAACCATTACCCCATTTGAGTAATGGGAAAGGAAAATGTTGAAACTCTCCTACCTACGTACTTGGGGTTGTTTGGCGAAAGTCAATATACCAATTCCTAAGAAGCGCAAGATTGGACCAAAAACGGTAGATTGTGTTCTTCTAGGCTATGCTTTTAATATCATTGGTTATAGATTCTTGATAGTAAAATCTGAGGTATCCGACATGCATGTTGGTATGATTATGGAGTCAAACGATGCGACGTTCTTTGAGAACATATTTCCTATGAAGGATATTCCTATATCATCAAATCAGGAGAAACATGTTTCATCTAGTTAGGAATTAGCTGAGATTCCTAAACCCACCATTCCGATAGAACACGTTGAGAATCCCAAGGAGGATGACAATGAAGTTCCTGTAAGGAGCAAGAGACAGAGAACTGCAAAGTCCTTTGGTAATAATTTCATTGTGTATCTCGTGGATGACACACCGAGGACCATTTCAGAAGCCTATGCATCTCTTGATGCTGACTACTTGAAGGAGGCTGTCCGTTGCGAGATGGATTCCATCTTGGCTAACGGAACCTGGAAAATCACTGATCGTCCTTACGGGTGTAAACCTATAGGATGTTAGTGGGTGTTCAAGAAAAAACTTAGGCATGATGGTACAATTGAGAAGTACAATGCAAGGATTGTGGCCAAGGGGTATACCCAGAAACAAGGTGAAGACTTCTTTGATACTTACTCACATGTGGCTAGATTGACCACTATTCGTGTGCTACTTTCACTGGCTACCTCGCACGGTCTTCTTGTTCACCAAATGGACGTTAAGACGACTTTCCTTAATGGAGAGTTGGACAAAGAAATTTATATGGAGGAGCCAGATGGTTTTTTAGTACCATATCAGGAAGGCAAGGTTTGCAAGTTATTGAAGTCATTATACGGCCTCAAGCAAGCACCTAAGCAATGGCATGAGATGTTTGAAAGGACTTTGACTGATGAAGGCTTTGTTGTAAATGAAGCTAACAAGTGTGTGTACTATCGCCATGGTGGGGGCGAGAGAGTTATTCTATGTCTATATGTTGATGACATATTGATCTTTGGGACCAATCTTGATTTAATCAAGGAAGTTAAGGATTTCTTATCTCGTTGTTTTTAGATGAAGGATCTAGGAGTAGCTGAAGTTATTTTGAACATCAAGCTATTGAGAGATGATAATGGTGGGATAACACTACTTCAGTCTCACTATGTGAAAAAGGTGTTGAGTCGCTTCGGATATAGTGACTGCAAGCCTTCTTCAACTCCATATGATGCTAGTGTGTTGCTTCGAAAGAATCGACGAATTACTAGAGATCAACTGAGGTATTCTCAGATTATAGGCACGCTTATGTATTTGGCGAGTGCCACAAGGCCTAACATCTCTTTTGCTGTGAGCAAATTGAGCCGGTTTGTTTCCAATCTGGAAGATTATCATTGGCGTCTGCTTGACAGAGTCATGCGCTATTTAAAAGGCACTGCGAGCTACGGAATTCACTACACTTGAAACCCGAAGGTTCTGGAAGGATATAGTGATTCTAATTGGATATCTGATGCTGATGAGGTTAAGGTCACTAGTGGTTATGTTTTTACACTTGGTGGTGGCGCTGTTTCCTGGAAGTCTTGCAAGCAGACCATCTTAACGAGGTCAACTATGGAAGCAGAACTCGCAGCATTAGACACAGCCACTGATGAAGCAGAGTGGCTTCGTGAGCTATTGATGGACTTGCCTGTGGTTGAAAAACCAATACCCGCAATCCTAATGAACTGTGATAATCAAACTGTGATCATCAAAGTGAACAGTTCTAAGGATAATGAGAAGTCATCATGACATGTGAAGAGGAGATTGAAATCTGTCAGAAAATTGAAGAACTACGGAGTTATTGCGTTGGATTATATCCAAACATCTATGAACTTGGCAGATCCCTTCACAAAGGATTTATCACGGAATGTGATAGATAATGCATCGAGGGAGATGGGTTTGAGAGCCAGATATGAGTTGCCCATAGTGGTAACCCATTCTATGTGATCGGAGATCCCGTGAATTAGAAGTGGGAGACAAGCTGTTGGTCGGCTAAGAGGAGAGTATCCTTATATTTTATCTCACTCAATGAAGATGCAATACTCTCTTAATCTGTATGGTAGGTTTACATTTGTCTTAATGTGTTCCAAGTGGCTTATTTATATAACCAGAGATGTGTCCTGCAGAACATCTCCTGAGGAACACACCTATATGAGTCTGACTGTTAAACGTCACAGTCTATGTGAATCGGGTGCTCTCTAATAAACTCATGAAAGGCCTTTCTCAACCTTTAGCGAGATACCTCAACTGTTTCTCTCTGAAAACACATTGTACATAGTAGCTATTAGCATGTTATATCGCACATATCACGAGTATTTACCTCTCTCAACCTTTCGTCACAATCTTACTCTTGCCTTTCTTGGTCGATGTTGAATACGTGACCATCATATCGTGACTTCTTCGTGTGAATGGAAAACCTGCCCTAGGTAGTGTGGTCCTGCTTCTTCTTGTGGTGTATGGTGCATCGTCTTCACCGGGTTCTTCCATCATCGGGTCTCCGACTAAGCCGTCGAAGTCCTTCTCATCGGCGACTCCATCCTTTCCGACGAGGGCCCTTTTTCCTCTCCTTACGACAAGACAACTAGGCTTTGTCGGGTCGGTTATGAAGAAGCATTGCTCCACATGCTTAGCCAATACCCAGGGCTCATTTTGCGCGGTGGGGTTCTTGGACTTGAGTTTGTTGGCTTCAGACATCGACATAGTGGTGAAATATCCGTCTTCTTTCGTGACGTTTGTAGCCCATCTGACATGGAACATCGGCAGCTTTACCCCAACGTAGTCAAGCTCCCAGATTTCCTCGATCTTTCTGTAGTATCTTCTAATCTCTTCGCCCGTGTAAGATTCCATCGTTATAGACGAGTTTTGATAGTAGCTACTTTTGTCTCTTTCCTCCATGTAGAATGTGTACCATTGATGCCGTATGCTTGATAAGTCATCCGATTGGGCGCGGGGCCATCTGAAAAGGCCAATACAATTTTATCTTTCTGACATGTCATTGGCGGGGGATCGGCATCAATCTGCTTCTTGAACCATGTCGTGAAAGAGGAGTTGTGTGCTCTAAATATCTCATCTTCCGTCATCAACCTGCGAGGACTGTTTTTTATTGTGGTTTTGTGCTCTCCTATCCAAGGGTCGACATCGTCAATGTGTTGTAACACTACTATGTGGGCCCTATCAAAGTCGGCTCTCCGACCACAAGAGTCCGCGTCCATTACCCTTTTGCCAGTGTTGTGGCCTACCCCCATGAACCTGTCAAGGTGCTTGTTTGCAGGCAAACCAACAGCTGGCTTCTCATCATCTAGAAAATTCTTGCAGAAAGAGATGCATTCTTCGGTGAGAAATCCCTGGACGATGCTTCCATCCGGGTGTGCCCTGTTACGAACGAATGATTTGATGATCCCGTTCATTATTTCTAACGCCATCATGTTGTGCAAGAATGCCGGCCCAAGATTGGTGATATCGTCCACGATTTGGACCAAGAGATGTACCATAATGTCAAAGAAGGCAGGTGGGAAGTACATCTCAAGCTCGCATAGGATGGCGACGATCTCTTCCTGCAGCCTTCCGAGTTTCTTCACGCTTATCGACTTCCGAGTGATGACGTCGAAAAAGTTACAAAGGCCAATGAGCGTTTGACGGACGTGCGGTTCCATTATCCCTCTAATTGCAACCAGAAGTATCTGCGTCATCATCACATGACAGTCATGAGACTTCATCCCGCTGAAGGTTTTTTTCTCCGCGTCTAGGTATCTGCTTATCAGCCCCGCATAACCTAAGGGAAATTTCACTCCGAGGAGGCATGTGAATATTTGCTCGAGCTCGTCGGGACTTAGAGTGAAGCAAGAGGGTTTCAGGCGGTGAGTTTGGTGTTGCTTAGCCCTTTTCCGCTTGCGGTCGTCCATCTCCTCCACCTCATCCTCATCCTCCTCCGTCTGTTTACGCGTAGAAGGCGGTAAGTGAAGCTCGCTCCTGATATTCAGGACCATCAGGTCGTATCTTGATTTTGGCCCGTCTTTGGTCCTATCTGGCATGTTGAACAGGGTGCCAAGCAAACTCTCACACACATTCTTTGTGATATGCATGACATCAAGGCAGTGAGGCACCCCGAGGATTGGCCAATACCGCAAGTCCCAAAACACGGACCTCCTTTTCCATACCCCAAGGGCGGTCCTTCTGGCGGAGGACACTTTTTCTCTCCTCGCTTCCGCTTTTGTACCTTTCCCGGCGGAGGACACGTTTTCCAGTTCTTTAATAGAGTATCGATCTCTTCTCCTCTTCTCTTGCATGGAGGTAGATCGAGCTCATCTTTACCGTTGAACATGTCTCCGTGCTTTCTCCACAGGTCGTTCTGTTGTAGCCACATTCGATGCCTCATGTATACGGTTTTAGAAGATCCGGGATCCTTGTGTAGCTGTAGAAACGGCGTAAATTCCATGCACCTGACACAAGCCTTGTGTCCATGGCACACCTGACACGCAATATATCCGCATCCGAGATAGTCCTGCACCATCGTGATTAGGGCGGCTCTCATACGAAAAGGTTCTTCTTTGAAGGAGTCCCATGTTTCCACCCCTTCCTCCCACAACGTGTCTAGCTCCTCCTTCAACATCTCGACATACAGGTTGATATTGCTCCCTGGCTGGGTCGGCCCTTGAATCAGCATACTCAAGTGTATGTACTTCCTCTTCAGACACAACCACGGGGTGAGGTTGTACATCCATACAAACACGGGCCAGGTTCTATGTTTGATGCTCTGGTTGCCAAACAGAATTAGACCGTCGGTGCTCGCACCAAGCCTGATGTTCCTTGGATCGTTCCCGAGTTCTTCATCGAATGCGTCTAATGCTTTCCACTGACGTGCATCCGAAGGGTGTGTTAGCACTGGTTTTTCAACACGTTCTGGATCACTCAGCACCACCTTGTTTCTGTCCTCATGCCAGCGCATGAGCTTTGCTTACTTGGGGTCCACGAAGTACCGCTCCAGACGGGGAATGAGTGGAAAGTACCACACAACTTTCCTAGGAGCTTTCTTCGTCCCCCTCTTGTAATGACCAGCACCGCACACCGGACATTTGATCTGGTCCGCGTGCTCGTTACGATAAATTATGCAGTCACGGACGCAAGCGTGGTATTTTGTGTGCGGTAAATCGAGGGGGCACACGATTTTCTTGGCCTCATGTAGACTACTAGCACATGTGTTCCCTTCAGGTAAGTGCGTCTTCAGGTAACGTAGAAGATCGTGCTTGCTTGTGTCGGTCCATCCGTGTTTTTCCTTCATCTCTAGAAGATCCAGAGCTACTCTCAAGCGTGACTCCTCCACCCCGCGACTTACGTCATACAACGGAGTTGCAGATTCTATCTCTAGTTGCGTGATCTTAGATTTGCGTCTGGCGTCGGTCGACGTGTTCTTGAGAAGAAGCTCTTGAACATGAAGGTCCCGCACGACTGAAGTTAGCGGAGTGTTCATGTCCTCGTCTTCATGTTGTTGATCACCATGACTCCCTTCTTCTTCATTATAGTCGTCTTTGTCGGTAGCCTCTTCGTCCTCTCCATTGCCATGTTCAGACTCTTCCTGATCATCTTCACATGTCGCCGCCCAATTGGTCTCGACGTGATCATCGTCTTCATCATCATCCATCCACTTAGTGTGGCCCTCCATGAAACTATACCTGAGCAGGTGCTTCTCCACGTTACCAGAATCTGGTTTGAACAAGGACCCTAGCTTGCATTTTTTGACACGGACACTCTATCTCGGTGCGGTTGTTTCGATGCATCTCAGCCGTTGCGCGTTGCACGTATCTATACACCACGTTTGTTCTCATCGCAATGACCATTGCTACAAAAGGCAAGAGAGGTTTCATTAACGAGATCCGGTTTTCAAGGAAATTTTCGGCATGACCTTGCTACAAAAGGTGTAACACGGAGGGCCAGAAATTTGCCGAAAAGGAAATGAATCAACATTTCAGCAAAACGTTGGAAACTCATCCTCATGGCAACAGAATAAAATAAAAAAGAGATCGAGTTCTCCTCCACCAACCAATCTCACGCACCTATTAAGATGACACACAATGCAAAATATATAGACGCGATGACGACGTCGAAGATCACCGGAGAGACGACCAATAAGAGAGTGATAGATCTAGAAGTAGCTAGTGGTGCATTTGTGGTGAGATCTAGTGTCCGGTTAGTAGATCTAGTGGAGAGATTTGGAAAAGGGAAAGTGGGGTAGGGTACTAGCTAAAATATATCAAACATGATTGGTTAAATTAGCTAAAAATGGTGGGTGGCTGGCCGCACTTATTGATGTCACAACTTACCCCAGGCGAATAAGGTATCACATGCGCCTGCGCTAGGGGGTTCTACCCCAGGCCACATTTTACCACAGACGCTTTTGATGTTATTCGCCTAGGGTAAGTGTGCTACCCTAGGCGAACCAAGTTCAGATTCGCCTGCGGTACAGGCACAGTGCCAGGGGGTGGTGGTGGGTGCCCTGCCACAATTTACCCCAGGCGCATCTCAAGTTGGTTCGCCTGGGGTAGCACACTTACCCCAGGCGCATATTATACCTGTTCGCCTGCGCCAAGTAGCCCAAGCGCATGTACTTATCTGTCCCCCTGTGGTAAGCAGTGCTCCTATAAGCATTTCTCTAGTAGTGGAGTATGACGCATACGCTCCATCCACGGGGAAGCCTTACGGCAGCCTAGTATCGGTTCAGACGTTGTATGAAACAGGTATCACAGAAAACTTGTACTTCATGGCGTAATCCACTATTCAAGTTGTGAACTAGTGTAGCATAATGTTCTAAGTGGAAGTTCAACTTAACAGTCCCCACTAAACACCGGTATATAAACAATGTTTTGGAACTGAGATTATGAGATGTGCTAATGACACTTTGGGGGGATTGTTGGAATTTATGGGCTGCACCATGTGGCCCAACTAAGCCCAGTAAATCCTGAAATTTTCATGGCCGATTCATGACTAATACAAGTGGGAAGTGGGACTAAAGTTTAGTCCCATATTGCTAGTTTGGAGAGAGTGGAACCATCTTATAAGGTGAGCCATGCTAGCTCATGTATGAGTTGGCAAGGCAAGAGGAGAGGCGTGCCACACACGCGCTCCTCCTCTGCCGCCCGCTTTGCCACGCCTCGCCTCGTCACGACACGTCACGACGCGCCGCGGGTTGCGGGAATGAGCCGAGCCGAGAGCATTTATTTTGCTAGTTGGGAAAACTGAATGAGTTAACGTACGCGTTAATGCCTAAAACGTTTCCACTTCTTTTGAAACGTGGAACCGAACCGACTCGGACGTGGAGTCACTTCCAAGTTTTTCAAGCCCGCAGTATAAATTAGTGTATACGGTAAACCGTAGCTGCCACTTCGTCATATGGCGTCGCACCGTTCCAGAGCACTGCGCCGCCAATCATTCCTTCTCCATCCCTTCTTCCGGCGTGCACCGTGAGGAGGGACAGCAGGCCTACGGAACCCCGCCTCTTGTGATCCTGTACGGGGGAGCGGCGATCTGGATTTTGGGTAGCGCACTCGCGCGACTGCTGACGGCGACTACTTCCCCAACGGCGATTTCTTCCCAGACCTCGGCAACCTGTTCATCGACGGCATGGCCGACAACATGGACAACAACAACAGTGGTGCCCCTGCCGCTGCATTGTACGTATCTCTATTCCATCTGTACACTAGTGGAGAACCTGGCATTAGCCCCAGTTGGGAAGGGCCTTATGCCCCGGCTTCCCAACCGGGTTTGTGAAACCCGGGCTAAAGGCCCCCATTATGCCCCGGTGGGCTTACCAACCGGGGTAAAAGACGTGCCCACGTGGGCTCTGCTGAGCGAGCAGGCCGACGCCCACCAACCGGGGCAAAAGGTTCTCTTTTATTTTTTTTACCTGTTTTCCTGTTCTCTGCAGTAGATTCGAAATTCTATTTTCTTTTCTGTATTCCTATTCTCTAAACATTTATAGTAATAAAGATGAAAAATTATCGAACAAAAACACACATGAAAACGAACAATAACATAAACATATAGTCTGCCACAAATACAAATATTGTTCGACACGATGACATAATTAAACATAGTTCGACACAAACATAGTTCAAAACAAACATAGTACGACATATATTAAATAGAGCGACATAAGCATACTACGCCTCGGCGTCGGAGGAAGCCTTGCCCGAGCTAGACTCGCCGGAGTCAGACTTCTCAGCCTCGGAGGCAGAGCTGCTGTCAGACGAGCTGTCCTGGCAGCAAGGGGGCGAACTAAGGTGCCGTCGAAGATCTTCACCTCCAGCACTCAGGTTGTGCATGCGCGCGAACTGCCCCCACCCATGGCGCAGGTAGAGGTCATCGTCACGTCGCTGCAGGACCACGTGCACGGGCCCTTTGTCGCAGCCCTCCGACCGAAGGCTGAAACTAAGAGGCCCCTTGCGCTCGAGGAGGATCGCCGATATCTTCCGTGGAAGACGAAGCCTGTTCCGCACTGGGTGGAACAGGTTGACGTAGAACTCCGGGAGCCGGAGATCGTGATCCTCCTCCTCCTCCGCCGCCGCCGCCGCTGTAGCCTCCTCCGCCGTAGCAACAGCTCCGCGCCGTTTACCGCGTGTTGACCCCTTTGCACCGCGTCTTGCCCCATATGCAGCGCTTGCTGCCCCCCCCCCCCCCCCCCGTGCACCGCGTCTTGATCCCCGTGCAGCGCTTGCTGACCCCCGTGCTCCGCGTCCACGTCCACGAGTAGGAGGCGTCACTTCCTCCTCCTTGATGGCTAGGGCGCCACCACCACGTGCATTCGATGTACGCGATCCACGTGGACGTCCACGTCGACGTCCACCATGTTGTACGGGAGTGATTTCTTCGACGAGGACGGCGCCGCGCCCACCGGTTGCACGCGAACTGTGTCGGGGAGGTCTCGCCATGGCTACAAAAATGTATAACATCGTAAGTTCATCAGTTTCATCAGTTCGCAACAATTGCATATAATCTAATAAAAATATAGCTAATAGTACCAATTTCATCAAAATTGCCGCAAAATTCATCAATTTCCTCCAAACCTCTAACTAATTTTTTGTGAAGTTGGACCTTCAGGTTTTGTGCTTGTTACGAGGTAGTACATGTGATGGAGATGCGGGGGGAAGGAAGGGTTTCTGGACATCTTTAAAATTAAAAAAATCATATATGTAATATTATGGTTAGTGAGATCCGAAAAAAAATTGGACCCTTTTGTGCACATATATAACGGCGACATTCTACATAACCCCGAACGGGATTTCCGAGGAATATCACCATTACGAATGTGCACCAAAGGGTTCAAATTCGTTCGGATCTCACGAACATATAAAATTACATATGTGACGTTATTTTGTTTCAAAGAAGTCTAGAAACCCTCGCATTCCTTTCTCCGGATGACCGCCGCATGTAGTACCTTCTCTTAACAGGAACAAGATGGTCATCGGTCTGTGTGCCTCATACAGAAATTCGATCGAGTTCATTTTATTCAACCCTAATACATCACGATGTAATAATATCACTTATACATATTCATGAAACATCTCTCAAACTAATTAACTCCGACCGGGTTATAAGCCACGGGTTGCAGAGTCGCGGGTGCTACGCATCCATAGGTAAGGAACCCTCACAGGGTCATAGCTCACGTGGTAAGGAACCCTCCAAATAATCGACCAACCGTTGCAATACTCTCTATCGAGCAAGTACATGTAGCGACGGATGTGCTCGTCCTCCTCCCTGATACGCTGTTGTACCAGCTCCTCAGGGGCCGACTCTCTCCGTACCGATTGTGGCCCATGCGATGGCCACCAAAGAATATCCGGGTCGACCACGTCACTCGGATTTCTCACCAAGCCGCGTGTCCCGGTAGTAAGGACCTCCTAGTGCCAGCCCAGAGGGGCTCAGTCCTGGACATCGCCCGTCGGGTCCAACAGAGACATTGCTGCCAAGAAATATAAACTAAAAACACATGCATGATATATGGAATAAGTAATAATCCACTAAGTAAAAATTCTACTAATTATAAACATTCACTAAGTAAATTTCTAAACTAAAATTCCTATAATATAAAATTCATCTAATGGTACTAAGAAAAACCTAATTCACTTCTAAACTAAACATTCACTAAGAAAAAAAAAAGGTAAGTCCAAAACGTAAAAAATTTCTAAGTCTCCAATACCTAAATTTTTTTCTCTAAACCTCTAACTAATTTTTTCTAAATCTGCAAGACCTAAATTTTTTCTAAGTGTCCAAGACCTAAATTTTATCTAAGTCTCCAATACCTAAATTTTTTCTAAGTGTCCAAGACCTAAATTTTTTCTAAGTTTCCAATACCTAAATTTTTTCTAAGTTTCGAATTCCTAAATTTTTTCTAAGTCTCCAATACCTAACACTAATACTAATCTAACACTAATACTAATCCAATACGTAATACTAATCTAACACTAATACTAATACAATACCTAATACCTAATACTAATCTAACACTAACACTAATCCAATACCTAATTTTTTCTAAGTTGAGGACGATGAGGGCGCGGCGAGGAGGCGATCTCACCTGAGGAGGAGGCACGGCGGCGAGGAGGAAGGCAAGGGCATGGGCGAGGCCGCCGGCGGCGATCTCGGGGGCGACGCGAGGACGGGCGGCGCGAGGAGGCCAGGAGGAGAGAACGGGCGGTGCGGAGAAGAGGACGGGCGGCGCGGGAGGAGAGGACGGGCGGCGCGGGAGGAGGAGTAGAGGAGCGTCGGCGACGAGGATCCCCGGCGTCGAAATCGGGCAGCGTCACGACGTCGATCTGGATTTCAGCGCCGGGGTACTTACCGAAATTGCTGTGTTGCCCCGGGCGGTTGCTCCGCCTAGGGTTATATAGGCGGGGGCCTTTTGCTCCGGTTGGTAACACGAACCGGGGCAAAAGGTTTTCTTTTGCCCCGGTTCGTGTTACCAACCGGGGAAAAAAGGGGGGAGATGGTAACACGAACCGTGGCAAAAAGACCAAAATTTCAGTTTTTTTTCTGCCGCCAATTTTTTGCTTTGCCACATTTCAAATACTATTTAAAATACTTTTTCAAATACATTTCAAATGGTTTAAAATTTGGAGAAACTTTCAATATGAAAAGTGTTTAAAATTACATAAACATTTCAAATACATTTTCTGTTTTATAAAATAATTATTCTAACTATTTAAAATAGTAACAATTTTTGAATTTTCAAACAGTTTAAAAAACCTATTTTATGAATGGTTTAGAATTTGGAGAAACTTTGTATATGAAAAGTGTTTAAAATTGCGTAAACATTTCAAATATATTTTCCGTTTTATAAAATAATTATTCTAACTATTTAAACTAGTAATAATTTTTGCATTTTCAAACATTTTAAAAAACCTATTTTATGAATAGTTTAGAATTTGGAGAAACTTTGTATATGAAAAGTGTTTAAAATTGCGTAAACATTTCAGTTTTATAAAATAATTATTCTAACTATTTTAACTAGTAACAATTTTTGAAAATTCAAATATTTTAAAAAAACTAGTTTATGAATGGTTTAATCTGCAATGTTTGATACATTATTACAAAATAGTCTAGCAATATTACATGAACCATGAAGGTTTAATATGTTATCACCAACTATTAATAGCCATTGTTTACTTTTCTGTCATAGTCGTGGAGCATCTTCCTTATTTAACGTGATGCTTGGGTCAGTTTTCACTCTAAAGGGCGGAATTTCTTCAAAGTTATTATAATCTTCTGACATGTCCGGCATGTACTCCACTCCCACAATGTTCCTTTTCCCTGAAAGAACTAAGTGACGCTTCGGCCTACCGCATGATGTATTAGAATTCTTATTTTTTCTTTTCCTCTGTTGGTTAGACATGTCCTTCACATAGAAAATTTGAGCCACATCTTTGGCTAGGACGAATAGTTCGTTTCTGTACCCAAGATTGTTGAGATCCACTGTTGTCATTCCGTACTGCTGGTCTACCTTTACTCCTGTCATCTTGACCCATTGGCACCGAAATAGAGGGACCTTAAAATTAGGTCCATAGTCAAGTTCCCATATCTCCTCTATGTAACCATAACATGTGTCTTTTGTCCCATTGTATCCGGTTGCATCGAAACGGACGCCACTATTCTGGTTGGTGCTCTTTTTATCTTGTGTGATCGTGTAAAATGTATTCCCATTTATCTCGTACCCTTGGAAAGTCAGTACGGTCGAAGATTGTGCCCTGGCCAACAAGTAGAGCTGATCTCCAACAATGTTGTCATTCATGAGTTTTGTCTGCAACCAGGCGCTGAAACTATCCATGTGTTAATCATTAAGCGAGGATTCAGACAACTCCGGGTTTTTGGACCGTATAATATTCTTGTGCTCCAGGAAATAAGGAGCCACCAAGGTGGACATTTGTAGAAATGTGTAGTGTGCTTTAGTGAAAGAATGTCCGTCCATAAATATCTTTATTTCCTTCCTAGCGTTCCTCTGCCAATCATTCTTCCCTCATGCCGCGATTTGGGAACATCAATCGACTTAAGGCCTAGAAGAAAGTCAACACAAAACTCAATTACCTCCTCTGTTCCGTAACCCTTGGAGATGATTCCTTCTGGCCTAGCACGGTTGTGAACATATCTCTTCAAGACTCCCATGAACCTCTCAAAGTGGAACATATTTTGTAGAAACACAGGATCGGGAATGGTAATCTCTTTGACTAGGTGAACTAGGAGGTGTGTCATAATATTGAAGAAGGATGGTGGGTATACCAACTCGAAGCTGACAAGACATTAGACCACATCTGTCTGTAACGCTGATAGACTTTTTGGATTGATTACCTTCTGAGAAATTGCACTGAGAAATGTGCATAACTTCACAATGGGTAGTCGAACATTTTCTGGTAGAATCCCCCTCAACGCAATCAGAAGCAATTGTGTCATCAACACGTGGCAGTCATGAGACTTCAGGTTTTAAAAAACATTCTCCGCCACATTTATTATTCCCTTTATATTCGACGAGAAGCCAGACGGGACCTTGATACTATGTAGTGGTTCAAAAAAGATTTCCTTCTCTTTCTTGATAAGAGCGTAGCTCGCAGGACCACATTGAAACCACTCAGGATTCTTGTCGTCTCGTCCTTTCGTGTGTTGCCGGTCCTGCCGTGCTTCAGATGTATCTTTTGACTTCCCATACAAGCCAAAGAAGCCTAGCAGATTCACGCAAATATTCTTCGTCAGAGGCATCACGTGGATCGCAGAGCGTACATCTAGGATTTTCCAATAGGGTAGTTCCCAAAATATAGATTTCTTTTTCCACATGAGTGCGTGTCCGTCATCGTCATTCGGAACAAACTGTTTTCCCGGACCCTTTCCAAAGATTACTTTCAAATCCTTCACCATATCAAATACATCATCACCAGGTCGGAGGATATGCGACTCCCGGGTATCTGCCTCACCATTGAAATCCTTGCCAGCTTTTTTTAAGGGGTGCTTGCGCGAAAGAAAACGATGATACCCGAGGTACACAACCTTCTTACATTTATCCGGATATACACTTCCGGTGTCATCTAAACAGTGTGTGCATACAGTGTATCCCTTGTTTTTATGTCCAGAAATGTTACTAAGAGCAGGCCAATCGTTGATGGTTACGAACAACAGCGCTCATAGGTTAAATTCTTTTTGTTCGTGCTCGTCCCACACAGGTACATCTTCACGCCACAACTGTAAAAGTTCATCGACTAATGACCTTAGTTACACATCAATGTCGTCGCCCGGTTGTCTCGGGCCTTGGTTCAGCACTGGCATCAAAATGAATTTCCTCTTCATGCACAACCAAGGAGGAATGTTATAGATACATAGAGTTACATGCCGGGTGCTACGGTTGCAGCTCTGCTCACTAAAAGGATTGATGCCATCTGTACTTAGACCAAACCATAAGTTCCTTGCGTCACCTACAAAGCGCGGGAATTTTCTCTCCATTTTTCTCCACTGCGACCCATCAGCGGGGTGTCTCAACATCTCATCTTTCTTACGATCTTGCATGTGCCATCGCAAAAGTTTGGCATGCTCTTTGTTTATGAACAAACGTTTCAACCGTGGTATTATAGAAGCATACCACATCACCTTTGCAGGAATCCTCTTCCTGGGGCGCTCACCCTCAACATCGCCAGGGTCATCTGGTCTGATCTTATACCGCAATGCAGTGCATACCTGGCATTATTCCAAAGTCTCGTACTTCTCACCGCGGTAGAGGATGCAGACATTAATGCAGACATGTATCTTCTCCACGTCTAAAACTAGGGGGCATACAAGCTTCATTGCTTGGTATGTACTGTCGGGCAATTCATGTTTCTAGGAAGCTGCTTCTTCACTATTTGCAGCAAATTTGTAAATCCGCTCACAGTCACACCGTTCTCGGCCTTCCACTGGAGCAATTCCAGTGTGCTGCCCAGCTTTTTCTGCCCGTCTTTGTAAGTTGGATACAACAATGTTTTGTGATCCTTTAACATATGGTCGAACTTCACTCTCACCTTTTCAATATCGCTTTCTGTCTTTGCATCCGTAATAGCCTGGCCAAGATCATCGATGGGCTCATCTTGTGCCCGGACCTCTAATTCCACTTCATTGTTATCTTCTATTCCAGTATCGGCACCGTATTCAGGGAACATATCATGATAGTTTTCATCATTCTCTTCTTCTTCGTTGTATTCCATCATAACCCTCTTTCTCCATGCTTGGTCCAACAATTATAGCCGGGCATGAAACCAGATTCAAATAGGTGGAAGTGGATGAATCTGTGAGAAGAGTGTTCCTTCTTATTCCGACATACAGCACATGGACAACAAATAAAATTATTCCGCTTGCTTGCCTGGGCCACCTCGATAAAATAACCCACGCCTTTCATGAACGCGGCAGAGCGTCGGTCAGCGTACATCCATTGCCGGTTCATCTGCATTATATGATTATGAATTAAGAACTGTTATAGAACACCGTGAATAGAGAAATGACCAATGTTACATCGACAGGTGAAAGGTTAAAGTTGGTACCTCGGCCGAGGAGGAAAGAAGAATGAGAAAGCTTATTTAATTAAGTGTGCCTCGGACAAATTAAATCTTGCTTGTTTTCTGCGAACTGAGATGGCATTATTCTCCCGGGCATTTCATCGAACACCTCTTGTGCATAGGAGGGGAAAAGAAGTGAGCACACACCACACAACTAGAAATATGTCCTCCAAAGTGAGTGGCATGAGGACAAGAGAGGGCTGACAGGGTTTATATAGTGGGGGTCATTTGCTCCGGTTGGTGGCTCCAACCGGGGCAAAAGACCCCCCACCACGCGCCTGCACGGGCCCTACTGGTTGATAGGCTTTAGCCCCGGTTGGATCCACCAACCGGGGCAAATGACCCCCGCACCACGCGCCCTGCTCGCCCCAGCCCCACCTCTGTTGTCTTCTGCACCGAGTGGTGGCCGAGCTGGGGTGAAAGGGGTGCTCGTTAGTGAGCAAAAGCCCCGTTATCCACTAGTGGTATGAGATATTACCGGAATTCATATGTCTAGTTCTTGCTATAGATTGGATCAGTCTGTCTACTATACTAGATCTAGATATTTGCATGATTACTTTATTTGGTACTGTCGTAATTCATCTGATGCTATTTCGAATTAAATCATGTGCTAAATTGCTAATATGTTCAACAATCCAAAAACCTGATTATAGGCAATTTGTTGCACCTGCACCGTCTATCATTGCGGCGACAAGGCCAAACCCTTTCAAGGGTGTGGACTATAATAGGTGGCGCACGAGAGCAGTGTTATGGTTTCAAATCTTATGCTGCTATGCGGCCACCAAGGGCAAGCCTGAGGGAGATCTCCATCCAGCACAGCTGGAGGCTTTTGAGAATATGGACACTATGTTTAAAAGTGCCCTCCTCGATATTATTGATGATTCCATTGTGGATCCGTATATGTCGTTTGATAATGACAAGGATATGTGGGCTGCACTCAAGGCTAAATTTGGGGCCTCAGATGCTGGCAGCGTGCTGTATGTCATGGAGCAATTCTATGACTACAGGATGACTGATGAGCGCTCTGTTGTTCAACAGGCTCATGAGATACATTCACTCGCTAAAGAACTTGAGAACTTTAAGTGTATGTTACCGGACAAGTTTGTGGCCGGAGGCATTATTGCCAAGGTTTCATCTTCATGGAGCACATTTGCTACTTCTCTGAAACACAAGAGACAGTAGTTTTCCGTTTTGGACCTCATCGGATCTCTTCATGTGGAAGAGAAGGCGAGAGCAAAGGGTACACGTGCTCGGGTTGCTGAGGTAGGTTCTACTGTCCATGTGGTACAGAAGAAACACTACCAGCCCAACATGGCTAAACATAACAAGAAGAAATCCGAGGGTAACGGAAAACCCGATGGCAAGTTTAAGCCGTCGCACTCTACCTACTTCAAGAAGAGGAAGGGGTCTCGTCACGTTTGCGGTGAACTTACTCATTGGGCTCCAAAATGCCCAAGACGTTATGAGTTGCAGCAGCAGGAGAACAATGGCAAGACCACTAATGTTGTCATGGCTGACATTGAGATGAAGGATTCTGGGTACGGTATAGTTCCTACTATTCTTTCAGTTTGTCATTCACCTGAATGGTTAATTGACACAAGTGCCAATATACATGTTTGTGCCGATTCTTCCATGTTCTGTTCTTATCAGGTCACAGGGACTTCCCCCATGCTAATAGGGAACGTTCATGATGTGCCCTCCATCAATAAAAATCTTGTCAGCGGTTCACGTCTGTGTCGAGATGGTTTTAAGTTGGTTTTCGAGTCTAATAAAGTTGTAATTTCCAAGTATGTACAATTTATTGGTAAAGTCTATGAGTGCGAAGGTTTGTTCCGCCTATCCTTGTCAGATATTTGCATCAAAGTTATTAATCATGTTTGCCACGATAATGATTCTCATGTTTGGCATTCACGACTTTGTCATATTAATTTTGGTCACATGCGATTAGCAAATAAGAGTTTAATTCCGAAATTCAGTACTATTAAAGGTTCCAAATGTGAAGTGTGTGTTCAAGCTAAGCAACCTCGCGAATCTCATAAGACTACGGAGGCAAGAGACTTGTCACCACTAGAACTTATACATTCAGATCTTTATGAGATGAATGGCGTGTTGACAAAAGGTGGAAATAAATATTTCATGACACTTATTGATGACTCCACTAGATATTGTTATGTGTATCTTCTGAAATCTAAAGATGAAGCTCTGACTTATTTCAAGAACTATAAGGCCGAAGCTGAGAACCAACTTGATCGTAAAATTAAACGGCTTAGGTCCGATCGTGGTGGAGAGTATTTTTCCAACGAGTTTAATTCGTTTTGTGCGGAACATGTAATTATTCATGAGAGGACGCCTCCCTACTCGCCTCAGTCAAATGGATTGGCTGAAAGAAAGAATCGAACGTTGTCTGATTTGCTTAACTCCATGTTAGATACTTCGGGTCTCTCCAAGGTATGGTGGGGGGAGGCGCTAATGACTGCATGTCATGTCCTAAACCGAGTTCCCACAAAGAATAAAACCATTACTTCATTTGAGGAATGGGAAAGGAAAATGTTGAAACTCTCCTACCTACGTACTTGGTTTTTTTTTGGCGAAAGTCAATATACTAATTCCTAAGAAGCACAAGCTTGGACCAAAAACCGTAGATTATATTCTTCTGGGCTATGCTTTTAGTAGCATTGGTTATAAATTCTTGATAGTAAAATCTGAGGTATCCGACATGCATGTTGGTACGATTATGGGGTCGAACGATGCGACTTTCTTTGAGAACATATTTCCTATGAAGGATATGCCTATATCATCAAATCAGGAGAAACATGTTTTATATAGTCAGGAATTAGCTGAGATTCCTGAACCCACCATTCCGATAGAACACGTTGAGAATCTCGAGGAGGATGACAATGAACTTCCTGTAAGGAGCAAGAGACAGAGGACTGCAAAGTCCTTTGGTAAAAATTTCTGTGTACCTCGTGGATGACACACCGAGGACCATTTCAGAAGCCTATGCATCTCTTGATGCTGACTACTGGAAGGAGGTTGTCCGTTGCGAGATGGATTCCATCTTGGATAACGGAACCTGGAAAATCACAATCGTCCTTATGGGTGTAAACTTGTAGGATGTTAGTTTGTGTTCAGGAAAAAACTTAGGCCTGATGGTACAATTGAGAAGTACAATGCAAGGATTGTGGCCAATGGTAATACCCAGAAAGAAGGTGAAGACTTCTTTGATACTTACTCACCTGTGGCTAGATTGACCACTATTCGTGTGCTACTTTCACTGGATGCCTCGCACGGTCTTCTCGTTCCCCAAATGGACGTTAAGACGACTTTCCTTAATGGAGAGTTGGACGAGGAAATTTATATGGAGCAGTCAGATGGTTTTGTAGTACCATGTCAGGAAGGCAAGGTTTGCAAGTTATTGAAGTCATTATACGGCCTCAAGCAAGCACCTACGCAATGGCATGAGATGTTTGAAAGAACTTTGACTGTTGAAGGCTTTGTTGTAAACGAAACTGACAAGTGTGTGTACTATAGACATGGTGGGGGCGAGGGAGTTATTTTAAGTCTATATGTTGATGACATATTGATCTTTGGGACCAATCTTGATTTAATCAAGGAAATTAAGGATTTCTTATCTCGTTGTTTTGAGATGAAGGATCTAGGAGTAGTTGATGTTATCTTGAACATCAAGCTATTGAGAGATGATAATGGTGGGATCACACTGCTTTAGTCTCACTATGTGGAAAAGGTATATAGTGACTGCAAGCCTTCTTCAATTCCATATGATGCTAGTGTGTTGCTTCGAAAAAATCGACGAATTACTAGAGATCAACTGAGGTATTCTCATATTATAGGCTAGCTTATGTATTTGGCGAGTGCCACGAGGCCTGACATCTCTTTTGTTGTGAGAAAATTGAGCTGGTTTGTTTTCAATCCGGGAGATGATCATTGGCGTGCGCTTGAGAGATTTATGCGCTATTTAAAAGGCACTGCAGGCTATGAAATTCACTATACCGGAAACCCGAGGGTTGTGGAATGATATAGTGATTCTAATTGGATATCCGATACTGATGAGTTTAAGGCCACTAATGGTTATGTTTTTACACTTGGTGGTGGTGCTGTTTCCTGGAAGTCTTGCAAGCAGACCATCTTAACGAGGTCAACTATGGAAGCGGAACTCACAACATTAGACACAGCCACTGTTGAATCAGAGTGACTTCGTGAGCTCTTGATGAACTTGTATGTGGTTGAAAAGCCAATACCCACAATCCTAATGAACTGTGATCATCAAAGTGAACAGTTCTAAGGATAATGCGAAGTCATCAAGACATGTGAAGAGGAGATAGAAGTCAGTCAGAAAATCGAAGAACTCCGGATTTATTGCGTTGGATTATATCCAGACATCTATGAACTTGGCAGATCCTTAACAAAGGGTTTATCACGGAATGTGATAGATAATGCATCGAGGGAGATGTGTTTGAGACTCACGATATGAGTTGCCCACAGTGGTAACCCATTCTATGTGATCGGAGATCCCGTAAATTAGAAGTGGGAGATAAGCTGTTGGTCGGCTGAGAGGAGAGTATCCTTATATTTTATCCCACTCCATGAAGATGAAATACTCTCTTAATCTGTATGGTAGGTTGACATTTGTCTTAATGTGTTCCAAGTGGCTTATTTATGTAAGCAAAGATGTGTCATGCAGAACATCTCATGAGAAACTCACCTATATGAGTCTGACTGTTAAACGTCGCAGTTTATGAGAATCGGGTGCTCTCTAATAAACTCATGAAAGGCCTTCGGAGTATGACGCATACACTCCACCCGCGGGGAAGCCTTGCGGCAGCTTAGTATCGGTTCATACGTTGTGTGAAACTGGTATCACAGAAAACTTGTAGTTCAAGGCGTAGTCCACTATTCAAATTGTGAACTAGTGTAGCATAATTTTCTAAGTGAAAGTTCAACTTAACAGTCTCCACTAAACATCGGTATATAAACAATGTTTTGGGACTGAGATTATGAGATGTACTAATGACACTTTGTGGAGGGATTGTTGGAATTTATGGTCTGCACCATGTGGCCCAACTTAGCCCAATAAGTCCTGAAATTGTCATTACCCATTCATGAATAATACAAGTGGGGAGTGAGACTAAAATTTAGTCACACATTGCTAGTTTGGAGAGAGTGGAACCAACTTATAAAGTGAGTCATTCTAGCTCATGTATGAGTTGGCAAGGTAAAAGGAGAGGTGTGCCACACGTGCGCTTCTCCTCTGCCGTCCGCCTCGCCACGCCTCGCGTCATCACGACACGTCACGACGCGCCGCGGGTTACGGGAATGACCCGAGCCGAGAGCGTTTGTTTTGCCAGTTGGGAAAACTGAATGAGTCATTAATATGGTAATTAACGGACGCGTTAATTCCTAAACTGTTTCCACTTCTTTTGAAACGTGGAACCGAACCGACTCGGACATGGAGTCACGCCCAAGTCTCTCCCAGCCCGCAGTATAAATACGCGCATACGGTAAACTCTAGCCGCCACTTCGTCATATGGTTTCGCACCGTTCCAAAGCACTGCGCCGCCAATCAAGTCTTCTCCATCTCTTCTTCCGGCGTGCACCGCGAGGAGAGACAGCAGGCCTGATGGAGGGATAATAATCCGGTAGGCCAACTCCAAGGTGTAACCCGGCCCAAATGACGCTGCGCAGGATCCGGCTAAGGATAAAGAAATTTCTGGAAGGCCCAAGTTTGTAGGCCTAGTAACCCGGATTGTGGGTTACGGTAAAGGAAGGTTTGGGTTTGTATGCCGTGTCCGGGTAGGATCCAGGGTGCGCCTTGGAGAGTAAGCCATGGGGGGTACGGGTGCTTTATAAACCGATCCCCAGGTCTAGTCGAGAGAGATCTAAGAACCCTAGTAGTACCCGTTGATATCGAGCATCTAGTATATACGAGAGATCGAGTTAATATATTGAAATCGGAGACTCGGCGACTTGATTGCCGGCTACCAGATCGAGTTCCATCATGTTTTTTCCTCTGAGCTAAACCCTCTCCCAAACGCATGTGTCGTCTTGCCCCAAGATCAGTTACCCCCGGTAACGTCTGCCGTGATAATCCCACGACAGTTGGCGCCCACCATGGGGCCTGCGTCCAAAGGTGTTTACATCACGGGAGAAGCTCGGAAGAACATGGAGAATCTTGTCGTCGGCGAGATCTACATCAACCACGAAGGGGAGAAGATGGTGGACGATTCCGGCTGGGAGCCAGAGTCGGATCACCTTGCATCCGGGTCCATTGTGACGATCGGCCAGATCAGCCTCTTCATCGGTATGGTACGTACGTCCGATTCAAAAGGACAATATCATGTGCATACTACAGGAACTTCTAGTAGGGACAAAAAGATACTCAAGCAAGCTGTGAACTCGGTTTCCTCGGCTGTTTCGGGATACCTGAGATGGGCGGAACAAGAGATAACGTGGAGCAGAAGAGATCACCCGGAAAGGATAGAGCACCCAGGAGTCTTAGCATTGGTAGTCGCACCACAGGTTAATGGATACGAGTTAAAAAGGGTCCTGATGGACGGTGGAAGTAGCATCAATATCTTGTACTGGGAAACTTTCTCACGCATGGGTCTTAGAGAGTCCCAGCTACAGAAAAGCTCAACAATTTTTCATGGAATAGTGCCGAGTCACTCGGCATGTCCTGAGGGGAAAATCGCATTGGAGGTGGCTTTCGGAGAATCAGCGGATAATTATCGAGTCGAGTGGCTCACGTTCGAGGTGGTCAAATTACGCAGTCCTTATCACGCACTATTTGGAAGACCGACTTACGCCAAATTCATGGCCAGGCCATGTTACGTGTATTTGCAGCTGAAGATTCCGGGTCCTAAGCGGACCATCACCATACATGGAAGCCGGGATATAGCGGCCGAGTGCGACGAGGGAGATTCGGTGATGGCCGAGCAAGCTTGCAGAAAAGAAGAACTCAAGTATTATCGGTCTCAAGTAGATCCAGATGATGGAACCGCATTGAGAAGGCCGAATACTGAGGACGAAAGAGCAAAATTCAAGGCAGCACAGGACACCAAGATGGTGGATTTTGTCGAAGGTGATCCCACTAAGAAATTTACTATAGGGTCTAACTTGGACATCGAGCAGGAGAAGGCACTTGTGGAGTTTATTCGTTCGAACGCGGACGTATTCGCCTGGACACCTAGCGACATGCCGGGTATCCCTACAGAATTGGCAGAGCACAGTTTGCATGTAGATCCCAAATCCAGGCCTGTTAAGCAAGGCTTGAGGAAGATGAATGAGGAAAGAAGGAAAGCTATAGGTGAAGAAATTGCTCGACTATTAACAGCCGGCTTCATCATGGAAGTGTTTCACCCGGATTTGTTAGCAAATCCGGTGCTGGTGATGAAGAAGACCAATGAGTGGAGGATGTGCATTGATTTTACGAGTCTCAACAAGCATTGCCCAAAAGATCCGTTCGCATTGCCTAGGATAGATCAGATCATAGATGCAGTAGCTGGAAGCGACCTATTATGCTTTCTGGACGCTTATTCCGGATATCATCAGATTAAACTCAAGAGGGAGGATTGGGAGAAAACGTCGTTTATAACCCCCTTCGGGGCCTTTTGTTACAAAACCATGACATTTGGGTTGAAGAACGCTGGCGCAACTTATCAACGGTGTATTCAGAAGTGCTTCGAGGATCAAATTAGACGCAACGTCCATGCTTATGTGGATGATGTGGTTATCAAGACCAGGAAGGCGGAAACATTTATCGATGATCTGAGGGAAACATTCAAAAACTTAAGGAGGTATCAGATGAAGCTTAACCCGACAAAGTGCGTATTTGGAGTTCCAGCCGGGAAATTACTTGGCTTTATCGTTTCGGAGAGAGGAATTGAAGCAAACCCGGACAAAATCAAAGCTATTCAAAATCTGAAAAAGCCGGAAAATTTGAAGCATGTTCAGAAGCTCACGGGCTGCGTGGCGGCCTTGAGCCGATTTATATCAAGACTCGGAGAAAAGGCAATACCCTTGTACCGGCTCTTGCGGAAGTCCGACAAATTTGCATGGGATCAAGAGGCGGATGAGGCGCTCGAGGCACTAAAGAAGCAGTTATCTGAAGCACCAGTACTAGCGGCCCCGGGTCCCAAAGAGCCTATGTTGCTGTACGTAGCAGCTGGCCCCAGAGCCGTTAGTGCGGTGGTGGTTGTGGAGCGTAAAGAGGATGGAAAAGGTTATCCAGTCCAGAGGCCCGTTTATTATGTCAGTGAGGTACTATCAGAGGCAAAGCAGCGCTATCCGCATTGGCAAAAGCTGGTCTTCGGGGTCTTTATGGCCAGCCGGAAACTAAAGCCGTATTTCCAGGAACACCCCATAACAGTAGTTAGCTCAATATCAATGTCGGATATCATCAGAAACTCGGATGCGACTGGAAGAATAGCCAAATGGGCGATAGAAATGGGGGATTATCACATCATCTACGAGCCCAGGTCAGCAATCAAATCTCAGGCTTTGGTTGATTTCGTTAATGATTGGACACACACAGGCATGACTACCGTGGTTCCAAGTTCCGAGTCATGGATAATGCACTTCGATGGATCAAAGCAGTACGAGGGATCAGGAGCTGGGGTGGTGCTAACATCACCCAAAGGAGACAAATTGAGTTACGTACTACAAATTCACTTCGACTTTTCCAACAACGTGGCCGAGTATGAGGCCCTATTGCATGGCTTAAAGGTAGCCAAGGAGATGAACATCAAGAGGATACGATGCTTCGGAGATTCGGACCTTGTGGTATAGCAGGTGTCAGGAACTTGGGATAGAAAGGACGCAACTATGGCAGCATACCGCAGGGAAGTTGATAGGGTTGCAGGATGTTTTTCCGGGTATGAGGTGGAGCATATAGACAGAAGAAAGAATGAGGCAGCCGACGCACTCGCCAGACTCGGCTCGCGCAGAGAGCCGGTTCCACCTAACGTTTTCCTGGACGAATTATGGCGACCATCAGTTAAAACCGAGTCAGAGGAGGAGTTGGCAAATCAAGACCCGGATTCAGGACTTGTGGCCACTGTACGTACTATTCCCGAGTGGACAGAACCGTTTTTGACCTACCTATCACGAGGCGAGTTACCACAGCAGGAGATATTAGCAAGGCAAATTTTGAGGCGAGCAAAGGGATATTCTATCATCAATGGGGAATTATACAAGAGAAGCGCAGCAGGAGTCTTTCTGCGCTGCGTAGCGCCAGAAGAAGGCCGTCAGATTCTCAAGGAAATCCATGAAGGCGACTGCGGACATCATGCATCCACAAGATCTCTTGTGGCTAAAGCTTATCGACACGGATTTTTCTGGCTCACGGCTCTAGCAGATGCGGAACAGTTGGTAGCAAGGTGTGACGGATGTCAACGGTACGCTCGCCAAACCCATGTGCCGGCTTTGGAGTTACGGACCATCCCGTTAACTTGGCCGTTCGCTGTCTGGGGTATGGACATGGTTGGCCCCTTTCATATGTCACCATGCAAGAAGACACATCTTTTGGTGGCTATTGATAAGTTTACCAAGTGGGTTGAGGTTATGCCAGTTACTAATTGTGAAGCAGCTACAGCAGTCAAGTTCTTGAAAAAGAATATCTACCGGTTCGGGTATCCCCACAGCATAATTACCGACAATGGAACCAACATGTCCCTTGGTGAGATGGAGAAGTTCTGTGGCAACAATGGAATCCGGCTTGATGTTGCATCAGTGGCTCATCCGCAGGCCAATGGACAAGTGGAGAGGGCAAACCAAGAATTGCTTCGCGGATTAAAACCACGATTGCGAGTTCCCTGTATCAGGGCCACTGGCGCATGGGTCGAAGAACTTCCTTCTGTGGTTTGGGGTATCAACACTACACCTAACAGGTCCACTCAAATGACACCCTTCTTCATGGTCTATGGCGCGGAGGCAGTGTTACCGAGTGACATTATTCACGATTCACCGCGAGTATCAGCTTACGTCGAAGTGGAGAACGAAAAGACCCGGCAGGACGCCGTAGATATGTTAGAAGAGCAAAGAGAACAAGCCCTGGAAAGGTCAACCATATATCAGCAAGATCTACGGAGGTATCATAGCCGGCGCCTGAAAACCCGGGTGTTCCAGGAAGGAGACTTGGTTCTGCGCCTGGTACAGTCAAACGAAGGAAAACACAAATTATCACCACCATGGGAAGGACCATTTATCATAAGCCGGAATCTGCATAATGGATCATATTACTTGGTAGATGCAAGGGAATAGTCGGCTACAATTAACGACACCGCACATACCACTTCATCTATGCAAGAAAGAGACAGACCATGGAACGTGGCTCAGCTACGTCCATATTATACTTAGTAAAGACTATATTGGCAAGTGGAATTGCACGATGTAACAGGAAGCAGGTTTTAGACGTACTCTTTTCCTATCCAGGGTACCCTTGGGGACTGGATGGGTTTTTAATGAGGCGGCTTGCTGACCCAATATTCTCATATCAAGAAAAGAAGTGGTTATTCTCATCTCAGTACGTTGCATATGTATAGGTCTTGGGGGCTGATTGCTTGAATAGCACAATTACAAACTCAATGACCCGGCCTTGATGCCTATGAGTTATAAGGGCCGATTACTCGCAAACGAGTACGGCTGCAATCTTATAACCGGACAAAGGAGCCAAACTTTCTTGACTTTTCTTACTTAAGCTCGATGTGACTCGCAATAAAAGTGGCATGATTTGCTCGCTTACGATTACAATCAGCCATGAAGCCCAATGGGACTTGCCTGACCCTGTTTTCGTATAGATGTAACAACATGATATCCACGCGAAAGCCGGCTTATAGTACAAGATTGTCAAAAGGGTCATCTAAACCACAAGTTATGCAGAGTATAAGGCTAAAAGCTGGAAACTCAATGTTTATCAAGCATAACTTCACTACCTAGGTGAAACGGCTCCGGGTTTGAGCTTAGCAAACAACAAAACTCGTTCTCTTCAAAAAGACCACATATCCCAGACTCGGAAATTCGGGTCTTGGCGATTGGGGATTTTGGAAAGGAAAAAGTAGTTGCTAAGGCTCAAAAACACCCAAACATCCGAGTCTTGGGGACTTGGGGGCTTAGAAGCAAGCCCGATCGTCAAAACACCCATGAGACTTGGAAACCGAGTCTCACAAAAGGAATCATAAAGAAAGCCGGATATCAAGAACAAGTTGACTCAAAAGTGGATAAATTTAAACGGACATAACAAAGACAAAGTGTATCAAGAACTCAGAGTGCATTACAAACTCCGGTAAATAGTATCAAAGGTGCACAGACGCACCATCCAAAAATAATTGTTTAAACGACACATCGGCCGAATGACGCATGAGAAGTGGCATTAAGGAGCAGGTATCACTCGGCATTCTAAGCCTCAGTGTCCATCTTCGCCTTACCCTTGCCATCGCTTGGGGTAGCAGCAGCACCCGGATCAGCAGCGCCGGCTCGCGCAGGAGGAGGAACGACTGGCGTGGAGGTAGCGGGTGCAGAATCGGCTTCAGCCTTCTTTTTGGCAGCCTCCTCCCTCAGCTTAGCAGCTTCCTCCTTCCATCGGGCAAGCATGTCATACGGCTCGGGAAGATCCGATTTGACAACTTCACCAGCAGCGTCATACGCAGGAACGAGGGAATCCACATCTAAACCCTCAGCAATCACGCTGGCCGGGTAACGGACCTCTTTCTGGACGGCTTGGAAATCCTTCACGGAGAACTTGGGCCCATCAAGCTTGAATTCCGGGAAACCGCCCATAAGCTTAGCCAGCTCGAGCTTAGGGAAATAAGCCTTGGCAAGTGCAAGCCCCCGGGTTACTCCCACCCGGCAGGACGAGCGTTTCCAGTGCCAAATCCATTCAGGGATAGTGGAGCAGGCATCTAGCATTCTCTTCAGGTCGCCGTGCCCTGTACCCGGCCACCATATTTCTTGAAGGATCCATTTGGTTCCGGCGCATAGCTGCCGGATAACGCTCTTGATAGTTTTCAGCCTGGCAATGTCACCCTCGTCTGGCATCACTTCATCCGGACCTGCAGAAATGGAAACATAAGTCAGGAAACTCCGGCTATTTATCAAAAGGGTAACCTGGATGAAGAAACATACCAAGCAAAGCACGATATGTGTCAGCGATTTGAACAGAAAGGCTCGTTAGATCATCTTCTGCTGTGTGAGCCCTCTTCCTATACTTCTTCATTATCATCCTGTTCCTCCTGGCCTCAGCCTCGGCCGCTTCACGCAGAGCCACCTCCTTTTCAATGAGCTTGGTGGCCTTTGCCAGTTTCTCCTCAGATTGAGTCACGAAGGACTGCATGGATGAAAGGAAGGATTAGCCGGGTAAGGGGGAAAGGTATCAGTCGTTTATATCGTAAAAGTTCCAAGAAAATTGTGAAATAATTCACTCGGAACTTGGGGATTGGATAAGGACACAAGCAATATTAGTCGGGTTTACCTCGTGTTTGGCTACTAAAGCATCCAAGATATTTTCTTCATTAGCTCTCAAAGCGCGCAGGGTTTCGAGCATCTGGGCAAACGTCAGGTCCTCGGGTCGGACAACGGAAGAGCCGGCAGCCTGGTCGCCTGATGGGGGAGCTCTCCCCGCCCTTGGGGTCGAGACCCGGACAGTCTGAGTATCCGGGTTAGGAGAACCCATCCTCGTATCCGGAACCTCGATCTCCTCGTCTACTGGTTCGGATGAGGCAGGAGACTCGGTAGCTTGGTGAAGTGAGTCGCCCAAGGGGCCTTGTTCCGGGTCGTTCGCAGTATCACCTCCAGTCGAGGATTCTATGTTCTCAGTCGGCTCCTCTGCCTGACGGTTGTCCGCCTCCCGGTTATCCATCTCCACATTCTCCTGGTCACTAACGGTGACTTGAGCGCTAAAAGAAAGATGAAAGAAGGCAGTTAGCGATGGTGATTGAAAATTGTCAGGTATCAAAGGGTGTCATATAGCCAAAAACTTACTCGGTGTTTACGGCGTAATCCGGCGGGAGCTCGCCGCTGGAAGCAGACGAAGATGTCAAAGGGACCGACAGTGGAACCCGGAATTGCCCGGCATGTAGATGGTTAGGAGAAGGGTGGCGCTGAGGAGAATTGGAAGGACGACTCGGAGGAGCACTGGCACGGTGGACGGGGGAGGTAGAGATGCCCGGGTTAAGGGGATCCTCACCCGGGGAACTCCGAGTTACTCTGCGCTTGGCTGGAAGAGAGTCCTTCAAGTACGACGAGTTTGATAATTGATGGTTAAGTCGTCGCATGGCATCAAAGGAGTAAGGTTCAGAGGATATAGAAGAGAAAGGAACCTTGGACACTGCCCCTCTGGATTTCCTCTTGGTTCCGACTGTTACTTCCTGGTCAGATTCGGTGGCCTCCGGGTCGTCCTCATCCTTCTCTTCTTCGTCCTCCAGCCCTGCGAGCCGAGTATGTATTGATGGAAAAGGTTAAATGGGAGGAAAATGATGTAGGTAAAGATAATACCAGATCCGGGCAAGTACCTTCACTATCATCGGCCGGCTCGTCCTCTTCTTCCGGGTCTCTGGAAGGAGGGGAGGGTTCAACTCTCCAGAAGGGATCATCAGCCTAAGACAAAAGGATGAAATTAAGGGTTAGAAGCTGTATCAAGTCAAAGTGTGGAAATAAGTTATGAATATCGGATCTTACCGCTGGAGCCGGGTTTTCCCGAGTAAATGGGGGTAACCCGGCAATGTTCTTTATCACCTCTAGCTTCTCTGTCAAGAAGCCCTTAATGGTCTTGTTGGTATCGCCGGTCGCAAAGCTCTTGGTGGAGTATCGGAGTGCGTCCGTGGTATGCCCCGAGTACTAGCACATTAATTTGGTGCGGATGGAGTTGGGTTGGATTCGAAAATCAACCCACGTTTTCACTAAATTGAGCCCAAGGAGGCCTTGGGCTGAGAGGATGGATATTTTAGCTAACAAGGGAAGGATCACCTCCCTGTCTGAGTCAGGGGCAAAAGCATTAAAAGACTCGGAAGGCTCGAGGAGACTCTCCGAGTAGCCCGGCAGTTTCTTCTCGCTGTCTGGGGAGGTATCATGGCAGTAAAAGAATGATAGCTGCCAGTGCTTGACATGGGAGTTTAGATTGAGGGTTGGCATCGGTGAATTCTTGCGGCGTTGGATGGATACCCCGCCGCAGGTAAGAAGTGCCCCGTCACCGCTTTCGCGGCACGGCTTACACTGGAATAGCTCGATGAAGAGAGTCAAACTTGGCGGTACGCATAAGTACGACTCGGAAAGAACGATGAAGTGGGTAATGTTCAACATAGAGTTAGGCCCTATGTCGAATACCCGGAGGCCATAATGGTTTAGGACCTACCTAAAGAAAGGGTGACCCGGAGGACGGAATCCTCGGGTTACGTGCTCTATGAAGCAGATTACCTCATTATCGGCGGGTGTGGGCCGGGTCTCGTCGCCCGGTGCTCTCCAGTGAATATCCTTCTGGGAAGGGAGAATTTCTAACTCGGCTAGCCCGTCCAGTTTGGCCTTTGTAACTGTGGAACGCCCCCAATTGGCGGATATGGTCTGGGTTGCCTTTGCCTGAGTCGACTGTTTTCCTTGCCGTTTGGGAGCCATGGGATCAACCTGCAAAACACAAGAAAAAGAGGTACAGGAAATAAGACTCGGAAGTATTGGATTATCCGAGTCTGGGGTATCAAGAAAGTGTGAAAACTAAGAACTATCCGAGTATCACGCCATGAAGTGGAGATTGCAAGGTATCCGGGTATTAAGTATAACTATGGAAATTATTGGTCACTTACGTACGGAAAAGTGTTTGGGGAAGACGGATGGTTGCCCATGTATCTACTGCAAGCAAAATAGCCGGAAAAGGAGGATTTTCCAGGTGTCAATGTTATGTGCGGAAAATTGAGGTGAAATGGATCTAGATCGGAAAACTTGCGAACGATTCTACCAAGAGATTGGTGATTAATAATGATAGGAGGGTGGTGTGAGATCATCAAACAGGTTGTTGAAGAAGTTGGCAAGCATTTAAGCCGTCTAAATTCGGTGTGAAAAAAAAAAGAAGCGGCCCACGGGTTGACCTAGATCCAGTCTAGGGTGAATCGAAAAATTGCGAGGCTAAATTAAACAAGTACAAGGAACTTACTGGGAGATGTTGGAGTTTAGCGCGACGACGGTGGACGGCGTGGATCGAGTGCCCCTTTGCGATTCTTGGCGAGCGGGGTGAGCGCGCAGCGGTGAAGTTTGGCGGCAGCGCGGGATGGCTCGGAAGCGGACGCGGCCGGCGGTGGCTCTGCTCCGGCGGCGAGCACGAAATTCCTGCGGTGGTGTTACGAGAGCGCAAGGAGTGAGGAAGGAAAGAAGAGGATGGAGTGAGCCGTTGGGTTCTAGGTCATCCTCTGAACACTATTTATAAGGTGAGGGTGAACTTATCCCAATGGCCGGAAGCCGGAAATTAGGGGGAATGGTTATCCACGCGGATCCTGCGAGATATGCTTCGAGTATTTGGCAAGGTACCTGGACAAAAAAGAGAAGGAGATCCACTCCGTGATATCAGGGTTAATTATCGAGTATAGAATCTTGACATCATTATCAGTATTCAGACCTGGAAAGTTAAGCCAAGTACTTTGGGAAAAGTCGGGTTACTATATGGCCACCATGGAGTTAGGCCTAGCTATCTATCAAAGCACCTTAACCCGGCCTCCATACACTTGCGTATTTGATATTTCTGCAGGGAATAGCGAGCGCTTCAAGAAAGGATCCGTGAAGCCCAAGCTATTCTGGGGACTACTGATGGAGGGATAATAATCCGGTAGGCCAACTCCAAGGTGTAACCCGGCCCAAAGGACGCTGCGCAGGATCCGGCTAAGGATAAAGAAATTTCTGGAAGGCCCAAGTTTGTAGGTCTAGTAACCCGGATTGTGGGTTACGGTAAAGGAAGGTTTGGGTTTGTATGCCGTGTCCGGGTAGGATCCAGGGTGCGCCTTGGAGAGTAAGCCATGGGGGGTACGGGTGCTTTATAAACCGATGCCCAGGTCTAGTCGAGAGAGATCTAAGAACCCTAGTAGTACCCGTTGATATCGAGCATCCAGTGTATACGAGAGATCGAGTTAATATATTGAAATCGGAGACTCGGCGACTTGATTGCCGGCTACCAGATCGAGTTCCATCATGTTTTCCTCTGAGCTAAACCCTCTCCCAAACGCCTGTGTCGTCTTGCCCCAAGATCAGTTACCCCCGGTAACGTCTGCCGTGATAATCCCACGACAAGGCCTCCGGAACCCCGCCTCTTGTGATTCTGTACGGGAGAGGGGCGATCAGGTTTTTGGGGAGCGCACTCTCGCGACTGCTGACGGCGACTACTTCCCCAATGACGATTTCTTCCCCGACCTCGGCAACCTTTTCATCGACCACATGGCCGACAACATGGACAACAGCAACAGCGGTGCCGCTACCGCTGCATCGTATGTATCTCTATTCAATCTGTATGAGATTTTTTTTGGAATTCATATGTCTAGTTCTTGCCATAGATTGAATCAGTCTGTCTACTGTACTAGATTTAAATATTTACATGATTACTGTATTTACTACTGTCGTAATTATCTGATGCTATTTCGAATTAAATCATGTACTAAATTGCTAATATATTCAAGAGTATACGAGAACGTGGTTTGTGTATCAAGCTATGAAGGCTAACCTACAAAAACATATCCTACATAAATGAATAATACATTCTGCTGATGGTTCCTATAATTTATCTTTACAGATCCCTATCCGTGGCGCGCTGCCCTCCGTAACTTCTATCTATCATTTACTGAACACCGTTGTAGATCTGGGACTCGTGTGGAGGTCCCCAGCGTCTTCCCAACCTCGACAAGGGTTTTCAGTGACCTTTCGTTGTTTGCCACATGACCAGTAACAAATTCCATCGTGTTCTGTCATCAAGAAAAAAAAGGTAACTTAGGCAACTTGGAGCACGATAAAAAAAAAGGTAACTTAGCTGGTTAGCAGTCGTGTCTAAAACGAGAAAGAGAACGACAAGGAGATGATATGAACAAACCTTCTCAAATACGCAGATTACCGTGCTCCCTCCAAGGTCTTGTATGGTACGAGTGTATATTTGGTGATTGGAGGGGATTATCCCGATCTAACCCTAAATCCCCAAAAATCACCGAAAACCCGTTTGGTACAAGTGTATTAGCAGGCTTTATCTCCACTTTTCCCCAAAATTCTCCCAACCTATAGTGTATTTTTCTCCATATCAAATCCACTCCCTCTAGCAAGTGGATTGTGGGAAGGGATTTGAACGGATTGGGTGAAGGTGGGGGTTTCACCCAAACTACTACACTAAAATACTCTAGTATCAAACAAGGTCCAAAGGAGAAATACCCAAACTGGGAGAGAAGATGACGCATCAGATAACTGAACAAACAGCTCGCAAAAATGAAGGAAAGAGTATAAAAGAAACAACCTCATCTCCCTTGTGGACGTAGTCCCCCTCCTTTTTTAGGAACATGATGCTTCCTACCATAGTTGCTCCAATGGCGACAAATGCCACCTGAAACATGTTATTCCAAAAACAGTGCACGATGGAGATGTATACACTGCTCATTACTCAAAATGACCCCAGTTCATCTAAAAATTACTCACTCCGTTTCTAAATATAAGATGTTCTAGCTATTACTCATACTGTCTAGATGCAAACTAATATGAGTGAACATATGTATTAAAAGTTGTCTAGATACATGAATGTGTCAATGTGAAAAATAGCTAAAACATCTTACATTTAGGAACGGAGGGAGTAGTACAGTTGAGTTAAGATTGTAAGCCTAGGCATTGAATTGAGGACCTAGGCGCTCGCTCGCCTACATACCGCCGTCTGCCACTCCAGCGGCGGCATCCACCGGCACCACGCCAAACGCCGCCCCGGCGCCGGCGGCCACCAAATCACCCGCCTTCCCTCCACCCCTCCCTTCCCTCGCCAGGTCCCGGGCATGACGTCCCCTACTTCTTCCCCGAGATAGGCCGATTATTCCGAAAACGAGGACGAGGACCGCTCCCCCTCCCCCCCCCCCCCCCCCGCTCCTATTTCGAGGTGCGGCGGAGTGGCACGCCCCCGTCGTCCCCTCCCCACGCGCCCTCCCAACGGACGTCTCTTCAAAGGCGGGGCCTTCCCCTCCGTCGAAGGCCGCGGAGCCACGAAGCGGAAGAGGATCCAACGCAAGGCCGGTGGATACCCGGCGCAGGGCTGCTCCGGGGGCGTGGAGAAAGCTACGCGTGGCGACGGACCGCGTGGAGCCTGAGGCAAGTAGGCGTAGAGTAGCTCCTTCTGCGTGGATTTCCGGGCGGGGGGGACGGCGGCTGGCGCGCCCCATCGCGGCGAAGAAGTGCGCCCGTCTGCAAGGCCATGGCGCAGCGCCTGGTTCGCCCGCCTCCCCTGCTCCCGAGCCTCTCGACGGTGGCCCGCGTCCATGGCAGTTTGTCGGTGGTGGACGCAAGCGCCGGCATGGCCCACAGCTGCCGGTTACATAGATTAGGGCGGACCTTCCTCAAGGCCTCGCCGGGGGTTGCTTTAACTGTACTCGCCCGGGACATATCTCTGTTGACTGCACCTTCGAGATCAAGTGTCTCCGCTGCAAGGGAGACGGGCACCATGCCCGAGAGTGCACCAAAGGTCGACCACCACCGGCGGCCCGTCAAGATGACAAGGGCGGGGCTCCGCTGGCAAGGAGGGAGACGCCACTGTGGGAACGGATTGGGGTGAGGATGCTTTCCTCGCCACCGCGCGTGAATGCTGTCTCGGTGGCCGCCAGATTTCCGGCGAGGCTCCGGCCTGGCGAGTGCGGTTCATCTCCGCCCCGCGTGGAGGCTCAGGCGGCAGCTCGGCCGGGAGATGGTGCACTATAGAGCTTGGAGCGGGTCGCCCCACCCCCCCCCCCCCCCGTCGCAGCAGGAGTTGGCCGGCGCTGGGGGTCGCGAAGTTGCTGCGAGGCATGGTGGCGACCTGGCGGGTGATAGGGAGCCGAGATGGCGTTCAGAGACTGCGGCTCGTAACCGCCATGACCGTGAGGACCGCGCGCGCCCTCTGCCTCCGCCGCCTCCGTGTCGCCAAGAGTCCTTCTTCGACGAACGCGTTCTGGACACAGAGGTGTCGGACGTTGAGGGCAGGCCTCTGCTGGAAAGGGTGATACTGCCGCGTTCGAGCGAGATTGCAGAGGCGGAGGAGGCCCTGCGCTGGAGCCTCGTCGCCTTTCTCTCCGGTGGCCAGCGGAAGGTGCTCCCGAGCGAGGCGGCTGCGGAAGTCGCACGGCAGCTCCCCCGGGTCGCTAACAACTTCACAGTGAAGGCTCACTGGACGTCTGATTTTCTGTTCACGTTTGGGAGCCGGCGCATCCGCGACGAAGTCATGACGGCCGGCGTGGTAGACGTAAGAGGCTTCAACCTCCATTTCTCTCCCTGGAACCGGCAACTAAAAGCGATCAAACGCCAAATGCGCTTCCGGGTGGTCGTCGAGCTCACCGGTATTCCGGCGCACGTGTGGAACAAGAGAGCTGCCACCGCCGTGCTTGGCTCTGCCAGCTGGGTTGAGAAGATGGGGATTGCATCGTCCTGCGGCGAGGATCTCCGTTTGATGGAGGTGTTCGTATGGACGGATGACTTGAAGCTCATTCCGAGAAGGAAGGCCTTGCTCATCGAGGAGCTGGGTGATCGCTTTGAGGAAGACGACGGTTGATCCTCCCAGCAGACGCGACGATCCCAATGGAGAAGAACTTGTTGCAGTACTTGGTGTAGGTCCACGTCGTTGGTTTCGATGACACGGAGGCGAATGCTCCTCACCCGGGCAATGATGCAAACGGCAGGCCGGGGAGCGGCAGTGGTGGCTCGCATGGTCCTAGGAACGGTGGTAGTAGTTCCGTAGCCATGGTGGTGCTGGGAGCAGTCAAGGACGCGGCAGCGGCGCATGTGCGGCGCGCGGTGGTCAGGCAAACGCCGACCGTGGCCAAGGCACCGCCGCCGTTCTCTCACCTGGGTCCGAGGCGAAACAGACAGGGGCCGTGCTGGAGAGGATGGGCGGCCGCCTTGACCAGGGATGAAGCTCCTGATTCGTTCGTGGAAAGATTGGTGGGCCCAGGTTGGACCGTTGGGCTAGAGGTTTCTATAGGGAGGATCCTATGCTGTTGGCGGCAGCTCTCCCTGGCACTGCTCAAGTAGGTGGTTCGGTTCAAGACTGGCACTGCATGCGGCTGGTGAGGTGATAGCAGTGGCAGAAGAAGACAAGGAAAAGCAACCCCCTCCCGAAAAAGAAGAGCATGGTGTGGCTCTCGATTTGGTCCTTGGACGGGGTCCACCTGATCTTGACTACCATGCTACCCCTATGGAAGAGACCGGTCAAAAAGAAAAAGAGGTTTCTGGCGACTGGCTTTTGTCGTCAGCAGGACTGCTCTCACCAATTCGGGTGGAGGCCAGTCTCACAGTGCAGGACGACTTTGAATCGGAGGGTGGCTCGCCCTGGGGCACCCCGGTTTCAGTACTGGATACTTTCACACAGGCCTTTCGCCCACGTCCAGCAATGGAAGCGAGAATGCGAGCCAAACTTGCACGCAAGTATGTCCTACGGCCGTGGAGGACGGGCTGGATGGGGCGCATTCCCTGGACGCATTCCGCAAGTCATATCTGAAGCCCGTTTCGGATGTGCTCTGTAGGCCATCGAGAAAGGCTCGCGCCAAGCGTGTCTACTTTGGGCCGGTGAGAAGGAGCACTTGGGTCCATAGCAGGGCCGGTCCTGAGATTTTGGGGGCCCGGGGCGAAACTAAAAATTGTGGCCCCTAATATAAAAATGATAATGAATATATGTGTAAACATTTGTTGTTAATAACAAATAGCATCTAAATCAGTACGCATATCATAAAGTTTATACATATTACCTTAAAAATTTCTTCTAACATTTCTCGATGCAAAGTCACTTATAATAGGGTCGATGTCAATGGCGTCCAATAATTTCTTCTCGATGCATAACGTCGCCAAACCATTTAACCTCTCTTGACTCATTGTTGACCTCAAATAGTTCTTCAACAATTTCAACTTCGAAAAGCTTCTTTCAGCCGATGCAACAGTCACAGGCACGGTAAATAAGATGCGATAAGCAATGGAGATATTAGGATAGCAATCAACTTCTCTAACATGCTTGAAAATCTCCATAGCAGACATTACGCCATTCGGCAATGTGATCCTCATAATCTTTAATTCAGAAATCAAATCATATAACTCAACATCAGATTTACCGTCATGAGAGAAAGTTTCTGCGAATTTTCTGCAACCTTCTTCAAGTTCAATATCATTTAAAGACTTCAAGGTGACTGAGCTCAATAAGAAACCGAATATATCTTTAAACACCATGAGTTCTTTAAATCTGTCATTCAAAGAAGTGATTGCCATATCAACCAAAACATAAAAATATTTGACTTGAAATGCCTTCTCAGCTTCTAGAATTTCTTCTTGGCAATTAATTTCATCAAACTGAACCTTCCTCGTAACACGACGTTTTACCGGAAACAATGGCTCTATACCCATTTCAGTTGCAATACCTTTGGCAATGATCAAACTAGAAGAAAATCCCTCATCTCTATACTTCTCAAAATATTGTGTTATACCTTGTATTTGCTTCAATGTAGAGTCAACACACATGGCTGGGGATTGCAACAGCTTGCTAACTTTATTCACTGCAAATAAAATATCATGCCAGATAATCATACCAATTAGAAACTCAAATCTGCCAAGCGCCTCAAATAAATTTTTTGCATCACTTTTATCCTTAGGATCAACGTCTGAAGCATGACGTAACTCAGACAAAGCTGCTCTTAACTCGGAAGCTTGATATCTTATTGCCGTAACACTTTTTATCCGACTCTCCCAACGGGTATTGGACAATGATTTCACAGTCAAACTAGGAACATGTTTAAGCAATACATTCCACCTTTTTGTAGAACCAGCAAATAATACATATATGCGCTGAACAATTCCAAAAAATGTAACAGCTTTCTCACATGATTTTGCCATATCACAAAGAGTGAGATTGAGACTGTGACAAGCACATGGCATATACAATGCTCTCCGATTCATATTGAGTAACCTAGATTGTACTCCTTTGTATTTTCCTTTCATATTAGAACCATTGTCATAGCCTTGGCCCCTTATATCTGAAATATTTAGGCCAAAGAATTTCATAGACTCTAGCAATACTTTGAAAAGCCCCAAGCCAGAAGTGTCATCCACCTTCAAAAACCCCAAAAAATACTCCTCAATTTTTATGTTTCCATCACACAAATTAACACATCGGACTAATAAAGTCATTTGCTCTTGATGACTGACATCCGGGGTACAATCCAGAATAATAGAAAAATATTTGGCCTCTTTAACAACCTTTAGAATTGCACGTGTGATGTCAGAAGCCAAAAGAGATATCAACTCATTCTGAATTTTATGACTGAGATAGTGATAATGAACTTCTTTGTTTTGAATGCGTCTAATGTGGTCCTGCATTACCATGTCAAACTCTGCAACCATCTCAACACAAGCTAAGAAATTACCATTATCATCCTTGTAAAGCTGTTCACTCTTTCCCCGGAAAGCCAAGTTCCGTTTGCCAAGATATTTCACAATGGCTATTATTCTTAACAAAACTTGCCTCACTCTTTCTTTCTCCTTTGTGATTTGATGCTGCAATTCTCTGTCAATAGTTTCCTCTTTTCTAAGTCTAACCCTCAATTCATTCCACTTCTTCATGTTATTGATATGTTGGGCACTATTTTCATGTTCTCTAAGCTTCTCAGTAATATGTCCCCAATTTCGAAATCCATCATGTGCTAAGGAACTCTGGCTCCTGTTAGTGCTAGACTTGAAGATCTTACAGCAGAAGCAAAATATTCTATCAACATCCTTTGAATAAACTAGCCATTTTCTATCATGTTTCTCTCCATTGTTTAGTGACCTATAATAATAATCATATGAAAAATGTCTAGAGCCGTCATCTAGAGGGTACTCCATTTTTTCCTCTCTCATAGGTCCTTTCTCAACTAAGATGTCTCTTGCTTTATTATCGAGATTATCCCAATTTCTTGGATCATAAATATCAGAGCTATAAACTGGTTGTTCATCAACACTAGCCGATTGTGTATGTGTATCCGATGAATTAGCAACATTCTCAGAACCACTTACATTGCTATCGCCGTTGTTGGTATCGATGTTTTCTTCCTGGTGATCAAATTCAAAATTCTCATCTGTTTGTTGCTCTTCCTCCACGGCAACTATCGCCAACTCATCATTTGCAACCCCATTATTACTCTTAAAAAACTTGTGAATATCTCCTTGCTGTGATTTTGTCAAGTCCGCTATGCGTTGTGCTCTTTTCCTTTTACAGCTACCAGAGGCATGTCTGGACGACATGGTAATGCTGAAACATGAGATCAAATGATAAATATAAATGATATTATAAAAGAGTACTGATTAGTAATCTATGCATATATAGTATATACCTCAATTTGTTAAATCGGCAATGTGTGCGCAAAACGGCGGCACGGCGCAGTGTGTTCGCGTGGTCGAGTCGACGGCCTCAGCAGCTCAGAATTCTAGAGCGTGTCCTGCGAAGTGGTATGAGCGGGCGAAGTGGTATGAAACTTTGGCCGTAGTTCTGCAGACCTGCTCGCTGTGGTCCGACGGGCGACGGGAGAGCGGCGAGAGACAGGCAGACAGCCCCTGCGGCCCTGCCCCTGGCGAGAGAGACACTACGGGAATCAGCTCAGACGCCGACGGCCCGTAGAGACGCCGACGGCCAAACATCGGCCCCCTCGGCGTAGGGTGGCCGACAGGGTCGGCACGCAGCGTGCCCGTCGGCGTCTGCTAGCCCCTCGGCGTATGGAACCTACGCCGAGGGCCACCGTCGGCGTACGAATCCCCCTCGGCGTAGGGGACGCCCCGTTACGCCGTTGGAATTATGCCCGTTAGGTGATGGGCTACCCCGAGGGGGTGCCGTCGGCGTATAATAAATTTTTTTTTTTCTCCCGCGCTCGACCGTACCCTGCGCGGGCGAGTGTAACCTACCCCTACGCCGAGGGGGTGCCGTCGGCTTAGGTTTTTTTTTCTTTTTTCTTTTGCATTTCGTCAATTCAAACAAGGAAGAAAGGAAAAGTATATATAGTCATAAACAAGGTCTAATATGAGTGGAACCTTTTTGTGCTAGGTGGATTATTAGTATCATAATCGGCGCGAAAAACTCGTGTCGGTCCGCTTCTTTATCACGGGTGTCGGCAGCCCATGCTAGCTCCCCTGAACATTCTGCTATCACGGGTGTCGGCAGGCGGCCATGTGCGTGTGTGTTTTAAAAGAAACCTTTCCCTACGCCCGTGTGGTATAAATTTGTTCTAATATTAGAATTTGTTTCTTCTAATATTTTGTTTAAACGAATGCATTATCCTAGTCTTTCTAATATACCGCCACCCGCGCCCATGAAATAACACGGTGAAATCTCCCGGAGCCGACCCTATACAACACGGTTAAATAACACTAGTTCCACATTGCTACCCCCTTTCGACGCCGTTACCGCGTGTATCCGTATAAGTCCGGTATTTCTCCTGCGGGTCTAGGTTTTCACCGGAGGGGGGCTACGGAGCGTCCGGAACCTTTCACAAGCTAGAGGTTGCCATAACATGTTATTATATGTGTGTTGTGGTCTTTGGATGGCAAAGATTGCACTCCGGGGTGTGACCCGCTTCACCGGCGTCCGTTTCTCCCTCGTGAGTTTACATGCGATTATAGGGTGAAACTCCCTTATCGGACGAAACGTCGGGAATCTTCCGAAGAGTTGGGTTCTACCAACTTGTTTTATGTTCCTATGGGCTACCCTAACACAAACAAGCAGCTGGTTCCACAATGCTACCCCCTTTCGACGCCGTTACCGCGTGTATCCGTATAAGTCCGGTATTTCTCCTGCGGGTCTAGGTTTTCACCGGAGGGGGGCTACGGAGCGTCCGGAACCTTTCACAAGCTAGAGGGTGCCATAACATGTTATTATATGTGTGTTGTGGTCTTTGGATGGCAAAGATTGCACTCCGGGGTGTGACCCGCTTCACCGGCGTCCGTTTCTCCCTCGTGAGTTTACATGCGATTATAGGGTGAAAGTCCCTTATCGGACGAAACATCGGGAATCTTCCGAAGAGTTGGGTTCTACCAACTTGTTTTATGTTCCTATGGGCTACCCTAACACAACCAAGCAGCTGGTTCCACAATGCTACCCCCCTTTCGACGCCGTTACCGCGTGTATCCGTATAAGTCCGGTATTTCTCCAGCGGGTCTAGGTTTTCACCGGAGGGGGGCTACGGAGCGTCCGGAACCTTTCACAAGCTAGAGGTTGCCATAACATGTTATTATATGTGTGTTGTGGTCTTTGGATGGCAAAGATTGCACTCCGGGGTGTGACCCGCTTCACCGACGTCCGTTTCTCCCTCGTGAGTTTACATGCGCTTATAGGGTGAAACTCCCTTATCGGACGAAACGTCGGGAATCTTCCGAAGAGTTGGGTTCTACCAACTTGTTTTATGTTCCTATGGGCTTCCCTAACACAAACAAGCATCTGGTTCCACAATGCTACCCCCTTTCGACGCCGTTACCGCGTGTATCCGTATAAGTCCGTTATTTCTCCTGCGGGTCTAGGTTTTCACCGGAGGGGGGCTACGGAGCGTCCGGAACCTTTCACAAGCTAGAGGGTGCCATACCATGTTATTATATGTGTGTTGTGGTCTTTGGATGGCAAAGATTGCACTCCGGGGTGTGACCCGCTTCACCGACGTCCGTTTCTCCCTCGTGAGTTTACATGCGCTTATAGGGTGAAACTCCCTTATCGGACGAAACGCCGGGAATCTTCCGAAGAGTTGGGTTCTACCAACTTGTTTTATGTTCCTATGGGCTACCCTAACACAAACAAGCAGCTGGTTCCACAATGCTACCCCCTTTCGACGCCGTTACCGCGTGTATCCGTATAAGTCCGGTATTTCTCCTGCGGGTCTAGGTTTTCACCGGAGGGGGGCTACGGAGCGTCCGGAACCTTTCACAAGCTAGAGGTTGCCATAACATGTTATTATATGTGTGTTGTGGTCTTTGGATGGCAAAGATTGCACTCCGGGGTGTGACCCGCTGCACCGACGTCCGTTTCTCCCTCGTGAGTTTACATGCGCTTATAGGGTGAAACTCCCTTATCGGACGAAACGTCGGGAATCTTCCGAAGAGTTGGGTTCTACCAACTTGTTTTATGTTCCTATGGGCTACCCTAACACAAACAAGCAGCTGGTTCCACAATGCTACCCCCTTTCGACGCCGTTACCGCGTGTATCCGTATAAGTCCGGTATTTCTCCTGCGGGTCTAGGTTTTCACCGGAGGGGGGCTACGGAGCGTCCGGAACCTTTCACAAGCTAGAGGGTGCCATAACATGTTATTATATGTGTGTTGTGGTCTTTGGATGGCAAAGATTGCACTCCGGGGTGTGACCCGCTTCACCGGCGTCCGTTTCTCCCTCGTGAGTTTACATGCGATTATAGGGTGAAACTCCCTTATCGGACGAAACGTCGGGAATCTTCCGAAGAGTTGGGTTCTACCAACTTGTTTTATGTTCCTATGGGCTACCCTAACACAAACAAGCAGCTGGTTCCACAATGCTACCCCCTTTCGACGCCGTTACCGCGTGTATCCGTATAAGTCCGGTATTTCTCCTGCGGGTCTAGGTTTTCACCGGAGGGGGGCTACGGAGCGTCCGGAACCTTTCACAAGCTAGAGGTTGCCATACCATGTTATTATATGTGTGTTGTGGTCTTTGGATGGCAAAGATTGCACTCCGGGGTGTGACCCGCTTCACCGGCGTCCGTTTCTCCCTCGTGAGTTTACATGCGATTATAGGGTGAAACTCCCTTATCGGACGAAACGTCGGGAATCTTCCGAAGAGTTGGGTTCTACCAACTAGTTTTATGTTCCTATGGGATACCCTAACACAACCAAGCAGCTGGTTCCACAATGCTACCCCCTTTCGACGCCGTTACCGCGTGTATCCGTATAAGTCCGGTATTTCTCCAGCGGGTCTAGGTTTTCACCGGAGGGGGGCTACGGAGCGTCCGGAACCTTTCACAAGCTAGAGGTTGCCATAACATGTTATTATATGTGTGTTGTGGTCTTTGGATGGCAAAGATTGCACTCCGGGGTGTGACCCGCTTCACCGACGTCCGTTTCTCCCTCGTGAGTTTACATGCGATTATAGGGTGAAACTCCCTTATCGGACGAAACGTCGGGAATCTTCCGAAGAGTTGGGTTCTACCAACTTGTTTTATGTTCCTATGGGCTTCCCTAACACAAACAAGCATCTGGTTCCACATTGCTACCCCCTTTCGACGCCGTTACCGCGTGTATCCGTATAAGTCCGGTATTTCTCCTGCGGGTCTAGGTTTTCACCGGAGGGGGGCTACGGAGCGTCCGGAACCTTTCACAAGCTAGAGGTTGCCATAACATGTTATTATATGTGTGTTGTGGTCTTTGGATGGCAAAGATTGCACTCCGGGGTGTGACCCGCTGCACCGACGTCCGTTTCTCCCTCGTGAGTTTACATGCGCTTATAGGGTGAAACTCCCTTATCGGACGAAACGTCGGGAATCTTCGGAAGAGTTGGGTTCTACCAACTTGTTTTATGTTCCTATGGGCTACCCTAACACAAACAAGCAGCTGGTTCCACAATGCTACCCCCTTTCGACGCCGTTACCGCGTGTATCCGTATAAGTCCGGTATTTCTCCTGCGGGTCTAGGTTTTCACCGGAGGGGGGCTACGGAGCGTCCGGAACCTTTCACAAGCTAGAGGTTGCCATAACATGTTATTATATGTGTGTTGTGGTCTTTGGATGGCAAAGATTGCACTCCGGGGTGTGACCCGCTGCACCGACGTCCGTTTCTCCCTCGTGAGTTTACATGCGATTATAGGGTGAAACTCCCTTATCGGACGAAACGTCGGGAATCTTCCAAAGAGGTGGGTTCTACCAACTTGTTTTATGTTCCTATGGGCTACCCTAACACAAACAAGCAGCTGGTTCCACAATGCTACCCCCTTTCGACGCCGTTACCGCGTGTATCCGTATAAGTCCGGTATTTCTCCTGCGGGTCTAGGTTTTCACCGGAGGGGGGCTACGGAGCGTCCGGAACCTTTCACAAGCTAGAGGGTGCCATAACATGTTATTATATGTGTGTTGTGGTCTTTGGATGGCAAAGATTGCACTCCGGGGTGTGACCCGCTTCACCGGCGTCCGTTTCTCCCTCGTGAGTTTACATGCGCTTATAGGGTGAAACTCCCTTATCGGACGAAACGTCGGGAATCTTCCAAAGAGTTGGGTTCTACCAACTTGTTTTATGTTCCTATGGGCTACCCTAACACAACCAAGCAGCTGGTTCCACAATGCTACCCCCTTTCGACGCCGTTACCCGCGTGTATCCGTATAAGTCTGGTATTTCTCCAGCGGGTCTAGATTTTCACCGGAGGGGGCTACGGAGCGTCCGGGTCCCCACACAAGCTAGAGGGTGGCATAACATGTTAGTATAGGTGTGTTGTGGTCTTTGGATGGCAAAGATTGCACTCCGGGGTGTGACCCGCTTCACCGGCGTCCGTTTCTCCCTCGTGAGTTTACATGCGCTTATAGGGTGAAACTCCCTTATCGGACGAAACGTCGGGAATCTTCCGAAGAGTTGGGTTCTACCAACTTGTTTTATGTTCCTATGGGCTACCCTAACACAAACAAGCAACTGGTTACACAATGCTACCCCCTTTCGACGCCGTTACCGCGTGTATCCGTATAAGTCCGGTATTTCTCCTGCGGGTCTAGGTTTTCACCGGAGGGGGGCTACGGAGCGTCCGGAACCTTTCACAAGCTAGAGGGTGCCATACCATGTTATTATATGTGTGTTGTGGTCTTTGGATGGCAAAGATTGCACTCCGGGGTGTGACCCGCTTCACCGGCGTCCGTTTCTCCCTCGTGAGTTTACATGCGCTTATAGGGTGAAACTCCCTTATCGGACGAAACTTCGAGAATCTTCCGAAGAGTTGGGTTCTACCAACTTGTTTTATGTTCCTATGGGCTACCGTAACACAAACAAGCAGCTGGTTACACAATGCTACCCCCTTTCGACGCCGTTACCGCGTGTATCCGTATAAGTCCGGTATTTCTCCTGCGGGTCTAGGTTTTCACCGGAGGGGGGCTACGGAGCGTCCGGAACCTTTCACAAGCTAGAGGGTGCCATAACATGTTATTATATGTGTGTTGTGGTCTTTGGATGGCAAAGATTGCACTCCGGGGTGTGACCCGCTTCACCGGCGTCCGTTTCTCCCTCGTGAGTTTACATGCGCTTATAGGGTGAAACTCCCTTATCGGACGAAACGTCGGGAATCTTCCAAAGAGTTGGGTTCTACCAACTTGTTTTATGTTCCTATGGGCTACCCTAACACAACCAAGCAGCTGGTTCCACAATGCTACCCCCTTTCGACGCCGTTACCGCGTGTATCCGTATAAGTCCGGTATTTCTCCTGCGGGTCTAGGTTTTCACCGGAGGGGGGCTACGGAGCGTCCGGAACCTTTCACAAGCTAGAGGGTGCCATACCATGTTATTATATGTGTGTTGTGGTCTTTGGATGGCAAAGATTGCACTCCGGGGTGTGACCCGCTTCACCGACGTCCGTTTCTCCCTCGTGAGTTTACATGCGCTTATAGGGTGAAACTCCCTTATCGGACGAAACGTCGGGAATCTTCCGAAGAGTTGGGTTCTACCAACTTGTTTTATGTTCCTATGGGCTACCCTAACACAAACAAGCAGCTGGTTCCACAATGCTACCCCCTTTCGACGCCGTTACCAGAAGCACCAATTTGAATGTGTATACCTTCCGAACCAGCCCTGAGCACAAGGTTGCCTAGTCCAGATCCCTCCTTGTACCTTGCCGGCGCCTCACAGACAATTTACCCTCCAAAAGTAACAATAGAATTAAGTTCCAAGTTCTCGTGTGTATAAGTATACTTGAAAAAATGTTCATGGACATGCCCTCTCAACCTGATTTAACAATGCAAGAACACATTCAAATTCAGAGTAATATCACACAATATTATCTTCTACACACTGCAGTTTGCAAATTTCGAGCTGCGACCAGTCACCTTGGAAATTGGCAAGCAAGCATGGAATTATTGTCAGAGATGAACAATTGCCGTTTTCAGAGGAAGCAATTACAAATCATCAAAAAATAAGTATATCAAAACATTGTTCCCTTCAAGATGTTGCAAATAGAAAACTTTACTTTGGGCACAGTAATACCAAGTAAAGAGCCTACTGACAATATCAAGTTGTTGTAGCTATTTAACTTTCACCATTTCCACTTAACCCCAATTCAGCTGGAGGGCAACCAAACTCACATGCACAGGAAGCCACCAGAAATTGATGATGCACCGTTGCTGCCTGGAAGATTTGACGGCTGATTAGGCAATTGGTTCTACTACATTAGTTTCCATTTTTTTTACCTAAGCTCAAAATCTGTTATGGAAACCCCAAACACACATGCACATGCTTGTGATGAGGATGTATCAACAATGGAACTTACCTTAGTCGATCTGGAACTTGCGCTTAACGGTGTGGGCGTACTGGAGGATAGTACACAAACTTCTGGTAGTACACACAAAAAAAAATAACAAATATTTATGCTTCTGGTCTGTACACACAAATTGGTGCTGGTACACACAGAACCTAAGCCGACGGCTTGCCGTCGGCGTACCTACGGAGAAAAAAAAACATAGAACCTAAGCCGACGGCTTGCCGTCGGCGTAGCTATATATATTTTTTTTTTTTAAAATCACACGCGTGTATACACAGACCTAACGCGCGCGGAGAAAAAAAAACGCTCTGCTCGCTCCCCGACCTAACCCGCGCGCGCTGCTCTCTCTTCCCTCCCCAGACGCGCCGCCGCCGCCGGCGTCCCTCCCGTCCGGCGCCGCCTCCCCCCTGCCCCTTCCGCGCCCGCCCTCTCCCGTCCTCTCCCCGGCCGCCGCCTCCCCGCAGCCCCTCCAGCGCCCGCCCGTCCCCGCCGCCCGTCCCCGTCGCCACCGGCCGCCGCCCGTCCCCGTCGTCTCCCCGTCCACCGCCCGTCCCCGTCGCCTCCCGGCCCCGCATCGACGCCTCCCCGGCTCGCCGTCGCCGCCCAGGAGCTCCCGGCCACTCCACCCCCTCACAGCGAGCTCCCGACCACCCCACTCCCCTCTATGGTAATTTTTTTTTTGATTCTTTTTTTCTTCTGTTAATAAATTAGTTAGAATTTAGGTTAGTTAGTAGATTAGTTAGTTAGTAGGTTAGTTAGTTAGTAGGTTAGAAAATTAGTTAAAAAGCGCGTCGGCGACGCCCGCGCGCGTCGGCGCCCCCCGCCCGCGTCGGCGAGGCGTCGATGACGCCCACGTCGTCGACTCCCCCGCGCGCGTCGGCGCCCCCCGCCCGCGTCGGCGAGGCGTCGATGACGCCCGCGTCGTCGACTCCCCCCGCGCGCGTCGGCGCCCCCCGCCCGCGTCGGCGAGGCGTCGATGACGCCCGCGTCGTCGACTCCCCCCGCGCGCGTCGGCGACGTCCGCGCTCGTCGCATATTATCTGCATATTATAGATATCTGTTTTGCTAATCCGCATATTATGTGCTACAGGATATCGGGTAGGAGCCGCCACGACACGCCATCGATCTTCGACCCCGCCGCCGCTGTCTAGAGCCACGCTGTCGATCCCCGACCCCGTCACGCCGTTGTTCGACTACGTCCTCTACCGCCGCGGGTGAGCTAGAACTCTGTCTTCTCCCTCGCATTTTTTTTGTCGCGTCACCTAGGTGTCATTTCCCGTCCGCAAGCGTTACGAAGATAAATATGCAATAGTGGTAGGCATATTTTGAACCGTAACGCTTGCGGCATTTACGGGACAGTCGGCGGATCCGTAGATGGGTACGTTTTCCATGCTCTACCCCGATCCGAGACAGAATTTCGGTAGCGCTTCCCCGTTGTTCTCCTTATGCACATTCTCTCGGCTTTTTGCCGAGACGTGTATCGGGAGAGCAGCGGGGAGGTGCTGCCGAAATTCTGTCTCGGATCGGGGTAGAGCATGGAAAACGTACTCAATCTACGGATCCGGCGGCTGCTAGGACCCTTGACCTATTAGATATGTAGGTTTTGCCGCTAGGAAATAAAAATATCATGCATTTAATTTCATGCTATTATTTGAGATGAAATACAATATGTGTTGTTTGCCTCGCAATACAGCAGATTATGGCTGATAATGGTTGGATGTTCACTGGCCGAAAAAATGCGATGGAAAGAACAGATGAGTGGGTATGGAAGACTAATTTCTTAGTGAGGGAGTTAGGGCGTGGTTCAAAGTCGGGCATCCGTCCAGGTTGCCCTTGCGCTCGATGCAAGCTGCGTCTTCGTAAGGGAAAGCAAGATATGACTAAACACCTATGGTCTTATGGGTATTGGGCGGAGTACACCACGACGATCGACTTTGCTGAGTACGAACGTGAAAATGGTAGGGTGATGCGGCAGCGGATCAATGGCATTGAGGATGATGGGATAAGAAACTTCCTAGAAGATCTCCGTGATGCCGACATACCAGATTCGCCACCTTCACGGGAGGAACCATCCGAACCGAGTGAACCAGAGGAACCAGAGCCAACCGCACAGTCCTATTTTCGTATGATGTCCTCGGGTCAGAGGCCTCTGTACGATGGTGCAAAAATTTGTCAGCTCGATGCCATCTCCCAAGCCCTAGCCGAAAAGCTCAAGCACGGCAATACCCGTTCATGCTTTGAATCTCATCTGCAAACATATGGTAACATGCTGCCTGAAGGACATTGTTTGCCTAAAAGCATGTACGAAACAAAGAAAATCCTGCGAGAGCTGAACATGGATTATGAGAAGATAGATTGCTGTCCTAAAGGCTGCGTTTTGTTTCGGCAACAGTTTGCGGAAGACAAGTACTGTATCAAGTGTGGGGCCTCTAGGTATCATGAGGTAAATGGACGTGATGGTCAGAAGAGGCAGACAAAAGTCCCCATGAAGATTCTTCGGTACCTCCCGTTCATAAAAAGAATCCAGCGACTTTACATGAATAAGGAGTCTGCCACCCAGATGACCTGGCACAAGAATGGGAAGAGATACGAGGACGAGCACGGACGGATAAAGATGGGACATCCATCTGATGGTATGGCATGGAAGAATTTCGATGCAAAATACCCTGAGGAGGCAGCCGAGGCTCGGAACGTCAGAATTGCGATAGCAACCGATGGTTTCAATCCGTATGGTATGTCGACTGCCTCGTACAGCTGCTGGCCCGTGTTTGTTATTCCGCTCAACCTCCCTCCCGGAGTCCTAATGCAAAGGAAGAACATATTCCTGTCATTGATCATTCCAGGGCCTGAATACCCTGGGAAGAATTTGAGTGTCTATTTGCAGCCGCTTGTGGATGATCTAAACCACTCTTGGCACCACGGTACCTTCACATACGACCGTGCATCGAAGAGGAACTTTTTGATGAAAGTTTGGTTCCAGTATTCCATGCACGACATGCCGGGGTACGCCCTATTCTGCGGATGGTGTACAGCTGGTAAGTTCCCATGCCCAGTGTGCAGGAACCGGCTTGAGTTTCTTTGGCTAAGCGCGGGTAAGAAGTATTCCGCGTTTGACACGCATCGAAAGTTTCTCAAAAGAAGACATCGGTTTAGAGATGACGAAAAGAACTTTAAGAAGGGCAGAGTTGAGCGTGTAGAGGCAGAGATACCAACTTTTGATGGTGCAGTTGTTGATGCCGAGCTAAGTGCTCTCGTGCTTGCTCAGGGAAATGGCCCACGATATTCGGGATATGGTGTGGACCACAACTGGACTCACGTGGCAAGCATTACGCAACTCCCATATTACAAGGACCTCGAACTTCCCCATAACATCGATGTGATGCACACCGAGAAGAATGTCGGAGAGTCTCTGTTTCACACTGTCCTGAACATTCCTGAGAAGTCAAAGGACAATGTGAAGGCTAGAGTCGATGTTCAGAAGCTCTGTGATAGGGAGAGATTACACATGCAGGAACCTGAGGGCCGTCGAAAAAACTGGTTCAAGCCGCATGCCTTCTACTGCCTTAATAGTATCCAAAAGAAAGAGGCGTTCATGTGGCTCAAATACGTCGTGATGTTCCCTGATGGATATTGTTCGAATATAAGTAGGGGAGTCAATCTTTCAACGGGAAAAGTCAACGGGCTCAAGAGTCACGACTATCATATATGGATTGAGCGGCTGATGCCGGTGATGGTTCGAGGGTATCTCCCCGAACGTGTCTGGCGTGTGCTCGCGGAGTTGAGCCATTTCTTCCGCACGCTTTGTGCTAAGCAGATATGTCCCCTGATGATTAAGAAGCTGCATGAGCTAGTGCCGGAGTTGCTATGCAACTTAGAGATGATATTTCCGCCTGGCTTCTTTACTCCGATGGCACATCTTGTTGTGCATCTCGCGAACGAGGCACTATTGGGTGGACCGGTGCAATTTCGTTGGCAGGTTTTGTATTGAGAGAGAGTTTAAGTATATTCGAACCAAGTGTGGAAACAAAAATAAGATTGAAGCATGCATAGCTGAGGCAACTGTCCTCCAGGAGATGGCAGACGCCAGGCTAACCTACTTTCCCGATGATGTTCCCACTATGCATAACCAGGCCTCTCGGTACAATGTTGATGAGCCGAAGCAAGACCCCAAGCTCCTCCTCTTCCAGTTTCCCGGTGGCAAGGCCGGTGGCGCAAAGAAGTATAACTTGACCTTCGAAGAGCAGGAGTGCATAATGCTCTATGTGCTTCAAAACATGAAAGAAGTGACCCGCGACGAGCAAAATGAGGCGGGCAGTTTCCTTAGGTAAAATGGTGAACAAAGTATCTTTTCAACTAGTATCTTGGTTTTGGTCTAATACGTATATTGTCCTTTTAGGCAATTCACCGATGAAATGTGGCCGGGAACTGTGGACCCCGATGAAGCCGAGCTGGACACTCTTATGAAAGAGGGTGCCCCCGGAAAGAAAAATTTCACGGCTTGGTTTAGGGAAAAGGTAAACTCTAACCTGTCCCTCCTACCTTGCAATCCGTGTCTTGTCCATCTTATTACACGTAACTAATGCACAGAACAATTTGTACCAAACTTGTAGGGAGGTGATCCCACTATTGTGATGTCGGATGAGTTGAGATGTGTCTCCCAAGGTTGTAATCGTAAAGTTGAGATGTATGAGAAGTATGACGTGAATGGGTTTCGCTTCCATACAGAGTCTCACCAGAACAGTCGGCCCAATGCAAAAACTATAAATACCGGGGTCTTCACCAAAGGAGCCGGAGAGTTTGATTACTATGGGAGGTTACAAACGTATACGAGGTGACGTACAATAATACGAACATAGAACTCAAGCTCGTCGTGTTCAGATGCCACTGGTTTGACCCAACGGAGCATGGACTGAGAAAAACCCCTTCCATTGGTTAGTTGAAGTTAAGCCTTCAACCACCTATAGCCGATCCGATGTCTTTGTTGTGGCTCACCAAGCGAAGCAGGTTTATTATTTGCCCTACCCATGCAAGAAAGATGGACTCAATGGATGGGAAGTCGTGTTCCATGTATCACCACATGGTAAGCTACCCATGCCCTCGGACGATGATTACAACAACATCGACCCTAAAACTTATGAGGGGATTTTCTACCAAGAGCAAGAGAGCTTTGGGGACTTTGGCATACAAGATCTTGTGGACCTCGAGAACGAATCACAAACAGGCGGTGAGGCAGTGATGGATCTAAAGACATAGATATGCTCAACAAGTTTCATTCGGACATTGCCAATGATGAGCCTCCACCGTGCGATGAGCATCCACCGTACTTACTCACGTGATAGTGATTCTGATAGTGACAATGAGAACACAAGATTTAACTATGAGAGTGATGGTGAGGGTCTTTTATGTTTATGCTTAGTATTTAATTTCTCTCATGTAGTTAGCTTAATACTTATTTTCCTTGCATTCTTTATTATGCTTACTATATATTTTTGAACATGCTTATTAATTGTTTACCCTTTGTCAATGCAGGTGATTGAGCAATATGAGCGGCAAGGAATCCTCGGCCACCTTGAGCAAGTCGCAGCGCCGGCGGTTTGCGAACCCGCGTTACACTCAGGAGGGGGGTGAGAGAGGAGGTGCACGACGAGGTGGAGGGGTAGCTTCTGATGCACTTCCCCAGAGGGGACGCCGAGGTGGAGGCCGAGGTGGAGGACGAGCTGGAGGACGACTAGGTGGACGGGCACGAGTGGAGGAGTCTCCTGAGGCCGAGGCGGAGGAGCAGTCTCGAGACGAGGAGGTGGAGGCCGAGGTGGAGGCCGAGGTGGAGGCCGAGGTGGAGGACGAGGATTCTGGAGAGGAGAACCCCGAGGCTCCGAAGAAGCTAAAGTTACGTGGGGAATCCGGGGTACCTGATGAGTCACAGGAACCTGCACCGGAGGCGAGAACCCTCATTAAGGGCAACGGCAAAAGGTAAATGACTACCCATTTTGAACACGGTAATTTCATGTTGACGTGTATTAATGTTTCATTATTGTGCAGCACTTGGATTTATGCACCGGGGATCAAGCGTACTCCTAACAGCCTGGTTGGATCTCTGCTTAGGAAGTATTGGCCGGGCTATTACTCTCCCGTCCCCGGTGGCGAGAGGGTTCTAGCCAACAGTTGGCCCGACTATCAGGCCGCCCCTTGGGTTGGCTACGAGTCAGCTGCTGACGCTGTTATCACCAGGTTTTGGGTAAGACAAACTCTTCAAATTTCTTTTCATAGTTGATAGTTGATGACTCCACCATGCTACCTCATGACTCTCACAATTACTTTTATGCCTAATTTACAGAGATTCTTTAGGGTGCTTCCGGAGGATCAGGAGAAGGCGGACCAGACTTTGCAGGGGGCTTGTAAGAAATTGGTGCCGCAACAGTTCTATAATCAAAAGAATACGTCCATGAACTTATTCAGTTCTGAGAAGTTGGGCAAGAGGGCGCCGAAGCACGAGAATGTGGAGAATCCACCTGACATGACCCTGGATGATTACATGGCGGTAAGTAAATTGTCAAAAAGTTCATATGTTGCTGCTAAGGTGCATTTGCAATTTCTGTGCTTCAAATGAGTATCGATTTTTCAGGTTCGACCCTCGTGGACCTTAGGTAGGGAAGACGCATGGGAAGCGGTGGCGACAAAGTGGCTCGGGCAAGACGCCGAGTTCAAAGCCGTGAGCGACCGAAACAAGGCAAACCGCGGCCACGTCGGGACACACAGAGCGGGTGCCTGCGGCCTTGCCAACTTCAAGGAAAAGATGGTATACATGGAACAACCTGCATCTATTTCGTGTTGTTTTCCTATTTGATGAACATAACATTTCCTCTTGTGTTTCTACTTGATACGCAGGCGCAATCTACTGGAGCGTTTGTTTCGGACGTGAAAGCATGGGAAACAATAAAGCTTAAGAAGCCCGATCCATCCAAGCCTCCTCCCGAGGTTCCCGAGTACTACGGCAACGCAAAGGACAAGTTGGATTTGTACTGCTCGACTTTCCAGGGTTTCAATCCGCATGTGGAAAACCCTTTGGACCACGAGACCGATGTGAGAGCGTTGGTCGTGGCGGGAGGTGGCAGGGAGCATGGGCGTTACTTCCTAGCTGATACGGTGACCCCGCACATGCCCGAGTTGAGCTTGACGCGTGTCAAGTCTACCCTCACCGCCGATGACCCAAAGGTCACGCGTCATCGCCGGCCTTCCCGAGCTGACTACGATGTAAGTTGTCTCAATTTCATCCTATTTTCGACATTCGTTCCTGAGGTGACTGTTCACGAGATTCAATTTTCTTGGGATTGTAGCCTGCTTTCGAGGCGGCCTACGCAGCCGCTTTTGCGGAGTATGAGACGGCGTATAACGAGTGGCTGCAGGTCTCACAGGCATACGCCGAGTATAGAGAGATGCTCGATAATGTAAGTTACAACCTGTTGTTTCTATAAAATATTACAAGTCTCATTTCCCGTGGTTTGAACCTTCATATCTACAACGCCTAACATCTACCCTATCTTGCAGGCGACCCGCATGTTTCTTATCACTGGTGAGAGGCCGACGTCGCTACCAGAGGCACCACCGATCCCGGGGCCGGCGCCACGGGCCCCGTCGAAGGATATGTTCGCTGTTGCATACTACTCATCGACTCCGGTAAGTAATTTGGCAAACTAGTTGTGATCGATATCATGTGCATTCTAACTTGCTAACTTTTGCTCACACATGCATGTAGGGCTCGGGATGCTCCACGCATCGACCCTTTGGTCGTCCTGATGCCTCGCCCACGGGTTCCCGAGAGATCACAGCCTCGCCGAGTTCGTCTCGTCAGACCACACCGGTTCATGGCGGTGCCGATGGTCGTGCCTCGCCGAGTTCCGGGGTTGGTTCGACGGCGGCTACCCGGCGCCAGGCGTCGCCGATTTTCACGAGGTCGGAGATGGGTACCTCGAGTGACGAGGCCGTGTAGCTAGGAGATGGTTGTGCTTGTAAGCACGGTTGAATAGCGTCGTTGGATCATGTATGAAGTCTATGATGTTTGGATGATTATGTATGCACGGTTGGATCATGCTTTTGTGATGTTTGGATTGATATATACTAAGTCTATGATGTTTCTGTGATGATTTTTAATAATGTACAGTTTATAATATGAATTGATATGGTACAGCAGAAAAAAACAGCAACAAATCGAAAAAACAGCAAAATTGCCCAGGGGCTACGCCGAGGGGAACCCCGTCGGGGTAGGCCTTTGCCCCAGCCCAGGAAGGGGGCTACGCCGAGGGGGAGGCCGTCGGGGTAGGGCCTTGCCCAGCCCAGCTCGCCCCAGACGCCGAGGGGGGCGGCCGTCGGCGTACGCAGCTGCGCTGCGTCAGCTGCCGCCACGTGCCCCAGACGCCGAGGGGGTGGCCGTCGGCGTACGCAGCTGCGCAGCGCTAGCTGCCGCCACGTGCCCCCAGACGCCGAGGGGCGTGGCCGTCGGCGTAGAGTGGACGTAACGGATCCGTCCTGGCGTCTGTGGGGCCCACCGAACTGATACGCCGAGGGGTTCCTATACGCCGACGGCCAGAAGGGCTACGCCGACGGACTTGTACGCCGAGGGGGCTACGCCGAGGGTGGCCGTCGGCGTATGGATACGCCGATGGGGAACGGATATACGCCGAGGGCTTCCGGCCGTCGGCGTAGCATCGCATTCCTGTAGTGAGGAGGCCCTGCGCTGGAGCCTCGTCGCCTTTCTCTCCGGTGGCCAGCGGAAGGTGCTCCCGAGCGAGGCGGCTGCGGAAGTCGCACGGCAGCTCCCCCGGGTCGCTAACAACTTCACAGTGAAGGCTCACTGGACGTCTGATTTTCTGTTCACGTTTGGGAGCCGGCGCATCCGCGACGAAGTCATGACGGCCGGCGTGGTAGACGTAAGAGGCTTCAACCTCCATTTCTCTCCCTGGAACCGGCAACTAAAAGCGATCAAACGCCAAATGCGCTTCCGGGTGGTCGTCGAGCTCACCGGTATTCCGGCGCACGTGTGGAACAAGAGAGCTGCCACCGCCGTGCTTGGCTCTGCCAGCTGGGTTGAGAAGATGGGGATTGCATCGTCCTGCGGCGAGGATCTCCGTTTGATGGAGGTGTTCGTATGGACGGATGACTTGAAGCTCATTCCGAGAAGGAAGGCCTTGCTCATCGAGGAGCTGGGTGATCGCTTTGAGGAAGACGACGGGTTGATCCTCCCAGCAGACGCGACGATCCCAATGGAGAAGAACTTGTTGCAGTACTTGGTGTAGGTCCACGTCGTTGGTTTCGATGACACGGAGGCGAATGCTCCTCACCCGGGCAATGATGCAAACGGCAGGCCGGGGAGCGGCAGTGGTGGCTCGCATGGTCCTAGGAACGGTGGTAGTAGTTCCGGTAGCCATGGTGGTGCTGGGAGCAGTCAAGGACGCGGCAGCGGCGCATGTGCGGCGCGCGGTGGTCAGGCAAACGCCGACCGTGGCCAAGGCACCGCCGCCGTTCTCTCACCTGGGTCCGAGGCGAAACAGACAGGGGCCGTGCTGGAGAGGATGGGCGGCCGCCTTGACCAGGGATGAAGCTCCTGATTCGTTCGTGGAAAGATTGGTGGGCCCAGGTTGGACCGTTGGGCTAGAGGTTTCTATAGGGAGGATCCTATGCTGTTGGCGGCAGCTCTCCCTGGCACTGCTCAAGTAGGTGGTTCGGTTCAAGACTGGCACTGCATGCGGCTGGTGAGGTGATAGCAGTGGCAGAAGAAGACAAGGAAAAGCAACCCCCTCCCGAAAAAGAAGAGCATGGTGTGGCTCTCGATTTGGTCCTTGGACGGGGTCCACCTGATCTTGACTACCATGCTACCCCTATGGAAGAGACCGGTCAAAAAGAAAAAGAGGTTTCTGGCGACTGGCTTTTGTCGTCAGCAGGACTGCTCTCACCAATTCGGGTGGAGGCCAGTCTCACAGTGCAGGACGACTTTGAATCGGAGGGTGGCTCGCCCTGGGGCACCCCGGTTTCAGTACTGGATACTTTCACACAGGCCTTTCGCCCACGTCCAGCAATGGAAGCGAGAATGCGAGCCAAACTTGCACGCAAGTATGTCCTACGGCCGTGGAGGACGGGCTGGATGGGGCGCATTCCCTGGACGCATTCCGCAAGTCATATCTGAAGCCCGTTTCGGATGTGCTCTGTAGGCCATCGAGAAAGGCTCGCGCCAAGCGTGTCTACTTTGGGCCGGTGAGAAGGAGCACTTGGGTCCATAGCAGGGCCGGTCCTGAGATTTTGGGGGCCCGGGGCGAAACTAAAAATTGTGGCCCCTAATATAAAAATGATAATGAATATATGTGTAAACATTTGTTGTTAATAACAAATAGCATCTAAATCAGTACGCATATCATAAAGTTTATACATATTACCTTAAAAATTTCTTCTAACATTTCTCGATGCAAAGTCACTTATAATAGGGTCGATGTCAATGGCGTCCAATAATTTCTTCTCGATGCATAACGTCGCCAAACCATTTAACCTCTCTTGACTCATTGTTGACCTCAAATAGTTCTTCAACAATTTCAACTTCGAAAAGCTTCTTTCAGCCGATGCAACAGTCACAGGCACGGTAAATAAGATGCGATAAGCAATGGAGATATTAGGATAGCAATCAACTTCTCTAACATGCTTGAAAATCTCCATAGCAGACATTACGCCATTCGGCAATGTGATCCTCATAATCTTTAATTCAGAAATCAAATCATATAACTCAACATCAGATTTACCGTCATGAGAGAAAGTTTCTGCGAATTTTCTGCAACCTTCTTCAAGTTCAATATCATTTAAAGACTTCAAGGTGACTGAGCTCAATAAGAAACCGAATATATCTTTAAACACCATGAGTTCTTTAAATCTGTCATTCAAAGAAGTGATTGCCATATCAACCAAAACATAAAAATATTTGACTTGAAATGCCTTCTCAGCTTCTAGAATTTCTTCTTGGCAATTAATTTCATCAAACTGAACCTTCCTCGTAACACGACGTTTTACCGGAAACAATGGCTCTATACCCATTTCAGTTGCAATACCTTTGGCAATGATCAAACTAGAAGAAAATCCCTCATCTCTATACTTCTCAAAATATTGTGTTATACCTTGTATTTGCTTCAATGTAGAGTCAACACACATGGCTGGGGATTGCAACAGCTTGCTAACTTTATTCACTGCAAATAAAATATCATGCCAGATAATCATACCAATTAGAAACTCAAATCTGCCAAGCGCCTCAAATAAATTTTTTGCATCACTTTTATCCTTAGGATCAACGTCTGAAGCATGACGTAACTCAGACAAAGCTGCTCTTAACTCGGAAGCTTGATATCTTATTGCCGTAACACTTTTTATCCGACTCTCCCAACGGGTATTGGACAATGATTTCACAGTCAAACTAGGAACATGTTTAAGCAATACATTCCACCTTTTTGTAGAACCAGCAAATAATACATATATGCGCTGAACAATTCCAAAAAATGTAACAGCTTTCTCACATGATTTTGCCATATCACAAAGAGTGAGATTGAGACTGTGACAAGCACATGGCATATACAATGCTCTCCGATTCATATTGAGTAACCTAGATTGTACTCCTTTGTATTTTCCTTTCATATTAGAACCATTGTCATAGCCTTGGCCCCTTATATCTGAAATATTTAGGCCAAAGAATTTCATAGACTCTAGCAATACTTTGAAAAGCCCCAAGCCAGAAGTGTCATCCACCTTCAAAAACCCCAAAAAATACTCCTCAATTTTTATGTTTCCATCACACAAATTAACACATCGGACTAATAAAGTCATTTGCTCTTGATGACTGACATCCGGGGTACAATCCAGAATAATAGAAAAATATTTGGCCTCTTTAACAACCTTTAGAATTGCACGTGTGATGTCAGAAGCCAAAAGAGATATCAACTCATTCTGAATTTTATGACTGAGATAGTGATAATGAACTTCTTTGTTTTGAATGCGTCTAATGTGGTCCTGCATTACCATGTCAAACTCTGCAACCATCTCAACACAAGCTAAGAAATTACCATTATCATCCTTGTAAAGCTGTTCACTCTTTCCCCGGAAAGCCAAGTTCCGTTTGCCAAGATATTTCACAATGGCTATTATTCTTAACAAAACTTGCCTCACTCTTTCTTTCTCCTTTGTGATTTGATGCTGCAATTCTCTGTCAATAGTTTCCTCTTTTCTAAGTCTAACCCTCAATTCATTCCACTTCTTCATGTTATTGATATGTTGGGCACTATTTTCATGTTCTCTAAGCTTCTCAGTAATATGTCCCCAATTTCGAAATCCATCATGTGCTAAGGAACTCTGGCTCCTGTTAGTGCTAGACTTGAAGATCTTACAGCAGAAGCAAAATATTCTATCAACATCCTTTGAATAAACTAGCCATTTTCTATCATGTTTCTCTCCATTGTTTAGTGACCTATAATAATAATCATATGAAAAATGTCTAGAGCCGTCATCTAGAGGGTACTCCATTTTTTCCTCTCTCATAGGTCCTTTCTCAACTAAGATGTCTCTTGCTTTATTATCGAGATTATCCCAATTTCTTGGATCATAAATATCAGAGCTATAAACTGGTTGTTCATCAACACTAGCCGATTGTGTATGTGTATCCGATGAATTAGCAACATTCTCAGAACCACTTACATTGCTATCGCCGTTGTTGGTATCGATGTTTTCTTCCTGGTGATCAAATTCAAAATTCTCATCTGTTTGTTGCTCTTCCTCCACGGCAACTATCGCCAACTCATCATTTGCAACCCCATTATTACTCTTAAAAAACTTGTGAATATCTCCTTGCTGTGATTTTGTCAAGTCCGCTATGCGTTGTGCTCTTTTCCTTTTACAGCTACCAGAGGCATGTCTGGACGACATGGTAATGCTGAAACATGAGATCAAATGATAAATATAAATGATATTATAAAAGAGTACTGATTAGTAATCTATGCATATATAGTATATACCTCAATTTGTTAAATCGGCAATGTGTGCGCAAAACGGCGGCACGGCGCAGTGTGTTCGCGTGGTCGAGTCGACGGCCTCAGCAGCTCAGAATTCTAGAGCGTGTCCTGCGAAGTGGTATGAGCGGGCGAAGTGGTATGAAACTTTGGCCGTAGTTCTGCAGACCTGCTCGCTGTGGTCCGACGGGCGACGGGAGAGCGGCGAGAGACAGGCAGACAGCCCCTGCGGCCCTGCCCCTGGCGAGAGAGACCTCGGTACTTGCGGCTTGGGCGGCGGCTGCGGTCCGCGTGCGATGGGGATTGTGAAACCGGCAAGTGCTGATCGATCGATGGCTAATTTGGCCGAGCCGTCGAGCGGCCAAACTGCTGATCGATCGTAACTAGCAGGCCCTGGTAACTAGCTACGGACGTACGTACTGGCCCAAAGGGCAAAGGCCAAAGCTTTTAAATTTTTTTCTCCTTACCTGATACGTATATACATACACAGACTATACCAGATGGGGGCCCCTAGATTTTGGGGGCCCGGGGCGGTTGCACACCCTGCCCCCCCCCCCAGGGCCGGCCCTGGTCCATAGACAGTTCGCGGAGGGGACACCGGTGAGGAGACAGCAGCGGGAGCTGATCATCAAGCTCCAGATCGCCCGAGAGGGCGATGTGATCGGTGAAGAAGCTCCGACAGTGTACCAGAGCATGTTCTCGCAGCCGCTTACCTAGGAACAGGTTAACGTTATTGTTGGGCTCTTTGGCTGGCAGCCTGACGCGCTCCCTCTGGTGGATGAGACACGGGTGGATATCCGTATGTAGAGGCCCTGTTGTGTTTTAAGCCAATTCTCTTTCCTCCAGAACATTTGTTTCATCAAACCAAACCGCGTGTGGTATTTGATCTAGCAATGAAGCCGGACATCTGGATCGCGATTCAGAATGGCCGTGGACTAAACTCTTCTGTTTGTAGGGAGGCTATTTACCACGTGCTTCAACCGGTACACGCGGCGGTGGTCTGTTTTCAGAAAACAAAAATGCCGGTCATTGATGACCGCGTGGTTAGGGAAAGCCTAGGTGCGAGATACGATGGTTTCTTCTTCTTACCTGCGGACGGGACGCGTGGAGGGATACTCTTGGCTTGGCAGTGAGCTTTGGTATCGGTCTCCAACCCACACCTATCCAAGAATGCCATCACCGTGCGTATCTCGGTTGGTGTAGAACAGATCTAGTGGTTTACCGGGGTCTATAGACCTCAAGGGCATGATAGCAAAAGTGACTTTCTACAAGAATTGAGGAACATCCGAGACCTTCATGTGGGCCCGTGGATGGTGGCAGGAGACTTCAAGCTCCACTCAATCCACTCATTCTCTCATCAATTCCCACTCAAATTTCCAAGAATTTTCTTTAATAAATAAATAAAATAATTTCATTTTTTTATTTTAATATTTGTTAATACTATTAACAAACATTAACACTTAACCCCTTTAACTATTTGTTAATTAAACATTAACATATACCACCTTGAACTATTTCAATATTCCCCGAAAAAATTCCGGTGACTATTTCAATATTCCCCGAAATAATTTCGGTGTTGCCCAAACTTTTCTCTGATATTCCGTATCCACTCAATCGAGTCATCAAGCCTTATGTGTGTCACCCTACGGTTCGTGAATAATGTAGACATGATCGAGACACCTCTCCCATCAATAGTCAACAGCATTACCTGGAGATCCGTAATGGCTCCTACACATTCAACGATGAATCTAGTGATTGCGTGAACCATAAACGTCGTAACCAATTCCGTTTGTCTCACGATATTTTACTTGTCCGAGATCCGATCATTGGTAACAACCATAAGTATGCTTTTACCGATAAGTATGCTTTTACTCGTTCCGTGATATGACATCCCATGTGACCTAGTCACGTGCTTGCAAGCGACGTCGATGTGATATTACCGAGAGGGCCCAGAGTATATCTCTCCGTCATTTGGATGAAAAAATCCCACTCTTGATCCATGAGCCTCAACTAATACTTTCCGAATACCCAATGACACATTTATAGTCACCTTGTTATGGTGTGATGATTGATGACATCAAAGCACTCTTCCAGTGTTAGTGATTGACATGATCTCATGGTCTAAGGATTCGAGTTACTTTGTATGTTTGATATAACAATGTAAACATAATGACTTGACCACATTGCTATATTCACTTTGGGACTATGTTCATCAGATCATTCTACCAATGATATGCCCCCGTTATTAACAACATCCAATGTTCATGATCAGGAAACCTTGATCATCAGTTAATAAACGAGCAAGTTAAACGAGAGGCGTTACTAGGAACTCTTGTTTGTTTATCATACACACATGTATCAACGTTTTCGGTTAAAACAATTCTAGCATGAGAAATAAACATTTATCATAAAGAAGGAATAAGATAATAACCACTTTATTATTGTCTCTCGGGCATATTCCCTTCAATCTTCCCTCATCAAGGATCACACGTGTAATCCATCTTATGGTGTGCACGTGTAGGCTAATGTCAACCCGTTAGAGATCCATCGTCTAGGATTCGGTACCAATGAAGAGGGATAACCTTTCGACGTTGTTAATTGGTAGCACTAATCGACTACGAAAAGAGATCTATGATTGTAAATTTTTTTGAACACGTGAGAGATAATAGTAATTAGATATGTTCACGAAAAGAAACCTCAAAAAGCCAATTTGAAGAAGCGTAAATACAATTAGAGGGTCTCTAATTACATAATTTTTCTCCATATTTTGTTTTGCCTGAAGCATTCAGGTCCTTTTTTGTATTTGGAGGCGAGGAGGAACCTGGCTTGGGGGAGCGGGGAGGAGTCCTAATCCAGCTAGGAGGGGGTCTTCGCTGCACGAAGGAGGTATCCACACCCCCTCTCCTAGGTGGAGTCGGATTGGGCTCCCCTTATGGTAGTCAACCTCCACCTCTCCCCCTTTTTCCTTTTCCCTTTTGTTTTCCTATTTCCCTCTGAAAGGTTCCATGAGCCATGCTAGGAGGCCTAATTCACTTCTAAACTAAACATTCTCTAAGAAAAAAATAGGTAAGTCCAAACCTAAATTTTTTCTAAGTCGGCCAATACCTAATTTTTTCCTCTAAACCTCTAAGTAATTTTTTCTAAGGTTCCAAGACCTAAATTTTTTTCTAAGTGTCCAAGACCTAATTTTTTTCTAAGTTTCCAATACCTAAATTTTTTCTAAGTCTCCAATACCTAATACCCAGTACTAATCTTACACTAATACTAATCTAACACTAATAGAGTTGAGGAGGATGACGGCGCGGCGAGAAGGCGATCTCACCTGAGGAGGAGGGCACGACAGCGAGGAGGAGGGCTTGGGCGCGGGCGAGGAGGGCCGGCGGCGATCTCGGGCGGCACGAGGACGGGCGGCGCGGGGACGGGCGGCGTAGAGGCGCGAGGACGGGCGGCGTAGAGGAGCGGCTGCGAGAGGAATCTGGGCGGCGAGAATCGGGCAGCCTAACAGCGTCGTTCTGGTTCTCGTTGCCTGGGACTTCGTCGTTCTGCGCCTTAGCCCTAGGCGGTTGCTCCGCCCGGTGTTATATAGGCGGGGGCATTTTGCCCCGGTTGGTAACACGAACCGGGGCAAAAGCACCCCCCCTTTTGCCCCGGTTGGTAACACGAACCGGGGCAAAAGGCCCAAAATTTTATTTTTTTTTTCTCCCGCCAATTTTTTCCTTTGCCATATTTCAAATAATATTTAAATACTTTATTCAAATACATTTCAAATGGTTTAGAATTTGGAGAAACTTTCAATATAAAAAGTGTTTAAAATTGCGTAAACATTTGAAATACATTTTCTGTATTATAAAATAATTATTCTAACTATTTAAACTAGTAACAATTTTTTAATTTTCAAACATTTTAAAAACCCTATTTTATGAATGGTTTAGAATTTGGAGAAACCTTGTATATGAATAGTGTTTAAAATTGCGTAAACATTTCAAATACATTTTCTGTTTTATAAAATAATTATTCTAACTAATTAAACTAGTAACAATTTTTGTTCAAACATTTAAAAAAACTAGTTTATGAATGGTTTAATCTGCAATGTTTGATACATTATTACAAAATAATCTAGCAATATTACATGAACCATGAAGGTTTAATACGTTATCACCAACTATTGCCGCCATTGTTTACTTTTCTGTCGTAGCCATGGAGCATCTTCCTTATTTAACGCGATGCTTGGGTCAGTTTTCACTCTAAAGGGCGGAATTGCTTCAAAGTTATTATAATCTTCTAACATGTCTGTCATGTCCTCCACTCGCACAATGTTTCTTTTCCCTGAAAGAACTATGTGCCGCTTCGGCTCACCGCATGATGTATTAGAATTCTTATTTTTTTCGTTTCCTCGGTTGGGTAGACATGTCCTTCACATAGAAAACTTGAGCCACATCTTTGGTTACGACAAATGGTTTGTTTCTGTACCCAAGATTATTGAGATCCATTGTTGTCATTCCGTACTGTTGGTCTACATTTAGTCCTGTCATCTTGACCCATTGGCATCGAATAGAGGGACCTTAAACTTAGGTCCATAGTCAAGTTCCCATATCTCCTCTATGTAACCATAATATGTGTCCTTTGTTATAGTATCCCAACTTTTAATAAAGCTGGATTACCTGTGTTAAGTGCTAGTCCCTGGATCAATGCTAGCACCACAGTACAAAATTTAAAGTATCATTGCAGAAGTATCAATTATTACAACGAAAATCCAGAGTAGCCAAGTATTTATTACAACTTGCATAGTCTTGATGACTAGCTAAACCTCAAAGTAATAAAGCAGAAACATGATAGGAGTGAGCCTCCATCTTCAGCATGCGCCACATGCATTCATGTTGAGTGTAGACTCGGGTCCAACAACTTAGTATTCTTCCTCCGAGTTACCTGCACGTTGGAATATGCAGCCCCCGAAGGAGAATCAATACAAACAATGTACTGCCAAGTGACTTTGGTGGATATAAGTGACAAGTCTATTCTACATGCATTTATGGCTTGGTGTAGTTTAGTTTTTGCAGAAATCCAATTTTCTCCTAACACTTTAGTAAAATAGTTTTCTCTTTTCAAAAGGCTTGCACCATAAAACACAATTTTTCCTTAGTGAAATTTTACTTGATGAAAAATTGATGTTGAGATTTTTCCATCCATCCTTGTCCAGCTGCTCGAAGTTGTCCATCACCGGGGACACGACTAAGTAATTAGTTTTTTTGACTCTGCAGAGGTTGTGCACTTTCACCTTAAGCCCCAATTAGCCCAAACATCCTATACACGCTCGGTGCATTAAGGAAAGGAGAGAATTGAGACAAGACCCTTCAGACAGAGAATTCAACTTTACTAGCAAGACCCTTTCCACCTAAAATTCTACTACATATTCTTGTCAAGCTGACGAGTTGAACTCCCACATCTTCTTTGGTCTAGACAGAGCCCATTGTCTTAAGGCTGCACTGGAAGCTTCTAAACTTGGAGGGACTTAGAAATCTCTTCGCCCCCGGGTGGCAATCCACAAGTGAATACCTCAATTCAACCATTGAAAAAGGGTCCTGAGGCAACACTCAACTCTCATCATCCATGCAAACAGTCCACCCAGGTGTTTCATTATGGTTAAGTACTTAGAATTTTTCCTCAATAGCTAGAAATTATAATTTTGTTGCATGGCTAAGTACTTATATAAATATAGCATAGAAGCCACGAAATTTATCAAGGAAAGGTTGCTAAACATACTAAGGGAAAGGCATAGCAATCAATAACTTAGAGAAAAAAATCCCTAACAAGCATACTACTTCAAAATACTCTAATGCACTTAGGGAAAATATGGGGTGGTTTATGAATGTCACTTGCCTTGGTAGCAGGAAGAACAAGCACAACAACAATCACAAGAGAATCCTTGATCCTCCTCAAAATCTAAAGGAAAACAAGCACACATAAACATAGGATTCACTAAGGGAATACAAAAACATGTATGCATGCTATGCAATGAACCATGATGCACAAAATTTACAAAAACACTAAAACACGATTAATATTCCTCTCTGGAGATACTTAGATGTGTTAGATGCATGGAAAACAAATTAAGCACACTTAGAAAAAAATTAACATTAAAAAGGCTTCCAAAAGGGCTATAAACTAGTCTCAATGTTTTCGGCCACGAAAACACATCCTCAAAATTTTCCTCGGCCACTACTGCTTAGGGGACATCAAAACAAAACTAACCCAATTGGATTTGCTCAAAAATACTTTTTAGAACAAAAGTTATAAGCAATTTAGTGTAAATAAAGATCTAGAGATAACATGTGTTTGCACGAAACTAAATTAAAATTTTAATGGCTCAGATTAAACTACATGTCATGCTGATTTCAAAAAGTTCAAAATCACCCAAAATGGATTTGTAGAACTCGAGTTATGAATTTTTGAAGATTGGAACAAAATTCTGTTTTTATTTTTAAAACGCAGAAACTGCTCGATCCGGGGCACCCTCCATGGCGGCTCCTGATTGGTCGATGTCGTTTCGCGCGGATCACCGTCGTGGACCGTCAGATCCGGGTGGAGATGGACGTCTGCGATCGCTCGTACCGCTTCCCTTGTTGCTTCTGTTGTGGAGCGTTGGGTTGGAATCGACGGTGAAGATTAAAAGGACGGAGCCGACGGCGCTAGGTCGACGGAAAACATGTCGGAAACGCGTGCGTGGTGGCCGGGAGACAGAACGAGGACGGCGCATGGGTTCTACGGGGTTAGGAGGATGGTGGAGCATACCGTGGTGACCAGGGCGTCGAGGCGAAGGCGATGGCGGAGTCGCGGGATCCCGTGCGTCCTTCTCCTCCGGGAATAGCTCGCCGCAGATGCTCGGGCGGCGGGTGGTTCCTGTCGTGCTCGGCTGCGTCGATCTGGGGGACAAAACAGGGCAAAAGGATGTCAACCAAGTGCGCATCGACGAGGCAAGGAGAAAGGGGGCAGAGGGAGGGACCGAGGTGGCCTGTCTTCACCGGAATCAGTCGGAGACGGCGGCGGGTGCTGCGAGGTTGCGGGGACGATTGCCGGTAGCCTGGTGGCGTAAGACTAGGGTTTCTGGGTGCGGGAGGGAGAGGAGGAGGAGGGGTTTAAGTAGGCGGAGGGGATAGACACAAATCCCGTTAGAATCAGGGAGGAGATCGTCGAGGATCTCGTGTCCTCCTCGGACTCGTTTCCGAGTGCAGGGGGAAGGGAATAGGTGACGTCAGCCAAGGCGTCACCCCGGGGTCCCGCTGTCAGCGAGAGAGAGAGGGAGGCAGGCTGCGCGCGCGGGGGTGGGCTGCGTCTGCCTGCGCGAGCGGGTGGTGAGAGGTGGGCTGGCCCACTTGGGCTAGCCTGCGCTGGAAAACCCTTTTCCCCTTTTTTCTTTTTTTTTAACTCGAATCAAACCAAACCAAAACAAAACCAACTCAGAAAAAATCATAAAAATATGTTTTGAAAATTTTAGAACCTAAAGAACACATTGGCCCTAACATTGCCAAACAAAAATTTAAGTTTGTTCATAAAATGTTTGAAAATCCAAATAGGGCTTAATAATAATAATGCCCATAATTTTGTGTTTTCCAAAAACAATAATTCAAACAAATGCAAACAAAAATGCAGGGATGCTATGATGCTCATGTATGCATGATGACTTTTAAATTTTGAAAACTTGGGATGTTACAGACTAACCCCCTTAAGAATGAAGCTCGCCCTTGAGCTTCGGATAGGTCAGCAAATAGGTGAGGGTGGTCTTCCCGAATATCATCTTCTCTTTCCCAAGTGGCTTCTTCCTCGGTGTGATGACTCCATTGGACTTTGCAGAATTTGATGGTCTTGGTGCGTGTAACTCTTTCTGATGTTTCCAATATTTTGATAGGCTTTTCCTCGTAAGTCAAGTCACTTTCCAACTTTACTTCCTCAAGCGGTACTGTATCACCCAAAGGTGTCTCCGACATATCAGGATGGCATTTCTTCAACTGACTGACATGTAACACATTATGAATTGCGGACAATATCTCAGGCAGGTCTAACTCATAGGTTACTTCGCCTTTGCGAGACAAAACTCTGAATGGTCCAATGAATCGAGGTGCTAACTTTCATTTAATTCCGAACCTCTTAACTCCTCTAAGCGGTGATACTCTAAGATAGGCTCTATCACCAACTTTGTGAACAACTTCCCTATGTTTGTTATCAGCGTAGCTCTTTTGCCTTAACTGGGCTATTTTTAGTCTATCCTTAATCAGTTTAACCTTCTCTTCAGCTTCTTGAATTATGTCAGGACCAAAGAAATTGCGGTCTCCTACACCACTCCATAATAACGGTGTTGTGCATTTTATCCCATACAAAGCTTCAAACGGTGCCATCTCAATACTCGTTTGATAGCTATTGTTGTAAGAAAACTCTGCGTATGACAAATTATCATCCCAACTAGATCCATAATCTAGTGCACAACCTCTAAGCATATCCTCTAGGATTTGATTTACCCTTTCTGTCTGGCCATCTGTTTGTGGATGAAAAGCTGTGCTAAATTCAAGTCTAGTTCCCAAGGACTCATGCAATTGCTTCCAGAAATGAGATGTAAACTGGGTACCTGTATCTGACACAATACTCTTGGGAACACCATGAAGGCACACAATCCTCTTCATGTAAAGCTCAGCTAATTTGGCACTGGTGTATGTGGTCTTTACTGGTATAAAGTGGGCTACCTTTTTTAAACGATCATCCACTACCCAAATAGAGTCATACCCAGACTTAGTTCTGGGCAATCCAGTAATAAAGTCCATACGAATTTGATCCCATTTCCACTCTGGCACTTTTCAGGGTTGCAACAGTCCTGCTGGTTTCTGATGTTCAGCTTTTACTCTGCTACATACATCACATTTAGCTATGTATTCAGCTATGTCTCTCTTCAAGTTATTCCACCAGAACCTTTCCTTTACATCCATGTACATTTTTGTATTACCTGGATGAATGGAGTATGTCGTTTCGTGGACTTCTTGCAGAATTAGTTTCCTAAGCTCAGGGTCATTGGCCACACATACTCGTTTCTCAAACCACAAGGTTCCCTGGTCATCTTCAAGAAATCCCTTGGCCTTTCCTGCTCTCAGGTTGACTTTAATTTCCTCTATGTCTTGGTCTCCCTTTTGTGCCTTGCGTATCTTGTCCATCAAAGTTGGTTGTACTACTAATGATGCCACAAAACCTTCTGGTACCACTTCCAATCTGAGGTCCTTGAATCCTTTTCGTAAGTCTTCGGGCAATTCTCCTGCCGTGAGGCCATTGACATAAACCTTGCGACTTAGGGCATGAGCTACTACATTAGCCTTCCCGGGATGGTATTGCAAACTTAGATCACAATACTTAATAAGTTCCAACCATCTCATCTGTCTCATGTTCCGCTCCTTTTGAGTAAAGATATACTTGAAACTCTTATGATCGGTGAAAACTTCACATCGTTTCCCCATCAAATAATGTCTCCAGGTCTTCAAGGGATGTACTGCTGATGCTAACTCAAGATCGTGCGTGGGGTAATTAACTTCATGTTTCTTGAGTTGCCTAGATGCATAGGATGCTACTCTGCCTCCTTGCATCAAAACACTTCCAAGACCTTGACGTGAGGCGTCGCAATACACTTGGAATTCTTTCTCTAAGTCTGGTAAGCATAGAACTGGTGCTGACACTACACGTTTCTTCAGTTCCCGGAAACTGGCTTCACATGCTTCATTCCATTTGAATTTCTTTTCCTTCTTCAATAACTCAGTCATGGGCTTAGCAATCTTAGAGAAGTTCTCAATAAACCTGCGTTAATAACCTGCTAATCCCAGGAAGCTACGGATTTCACCAACGTTCTTAGGTGGTTCCCATTCCGTCACAGCGGATACTTTGGAAGGATCCACATCGATTCCCTCCTTTGGCACTATGTGTCCAAGAAATCCCACTTCCCTTAGCCAAAATTCACATTTACTAAACTTGGCATAGAGTTTTTGTTCTTTAAGCTTTTCCAGGATCAGACGAAGATGTTTCTCATGCTCCTCGTTGCTCTTGGAATAGATCAGGATGTCGTCAATGAAGATTTTGACGAACTTATCAAGAAATTCCATGAAAACTTTATTCATGATGTTCATGAAGTATGATGGGGAATTTCTTAAACCAAACGGTATCACTTTATACTCATATGATCCATATCTTGTGACAAAGGCTGTCTTAGGTATATCATACTCCCGAATCTTCAGTTGGAAGTAGCCCGATCGGAGATCGATCTTGGAGAACACACAAGCTCCCTCCAGTTGGTCAAACAGATCATTGATTTTGGGCAGAGGGTACTTGTTCTTGATGGTTACCTCATTCAGATTATGATAGTCCATAACCAAACGTTGACTCTTTTCCTTCTTCTCTATAAACAAAACTGGTGCTTCCCATGGGGATGAACTCTCTCGGATGAATCCTTTTCCCAGTTGTTCTTCTAGTTGTTTCTTAAGTTCCTTCAGCTCATCAGTGGACATGGGGTAAGGTCTTTTTGCTATGGGGCAAGTACCTGGTAGCATATCAATAAGAAACTCCACATCTCTACCAGGTGGCCTTCCCGGTAACTCATGTGGAAAAACATCGGGGTATTCCCTTACTATGGGGACATGGTCTAGGTTAACCCCCTTAAGAGAATTGAGCCTAATCCTTTTTATTTTCGACAGGGTTTTGTATCTAATCCTTCTCCCTTCAGGGGTTGTGAGCGAAATTGGTCTATTAACGCAGTCAATTTCTCCGGCAAAATTGGTCATCCAGTCCATACCCAAAATAACATCTAGACCTTGGGATTCTAGTATCACTATATAGGTTGGAAAATTATATGTACCAATCTCCAAGATGAGATTCCTACATCCCGCATTCACCACCATATCTCCTCCTGGAGAACTCACTCTAATGGTTCTGCCTATGGTTTCCGAGGGTATCCCATTTTTGGACAAAGTTTCTGGATATGAATGAATGCGATGCTCCAGTATCAAATAGTACCAATGCTGTAAAAGAGTTGAGTAGGAATGTACCGATCACAACCTCTGGTTCATCCATCACCTCTTCTACGTTGATGTGATTCACATGTCCCATCTGGAATGGGTTTGTCTAGGTATTCTCATCGGCCTTCCTCTCTGGGCAATCAGTCGCATAATGTCCCTTGTTCTTGCACTTGAAACACATAACCTGAGACAGATCCTTCTTGGCCTCTAAATTGGGACGAGATTGACCATTTCCCTGGTTGTAACCATTTGTATTATTTCCTCTATAACCCCCATTGTTACTTCTGAATCCTCCATTATGGTGGTGGCCCTGATGCCTGTGGCCATTACCATTGTTGTGGTGGCTTCCATGCTTGTGAAAGACATGGCCACCATTGCCTTCAGAGAAATGACGTTTCTTGTGTGAGGACTCTGGGTAAACTTTACTGTCATTGAACTTTCTCTTTCTGTTTTCTTCCTTCCCCATGTTGTTGTCTAGAGTGATCGCTTGATCTAATAGTGATTGATAATTTGGAGCATATACCACAGATAAAGGTATCTTTAGTTCCCCCTTAAGACCATCGAGGAATTTTTCCCTTCTCTTTGCATCAGTGTCAACATCCTCTAGTGCATACCTTGATAGTGAGTAGAAATCATCCATGTACTCCTTCAGACTTCTGCCTCCTTGCTTTAAGCTGCAGAATTCCTCCTTTTTCACTTTCATGGTGCTAGAGGAGATGTGAGCATTGCGAAACCCTTCCTTGAATGCATCCCAAGTCATTCCTTCCAGCGGATGGGTAACTTGGTAGGTCTCCCACCACATAGAAACAGGTCCTTCTAGTAAGTGAGCGGTGAACCTCACCTTTCCAGCATCTGTGCATTCACAGGTCACTAGGTCCTTGTTGATTGAGCGAAGCCAATCATCCGCCACTATGGGCTCAATTGCAGAGGAGAACTTGTTCGGCCTAAGCCTCAGAAATCTGGCAAGTCTGACCACTGGGGGTGGAGGTGGTGGCGGTGGATTGTTGTTGTTGTTGTTGGTTGCTGTAATAAATTGTGCCATCATTTGCATAAGTTGAGTCTGAGCGGCCAGCATCTGTTGCATTGCATCATAGTTTTCCTCATTTTTGTTGGGATCACGACGGGGAGGCATCTGTTGGGGTATTAGCATGGGTAAGTAAAAGAGAGATTAGAACTATGGGGAGTATGTTTCCCAAGGGTTAATTTGGAAATTTGGTCTATTAAAATGAGAAACTTAATAAAAAACAACGAAGTTTGCAAACCAAACACTCTAGGATTACCATACCACAAGTTGGTAGGTCAAAACTTAAACAAACGTAAGCTAACGAAAGATTAAAGACTTGGTGGTCCTACTACAAAACTACTCGTCCATGGCTTCAACTTCCTCTTCAACTTCCTCAAGTGTAAAACCTTGATCATCGAGAAAACCTTTGAGCTCCTTCACTTCATTCTCTAGCGCTTCATTCTTCTCTTCTAGGGCTTCCTTCTCTAGCATCTTTCTCTTGATTTCTTCCATCTCCAACTCTAAGGCTTCAAACTTCTCTTGTAGCGTCCTCTTCTCACCACGTAGCTCAGCTATTATGTCGATGTCAAACTCTAGCTACGCCTCATAGACCTCCAGATCCGCCTTCAGTTCTCTAATCATCTTGTCCTTCACCTTGTTCCTCTTCTCTTGACTTTTAAACTTCTTGTCTTGGGAATTGATCTTCTCCTCTTGTTCCTTGAACTTTTCTTCTTGCGCATTGAACTTCTCTTCTTGTGCCTTGGTCGCCTCTTCTTCTTCCTCCATCTTCTTATTCTTCTCCTTGATTTGGCCGACTAGTCCGTCATTCGTTAGAAGCTCCTCGACCCTATCGTCCTCAAGGTCCTTGAGGTGACGCTCTATGTCTTGAAGGAATACGAATAAGGAGTTCCGCTTTGCCTCCTCGTCTGTGAGGAGGGGGAAACCGTTTTCATCACGCCTTCCGAGGTCAAATGAGAAGTGGTCCTTAAGCTCTTGATGGTGTTTTCTGCAAAGACGTCCTATCAACTCTTTCATGGCTACGTTGAGGCCCTTCTGCATGGAGTCAGTAAGTGTTTTGAAATGGATGTCTTCAGCAACCTCGCGTCCAGGTTGAATGAGTTTGACACACCAAAAGCCTTCCTTGTGGAACTTCTTCATTTGCATTGCTTTGATTGAAGGAAGAGGCAGCTCCAACACTTCTAAAATCCGGAGAAGATGTTTCCCAAAGAGCGTTCGATCGAAGTCCTCCTCGGTGGTGAAGTAGACGATCGACATCTTTATGTTAGAAAAAACAAAGTAAGTCATAGTACACAAGGAAAGTAAGTACTAGAATAGGAGTGCATAAATACTTAGAAAAATATAAGTCCTACTATAAGGTGATAAAAATTTATTAACAACTTATTGTAAATTGGATATTTACTATAGTGAGAGATACTGGCGCCCGCTAGCCAATCAGGGAACCGGTCTCATGTACGTGGACATGTAATGTTGGTCCGGGCCAATTCATCTCACTATGCCGGTAGGATCCAAAATATTTCAAAGGAGTTAAATTTGATCAAAAAGGGACTTTCCAACCTAAGGGCTCGAACCTACAGGCAACACTTTGCTCTGATACCATTTTGTAGTATCCCAACTTTTAATAAAGCTGGATTACCTGCAAGTCCCTGGATCAATGCTAGCACCACAGTACAAAATTTAAAGTATCATTGCAGAAGTATCAATTATTACAACGAAAATCCAGAGTAGCCAAGTATTTATTACAACTTGCATAGTCTTGATGACTAGCTAATCCTCAAAGTAATAAAGCAGAAACATGATAGCAGTGAGCCATCTTCAGCATGCACCACATGCATTCATGTTGAGTGTAGACTCGAGTCCAACAACTTAGTATTCTTCCTCCGAGTTACCTGCACGTTGGAATATGCAGCCCCAGAAGGAGAATTAGTACAAACAATGTACTGGCAAGTGACTTTGGTGGATATAAGTGACAAGTCTATTCTACATGCATTTATGGCTTTGTGTAGTTTAGTTTTTGCAGAAAGCCAATCTTCTCCTAACACTTTAGTAAAATAGTTTTCTCTTTTCAAAAGGCTTGCACCATAAAACACAATTATTCCTTAGTCAAATTTTACTTCATGAAAACTTGATGTTGAGATTTTTCCATCCATCCTTGTCCAGCTGCTCGAAGTTGTCCATCACCGGGGACACGACTAAGTACTTAGTTTTTTTTTTACTCTGCAGAGGTTGTGCAGTTTCACCTTAAGCCCCAATTAGCCCAAACATCCTATACACGCTAGGTGCATTAAGGAAAGGAGAGAATTGAGACAAGACCCTTTAGACAGAGAATTCAACTTTACTAGCAAGACTCGTTCCACCTAAAATTCTACTACATCTTCTTGTCAAGCTGACGAGTTGAACTCCCACATCTTCCTTGGTCAAGACAGAGCCCATTGTCTTAAGGCTGCACTGGAAGCTTCTAAACTTGGAGGGACTTAGAAATCTCTTCGCCCCTGGGTGGCAATCCACAAGTGAATACCTTAATTCAACCCTTGAAAAAGGGTCCTGAGGCAACACTCAACTCTCATCATCCATGCAACCAGTCCACCCAGGTGTTTCATTATGGTTAAGTACTTAGAATTTTTCCTCAATAGCTAGAAATTATAATTTTTTTGCATGGCTAAGTAATTATATAAATATAGCATAGAAGCCACGAAATTTATCAAGGAAAGGTGGCTAAACATACTAAGGGAAAGGCATAGCAATTAATAACTTAGAGAAAAAAAATCCCTAACAAGCATACTACTTAAAAATACTCTAATGCACTTAGGGAAAATATGGGATGGTTTATGAATGTCACTTGCCTTGGTAGCAGGAAGAACAAGCACAACAACAATCACAAGAGAATCCTTGCTCCTCCTCAAAATCTAAAGGAAAACAAGCACACATAAACATAGGATTCACTAAGGCAATACAAAAACATGTATGCATGCTATGCAATGAACCATGATGCAAAAAATTTACAACAACACTAAAACATGATTAATATTGCTCTCTGATGTTACTTAGATGAGTTAGATGCATGGAAAACAAATTAAGCACACTCAGACAAAAATTAACATAAAAAAGGCTTCCAAAAGGGCTATAAACTAGTCTCAATGTTTTCGGCCACGAAAACACATCCTAAAAATTTTCCTCGGCCACTACTGCATAGGTGCATCAAAACAAAACTAACCCAATTGGATTTTCTCAAAAATAATTTTTAGAACAAAAGTTATAAGCAATTTAGTGTAAATAAAGATCTACAAATAACATGTGTTTGCACTAAACTAAATTAAAATTTTAATGGCTCAGATTAAACTACATGTCATTCTGATTTCAAAAAGTCCAAAATCACCCAAAATGGATTTGTAGAACTCATGTTATGAATTTTTGAAGATTGGAACAAAATTCTGTTTTTATTTTTAAAACACAGAAACTGCCCGATCCGGGGCACCCTCCATGGCGGCTCCTGATTGGTCGATGTCGTTTCGCGCGGATTGCCGTCGTGGACCGTTAGATCCGGGTGGAGATGGACGTCTGCGATCGCTCGTACCGCTTTGCTTGTTGCTTCTGTTGTGGAGCGTTTGAATGGAATCGACGACGAAGATTAAAACGACGGAGCCGGTGGCGCTAGGTCGACAGAAAACATGTTGGAAACGCGTGCGCGGTCGCCGGGAGACAGAACGAGGACGGCGCGCGGGTTCTACGGGGTTAGGAGGATGGTGGAGGGTACCATGGTGACCAGGGCGTCGAGGTGAAGGCGATGGCTCAGTCGCGGGCTCCCGTGCATCCTTCTCCTCCGATAATAGCTCACCGTGCGTCGATCTGGGGGACAAAACGGGGCAAAAGGATGTCAACCAAGTGCGCGTCGACGAGGCAAGGAGAAAGGGGACAGAGGGAGGGACGGAGGTGGCCTCTCTTCACCGGAATCAGTCGGAGACGGCGGCGGGTGCTGCGAGGTTGCAGGGACGATTGCCGGCAGACTGGTGGCGTAAGCCTAGGGTTTCTGGGTGCGGGAGGGAGAGGAGGAGGAGGGGTTTAATTAAGCAGAGGGGATAGACACAAATCCCGTTAGAATCGGGGAGGAGATCGTCGAGGATCTCGTGTCCTCCTCGGACTCGTTTCCGAGCGCAGGGGGAAGGGAATAGGTGACGTCAGCCATGGCGTCACCCCGGGGTCCCACTGTCAGCGAGAGAGAGAGAGGGGGAGGCAGTCTGTGCGCGCGGGGGCTGGGCTGGTGGGCTGCGTCTGCCTGCGCGAGCGGGAGCTGAGAGGTGGGCTGGCCCAGTTGGGCTGGCCTGCGCTGGAAAACCCTTTTCCCATTTTTTTTTTCTTTTTTTAACTAGAATCAAACCAAAACAAAACCAACTCAGAAAAAATCATAAAAATATGTTTTGAAAAGTTTAGAACCTAAAGAACACTTTGGCCCTAACATTGCCAAACAAAAATTTAATTTTCTTCATAAAATGTTTGAAAATCCAAATAGGGCTTAATAATAATAATGCCCATAATTTTGTGTTTTCCAAAACAATAATTCAAACAAATGCAAACAAAAATGCAGGGATGCTATGATGCTCATGTATGCATGATGACTTTTAAATTTTCAAAACATGGGATGTTACATTTGTCCCATTGCATCCGGTTGCATCGAAACGGATGCCACTATTCTGGTTGGTGCTCTTTTTATCTTGTACGATTGTGTAAAATATATTATCATTTATCTCGTACCCTTTAAAAGTCAGTATAGTCGAATATGGTGACCTGGCCAACAAGTAGAGCTGATCTCCAACAATGTTGTTATTCATGAGTTCTGTCTGCAACCAGGCGCTGAAACTATCCATGTGTTCATCATTAATCGATGATCCAGACAGCCCCGAGTTTTTGGACCTTATAATATTCTTGTGTTCCTGGATATAAGGAGCCATCAAGGTGGACATTTATTTTACTGTGTAGTGTGCTTTAGTGAAAGAATGTTCGTCCATAAAAATCTTTTCTTTCCTTCCTAGCATGCCTTTTCCACTCATTCTTCCCTCATGCCGCGATTCAGGAACACCAATCGAATTAAGGTCTGGAAGAAAGTCAACAGAAAACTCAATTACCTCCTCGGTTCCATAACCCTCGGAGATGCTTCCTTCTGACCTAGCACAGTTGTGAGCATATTTCTTTAAGACTCCCATGAACCTCTCAAAGGGGAACATATTGTGTAGAAACACAGGACCGAGAATGGTAATCTCTTTGACTAGGTGAACTAGGAGGTGTGTCATAATATTGAAGAAGGATGGTGGGTACACCAACTCGAAGCTGACAAGACATTGGACCACATATGTCTGTAACGCTGATAGACTTTCTGGATTGATTACCTTCTGAGAAATTGCATTGAGGAATGTGCATAACTTTACAATGGGTAGTCGAACATTTTCTGGTAGAATCCCCCTCAAAGCAATCAGAAGCAATTGTGTCATCAACACGTGGCAGTCATGAGACTTCAGGTTTTGAATTTTTTTTCTCCGCCACATTTATTATTCCCTTTATATTCGACGAGAAGCCAGACGAGACCTTGATACTATGTAGTGCTTCAAAAAAGATTTCCTTCTCTTCCTTGGTAAGAGCCTAGCTTGCAGGACCACCTTAAAACCGCTCAGGATTCTTGTCGTCTCGTCCTTTCGTGTGTTGCTGGTCCTGCCGTGCTTCAGATGTATCTTTTGACTTCCCATACAAGCCAAAGAAGCCTAGCAGATTCACGTAAATATTCTTCGTCAGGTGCATCACGTCGATCGCAGAGCGTACATCTAGGATTTTCCAATAGGGTAGTTCCCAAAATATAGATTTCTTCTTCCACATGGGTGCGTGTCCGTCATCGTTATTCGGAACAACTTGTCTGCCCGGACCCTTTCCAAAGATTACTTTCAAATCCTTCACCATATCAAATACATCATCACTAGGTCGGAGGATAGGAGACTCCCGGGTATCTGCCTCACCATTGAAATGCTTGCCAGCTTTTCTTAAGTGGTGCTTGCGCGGAAGAAAACGACGATACCCGAGGTACACAACCGTCTTACATTTATCCAGATAAACACTTTCGGTGTCATCTAAACAGTGTGTGCATGCATTGTATCCCTTGTTTGTATGTTCAGAAATGTTACTAAGAGCAGGCCAATCGTTGATGGTTATGAACAACAGCGCTCGTAGGTTAAATTCTTTTTGTTCGTGCTCGTCCACAGAGGTACACCTTCTTCACGCCACAACTGTAAAATCCATCGACTAATGGCCTTAGGTACACATCAATGTCGTTGCCCGGTTGTCTTGGGCCTTGGAACAACACTGGCATCATAATGAACTTCCTCTTCATGCACAACCAAGGAGGAAGGCTATAGATACATAGAATTACAGGCCAGGTGTTATGGTTGCAGGTCTGGTCACTAAATGGATTCATGCCATCTGTAATTAGACCAAACCATAAGTTCCTTGCGTCACCTGCAAAGCGGGGGAATTTCTCTCGATTTTTCTCCACTGCGACCCATCAGCGGGGTGTCTCAACATCTCATCTTTCTTACGATCTTCCATGTGCCATCGCAAAAGTTTGGCATGCTCTTTGTTTCTGAACAAACGTTTCAACCGTGGTATTATAGGAGCATACCACATCACCGTTGCAGGAGCCCTCTTCCTGGGGCGCTCACCCTCAACATCGCCAGGGTCGTCTGGTCTGATCTTATACCGCAATGCAGTGCATACCGGAAATTGTTCCAAATTCTCGTACTTCTCACCGTGCTAGAGGATGCAGTCATTAATGCAGGCATGTATCTTCTCCACGTCTAATCCTAGGGGGCATACAAGCTTCTTTGCTTGGTATGTACTGTCGGCCAATTCATTGTTTCTAGGAAGCTGCTTCTTCACTATTTGCAGCAACTTTGTAAATCCGCTGTCAGTCACACCGTTCTCGGCCTTCCATTGGAGCAATTCCAGTGTGCTGCCCAGCTTTTTCTGCCCGTCTTCGCAAGTTGGATACAACAATGTTTTGTGATCCTTTAACATCTGGTCGAACTTCACCCTCACCTTTTCAATATTGCTTTCTGTCTTTGCATCCGTAATAGCCTGGCGAAGATCATCGATGGACTCATCTGATGCCCGGACCTCTGCTTCCACTCCATTGTTATCTTCCATTCCAGTACCGGCACCGTATTCAGGGAACATGTTATGATAGTTGTCATCATTCTCTTCTTCTTCGTTGTCTTCCATCGTAACCCCTCTTTCTCCGTGCTTGGTCCAACAATTATACCCGGGCATGAAACCGGATTGAAACAGGTGGAAGTGGATGACTCTGTGAGAAGAGTGTTCCTTCTGATTCCGACATACAACACATGGACAACAGATAAAATTATTCCGCTTGTTTGCCTGGGCCACCTCGAGAAAATAACCCACACCTTTGATGAACGCGGCAGAGCGTCGGTCAGCGTACATCCATTGTCGGTTCATCTGCATTATATGATTATTAATTAAGAACTGTTACAGAACATCGTGAATAGAAAAATGACCAATGTTACATCGACAGATGAAAGGTTAAAGTTGGTACCTCGATCGAGGAGGAAAGAATGACGAGAAAGCTTATTTAATTAAGTGCGGCTCGGACAAATTAAATCTTGTTTGTTTTCTGCGAGATGAGATGGCGTTATTCTCCCGGGCATTTCATCGAACACCTCTTGTGCACAGGAGGAAAAAACAAGTGAGCACACACCACACAACTAGAATATGTCCTCCAAAGTGAGTGGCATGAGGAGAGGAGAGTGCTGGCAGGGTTTATATAGTGGGGGGTCATTTGCTCCGGTTGGGAACACAAACCGGGGCAAAGGCCCCCCCACCACGCGCCTGCACGGGCTCTGCTCGTCGAGGGCCTTTAGCCCTGGTTGGAGCCACCAACAAGGGAAAATGACCCCCCGCACCACGCGCCTTGCTCGCCCCGGCCCCACCTCTGCAGTCTTTTGCACCTGGTGATTGCCGAGCCGGGGCGAAAGGGGTGCTCGCGAGTGATCAAAAGCCCCGTTCCCCACTAGTGCGTCCACACCTCCATGGTTTCCTCCCACTCCTTGCTTTCCCCTCCATAAACCCGCATACCACGTCCCCTCTAGGAACCCTAGCCTCCCTCTCTTCCCTCGCCTCCGCCATCCTCCTCTATTTCTCCTCTGCTCTCTACTTTCTCTGAATCTTCTAAACCAACACAGAGAGCCGGAGCTCGTCGTCAACGCCCCGCCACCATGTACTCCTTCGGTCCGAGCTAGTGGAGAAAATGGAACCAGGACGTCATCCAACTCAAGATCTCCGAAGGAGCCGGGCCAAGAGCCGCCATTGATCGTCGCCTCTGTTCGAGTTTCACGCCGGCGGGAACATGTTTGACCACGCGGTCCTCGACGTCTCCCGCACGTTCGTCTTGCCCAACCTCCTCGAGGTGAGTCTCACCTCTGGGACTTGTCCCCCTACCCCTTCTCATGCAGTCATGCTCTGGGAGTGGCGCCGTCCGCCTTATATCGCCACCGTCCGCTGTTGCTCGTCGTTCTGCCATGACCGAGCCAAGGCCCAACCAGTGCACGTGCGACCACGTCTTCGCCTTGGTCCTTTAGCACTCGCATCACATCCGCGGGGCCTTCCTCGCATGAACTTGTACCCACACACAAGCACGAGCACCACTCTTTCTCTCGCACGCGAAGGAACCAGCGACCTACTGTCTTTCTTCCTCGGTTGTCCCATGCACTGAAGAAAATTCAGTTTCGTCAGTACACAGAGCACTAGTTTTACCTCTTAAATGTTCAGATCTACATTAGTTAGAAACCGCACCACATCCTTGTGGCGAAGAACTTCATCTGCTTCCCTAGAGACTCGGGTTCGAATCCCACCAGAGGCACGTTGCCTCCTTATTTTTCTATTTTTCACCGCGTGAGCGCTAGCCCCACCTGTCATTGACCGAAGCTAGCCTCAACTGCGGTGATAAATTACCGAGATCCAGATCTGAATCTATAGTTTCACGTCAAGGCCCCTGGCCTTCCCCTTTTTAAACCGGAGTCCTCCATTCTTCTGTTTCTATCACGATCCCGTCCCTGCAATTTTCAGAAAACACCCCAATCTTGTAATGCTTATCACTTTCGTTTTACTAATTCAAACAATGGAAACTTTATGTCTATTTTAACCAGAAAAATGCAAGGAATATTGATATGCCATCCATGCTCATTTTTGCATCTTTAATCTTGCATTCTAGTAGTGTTATACATGTACACCTAAATAAGAAACATGGAATGTGTCGGGGTATTTAAAGTTTACTATCCCGGTTCCATTTAAATTGTGTAGCTCACCTATATCTTGTTATCCATGTTCATCAACATTTAATTTGATGGTTAGATAAACAACTTGAACCTTCTAATTAAATTGCTCGGATTTCGGTTCCGCTTAAATTGGTTAAGTTGCATCTCGCATGTAATGCATCCATATCTTGAGCATGTTGGATCTTTTGTCGTAGTAGTAATTGTTGCATCCGTTGTTTCTTCTAGTGCTTTACTATTCTCGGATAGTACGTTGAGATGATGTCTGCACCGACAAGTTCTGCTACCTCTACAAGTTGGATTCCAGACAAGCTTTACTCACTTGCTACCTATGGCTGTCGTTCTTCACTTGTTACGGATGCTTTCCGTTGTCTCTATTCTAGCCTTACGATTTGATGCTTCTGTCTCGATCCTATCATATGTTTACCTTGCAGCCATGATATAGCCTCATCCCCCACCTCCTATGACATGTTTGTTTCTTGTTTGCCTTGCGATTCGTAGCGCATGCTTAGGTTCTTTGGCGAGTTTGGCTCTTTATCACCTGACTCGTATGATAGGTTGGTTCAACTTATTTAAAGTGATCTTAACGCTTGGGGTAATAATAAAAATTGAATTTGAGTTAAGACACCAGCGGGAGGCCCGTCGAGGCTTTTGTTCCCTCTAGTGTCGCCTTAGGAAAAGGTTCTTGTCCGCTGATCCAACAATAAGCGCGCTAACCACATCGTGGGAGGAATGGGACTCCCCGCAACCTATTAGCCCTGCTGCACTCTTGTCTAGGATGCCACAACTTAGTTCGGGCTTTCCATTTGGGTAGGCACATCACCATTTCTGCAGGTACAATGGCAACAACGTTGAGGATGATGATGGTATGTTACCGATGTGCGTACAGTTATATAGGTTTCCGCGGTATGACGTGAATCAGACAGTTCCGGTCAGGTTTGACCCCCTTCGCGCATAGACGCAAACGGCTGGGTCCGCTTCAAACCATCGGCCGGACTCTCGATGCGGATCAACCTAGCTAGATGGCTCCATGTACTTGTTTGTTGTTTTCATCTCGCTCTCTTATCTCTTTCTAATAGATGAGAGTTGTAGCGTGTATCTATAGATTTCTTAGTGCCGCCCGCTGCCACTTCATTACAACAACCTCTTCCTTTGTACCCAAAGTATTTGTATCTTGTAATGACTGGTTGCATTGGTATCTTGTGAGTATTGCGTGCCGCTTGTTGGTACATTCAAAGTACTGACCCCATGATTCGGGGCTGTATTCACAATGCAGTCAGCAGGTTTGAAGTTTGACGATGTTAGCTTGGGAATCCCTCCGGCTTGGCCTAGGCAGGGATTGGACGCCATCAGTTATCTTCAGGACTCTTAGTCCAATTTGTATCTTATCCGTAGGCTGATACTATTTTGTTTTCCGCTGTTATTTGGAACTTTGTATTTTATTAGGTGTATTCTTGACTCGTTGGAGTCGTGTTGTATTTACCTTATGTTGTTATTGCGGATTATTCGTGAACTGTTGTAATGTTTTTTTTTGAATTTTGAGACCGTAGGGGCAGGCCCTACGGTGTTTTATAGATGAACAAGGTCAACCAAAGGGTGACCCAAGAGTTACAATAGTGAAATTACAAAAGTGTCTAGGGGGTAACAAAGAGAAATAACAACTTGAAGAAAATTAGCAAGAGATGCTAGTGATCCAAGCCAACCAGCTAGCAACAATGCAAGTTTTTAGTCTATACTGATGAAGCTCCAAATCGAATAGGAGTCTGGTCTTCCAATGTCCCCAGGATGGCTCAATGTGTTGAAAAATAAGTTCATTGCGAGTCTTCCAAATATTCCAGGTGACACATGCAAAGACCTCTAGAAAATAAGGTTCCTTGAAGGACACATTGGCCTGCATAATATGTTCTAGGAAGGATTTGCTCGAGTCCCAGTTCACCCCGATATGAAGCCAACATCTGTTAGAAAAAGCACACTCAAAGAACAGGTGTTCTCTAGTTTCCCGTGCACCAGCAGGACAAAGGACGCATATCGTGTTAGCATTATCCCTCCAATTCTTCCTAGCCATTAGATCCATCGTGTTTAGTCTGTCCAAGAATAACAACCAAAGTAAGACTCTAAGTTTTGGGAGACATTTGGATTTCCAAATCCGACGTATCAACCTGTGGCAAGGCACCTGAGCAAAAAGAAAAGCGTATAGCTTGGCCGAGGTATAAGATGAGTTCTTCCAAGGATAGATGTGTTGGTCCATATTCTCCTCACTCAAAGCATCCTCATGGAGAAGGGATGATGCCAATTGGATCTCTTCGAAGGCCACAACCGAAAGAGGTAAATTGAAATAATCCGATGACGGGGCAACATGGGACATCTCAGCAACAACGATATCCTCATTGATGGCAAATGAGAATAAATGAGGTAATTGGTCCATAATCAACTCCTGTCCGCACCACCTATCTTTCCAAAATAAGGTAGAGATCCAAGAGCTTACAAATGTCTCGCCACCAAAAGGAGCTAGACCTAGATTAGACATGCAGCGGACCCGAGGCATTGTTAGATTTAATAAACTTAATCCATGGAGTGTCGCCGTGTTGGAAGAATTTGTGAACATGCTTAAGCAATAACGCCTTGTTCTGCAGTTCCAAATTGATAACTCCGAGGCCTCCATGTTTCTTGTGGCGACAAACCATAGTCCATGCAGCCAAGGAGTGAGGGCAGCCAACTGAATCATCTTTGGCTCATAAACAATGTCATCTCGCTCGGTCAATGGTTTTAAATAAAGCCTTAGGGAGTTTCAGTGAGCTCATGTAGTGTGAGGGAAGTGATGAAAGAACATATTGAACCAATGTCAGTCGACCACCATAATCCAGAAAGCGTGCACACACATTAAGTCTCCGTTCGATCCACCAGCTCAGCAAGTGGTGAGAGGTCCCTAACCGTCGGTCTGGTCGTGACAAGAGGGAGACCCAAATATGGAAAGGGCAACTGCCCAGGTGCACAACCAAAATCTGCCGCCAGACTGACTAACTGCGACTGAGAGATGTTAATGGGCATCATATTGGATTTGGAGTAATTAATGCGGAGACCAGTGGCTGCAGTAAAAGTAGCGAGGATAGTTTCAATGAACTCATGTAGTGTGAGGGAAGTGATGAAAGAACATATTAATGCTGAGAGCTTCCAATTGGCAGGGCAGGCTTGGGCCACAAGCAACGTATCATCCGCGTATTGAACTATCGTAAAGTCAGTACCTAAGATAGCTAATGGGGTTGTGATGTCACCCATTTCCATTGACTTATTGACCATGGACTGAAGCAAATCGGCACCATCAACAAATAAAATCGGAGAGAGGGGTCCCCTTGTCGAACACCACGTTTGCATGCAAATTTTCTCCCAGGAACACCATTTAAGAGAACAGAGGAGGTACCAGTATAAAATATTGATTTGATCCAAATGATCCAACGGTCATCAAAACCTTGAACCCGTAGGATTTTTAGAATAGCCTCATGCTCTATAAGATCGAATGCTTTCGTGAAGTCAAGCTTGATGATAACCGCACCTTCACCTGTTTGCTTGACTTGATGGATGTATTCATAAGCCCAGGCGATACAATCTTGAATAATGCGAGATTTTAAAAACCCATACTGATTAACATGAACAATACCCATGATACACCGTTGCAACCGATTATCAAGGATCTTGTTTAATAGTTTGACGCTGGAGTTGAGCAATCATATCGGACTATAATTATTAGGGCCTTCTGGAGAACGAGTCTTGGGAATCAGTGTAATAAAAGCATCATTAATACTTTGGAGATTAATCGTACCATGCCAAAAATCCTCACATAAACGATAAAAGTCCCATTTAATGATAGGCCAGCAAACCTTGATGAATAAACCATTAAATCAATCGGACCCCGAGGCTTTGTCTGTTGGAAGGTTATTGAATATGTCATCAATTTCTTGATGACTAAATGGAACCGAGAGGGATTCTAATCTCGCAATTGGCTGCAAAAACATCCCAAATCAATATCATGATCAATGGGGTTGGAGGTGCCCAATCAATCTTTGTAAACTTGCCGGAGTAAGCCAGCCTTTTACTGATGATCAGAAGCAATGGATCCATCTTCACGGAGAAGGGTAGCAATAGATTTACGACGATATCTGACAGTGGCCATGGCATGGAAAAAGGAGCTGTTCTCACTGCCAAGCTTGGCCCATCTTGCCGTGCACCGTTTCTTCCAATAGGTTCTCTGAATGCCAAGCAGCCGAGCGAGATGAGTTTTTACAATATCCCGGAAATTCCACTCGGTGATATGTAAAATCTGTAGCTCCTCAGTCTCATCAAGCCGTGGAATAACCTTATTGCAGTTGGTAACTAACTTATTGATGACTGATATGCTAGAGATCCATTTTTTAAGTCCTTTACGAAGGAGTTTGAATTTAGCAGATAGGCACCTTGCACTGTCGCCAGGACAATGAATGTTCCAGATGTTACTGACCACATCAAAAAAAACCAGGCATGGATATCCAATGATTTTCAAAACGAAATATATGTGCTTTTGGTAAATGAGTACCAATGGAGAAAACACATGGCACATGATCCGATGTGGGCCTCGCAAGGGGGTGAACCATAGTGTTAAGGAACTTAAGAGTCCAACCAGGTGAGGTAAAAAACCAATCAAGTTGAGCTAAAAGCGGATCCGCTTGCATATTGCTCCACGTGTATGCTCGGCCTTTAAGGGGAATCTCAATTAATCCAAGATAGCTAATGATTTCATTGAAAGTCTCAGTATCAGTAATGTTGGCCCCTGTTTTATTACGGATATCCCCAAAAACGATAAGCCATAAATCATTGATGTCAAAATCAAGACTAAAGAGCCAAGCAATAGGTTAGAGCCCAATGCATGGACCATAGACATTAACCAGGGTGAATGTATCCATCGTGGCATTAGAAGTGAACTCAATTACAATGCCAAATTTTTCGTGTTGAATTATGCGGCCCGTGAATAGGTTAGAGGCCCATGCCACAAGCAGCCCACCAGAGGCCCCTTCAGAGGGGACGTATTCAAAATTATTGAATCGTTTAGAAACAAAGTTCCTAAAAAACGAAGACCAAGATCATTTTTCTTTGTTTCTTGGAAACAGATGATAGAAGCAAGGCTTTCCTCAATCTTATTGTAAATGAGAGGCCACTTTTCAGGGTTATTGATCCCTCGCAAGTTCCAACAGAGCACTCTCCAAATTTGAACTAAATTTGCCACGTGAATAAATAACAAGGAACAGAATAAAGGATATGAGATCATAAACACAGATAATGAGATAAAGGTTCCATCTTGGCATAATAAAGTGGCATGATCCATGACAAATAAACCAAGTGACTGACATAAACAGACAATGAGGTCCCAGACACTGACTGTGAACACTGTCTAGAATGAACTTATCACAAAAGGACAGACCAAAATACAAACACTGACATGACATGGCTACTGCTTAGGTTTTGGTTGACGCAAGAGATCTTCAGATAGCATATCTAATGGAATGCCACAAGTGTCCACACCAATGGGCTGCATTTCATGGATCTGCATCACTCCCGGCGTGGCAGCTCTAGGGACAGTGGATGCACGACGTCGTGGCTGGCGATCTGGTAAAGCAATGTGCATAAATCGACCATTAGTGAGCCTACGTGAGCGACGAACATGAGTAACAATTGAAGGTGATTCATGAGTACGATCACGATCACGAGAACGAGAATGAGGACAAACCAATGTGTTGCTCATGGCAGAAGAGGAAGCATCCATCATAGATATTGCCTCCTGTGAGCTCAACAGGAACTGAGCAGGATCTTGAGCAGACTGACAGAAGAAGGAGCTAAACTCACTTGCATCCAAGACCAGAGAGTTGGCAGAAAGATGATCAAGGGGCCACCGAGCATGCATCACCATTCCAATCATTCAGTCTTGTAATAAAGCCAACACTTGTGCAATCACCTGAGTATAATCCATTTGTGGGCCACTGCCATCCAGAATGGCACGTGTATACACCGGACGCATCATCCAACCAAGGAAAGCCTAATAGCCTGAAAATTCAGGAATAGCAAGGTTCAGATATGCACCATTTTCCCTGACAAAAACCAAAGAGGAATTGGCTCCCCCAGTGAGCAAATCAGTGGCAGCTGCCTCAATCTCTGCAATGTGATCATTCCATGCCGCAATGCCATCATCAGAAATGTTATCAGGGTCCTCCACCCCATCCATCATGGACGGGCCATCATAACCAAGTGCCTGACGCATGTTAACAACTCTATAAATAGGAGGCATCTCATTCCATGGACGCCAGCCAGTGACATGAGCCTGCTGAGCTTCAAAACCTCCCCCCATCTGGCTTCTGTTTGTTGTTGGTTAAATTCCTGAATATTAAGCTGATATTCTTGCATAACAGTGAGGTAAGGCAGATCATAGGGGTGAGGGGAAGCATTCATAGGTGGTGCTGGATCTTTAGTGATGATTAGTCCAATACGAGTGTGCCTGCCATTAAGAATATAGACATGGACAGACCAAGAGATCCCATGCCCTGTCATAGTCGAAACCCGTGTGACAACCAAGCTACGAGGCACAAGACGTGTCTCCTTGATCAATGCACGCACAATAACTCGAGACCTACTATCCTCAGGCTTGTGCCACATCAGAAGCTTGCCAAACAGAGACACTGCCTTTTTGATATAGTGTTCAATAAGATAGTCTGAGGGAAAAGCCAAAAAGAGAATCCATGCCTCATATTCAAAGACCGGGAGACGCATGTTGATCCCCTCATCATGACGAACAAAGGAGTATGTGGATTCATCATCTAATTCATGTGGGCTCTCTCTAATGTAAATATCTCTCAGTTCAGGATAAGCAAAAGAAACCCTACCCACCCCGAGAGAAGAAATCTCAACATCCGTGATTATAATATGTCCATGCTCAGTATTAACAAGATCCACAATAGTATCAAGAACATCCCTGCACTCATTATTTTGGATGGGGGGTTACCGTGATGATGGCGTCCTCCTCATGAGAGAGTGGTGGGTCTCCCACCACCAGAATGCTGCGTTGGATCCGCTCATCAGGACCTTGATTGACACCAGTGTGGGCGGAGATGAAGGGGAATGCCCGAACGGGGAAGTTTGCCATGGGTGGAGGCTCCGAGGCAAGTGCAGGTGAAGCAGAGGATGGGGCCACAAGAACAGAGGGAGAGGGGAACGAAACCTTCGATGAGACCTTGGGTATAGGAGGTGAGATGGCGGGGATCGATGAAGTGGAAAGTATCATGGGAGCCGAAACGACCAAATCGTTAGTTACCATAACAGGAATGTCATTGCGTTTAATGATCCATGACTGCCGTTCTTTCCTCTTAATGACCCATAATTGACGCGCTTTGCAAAGAATAGACTGATGGCCCCTCTGGTTGCATTTATGACACCAAATCTTTGGGCATGCAGCGATTAAATGTCTTTCAGAATGACAATATTTTCAATAGGATCTGATCGAGCAGTTTTTGGCAATATGGCCCCATCCAAAACAAGCGGTACACTTAATGTTATTGTGACATGATTTACGGACGTGTCCCAGTTCTAGGCAGAGAAAGAAACAACGAAGTGGGCCCTTGAGTGATGGATCCATGAAAGGCGCCAAGGGACCAGACGGAAAAATGTTCTCCTTAGGACTAGACATGACATCGCAGTCCACACAACGAAAACCGAGAATTTGGCAATGTGGGCATACACCTGGACATTCAGACCTCATATGATCATGTAGGCCACAACGTGAGCATCGACCAAGGAATTTAAAAACCATATCCTTCGGTGGGAGAATAGGGATAGATAAAACTTTACAAATATCAGCCTCCGAATATCCCGCAGCTCGATAGTCCTCCAAATCCTCAAGCAAGGAAGGTGACATGTTTGCACATAATTTCCGAAGAAAATTAGGTGATACAGTCAGTGCACCACTTAATTGCAGATTGAGAGATTCAAATGGTACCTCAATGTTAACAAAAATAATATTCCTCGGTGAAGAGCTCACCGGCGGTGAGGAAACATGGTTACCATGAGAAATAATTGAATTAGCCAGAGGAACTTCCATAGGTTCATTAAAAACCTTAACAAAACCAAATTTGGCTAGCTCAGACGATGATGAGTGATCATGCTTGGATCCATCTCTCAATACTGCAAGGTTGTGACGAATGCATGAGGGGGCCCATTGAGAAACAACCAAGTTTTCATAGGAAGAGTACCATGAAGCCTCGGAGGAATTGCAAGAACCAGTAGAGCTAGGATGTTGTCCACGAAAGAGAGTGAAGTGGCAAACAAAATCTGGCCAGACACGATCACAAAGCCCATAGATAAAATCACCAACACGACTAGAAGCCACCGAAAAACGGAATCGTCATTCCGAAAGTTGATAAACTTTGAAACCCAAATGATCACCTCCAATACAAGATTGAAGGGCTAAACCCATAGATTCCTCAGTGAGAGCAAAAGAGGCCGAGGAGAACGATACCACCAGAAAAAATTGCTTGGCACCAGGGGAGGGAGAGAAATGAACCGATGAGCCAAACGTGTTACACACCTGCTTCTCCACGGCAATGCAGGGAGAGAAATCCCAATGCAGAAGGGCATCCATCTTGGTGATCTAGGCGCCTTGGAGGGGATGGCCGAGGTTGTGGTGGGGAGGGGGAAGGGTGGGAGAGGAGAGCCATTTGTCGGAGTTACTCTCGAGTTTTTCTGTATTTTTGAACTGTTGTAATGTTACCAAAAGTTGACAACTCGGGAAAGGTATTATGTGGATTCTGGCGGGAATGCTGAAATCCCCATAGTACCCGATCCAGGGGCGTCACATCTCATGTCGTCCGTTATCTCTCATGTAATTTATCCTAACACTGGCATCATTTCTCCCTTAGAGTAACTTCCATGGAACCTCTCCGATTTACAACATACTTGTTTCTGTGACATCGTATCGACATATAATTCATAAACCAACATCAACAACTTAATTCTCTAAATTAAGAGTTGGCAATGCTTAAGAATGTGACGCGTAAAGTCTCCATAACACATAGACATGTTCGGAAACTTATCGAACAACAACCAACAGCGGGACCATCGACGCCCATGATGGCTCCTGTGTCTTCACGAAGATCGAGGGAACCTTAAAAATTACTTCTGAACTTATTCTCTTAACTTCATGATACCAACGATAACACGAGGCGAGACTATGTGATCTAGTCTGATCAAACACTTTTATCATTACACATATAAAACTTGTTACACATATATTCCTATTTTCTCATCTATATCTCCGATGTGCTTGTGATAAATCACACATTGTCTGGCCAGACGATTGGTTGACATCGGTGATACTAAGAGGGCCGAAAGCATGCATCTCTCTATCGTCTAGGGGAGTTAAGTACTAGTCTTGAATGATCTCAGTTTGATTACACTTTCTACATTATGCACGAACATCAACATGATTATCCCAATGGCAGCAAGACGGTTAATGACATCCAAAGTATACTTTTCGATCGTGCGGTCACTACATATTCTCATAGTATATAAATTATAGCCAATGCCAACTTCATATGTAGCTTGCTAAATACAATGTAATTGTTTAGTCTCTTTTTGCAAGATCATATACTTGGGTCATTTCAGTACTATTGTTACCCTAGAAACAAACTTTTATGTTTTTCTAGACTCTTAAGTAACTCAATGATCAGGAAAACGTGATGATCTCACAAAATATAAGTTAATATCAGAGACACGATTAGAAACTCTTGTTTATTTGTGTCTTCACACCCGCACAAAGATTTTTTTTAAAAACTCACTTTTTAAGTGCTATAGCGGTTGTAACATGATAACATAAATTTAAATCTAAATTTGTAAATAAAATAATAACTGTATTGTCTCTAGGTCAGATGTCCAACATAAGCAAACCAAGATTGTTCGAAGCCCTACAGCATGGCAGGTTACCTTTGTTCTTCTTCACTGAAACCAACATAGATCAAGCAAATTTTGAGGAGGGAGGGAGGGAGGGAGGGAGGGAGGGAGGGAGGGAGGGAGAGAGAGAGAGAGAGAGAGAGAGAGAGAGAGAGAGAGAGAGAGAGAGCACCTAACATTTAACAATACAACTCTTATCGGGCACTAGTGAAATTGTACCATAAAATACCTCCTTCAGAAAATGTAAACACATGGGAATTAAATTATTTGCACCCAAAAGAGACATAAAATTAATACAAACGAAAATGTAATTAAGTTGATGAATACCCCAAATACAATGATCATAATGATCAAACGTGAGGAAATTTATTACAGTACAAACTTCGAATATTAAAGGGAAACAGCGAAATTTATAGTAGCTTACAAAGGGAAATGAATACCACAAATACAATGATCAAACGTCAGGAAAGGCCCACTGCCTAGCACCACGCTAGTCTATGGGAGAAAACCATCTCACAATGCAAATTATTACACATCCCATGAATATCTGAATTCGGAGACGATGCACAAAGAAAACATTAACACAAACTGTGGCTTCTATTCAACTCTCAGCGAGGTTTGACTTTGGAAGGCATTTTTCCGTCCTTTTTGGTTGCAAACGGAAGATGGCGAGGATTGGTCAACGTCTGCTCGAGGGCTCCATTGGGGTTTGCTGGATCAGTCGACGGTGTGGCGTGGAGGGCGTTGGGTTGTCGACGAGGATTGGTCGTCGTCTGCTCGAGGGCTCCATTGGGGTTTGCTGGGTCAGTCGACGGTGTGGCGTGGAGGGTGCTGGGTTGTTTTGCTTCAGCACATGGCTGGCTGTTAGCGCTGGGTGCATCCCCTGTTGGATTCACCACTTGCTTACCCTGTGCCGTGGTTACCCTGGTCTTATTAGCACTTGCATCCTTGTCACCTTTTTCAGCCATGCTAAAAAACAAGTAAATTCACTAATGTCAGTTTGCGATACACGCATGAAGACACACAGCTGAACGCGTACTTGTCTTACTGCGTGAATAAGAGTTTACATTTTTTTGATAAAGGGAAGTATATTGATATCGTGGAGATACAAATTACACCCGGCCTCTGCAACAACGCAATAACCATAGTCATTACGGATGCACACAGCCGAAAGACAATAAAAAGAAGAAATAAAAAGAAAAGTCCCGCTACAGAGTTACAGTCCTCGCGGTAACCGCACAACCACCACCTAAACAACAGCTGATGTCCATCTCTTCGAAAACAACGTCTCCAAAAAGAACGGTGCCAGGCACAACCAATTAAGGCCAGACCTTGGGTTTTCACCCTGAAGATAATCCTCGCTCTCAAAACAACGGCTCCAAAAAGACCAGTGCCAGGCACAACCAATTAAGGTCAGACCTTAGGTTTTCACCCTGAAAGGTAGGACTTTGGACTTCACGCATGTTGTCGCCCCCTCTTACACACGGCTGCCACGAATCTTGTAACTCCAAGCCAGTTCCCCATCGATGCAAAGACTCCGAACACCGTTACTAGTCCTCCAATCTCACCTTCGATGACTGAGCATTGTGACCGAATTCCACCGATCCAGCAATCTCCAGGCGTCGCCCATGGGAGTTCGCCGGTGGAGCCTTTCGGGTCGACACCCCGGCTTGATCAAAGAGAACCTACATTAGGATCTTCATCTTCGCGCAATGGGAAACCCAAGGACCACCTCCTTTATTTTGATGTCTTGCAGTCCCGACGCTGCGAAACGACTCCTAGCAGGGACATTTGCGGAAGGGGAAAGATCTCCTGGATTCCGCATCCGCTGCCACCGGGAGCTCTGCCGCCGGAGGTCCCTAGCACCACCGCATCCCGCCACCAAGGACAGAGGAGGCCGCGCCGCCCAGGAGCCAAGCCGATGGCGCCACCGCCGCCAAAACGCCGAGCCGCCTGTGCACTCCGCCGCCGAGCTCAAGTGGCGAACCCCGCCGCCTAGCAGCAGGTCGTGCCGCCACCGGAGCCTAGTACGCGGACACCCCGCCGCCAACCGCCACCAGACCCACGCCCACCCCTGCGGGACCGTCCCGCTCAAGGCCGTCGACGGAGCCGCTCGAGGGGCGCTGCAGGCTTGGGTGACGAAGAGGCTAGAGGGACACCGGCCGTTGAGCCTCGAGAGGATGCCGTGCTCCTATGATCTGACGGCCGCCATCATGTGTCACCGGCCTTACGATCCGGCCGCCGCCGTGCTGTCGCCGGCCTCACGATCTGGCCGCCACGGCCCGCGTCACGGACTCCGAATCTAGCAGGTTTACTGCTCCACGCCTGTGTCGGCCTCCTGATCTATGAGGTTTCATGCCTTCCGATCTAGAAGCTGAGCCGGATGCATCCTGAGTTCCTGGCTGCCGATCTGGACGCACATCAACAACAACGACCATGGGGCTGGATGTATCCTGCTCATGCACATGCAGATGCACTAATGCACGCGGCACAACAACCATAGGCTGTTCGTACAGATGCACTAATGAATCGTGGATCGCCGGCGGCCGGAAAACAATCCCGATGCAGATTTTCGGTGGAGACTGCGAGGCTTATTTAGGAGATAAAATGCAGAAGCATCCCGCCGCCGCCGTCCGCCGTCGGACGGCCTCCTCCGGCGGCGACGGGAGAGTGAGGACGGGGAGAGGTGGCCGGCGGCTGGGGCGATTATAAGAGTTTACATGCTTACACGGCTCAAGAAAAAGAGTTTTTCCGCTGTTCATAAGCTGGATCCACGCACCATTGTACAGATTGTGGAGTACCATGTAACCGAGTCGCTGAAACTCCGCTATCGTGTAAGAACTAGTCAGTCTATGGAGTTCAGCTGCTAGTGTAGATTGTTCTTGGTTGGCCAAAAATCATTGGTTTCGCAAGCAACAAGAGTCGCAGCAGTACTGCCAGAGCGCGCTCGGAAGCGCGAGTGCACTGACAGCCGTTGACGGCAATAGGCTTTGGCCAGATTTTTCTAATTGTGTTCTCGTCACTTAAGATATATGTGACTCCGTCCTGTATTTCTGAAGAGCTGCCTGTCTGCTCTAACGAGAAGATTATGAACCACAAAATAATAAAAAAAATTAGCCCAAAATAATACAGTTTCCAATTTTTCCTTTTTTGCTTGTAAAGTTGACTGTCACAATTCAGACAAAGTACGGTTAATTTCAGTAGTTATCTCAGAGATCGCAGATTATTCCCGAAAAGACGACTGGTGTTCTTCTTCTATATTCATCCCATAAAATATTAATCATTACGGCCAGAAAAAAATTGCTATAAATTTTTCGACAAATGACGTACTCATTTTTTAACTCATAAATTTACATCAAAGACATACAATCCAATAGAGCTTACACCCGGACTCTTCTGTATATAGCACGTGAAAGACTCGTAAAACGAGTAACATGATGGAGAAAAAAATACAGTTAAACAACGAGCCTTTGATCCATCCTTTGTATTTTGTAGCCATCCTATGAATTAATTAGACGTATTTAACCCAGAAATAGTTTACATATATATGAATGTTTTAGGCCAAAAAATATAGTTATATTTAACACAGTTATTGTGTTCAAAGTTGAAGGCTCCAACATATTATTCAGTTTTCAATTTAATTTAGGTATTTCACTTTTGCAAATTTGATTGGCATTCAAAACCCAAACAATTAGTGAACCCAAAATTACCTATTTTTCTAACCGAAACAACATCCGGTTTAAGACCGCCAATCGAATACACATCCTTTTGCACAGAAAGGTTAAGCTACAGTAATTTAAACTCGAGATAGAAGAAAACATCAAAGTGAAACTTAACTCGAAAATACGAAAAAGTTGACTCGGAATCAGACTTCACCTTGATGCATAGATGCACACAGGGGGTCCGATGGACGGAGCTCGGGGATTGGGGTGGTTACGTCCTGTACGTGTGTGTGGAGGAAGTACATATGGATGGAGGGTTTAAATAGGAGAAGATGAGATGGTGGCAACCGAAACTGCCGGGGAAAAACATACAGAGGCAAACCCCGCGACCTCTTCTAAGGTGGTTGCTCATCACCATCTCGACCAATGTATATTGGCTTTGGTCACCAACACGGCAGCCCCTGCATTACCAATCAGAAAATTTACAACTTTTGTATCGTAAAATTATGTGGTATGTGACGCAAGTATGAAATGATTATATGTACAATTGTACATGGTACAACTATAATGGTCGATAGATATACTTGAGGACTAGAATCATGGAGTTGACATTCCCTCTCATTCTAGCTAGCATAGAGACCCGCAGCAAAAAAACAAGATGTCTCCTTCATGGATTGTGTAATTAAGAATGATATTGCGGGCAATCAAATAATTTTTGCCGTTAATTAATGTAATCCCGGCGCTGGTGGGCATTGAGATATACTTGATGGTGGGCATTGAGCTATTGGCAACTGGTGGCATGTTTTGTATCGGCGAACACCTCCTCATACTGCCACCGCGTTTGCCCACCTCTACGGCCAAGTGGCACCACACATCGCCGATCAGGATGGCATAGCCATGCGTGAGTGAGGACAAGCTCCCATTTGGAACCCCCCCTCTCTCCCTCAGCTATAGTGCCCGTTGAGAGTCCACCGTCGCCATAGCCTAGATCCGGCCATCCCGGCGCTAGCGCTCGCGCTGGCTGCTGCGGTGATGAAGTAGGGTGCCGGCCCCGCCTGTACAGCAGTAGTTTAGATCCCCTAGTTAGCTGTTTGCTTCTGTTTTCGAGCGTTGGCTTCTTGCCGTTCGGGATTTCCTCGCAGGTGACTCCGGCCCGAGCCTGCGGGGTGTTGCCGCTGCTGATCTCTGGTCTCAGGCTCTCATGGTTGGAGCTGGATCTTGTGGAGACGGCGGCGGGATCCCTTTTCTCGCATAAGGTCGAAGGAGGTCCTCTGGTTCTGGAGCGGCCTCGGTTCTACTCGGCGAATCCTGAAGATGAAGCTGCTGTTCTTCTGCTGGCCGGCCGTGGCGGCGAGGAGCGGATGGATGAAGCGGCTGCTACTTCAAGCTTTGACGACAGGGACTTGGTTCTTCGCTGCATCGACGAGCTAATCACGTGAAGCATAGATTGCTTCCGCGTTTCAAGGCCAGGAGGGTGGCCTTTCTTCAACCTCCGTTCTGGAGGCCTACCGAGCAAGTCGCTAGGGCTCGACGTCGCTCTAAGTGCAAGTGGTTCGTCCCCGTACTTGGATCGACTGCTGGCGGCTCTGCTCTATCGCTGGTCTGGGAGAGTTTCGAGCACACTGGGCTCCGTTCTCGGCGCGACGCGCTTGGAGGACGCCGGCGATGAGGTGGTGGAGAAGACTTTGGACCCGATTTCTTTTCTATCTTTGTTTCAGGGTCTTCATTGTAACTTTCCAGTCCTTCCTTCGAAGTCAAGGGTCTATAGTGCAAGACTTGTAAAGGATCTGGATGTAATTCGTGCCCACCACGTGTAATGGAACTGCAGCTCTGGGTCTTCGACTCCCTCTTTGTTCAAAAAAAAAAAAGCGTGAGTGAGAAAATAAGCCTACCACAACTTACGGATTACATACGGATACAATGCATACATTTGCAGTTGGGCCATACAGATTCCTAGAGGGCTTCATACAGCTTAATTAGTCATTAATTTATAAGGGACATGGTGATCTTTGTCTCAAAAAATGTGCATAGTGATCCCAGCTGTTGCAAAGAGTGATCACCTCCATTTCTAAAAAAAAAGAGTGATCACCTAGGGTTAAATAGAAGCCAACTGTATGTCGTCAAAGTCCATGTATATGCGGAAATGCAACTCTGGGAGATTTGTTCTAATATTTAGCACCGGAATCCCCCCCCCCCCCCCCCCCCCCCCCCCCCCCCCCCCCCCCCCCCCCCCCCCCCCCCCCCCCCGTTCAGAGAATGCATATTGTCAAGTCCTCACCATTGTTAACAGGGAAACATAATCTGTCCTGGAGATATTTCTTAGCTTAGCTTTAGCAAAAATGCATTGCGCTACAGAATACAATACATATTCCATGAAAAATAACACATGTATAGGTTGAAGAGAACAATTGAAAGAACCAACCCTAGATCCAGAACAAGAAAATAATTTTCGGAATAAGATGAAATTGATGGAACAAAAAAATCATACTGTAATAAAAGGAGACTAGATTAACAACACGCTGAGGTAACAAAAAAATGGTATCCTATATGGGTTCCTTTGTTCCTGCCGGAGGCTGCTTTTGGTGGTGACTGGCGAGAGTGGAGAAATGATATATGATCATGGTTAGTGCCTATATGGTTGTTTTTATAGGGGGGCTAATTCATATTTTTCAAGTGCGTGGTCTTTTCTTCGAATCAACCACAACTTCTGTTGGATGCAGAATGGACGTCGTCCCAGATTCAAACTTTTTTTTAGAAATTAGAGCCTCTGCCCCGACCTCTGCATCAAAGAGATGCACACAGCCAGATTTTATTCAATAATAAAAACATCCAAATTGTGCGAAAATACAGTTCACGGATCACTCAAGGTGGTAACAAAGAAAAGCCACTCAAAAATAATTAAAACAAGACTATGCATCAATCTGTCCTGTATTAAACCACCCACCCGGTTGTATATAGCCCGACGACCGCCAACAGCCGGGCACAACCTGAATCCATAATTCCTCGCTAGTCGGCAGAGAGGAGAAAGGACCAAGTCTGAATAGAATAAACCGCCTTGTTTACAACCTGAAAAAAATGGACATGATTTCGTTTGTTAAAACCGACATCATTTCGGCTGTTACAAATTGCCCATAGGAAAGCATCAACACCAATTCAAATGCGTGCCTTAGTTTTCCTATCTATGCCATTTAGCCCGGTACCAAACATATTCGCTATGCTGATTGGTTGATAAATAAAGTGAACAAGACGCCAATTATCACGAGCAAAGGGAAAGATATAAATAAATGGTCTACTGATTTATCTGTATCGCAGAAAACACTTTTTTTACATCCGTTCCAATTTCTTTTAATCAAATTATCATTAGTTAAAATGACCTTTCTATTGAGGAACCACAAGAATATCTTAATCTTTAACGGAGCTTTTAGGTTCCACAAATATTTTCGCAAAAAACTTGTGGAGCCATGCATCAAATCATCATAGTACGATTTGGCGGAAAACGACCAATCAACAATTAAGTTCCATCGGAAAGAACCATCCTCATTAGTGAGAGATACCCCCACCAACCTCTCCCCAAAATGCAACTAGTAACCCATCCTCTATCCCATAATACTTCTTCTAAACAGAATGTTCAAAGGGTTATGAGCTAAAACATCATCCACCGCTACGTTTTTATACGATACAATGATGAGTAGGATTGTGATAACGGTTCATCATCCAGCCATGTGTCCTCCCAATTATGAACTTGATGTCCATTACCCAGAGAAAAAATGTCCATGCGAAAAGAATTCCTTCTTGACCCTCATAAGCCCTTTCCAAATAGGAGAATCGGATGGTTTTGCATCACCTTGAGATAATGTTTTATTCCCCGAATATTTGTTAAAAAGCAACTCTTGCCAAACCCCCGTCTCATTCAATAATTTAATCAACCATTTACTTAATAAACACTTATTTTTATATTTCTCAAACCTCAATACCCAATCCTCCTTGGTCTTTCGGACGACAGACAATATTCCACTTCGCTAAACGATATTTTCTCTTCTTGACCTCACTTTGCCAATAAAATCTCGAGCAGTAGTAATCTAATATTTTCCTAACCCCGATAAGAATTTCGAAAAAGGATAGTAAGAACATCGGTAAACTTGTGAGGACGGAGTTTATTAGGTTGAGGCCATCCCCATACGATAATAACTTACCCGCCCAAGAACTTAATTTCCTGTCAAACCGTTCCTCGACCGGTTTCCACTCCTTGTTTAACAACTTTCTATAATGAATCGGGATCCCAAGATATTTAAAAGGTAAACTTCCTACCTCACAACCGAAGTAATGACGGTAGTCATCTTGTTCATCCCTAGCCTTCCCAAAGAAATAGATCTCGCTTTTATGAAAATTTATCTTAAGACTCGAAATTTACTCAAACACCGCAAGAATGAGTTTCATATTCAAGGCCTTTTGTAAGTCATGCTCTAGGAATAAAATTGTATCGTCAGCATACTGAAGAATTTTACACCTCTTTCGACAAGGTGTGGTATCAGTCCTCCTACTTGACCATCCTCCTTTGATCGATCAATAAGGATAGCCAACATATCTGCCACGAGATTAAAAAGGATGGGGGATAGTGGATCTCCCTATCTTAAACCGTTTAACGTTTGAAAATACTGACCAATGTCATCATTCACTTTAATGCCAACACTACCGCCCTGAAAAAACATGCGATCCAATTACACCACTTGGGAGAAAAACCTTTCATCCCTAACACTTGTAGAACGACCAATTAACCTTATCATAAGCCTTCTTAAAATCAATTTTAAAAAGAACTCCATCCATGCGCTTCCTCTTTAGTTCATGAATCGTTTCATGCAAAACTATAACCCCTTCCAGAATATTTCTACCGGGTAAAAATGTTGTGAGTCGAATCACCCTACTCGCAATAGAGGTTACCCGAGTAGTTCCCACTTTAGTGAATACCTTAAAACTGACATTAAGAAGGCAAATTGGTCTATATTGCTCGATACGACTCGCATCTCCTTTTTAGGTAGCAATGTAATGATCCTAAAATTGATCTTAAATAGTGGTAAATCGCCATTATGAAGCTGAGCAAACATGGTCATCAAATCCCCTTTGATAACATCCCAGATACGTTTTTAAAACTCAGCAGGGAACCCGTCTAGGCCTAGAGCTTTATTATGTTCCATCTGAGAAATTGCTTCTAGCACCTCCTTTTCCGAAAACGGAGATGTAAGAATAATACTCTCCTCGACAGAAATCTGGGCCATATCATCCTTCATGTTCTCACCTAACGAAACAAAACTCGGTGCCGGTGCCCTAAATAATTTTTTATAATATTTAGAGATGAAAACCCCCAATTTGCTTCTGCTACAACTGTACCCTCATCCTGTTCTAACTGAATAATTCTTTTTGTTTTCCCTATGTTTCCCATTTGCAATCAAATGGGAATATTTCGTATTACTTTCACCTTCTTGTATGTATTTCACTTTTGCTCTGTGCGCCCATTTAGACTCTTGGTCTCGTTTTAATTTTGCTAAAGACTCATCTGCCTCCTTTTTCGCGGCCCGCTCAGGCACACTCAAAGGATAACATTCCTCTTTAATACCGAGTTCGTCTATGAGAAGCACTAATTTATGCGGATGTGCCATGACAAATGAGGTTACAACTCTATACTGAAAACAGACATTCAAAGATCAAGTCTGGGAACCTGACTCACGGTTTTTTCTCATTTGAAACTCTAGCGACCTCGTATGGAAGTTTGGCAGGTGTCATCGACACATAGGTGTGGCCAGCACCATCACCATCATAGTTTTTGACGCAAAGCAATCGACACATAGGTATGCAAGAGCAGCAGGCCGACCAAGCTCGGCATTACCGATGGGCAAAGCAACTTGTTGTTATATTATTTCATTTGAAAATAGTTTTTGACGCAAGGTGGGGTAAGTGGAATGTAGAAGTCTCACTAAAAGTTATATACTCAGGGAGCTGCGATCAAGGACGACCGAGCACAGCAACTAGCGGGCTTCATCTCCAGGCACACGCTATCCACATCTCCAGGCACAGCATGTGAGCCTTTGAATATCTCAGTTGAACCCTAAATTATGTGGGCGGCACGAGAGCTACATGACGTTGCTCGTTGTGCAATGGAATTCAAAAACATGAGGCTGCAGTTGTGAGCTTGACGCGCAACCACTCTACATTATTAATTACGGGCAGAGGAGCTGACTTAGTAATGATTGGACGATGTTAGTGACGTCCTTAGCGTACGTACGTTCTTATTCAAGATTATATCAGAATTTCAGGGATTCGAGTCGTGGTCTCTCGGAAGATGCATATTCTAATACGACAAACGACGACACGCTAGCTGTTGCAAACTTTTCAAATTGTATACTTGCGTGGTAGTTGAAACTGGCCTTGCAAAGTACATTCTAATCAGTTAAGAGAGCATTTTGAACATATCAAGATGCATTAATTTACGTCTACAGCCTTCATCATGATAACTACGGGTTTTTTAAACAATTCACTAGTAGAAAACAGGGCATTGAGACAACCACAATGGAACCGGATGTGATACAAACCGGTTCTAACGGGTCTGTCCCCTGGGCCCCCTCCATGCAGCAAAAGGCCGCAAGGCCATTAGGACCGGTTTGTGGCCTTGGGGGCCATTTGCTGCAGGGAGGGGGGCCCAGGGGACAGACCCTTTAGAACCGGTTTGTATCACCAACCGGTTCTAAATGTTTTCTCATTTTTTGCAGCAACTGCCGGTCCCGCTGTCAGAACCTTTAGAACCGGTTTGTAACACAAACCGGTCCTAAAGCCCTCCCCTAAACCCTACATACCACCCCGAGTTCAGCTCCATTTTTTCCAGGTCGAGCTCAACTCCATTTTTGCTCTCTCCTTCGTCTTGTGAGGTCTAATCCATCGCCATTTTTCTCCACCATTTGTCAAGATTGTTGGTACCCATCGGTTCTACGGTTAGCATCAACATTCCCTCTTCCGGCATTGCAAGTTTTGCTCGTTTTCTTGCTCATTTCATTTTTGTTGTGCTAGCTAGGTGTTTGATGAAATGTCTAAGCTAGAATTTGTTATTCATTTTGTTATGTATACAAATTGATGCAATTTAAGCTCAAAATTAATTATGATTTATGGTTTTTTTAGTGTCGCGCGCCTTGTCCCCTTCCTCACTGCCGTCGATCGCCCCATCACCGACACAACCTTGGTGAGCCTATTGTTTTTATTTACCAAAACAAATTTTGATTTGTATGATTTACGTATTTACTTGTATATAATTTCTTATTGTGTAAGATTTTTTTTATATACATAGCGCCATGGTTTTGATATCCGTCCCCGTTGGCCCTCGTCCAGTCTATGATTCGGATGTGGTATATTATCTTTTTTCACTACATATTTTCATTTCCTAATTATACGACAATTACTTACGCCGACCAACTTGACATAGATATTTTTATCTAGGAGGTAGTGGAACCGGAAATGCCAATCGACCCTATTGTTGAGAAGTTATACTTAGTTGAACAAGAAAATGTTGGCTTGAAAGAAAGATTGAAAAAACTGAAGAAAGGTTGGAAAAAACTGAAAGAGAGAAGATGGCCTTGGAAAAGGTTCTTGCCGGTGTTGTCGATTGTCACAAGAGCGAGATGGACGCAATGCGCCTGAAGATTAGAAAGATTAGGAAATATGCAATTAGTAAAGAGGCTTGGTATCATTATGTCGTCGGGTCAATTGTTACCTTTTTTGCGATTTTGATCGCATTTGTTGTTGTTTTTAAATGCATTAATTAGAGAGAGTTTTCATGAATGGTTTCAGTGTGTATTTTTATGAGAACTATATATGTATGGTCACTATACGCTAGTTTGGTATTAACGTGTGATGAACTTTTTGTATTAATTAATTAATTTAGTCATGATGATTTTGCATAATGGTTGTTGATAAATTTATATAATGCAGATGAACCGGCAATGGATGTACAGTGATCGACGTCGTCCCGAATTCCTTAATGGCATGCATAGTTTTCTCAATGTGGCTGAGAAAAACAGGCAGAATGGATTTATTTTTTGTCCATGTAAAAAATGCCAGAATAAGAGGAATTTCCCTAGCTCAAGAACCATACACAACCACCTGTTGCAAGAAGGCTTCATGCCCAGTTATTTTTGTTGGACCAAGCATGGAGAAAGAGGGGTTGTAATCGAAGACAATGAAGAAGAAGAGGATAATGATAATTATCCTATGTTCGGTGAATACGGTGATACTAAAATGGGGGAAGACGAGCCTGAACTTGAGGACATTGTTGATGAGTGTTATGATGATCTTCGTCAGGTCATTCGTGAAGAACAGATAAACTGCGCAAGTGAAAACGAGAGGTTGAAGTTGGAGCGCATGTTAGAAGACCACAAAAAATTGTTGTACCCAAATTGCGAAGATGGCCAGAAAAAACTGGGCTCCACCCTGGAATTGCTGCAATGGAAGGCAGAGAATGGATTATCTGACAAGGGATTTGAAAAGCTGCTGAAAATAATGAAGAAGATGCTTCCAAGAGATAACGTGCTGCCCTGCAGTACATACAAAGCAAAGAAGGTTGTCTGCCCTCTAGGATTGGAAGTGCATAAGATACATGCATGCATCAATGACTGCATCCTCTACCGCGGCCAGCACGAGAATTTAAATGCCTGCCCGGTATGCGGTGCGTTTCGGTATAAGATCAGACGAGATGACCCTGTGGTGATGTTGAGGGCGACGATCGCCCCAGGAAGAGGGTTCCTGCCAAGGTGATGTGGCATGCTCCTATAATACCACGGTTGAAACGTTTGTTCCGAAACAAAGAGCATGCCAAGTTGCTGCGATGGCACAAAGATGACGTAAGGAAGACGATATGCTGAGACACCCCGCTGATGGGTCGTAGTGGAGAAACATCGACGATAAGTACGAGGACTTTGCACGTGACGCAAGAAACTTAAGGTTTGGTCTGAGTACAGATGGCCTGAATCCGTTTCGGGAGCAGAGTAGCAGTCATGGCACCTGGCCCGTGACTCTATGTATCTATAACCTTCCTCCTTGGTTATGTATGAAGCGTAAGTTCATTATGATGCCGGTGCTTATCCCAGCCCGTCGCAACCCGGCAACAACATTGATGTGTACATGAGGCCACTAGTTGATGAACTTTTAGAGTTGTGGGCTGACGAAGGTGTACGTGTATGGGACGAGTACAAACAAGAGGAATTTGACCTACGAGGGTTGCTGTTTGTAACCATCAATGATTGGCCCGCTCTTAGTAACATCTCAGGACAGTCAAACAAGGGATACAGCGCATGCACACACTGTTTAGGCGATACTGAAAGTATACATATAGGCAAGAATGTGTACCCGGGGCATCGTCGATTTCTTCCAGACAGGCATCCCGTAAGAAAGAAAGGAAAGCATTTCAAAGGCGAGGCAGATACACGGAGGAAGACAACCCTCCCTAAAGGTACTGATATATATGACATGGTTAAAGATATAAAAGTAATCTTTGGTAAGGGTCCTGGCGCACAATCTGTTCCAAATGACGCCGACAACCACGTAGCCATGTGGAAGAAGAAATCTATATTCTGGGAACTACCCTATTGGCAATTCCTAGAGGTTCGCTCTGCGATCGACGTGATGCACGTGACGAAAAATATTTGCGTGAACTTGCTAAACTTATTGGGCGTGCATGGGAAGAAGTCGAGAGATACACCAAAAGCACGGCTGCACCACCAATGTATGCACGAACGAGACGACCTGATGAATCCAGAGAATTTCAAAGGTCCTGCCAGCTACGCTCTTACCAAGGAAGAGAAGGAGATCTTTTTCCAAGTCCTGAGTAGTATCAAGGTCCCGTCTGGATACTCGTCGAACATAAAAGGAATACTAAACCTGGAAGAGAAAAAGTTCCAAAACCTTAAGTCTCATGACTGCCACGTGATCATGACCTAGTTACTTCCGATTGCATTGAGGGGGCTTCTGCCAGAAAACGTGCGAGTACCCATTGTGAAGCTATGTGCATTCCTCAATGCAATTTCTCAGAAGGCAGTCGATCCAGCTACTCTACCAAGTTTAGAGAAGGACGTGGTCCAATGTCTTGTCAGCTTCGAGTTGGTGTTCCCACCAACCTTCTTCAATATTATGACGCACCTCATAGTTCACCTAGTCCAAGAGATTTCCGTTCTCGGTCCTGTATTCTTACACAATATGTTCCCCTTTGAGGTGTTTCTTAACCGTTGGATCAAAACCCTAGCTCAACACTTTGTGAGCCAGAGGAACCTATATATAGCCCAGCTTCATACACCGGTCAGTTCATCTCCCAAATACAAAACATCCGGATTCGCCAGCATACGTCCTGCCGTGCATTTGGTATGCATATATGCACTCAGTAGCCACGGCAGGGTTGTATACTGGCGATACCGATTGTTTTGTTCTACACCCCCCTTTAAGGTTTGATACATCATATATTCAGTTCATCGAGCAAATACAAAACATCCGGATTCGCCGTCATATGTCCAGCCGTGCATTTGGTATGCATATATGCACCCAGTAGCTAGCCACGGTTGGGCTGTATGACGGCGATACCGTCTGTTTTGTTCTACACCCCCCTTTAAGGTTTTTGATACATCATATATTCAGTTCATCGAGTAAATACAAAACATCCGGATTCGCCATCATACGTCCAACCGTGCATTCGGTATGCATATATGCACCCAGTAGCCACGGTTGGGCTGTATGATGGTGATACCGTTTGTTTTGTTCTACACCCCCCTTTGGAAACAGAAAGAAGAAAAAAAGAAATGTGCGCCCCCCTGTACATGCCTTTAGTACCGGTTGACGTTAACAACCGGTGCTAAAGACCCTTTAGCACCGGTTGCCGTTAATAGCAACCGGTACCAAGAAAGGCAAGAGTAAGATTGTGACGACCGGTTTTAAAAAGTGAGAAACAAAGTAGCAGCGGGCTAGTATACCAATCGCTAAATCAATCGACCAAATACAAAACCCCACTTTAAGGTTTGATACATCATACATTCAGTAATCCAGCAAATACAAAACATCCGGATTCGCCATCATACGTCCTGCCGTGCAATTGGTATGCATATTGCACCCAGTAGAAACGGTGGGCTGTTTGATGGCGATACCGATTGTTGTGTTAGGGTGGAGCGTGGCGCGGGAGTTGACGCGTGGCGCGGGAGTTGACGTGTGGCGCGGGAGTTCACGCGTGGCGCGGGAGTTGTGACGCGTGGCCAGGAGGGCGCGGTATAAACTGTCGCGCCTCGAGCGCGTCTTCTCCTCTCCACGCGCCCACTCCTCTCCACGCACCGTCGCGCTTCCACCATGCCTCCGAGGAGAAACAGCACCACCGGCTTCCGCGGCGTCCGAGCACGGCAGAACGGAATGTTCGGCGCAGATATCCGCTGGGGGGACGACCGCATCCCCCTCGGCTCCTTTGCGACGGCGGCGGAGGCCGCCCGCGCCTGGGACGCGGCGGCCTGGCGCCTCAACCGCCCGCGGTCGCTGATGAACTTCAACGACTGCCACACCGTCTGGGAAGCGGAGGCCAGGGTGCCAAAGCCGCAGATCGTCACTGCCGCCGACCACCTCCACCTCCGCCACCGCGCGTTTCAGGGCCTAGTCGACGCCATGGAAGACCGCGTCGTCCGCGAGTATTACCGGAACAACCCGGGGGAGGAGAGCGCCGACGAGGAGCTCTGGAAGACCCGCGCGGCTGAGCGGGCGGAGCGCCGCCTCGAACGCCACCTCGCGTTAGATGCCGCTCGGGAGGCGAGGACGAATGCGCTGCAAGAGCTTTGTCGGGCCGACCACGCCGGCGAAGTCTGGGCCTCCGACGATCCGAGGTGGGGGCCTATCTCGGACATACCATCATGCACCTCCGACGACGACGAGGAGGTAACCGACGAGTTCGACAACAACGATGACCCGGAGGAGGTCAGCGACGAGTTCTCCGACGACGACGACGAGGAGTAGTGTTCGTCTGTTTTCTCTTTTTTAATAAAAGAATTTGTATTCCGGCGCGTCTATTTTCTTTTTTTAATAAAAGTAACCTTCTGTTTTCCATGTTTCCATGTTTTATAAATCAATGTAAAAGAAAACAAGAAAGTGAAACAAAAAAGAAAAATAAAAGAAGAAAAATCTACATGTATGGTATCTCGCTAAATCAATCTATATATATGTATCCACGATATATATGCTCGATGTATCACTTGCGCTCTCACTTCTCGTTGCCTTACTCATTACCCACGCTAACTTACCACAGGCGCATAAACTCCAAAATGCGCCTGGGGTAACTTTACCGCAAACGCACAGTGGGCAAATGCGCCTGGGATAAGAGCAGTACCGCAGGCGCACAGTGGGCAAATGCGCCTGGGATAAGAGCAGTACCGCAGGCGCATATGGTGTAGTGTGCGCCTGGGGTAAGTGATCAGATTTTTCCCATTCTCCACCATATTTTATATCTTTGTTTATGATTTTAGAAATCAACTACCAAGTTATAGGATGTATTCCCATATTGTTTGTTGACTAAAATGTTCTGTTTTGGTGAACAGATATATAGAAACGGTATTTTTTCTGTATTGTTTTCTTGATGTGTTTTTATTTGTTTTCTTGATGTATTTTTGTTTGTTTGTTTTGAAATGTGTGTTTGACATAATATAGAAATAGTATAGCTGGGAATTAATATAGAAATAATATCCATTACATAATAATATATCGATTATATACTAATATATCCATTACATGCATATATCGAACGCAAGATGCGATACACAAACAACATCTACTCGAGCTCCGTCGAGTAGATGCGGAACAACTCGTAGGAAACGTATGCATCTATGGCTGCATAGTTGATGTTGGTCCGGTCCAGTGGGGTCTTCGCCCAATACCTATGATTCTTGGAGGGGAAACCAGACTTCATGGTTTCGTAGCCCTCGTGGATGAAGGCAGTTGCCATCGGAGCCATCCCGGTCTTGGGCCCGGGCAACTCATCGAAATGGATAAGGTCCTGAAGATCAATGTAGTGATCTTCAGGTATCACAATACCCAAGCGCATCAACTTTTCACGGTCTTGAGTGATGTCAACGCTGCAGAAGTCATACCCCTTGTTGACAAGAAAATTAACAAGTGCCAGAGAATGCTTTGAACTACTGCAACAACAAAAATTTGATACATGTGAGATATGTTGCAACACATTTATTCTTCAGATGCAACAAACAAATCGAAAATGCAAGGTTGTACGTGTGCGTTACCTTGACTATTGGAAGACCAAAACGGCCTCCTTGAACGCAATCTGGATGACGGCAACATCCCGTTGATCCGCCGTATACTCTAGATCAAGCCCGAAGAACCGGTGTTCATCGGGAGAGGAGAAATAGAGATCGGTCAAATGCTCAAGAGCACCGGGGAGCCTCTCGCAATTGTCGGTGTAGCACACGTCGAGACTCTTGCCGCATGGTGTGGACACACCATATCTCTTCCAAACTTCAGCCATGGTGCTTGGTGGAGGAAGATCGAAGAGAGGAAGAAGAGAAGACTAGAGGAAGAAGAGAAGACAGAGAAGAAACAGAGAGACTCGATCGGGCCGGTGCGCACTGTAGCAATAAAACCGCCGCGCGGGAGGCGAGCAGTTTGTACATTGACCCTTTAGCACCGGTTGTTAACACAAACCGGTGCTAAAGGACGTACAGGACGTGCAGTCTGAAAGCGAGGCGGACGGCGACGAGGCGGATGGAGGCGCGGCCGGAGCAGGGCTTCGCCGTACGTGCGAAGGAGAGAAGACGCGCGAAAGAAGAATGAGCGAAAAATTTCACAAGTCCTGGAGATATCGCCCCACTACAGACCTTTAGCACCGGTTTGTGTTAACAACCGGTGCTAAAGACCCTTTCGCACCGGTTGTTAACACAAACCGGTGCTAAAGGTCTGTAGTGGGGCGATATCTCCAGGACTTGTGAAATTTTTCGCTCATTCTTCTTTCGCGCGTCTTCTCTCCTTCGCACGTACGGCGAAGCCCTGCTCCGGCCGCGCCTCCATCCGCCTCGTCGCCGTCCGCCTCGCCGCCCCGGACGCGCCCCAACGTCGCGCACTGCCCTCTGCCTCCGTCGCCGTCGCGGCCGCTGCCCTCTGCCTCCGTCGCCGTCGATCCCCCGCGGCCCCGCCTCCGTCGCGCCGTCGCCGTCCGCCTCCGTCGCCCCGCCTCCGCCTCTGCCGCCCCGCCTCCGTCCCGCCTCCGCCGCTCCGCCTCCGCCCCGTCGATCGCCTCTCGCCCCTCGCCGTCGCCCCGTCGCCCTCTGTACGCGTAGGTAAGATTTATTTTTGTTTTTACAATTTTGTTTAGTGTTAGAATTTTTAGAGTTAGTGTTAGAATTTTTAGAGTTAGTGTTAGTGTTAGTGTTAGAAATTTTTAGAGTTAGTGTTAGATTTTTTTTAGAGTTAGTGTTAGTGTTAGAAATTTTTAGAGTTAGTGTTAGATTTTTTTAGTGTTAGTGTTAGTGTTAGAAATTTTTAGAGTTAGTGTTAGATTTTTTTTAGTGCTTTAATTTGTTTTTACCATTTTGTTTAGTGTTAGAATTTTCGTGTTAGAATTTTGTGTTAGAAGTTAGTGTGTTAGAAAATTTCACTAAGTTAGTGTTAGAAAATTTCAGAAAGTTAGAATAATTTCACTAAGTTAAAAAAAATTCACTAAGTGAGAATAATTTCACTAAGTTAAAAAATTCACTAAGTTAGAATAATTTCACTAAGTTAGAATAATTTCACTAAGCTTCCGGCCATCGCCGGTCTGACCTGTCCTCTCTGGCACCACCGGCGTCTCGTCCACCTCGTCGTCTTCGCCCTACTCCTCCGTCGCCTGCGGGCCGGAGCCTTCACCATAGTCGCCACCGCCCTGCGCGAAGAACTCCCCGCTGTGCTCGAGGAAGCCCGGGCTCGCCGCCGCCGCCATCGAGCCGGACGCGATGATCTCCTCCATGTAGCCGCCGCCATCGAGCCCGGCGAGAATCGCACGGCGGTGGGACGGGGAAGCTGCGTAGCCCGGCGCGGCACCATACATCATCGGCGGGTGGTAGGGGAAGGTGAGGTTGGGGTTGAAACCTCCCAGGGAGTCTCCTTCGACGAACCAGGCAGGCGGCGGGTGCGGTGACATGCGTGGCGACGGCGATGGCGACTGCTTCCAGCCGGCGAACCTGGGGCCGAGAGGGCTCTTCCTCTTGGCGAGCGGCGCCGCGGCGGCGACCGGCGTAGGTGGCTCGTCCGGCGCGGTCTCCTCCTCCTCGTCCTCCAACTCGTCTTCCTCGGCGGCAGCCTGCTCCTCCGCCTGCAACTGCGCCATCAGCTGCCTCTGCCGCTGCGCTGCCTCCCTCCCCCGGCCCTTGATGTTGGCCGTTTCCAGGCGCGACCTCTCGGCGATCCACTCCTTGTTCGATATGCCGGGCGGCCGCTCCTTCGGCGCCCTCGGCTTGCGCGGTTTCTTGGCCGGTTCGGAGGCCGCGGGAATGGATACGGCGGTGGCGGCGGCGCGGGGACCTGTAAATCGGGCGGGAGCCATGGCGTCTAGATCTCGGGGGCGGGGGGAAATAGCGGGAATGGACCGGGGGGAGAGGTACATGTGGGGGGAAAGTGGAGGGAAGCGTCGAAAAAAGGGAGGGAAATCGTCTTCCGTCGCCGACACGCGTGGCCCACGCGCGCATTTCGCCGCGCCGGGTTCGGCCTGGGTTCGGCGGCGCCAAACGGCGCGAAAAATGGCGGAAAGCGGCGCTAAATCGGTTCCTGGGGGGCGACTGGTGCGAAACGGCGCGAAACGGCGCGAAAAACGCCTCTTGTGGGGGCTCTGGGGGGACGGCTGGAGATGCCCTAATAGATGGTACTGCTTGTTTTTCGCAGGTATGGCCTGTATTTCTTGGAAATACGCGGAAATTGTGTTGTTAATTCTCAACGCATTATCCACTTGCCTTTCTATTAATATCAAGATTCAGGCCCTGGTAGTAGTGGATATAAGAAGACGAAAGAAGAGCATAGTTTAATCTGGAGGCTCCGACAAACCATCGGCGTTAGATGCGCACAACGTTGCCGCTCTATATCAAATCTGAATTGGGTCTGCCCTCTAGATGGCTAGACCTAGTTCCCGAACTTGTAGTATACTGGCCGAGATCGTCCGCCGGTTTTTCCATCGACCTTCTTTGCTTCGTACTCACGGGCTCACAGCAACAATATCAACTACCTGGCATGTGGAGAGCGAAGACGGATTATTCGGCTTGGGTTGCCCTCTCCGACTATTCCCAAGGCTGTGAACAGGTGAAGCATGAGATTTAAAGGGTGCGGACTCGGCCGAAAGAGGAAAATTAATTTCATATAAGTTGAGTCTGTTATTATTGGGAGTATAAAAGCGCCGGGTGATAGTACATCGTGGGGAATAGGAAGAGAAAACGCACCACGATGTCTGTGTGAATCAGAAAATTGGTGGAGGGCATACGAGCAGTTGCTGGGTTAAGACCTTAATATACTAAGCGGCGCGGGGGACGCTCGGCGAGGTTGCCCATGGAGTTGCGGCCGGTGCTTTCGGTCCTATGGGCTGGGAAGCAGGGCGTGCAGCGATATGTGGCGTGGACTGCGCCTTTACAACGGTGGCGTCGAGGTTCTGCAGCAGGGCAGTGCAAAACAAAGGCCTTTTGTTGTTCCAAGTCCGTTGGGAAGGGAGTGGCACTCCGGATGAAAATCATGCCTGTCCTTTGACCGTGCCGATGACGACGGCGCTTGCAAGCGTCGTGCCCTTCTGGAGTCGTCGCCGAGGAGTGTGAGCTCTCTTGCCCAATCGGAGTGGTGTCTCCAGGTGAAAGCTCGTATCCGGTTCTGGATTGGCGATGACGGCGGCTTCGACGTCGTTTCTTTCTTGAAAGCATCGCTTTTGGAGACACAGTTTGGGTAAGCATATTGGTTTCAACGTTGTGTTCTTCTTGTTCTGCTGCTGCTCAAGGTTGAGCCACTGAGGCGCAATGTTTGATGTAGCCGGTCAATTCAAGGCGGTGCCTTTACCAGTTCTGTCGAAGTCCTGCCACCCACTCGCCAATTCTTTGGGCACTTAAGGGTGGAGGGTACGTCGACGAGGAGAGTTTCGAGGAAGGTGCCGGCTTCGGAGGTGACTGACGGTATTTGAGACGAGGCTTTGTGTGTTACCTTGGGCAAGGCCCTTATGCGTTGTTGTTGTTTTATGTGTGGTGGCTATTCTTCGGATTGGCGTTGTAAGACGAAAGGCGTTGTCTAGCCTCTTGGCTATTTCTTCTATGAAAACAATACACCCTTCCGTGGTGTATTCTTGAAAAAAAAAATTATGAATAATGTGTATAAAGAGAAAATTGCACATAAAAAAAATCAGTAACAAATTACGGCACATATACATAATATTTGAACATCAAAATGACCTCTAACATGGGCTTGGTGATGCGAAAAGTCGCTCCTGTATGCACCATCTATTTTAAATATTTTAAATCGTTTTCTCAATATTAAAAAATTCCGAGAAAATCAAAGAAGTTTACAATCGCGTACTCTGATAGCCGTGAGAAATTTCAACTTGAATTTTTTTTCCTGGCCTAAAAAGATGACAAATCCCGTCAGAAAGTGTTTTGTTTCCGTGTTCTGAAAAGACATTGCTTTGGGCCATAGGGAATCTCCACCGGCGACAACTTCTGTTGTATTACGCGCAGCTACCCCGACGGAAAATGGACAGTGCGGTATAGGTATACGCATGCATAACAAGGGTCGGACCTTTATCCATTAGAGGAACACTACAGGTTTGTGGAAGAGAGAACAAGAAATACATCATGCCAAGTGCTAATTTCACGGAAGTCTCTTGTTTTTTGAATCTAAATTTATCCAAGATTCTATAAATAAAAAGATTTGGCTTACATTTCATATCAAATCCTAGTTATGGCAAACTTTTGATTCGTATTTTGTATTCAAATTATATTTTGCATTTTACGCATATTGCCAAAAAATAATTGCATACTTCTCTCGTTCGCTCAAAACTTCTAAAAGAAGATCATATTATTGGTGATGTCTTGTTGTAATGAAATCTTGTCTAAATGGTTATAGACTTGGCAAAACCAATGTTATGTGTTTCTCACACATGGTATTTTGCTAGTTAAATATCTAAATGTCATATTTGTTTGTCACAAAAGTGGACCAACATTAAATTAAATATTTAGTTGTGTAAATTTCATGTGGCGCTAATAATTTATGATATATTTTCTATCTTTGATTAGTATACTATTGAGTCAACAAAAACTGGGTCGTTGTGAATAATTAAATGTCATAAAAGGGACTACTGACATACTAGATACATAGATCGTGTTTATCAAAAGATGAAACTTATATTTATATGAGTGTGCTCACTAGCATTTATGCATTGGCGCCACTACTAGATCCTGCTATATCTAAGTTTCATTAAAAGATGTTCTTATATATAACTAGTATTATAAGTTGAATTTATGTATCTCATCTACGATTAAAGTATGGGCATATTTAGATGCTGCAGAAACTATGAATGGCCTGGTCAATTTTAACGGCCCGAGGTATGCCGAATGGGTTAAACATATAGACTTCCAACTAGAGTCATGAACTTGTACATGGCTATAGTTGTGGAAAAGGCTGCAACACTCACTGAGGAATTTAACCAGGGCCGGTCCTGAAATTTTCGGGGGCCGGGGCGAGGCGAAAATTTGGGGCCCCTAGTACAAGTAGACATATATATAGATATGTTGATGAAATAGAAATCAAATAAGAGAAATGAGAAACATTTTTAATGTGGAAACCCCTCGCGGGAAAAAAAAACACGGACGACATCAGTATACCCTAAAATTTTCTTTTTACATTTCTAGATTAAACTTCATCAACGATGGAATCAATGTAAACCTCAACCAATAACTTATTCTCGATGCATAGATTTGCCAAACAATTTAGTATTGCTTGTGACATTATATATCTCAAATATTTCTTCAATAATTTCAACTTTGAAATGCTTCTTTCAGCTGATCCAACTGTCACGGGCATAGTAAATAAGATCCGATAACCAACATACAAATTAGGATAACAATCTACATCTCTAACAAACTAAAACATCTCCATAGTGGTTCATAGGATCTGATAAGCAAAATAGTAATTATGATAACAATCTACATCTCTAACAAACAAAAACATCTCCATAGTGGAGAGTGTTTTATATGGCAAGGTCAACTGGATAATACTTAACTCAAAAGTTAGATCATTTAACTCGATATCACATTTCTTATCTAGAGAGAAAGTATTTGCAAATATAGTTTAACTGTCTTTAGTTTAAGAACCATCTCCATTGACTTCAAATTTGTTGAACTCACTAAAAGTCCTAATATACATCTGAACTGTAATTCTTCAAATCTACTCTTCAATTGCCATATCTAAGACAATGAATCATAAAAATAACTAAGTTGTTGCGGACGAGCGCCCACAGGCGAGTGGAACAGTGGCAGAAGCAGACAAGTCGATGGTCGATGTAATCCGATACTAAATCATTAGATTTACGCATGTACATAGGGTTCCGAGTCGATCACCTATTGTTGTGGCCAGCCGTCCTCCCCTGAATCTCTGCGTAGGAGTAGTTACGAGCCAGTTTTCAGACTCAATTTCTCGTGAAGAGCTTTTCAATTACCTGGGACGACCCTATTAAGCTATTAATTGATATATTCACATAAAAAGCTACGAGCTGATGAACCTATTAATCTAATTAATTTTTTTCTTTGCATGCATATAATCTAATCCTACTAACACATACATAAAATGGGCCCCCAAATTTTTTTGGCCCGGGGCGGCGGCCCCTCTCGCCCCCCCTTAGGACCGGCCCTGAATTTAACAGACATGCGAAGTATAAATTTGATCTATGGAAGAGAGCCAATGGGTTTAGCTTCGTGCAAATGATGATTGGTGAAAATGTATAGCCTTCAATGACCAAGACCAAAAATGCTGAGGAGTTCATGTGGAAGCTCAAGGAGTTTTCATACTCATACCTTACAGATATGTCTATTGTGGGAACTATTATGGTTTATTTAATACTGAGAATTTTAGCTGGTCGTGTGCAATGCAATTCATGAACATGGTACTAGTTTGACTCAAGTTGAAACAAAATTAAACACCACACAACGCAGAGGAGTTTTTAACCAAATAAAATAGCATCTACTGCATACTGGGATGTAAAACCAATGGTGAACTCTACAGAAATAGTATGAGGGAAAACGGGAAATATCAAATGCTTAATGTACATTGACTCGTAAAAGTGTCGAAGACATTCCAAGTACGACAAAAGAACAAAGGAGACGTGTATAGTGAACTTATACCTTGTAGTAGTGCATTAAGATAATGAAGTTGATTGTTTGGACCGAAGGTACTCAATTAGTGCCATTAGTTGAATGTGAACATGGCAAGTTATTGTTTCTAGCGCTTGTACACACTAGTAGAAAAATCACCTTTCGTCCAGGGCCCAAAAGGGCATTCTTCCCGGTTTTTTTACGAACCCGGACGAATGCTATGCATTCGTCGCGGTTCGGTCGGCCAGGGCTGTGTATAGCCCCGTACAGCATGGATCCCAGTTGGTGAGGGAGCATTCGTCCCAGTTCGTGGCTAGAACCGGGACAAATGCCCGGTCACACACCACGTGGCCAGCGCAGGGGCATTGGTCCCGGTTCTAGCCACGAACCGGGAAGAATGGCCCGGTCCATATATATACCAGCCACCCAGTCCCTTGTCTCCTCTTTTTTTCTGCTAGGAGGGTGTGAGAGGTGGTTCTACTCTTTGTGTTCCTTTGCTATGCACACGAGATGTTCGACGAAATACCCGAGCCACACTTAAGTTCACACAAAATGATACCCTCGATCGAGGTTAGCAACCTTATCATTTTCATCTGTAATTGATACAAAAAATATTATATTTTTCGATGTACGGTGGCTATTTCGCATAGTTTTTGATAAATTTAATTATACGATGCAGATGGATGCACGGCAGCGATGATTGTACGGTGACCGACGCACTTCGTAGTACAGGGTAGGCCTGGGTGAATTTCTCGGTGTAGCTCAGGCGAACAAAGAGAATGTCTTCATGTGTTTCCCATGTGTTGACTGTCGGAACGTCATGGAGCACTCTTCCTCGAGAGTCCTTCACATGCCCAGCTATAATTGTTGGACCAAGCATGGATAAAGAGGGGTTGTGATGCAAGTCAATGAAGAAGAAGATGATCCTATGTTCCTTGAATATGGTGATACTGCAATGGAAGACAATGCAGAAGAAGGAGGTGATCAAGCACGGACATCAGATGAGTCTGATGATGATCTTGGCCGAGTTATTGCTGATGCACCGGAAGACTGCAAAAGTGAATTGGACAGGTTGAAGTTGGACGACATGTTACAAGATCACAAAAAGTTGTTGTACCCAAGTTCCGATGATGGCAGCACAAAGCTTGGTACTACACTGGAGTTGCTGAAATGGAAGGCTTAGAACGGTGTGACTGACAATGCATTTGAGAGTTTAATTAAAATAATGAAGCCGAATCTTCCAAAGGATAACGAATTGCCTGACAGTACGTACAAAGCAAAGAAACCTCCATGCCCTCTAGGATTAGATGTGCAGAAGATACTTATATGCATTCATGACTGCATTCTCTACCGCGGTGAGAAGTACGAGAATTTGGATAAATGTACGGTATGCACTGCACTGCGGTATAAGATCAGACTAGATGACCGTGGTGATGTTGACGGCGTGCCCCCCCCCCCCCCCCCGTAAGAGGGTTCCTCCAAAGGTGATGTGGTATTCTCCTATCATACCACGATTGAAACGTCTGTTTAAAAAAAAGAGCATGCCAGGTTGTTGTGATGGCACAAAGAAGACCTTAAGAAAGACGGAAAGTTGAGACACCCCGCTGATGGATCGCAGTGGGGAAATATAGAGAGAGACTTCCCGGACTTTATAGGAGAGGCAAGAAACTTATGGTTTGGTGCAACTACAGATGAATTTAATCCTTTTGGGGGTGCAGAGGTCCTTCCTCCTTGGTTGTGCATGAAGCGCAAGTTCATTATGATGCCAGTGCTCATCCAAGGCTCGAGGCAACCTGGCAATGACATTGATGTGTACCTAAGGCTATTAGTGAAAGAACTCTTACAATTGTGGAGCAAACCAGGTGTACGTGTGTGGGATGAGAACAAACAAAATCCATTTGACATACGGGTGTTGCTTTTCGTAAACAACAATGATTGGCCTGCTCTTAGTAATATTTTCGGACATACAAACAAGGGATACAATGCATACACACTGTTTAGATAAGACTGGTAGTGTATATTTGGATAAATGTAAGAAGGTTGTGTACCTGGGGCATCGTAGATTTATTCCGATCAAGCAGCCCGTAAGAAAGAAAGGAGGGAAGCATTTCAGAGGTGAGGCAGATAACCGGAAGAAGCCTGACCTCCGTAGTGGTAATGATGTATTCGATATGGTCAAGGACCTAAAAGTAATATTTGGGAAGGCTGATGGCAGCCGCCCGGTTCCGAACAATCCTGATAAGCGCGCACCCATCCGGCAGAAGAAATCTATATTTTGGGAGCTACCCTATTGGAAAGTTCTAGAGGTCCGCTCTTCAATCGACCTGATGCACGTCACAAAAAAATCTCTGCGTCAACCTGTTATGTTTCCTGGGCGTGTATGGGAAGTCAAAAAATACGCCAGAAGCACGGAAGGACCAGCAACGTACGAAAGACCCAAGCAACAAGCACACGATTACAGGGCGCCATTACTTAAGCATATACGCTCTTACCAAAGCAGAGAAGGAAATATTTTTTAACGTCCTTTATAGTATCAAGGTGCCATCTGGCTTCTCGTCAAATATAAAGGGAATAACAAATATGGCAGAGAAAAAATTCCAAAACCTAAAGTCTCATGACTGCCACGTGATTATGACGCAGTTGCTTCCGATTGCATTGAGGGGGCTTCTACCGTAAAATGTTCGAGTACCCATTGTGAAGATATATGGATTCCTCAATGCAATATCTCAGAAGGTAATCGATCCAGAAAGTCTGGCAAGATTACAGAGGGATGTGGTCCAGTGTCTTGTTAGTTTTGAGTTGGTGTTCCCACCATCCTTCTTCAACATTATGACACATCTCCTGGTTCACCTATGTGAAGAGATTCATACTCTCGGTCCGGTATTTCTACACAATATGTTCCCCTTTGAGAGATTCATGGGATTCTTGAAGAAATATGTTCATAACCGTGGTAGGCCAGAAGGAAGCATCTCGAAGGTCTATGGAACATAGGAGGTCATTGGGTTCTGTGTTGACTTACTCCTGAGCTTAAGACGATTGGTGTTCCTGAATCGCGGCATGAGGGGAGACTGAGGGGAAAAGGAACGCTGGGAACGAAAACAATGATACCCCGTGACTGGCATTCTTTCACAAAAGCACACTAAATAGGTCTACAAAATTCCACCTTCGTGGCTCCGTATCTCAAGGAACACAAGAATATTATACGATCCACAAACCCGGGGAAGGATGACTCATGGATTAAACGCAAACACATGGAGACTTTCGGAAGGTAGTTGCAAACACATCTTATAAATGACACCACTGTTGAAGATCAGTTGTACATGTTGGTCGGGTCACCATCTTCGACTATTGGGAGTTTTCAAGGGTACGAGATAAATGGGAATACATTTTACAAGATCGCCCAAGATAAGAAGAGCACCAACCAAAACAGTGGTGTCCGCTTTGATATAACAAACGACAATAGAAAAAAGGACACATACTATGGTTACATAGAGGAGATTTGTGAACTTGACTATGGGCCTTATTTTAAGGTCCCTTTGTTTAAGTGCAAATGGGTCAACCTGAATGGAGAAGGGGTAAAGGTAGACCCGCTGTGCGGAATGACAACAGTGAATCTCAACAATATTGGTTACAATGACGAACCATCCGTCCTCGCCAATGATGTGGCTCAGGTCTTCTATGTGAAGAACATGTACTCCAGACCGAAAAAACAAAAAATAAGCAAACAAATACATCATACGATGAGCCGAAGCGTCACATAGTTTTTTCAGGGAAAAGAAATATCGTGGGAGTCGAGGACAAGACAGACATGTTAAAACATATAATAAGTTTGATGAAATTCCGCCCTTCACAATGTAAGCTGACCCAACCAACCCGTTAAATAATGACGATGCTCCATGGTTACGGCCGAACCGATCATAAGCTAGGGACGTAGGGTTCAAGGACCATCTCTACACGAAGAAAATTCATAAGACTAGATAGGCATGTTGTTGGTGATTTGTAAAAATAAACTTGGAATACGACAGTTGTGTTGAAAATATGTTCACAAAAAAGAAGTTGTATCATACGAATTCAGGCGCGCTAAAGTTAGAAATTAGGGCGCTGGAAATATCTGATTTAACAGACGCGCTATAACAAGCGCGCCGTAGTTCGCCGGATACAGAAGTTCAATGCAGATTTAAAAAACAGAACTTACAAACAGACGAGCACACGAACACAAGTGTTATTACTACTCGTCGTCTTCGGAGGTGAACTCGTCGGTGACCTCCTCCTCGTCGTCGGAGGTAGGCTCCCACCTCGGATCGTCGGACGCCCAGACTTCGCCGGCGTGGTCGGCCCGGCGGAGCTCTTGCAGCGCCTTCGTCCTCGCCTCCCGGGCGGCCTCTAACGCGAGGTGGCGTTCGACGTCAGATCTGATCATCGGCGCGCTTCTCCTCCGGATTGTTGTGGTAGTACTCGAGGACGGGGCGCTCATCCCTGGCGGTAACGAGGCCCTGAACCGCGCGGTGGCGGAGGTGGCGGTCGGCGGAGGTGACTATTTGCGGTGTCGGCGCCCTGGCCTCCGCTTCCCGGAGGTTGTGGCAGTCGGCGAAGTTCATCAACGTCAGCGGGCGGTTGAGCCGCCAGGCCGCCACATCCCTGGCGCGGGCGGCGTCCGCCGCCGTCGCAAACAAGCCGAGGGGGATGCGGTCGTCCCAGTAACTGATGTCCGCGGAGAATGGCCCGTTTTGCCGCGCTCGAACACCGCGGTAGCCCGTGGCGCTGTTCCTCCTCGGAGGCATGGCAGTGGCATTCGGTCGATGAACTGAAATATGTATGCAGGGAAGCCGAGAGGTGGGCTATATATAGAGCAGTGTGGCTCACAAAGTGAGTGTGCTAGTATCGATCCAACGACTCACAAGAGCTAGAAAGGAACACACCAATGATCCAACGACTCACAAGAGCTAGAAAGAAACACACGATCCGTGTGATTCTTCCTTATTGGTGGGATTCATACGAGCGAGAACCACTGATCCAACGGCTCACAAGAGCTAGAAAGAAAGACACCCCTGATCCAATGACTCATAAGAGCTAGAAATAAACACACGATCCGTGTAATTCTTCGTGATTGGTAGGATTCAGACGCTCGAGAACTACTGATCGAACGACTCAGAAGAGTTAGAAATAAACACCCATGATCCAACGGTTCACAAGAGTTAGAAAGAAACACACGATCCGTGTGATTTTTCCTGATTGGTGGGATCTAGACGCTCGAGAACCACACCGTGGCTTCTAACGACTCACTAGCACAGTCACTTTGTGAGCCACACGCCCCTATATATAGTCCACCTCTCGGATTCCCTGCATACATATTTCAGTTCTTCGACCGAACACAAATCATTCAGATTCACCGTCATACGTCCAACCTTGCATTTGATATACATATATATGGACTCCCGAGCCGCAGTTGGGCTGTATCACGGCGATCCCGATTGTTTTGTTCTTTCTCCGACGTAAAAGGTTTGATACAAATTATTCCTATCATTTTGGTGTTTTCTGTTCTATCTCCGACATAAATGGTTTCTAGCCAGAACACCCGTCATTTGTACCGAAACCAGAGTATAGAGCTAAGACATAACGGCAAGACTGGATCTAAACCTAAACGGAGAGCATAGATCTAGTCATACTCCTGCCTAGGCCTATAGTACTCCGACTCGTAGTCGTCGTAATCGCCGCCATCATCGTCACTATCGTCGCACGGTGCTCGGGGAGTGACCCTCGGAGGATCAGGACGCCTGTACTGGGTGTGAGGGTACAGTAGGCGGGGGTTATTGCCGGTCCTGATGTAGTTCATGACGCTCTGAAGAGTCCTTCCTCCGCCCACCACAACTGACGACCGACCTCGTTTAACTTCGAAGGAGCTGGGCCGTTCTCCTCGTACCTGGCGAGCGCCCTCTCACACCGATTAATGAAGAAGGCGTCCCAAGTAGGGCGGTAATCGGGATTCCAACGTGGATCCCTCCGCTGCTCCGACGTGAGCTCGTGGTAGTAGTGGTTCGTGATGGCCGCCCGACGCACCACACCAAGAGGAACAGGAGGGACCGGCACTCCTCCGGCGCTCGGCATCAATCCGGTGGGGATGCTGTAGCCGCGCGGGCAGGGAGAGTTTGAGGCGGAAAGCGCCTCCGTCTGCAGGAAGGTTAGAGTGGGTACGGTAGAAGCCATGAGAGAGTGGTGAGGGTGCAGAAGTGAGTTTATATGTGTTTATGCCAATGGTGGCAATGCATACATATATATAGTGAGAAGAAACAGACCCTTCAGTCCCGGCCTGTTTTACCAATCGGTATTAAATGGTTAGGCTTTCCTTGGGATCAATCAGAAAGAATCACACGGATCGTCCCTTTAGTCCCGGCCTGTTTTACCATCTGGGAATAAATGGTTAGGGTTTCGTTGGGACCAATCAGAAAGAATCACACGAATCGTGTGTTTCTTTCAATCGCATGTGAGTCGTTAGGTAAGGGGTGTCTTTTGTAACATCCCTGATTTTTGGAAACATTAAAAAATCACAAAAATTTAAAACTTTTTATTTTCTGCTAATGCAAGCCACCAAAAAAACTTAAACACAACACAAAAGCAATGAAATATCTATGGAAATGATTATTTAAAAATAATTATGTTTACAACACCCTAAATCTTTCTCGAAATAAATATTTATGCAAAGTTTTTGTTTTATCAATGAAGTGTTTTCCCAAATGTTGTTTTGAACCTCAATCCATCAATGGTATTTCATCTTTCAACTAGTTGATTTATAAAAATATTTTCAAAAGCCAAAATTAATTATATCACCTTTCAATTAATATATCAAGATATTGGTACTAAGATGTTTTTCATAAAATCCCTTCTTGCTTATAATTGGGTATTGAACTTGGGGAAACAATGAATTCATTTGTGAAAATCTATGATCTTATTTGACAAGATTATTTAATTAATTATTTTCCATTTTGAAAAATGGCATTAAGATTCTATTAGTAATTTAATCATATTTTAAAAATATAACAATTTTAGGTGTGAAGAAACAACACACAAATGTATTCATATTAAGGGTGTTATTTTTACAAAACCATAGAAATAAATTTGAGCTCATTTGGGCAATTAAAACCAAAGATATTGTTTATGGAAGAAAACAGGAAAAAAAGTGAATAAAAAACGGGGGGAAAGAAAAACCAGCGCAGAAAGCCCACCCCTCTCCCTCCCGGCCTAAGGCTCAACCCACCTCCCCTCTGTCCCTTTCTCTTCGCGCACGCGCGTGCGTAGCAGGCCCACAACCCAGTAGAACCCGACAGCAGCCCGTTTCCCTCTCTCTCCCTGACGATGGGCCCCACCAGTGTGACGCGAGCGCTGGCGTCAGCGCCATCAACGTCCGTGCGAGAGAAGCACCACACCGTCCGATTCCGCCGCCGCGCCCCAGAATCCTAACCCTAGAAAACCCGTCCCGCCGCCCCGTTTCGTCTACCGCCGCTACCATTGAAGACCTCCTCAAGAGCACCCGCAGCCGTCGTTCCCCGCCACGAGAAGGGAATGCGAGGAAACAAGGAGGACCGCGAGAGGTAGACGAAGCCACCGGCGTCATCACTGCGTCCATGGCGCCATGGAAACAGCGCCGTCGTCCTGCACGCAAGCCGCCGTCGCCACCTTCCTCGTCTCCGGCGACCAGCAAAACGCCTCCGGTCAGATCTATCCGCAGTCGTCCGATCGGCATCGGACGCGCAGGAATAAATCCTAAAGAGGTATGTTCCCTAATCCTTTGGATTTGGATCCTACGGTCCAGATCTGTTTGACTTAACCCAGTCAGCGGCCACGTCAGATCCAGTAAGCGCTGAGTCAATGCCCAATCAGCGCCATGTCAGCCTAGCACTATCCACTCGTTTTTCCGGAATAAATTTAATAGGCAGTTTTGCAGAAACACCCCTGCATCTTAGATCTATCACATCTTTTTAACCGTAGATCCAAATTAAGCAAACTTGGACTTTTTGAAATCATCACAACACGTAGAATATATTAGCACCGTCCAAATTCAAATTTGACAAACTGAAATTGGTTCAAATTTAAATATGCTTGTTTGATGATTTTTGGCATAGTTTAAATTCTACAAATCTAAAAATTGCAAATAAAATATGTTTGGAGACCTTAGGATGTGTACTAACAGTCTCTTTCACCCAAAATAATGTTTGGCTAAGTTAAAATGGTTTTGGTTGCTATATGCTCATGTGACTATTTGTGACTTAGTTTATTTTCTTTTATTATTTTCAATATGTTTTCTCTAGCAAATTTGTGCTAAGGACTAACTTAGACCAGAGAGACAAAAAACAAAGCCCTTAGAATATTTGTAAGTTATTTTTCCTAGTTGGCCATCCCAGTTGAAAACCACTAAGTCTGGATTTGTGAAAAGCCAGGGAGAGGATACTACAATTGTCAATTCGAAGATTTTCAACATGAAGAAAGAACAAATGAAGGACTTAGCCAAGAAAATAGACTTCAGAAGCATCTCCGAAGAAGTAGAAGCGCTTAGAAGAAAACAAGCAGAAACTTCAAGAAGACCAACCCCCTTCTTCTCTTAATTCTTTTCCCCCTCTTCTTTCTTTTCCATTTGACTTCATGAAGGTACCAAAATCATCAAGTCCTTCAAAGAGCAATGGTGTAAGCACCCCAGAAGGAATCAAGAAGAACTTCATGAAGACTTAGTCAAAATTTCACTCTCAGTATTTTATTTTCTTTGTTGCCTTTGACTTAGAAAATATTTTGCATATATGTTTTATGTGTTGTGGCTATTTTGGAACAACACTAAGTCCTTAGTATGGTTCAAGTATTTACTTAGCCAACTAGTAAAGTCAAAACACAAGTACAAGTATTTTCTGTCCACTTCTCTAATTCTTACTTCAAGATTTATCAAGACTCAAGCACACGGGGATACTTCAAATTCAACTTGGTGGAAAACATGAAGAGCTACAAGGAAGGCCTAAGAAGAAATTGAAGGAAGGACTTAGACTCCACTCAACTAGAAGAAACACAAGCAAATACAAGTGCAAGAAGAAATGAAGAAGGAGAACAATCCCTCTATCTTTCTATCTCTCTCTATTTCTTCTTTCTATTCTTTTAACTTAGTAGTATTTCAACATAAAAGCAAGTCATGAAGAATTGTTCAATTTCAAGGGAGACACTACATCAAGGAGAAAACAACTTAGAAGAAATGAAACAATTTTCCAGATGACAAGCATGAGAAGACTTGGAGCAATCCATACAAGTGGAGGAGTAGCAAGTTGTTTTTGTCTAACCTTTGGCAAATAGGAAATCGAAAGACTTCATTTTATTTTCCCCTTTGCAATGAAGTTAGTGGAATTTAACTTAAATAAATCAAATGTTTTGACGAAAATAACTAAGTGTTGAACATGTCTTGTTTCCTTGGTTTAATATTGGTGTAATAACCTTTAGTGAACTCTTAGAACTTCCTTGAAAAGTATGATTTTGTGTTGTTCAAACTTTACTTTTAACCAGCCCATGCCCTATTAGCTAACTGTAAGCCCTATTTAACTAAGTCCTTATTTTGTTGAACCTTTGTGAATGGCTTGTTTAAAACTCTTTTGTTGTGATTGTTGTTTGCATGTTTTCTCTTGTTTGTATGAATGCTTGTTGATGTTGTTGTTGTGTTTTAAATGTATAGATTGTACGGAGAGCAAAGTTTCGTTTTGTGAAGGAAGTGTGTTTTCTTCACCAAGTTCAAAGGCAAGTAACACACCATCAACTACCCATTATTTTACTTTATGCATTAGTTGATTTTGAGTAGTATGCATGATAGGAAATTTTACAGTATTATATATATTATTGCTATGCTATTATCCTATCCCAGTGGTATATATATAGCCACATCTATTACCTACATAAACCCTATAGTCATTAGACTCAGTAGATTATTAGCAATGCTACAAAATTGTTTTACTAGTGTTGAGTAAAACTTCTAAGTACCAACTCAATGAACCACCTGGGTGCATTGGTTGTTTGGCTGATGAGAATTGGGTGCTGCCTCAGGGCCCTTGTCTAAGGGTTATTTACTTGAGGTATTCACCTGAGGAATGCCACCCAGGAACAAAGAGATGATGAAGTCCTTTCAAGTTTAGAAGCTTCCCGTGCAACCTTAGACAATGGGCTCTGTCCTGATCAATTAAGTTGTGGGGGTTCAACTTGTCAGCTTGACATGAAGATGTAGCAGAATTATAGGTGGAACGGGTCTTGCAGTAGAGTTGGATTCTCCTTCTGAAAGATCTTGTCTCAATTCTCTCCTTTCCTTAATACACTCGGCGTGTATAGGATGTTTGGGTTGATTGAGGCTAAGGTGAAAGTGCACAAACTCTGCAGAGTCAAAAACTAAGTACTTAGTCGTGTCCCCAGTAATGGACAATTTGAGGAGCTGGACAAGGATGGACATAAGATTCTCATCACCATTTTCAATAAGTAAAACTTGTGTACAACAATAGCTGGAGATTTACCCTGGTTTCTATCAGTGGCACTCCTCAATAATTATTTATGGTTCACTGGTTTCCATCAGTGGTACCAACTTATTGATCAAAATGTATTTATGAAAACTTAGGAGAAAACTTGCTTTATGCAAATAGACAAAACTCCACTCAGCCAGATATACATACATAAGCTAGTCTTTGCCATTATATATCCACCATAGTGTTACTTGCCATTACATTAAATTGTATTGACTCCCTTGTGGCTGCATATTCCAAATTGCAGATGGAAGATGACGTGTGAGGTTTCATTCAGGATCTCGAGTCTACAACCAACACGTTTTGCATATGGCACATGAAGATGATGAGGCTCATTGAAGTACTATGTTTCTATTGTTCAACTGTGTATTCATGCTAGCCTTGAGCTATGCAAGTTGTAAAATAGTTTTGTAAGTCTGGATCATGCGAGTTAATAAATATTTTGACGCATTTGCATGATATTTCATTTTTGTATAGTGGTGCTAGCAGTTGATCCAGGGACTAGCACATTAACACAGAGGTCTCGTCTTTATTTAAAAGATGGGATCGCTACAAAATATTATCAGAGCATTGTGTTGCATGTAGGTTCGAGACCCTAAGTTTGGACTAGAACTAGGAGAAACCCTAGGATTAAAATTCTAGTTATATCTTCTAAAACTAAAAATTCTCATCTTAATCTTTTCTCATATCCTCTCATCTATTTTTCACCTCCTAAAAGTCTTGCCTTAATTATAGATGACCAGTTACATTGGCTCACTCAAGGAGGACCAATGATGACAATGACCTTGCAATATGACACTCAGTTTCCAAGTACTTGAAAGAAGGCAATGAGGAGATTGAAGCACTTAAAGAGAAGATAGAGAAGACTAAGACTTTGAAGAACACCATCGAGGCTAAGTATTGAAGACATGTCATGAAAAATCCTGCCCTAAATAGTAGACCACCATGAGAGATGATAAATCTATGAGACACGAAACACGATTAGGGTGTTGATTATGCATATCAGTGTTGCATGACAATACTAGTTGTTTAAAAAAAAACTGGTTAAATTGAGTGATGAATGATTGGTATATGCTTGTTAGATTTTGTTTGTAAGATGACTTGGCTTGATTGTTGTGTTGGGGTAAGATTCTTCTTTAGTTTCTTTCTAATCTCTACTCATCCATGCTAAACCAGACCCAACACCACACCCCTTCACTACCCATAGTGAGTTTCCAATTGGAGTGCAACAACTGACAAGACACCAAGACCACCTTTTGGGGACACCAGCCATCCAAGGTGGAAATGACGAAAGATCTCAGGATTTTGTACTTATGGGTGAAGGAACAATCACATCCGTGATCAAGCCACCCCTATCTCAAGGAGCAACAAGTCCCTAAAAGGGTGATGATATACAAGTAACATGAGTTGATTCATCATGGAGGCTTTCTACACCAGATGAAGGATATATGAAGAGGCTGAAAATAATCAAATGGAGGTGTTGCCCACCATGACAGTTTCATAAGGAATAGTTGATGTTCACAACTCAAGCAAGACAACAACAAGATGGAAGCCTGCCAAGGACATCAAAAGACCAAGTTGAGAGTGACCCCAATGGATTTTTATTGACCCAAAGAGTGACCCCTCAATATCAAAGGTAGTTCAACAAACTTATGGTTGTGTGTAACTCTACCATGAGGGAAAGTTCTACTCAAGCCATCTTGAGTAAAACCACACTCCAAACTATGTGGATAGACACATCCTATTGTAAGTGAATATGAACACATAGAGCCCTAAAAGTTGTATCCCTGGATTATTATGGGTGATGAAGATATAACAAACCCAACAACCTGTTGGATAAGAGCTTCTAGACTACCCACAAAAGTTTCTTTTAAGGGTGGTAGCCCACCCAATTTGAGTAAACCCAATTACCCAAACCTGATCTTTCTTTCTAGCCTTCCCAAATCCCGGGACGAGATTACTTTTAAAGGTGGTAGTCTCTAACATCCCTGATTTTTTGAAACATTCAAAAATCACAAAAATTTAAAACTTTTTATTTTCTGCTAACGCAAGCCACCAAAAACAAGTTAAACACAACACAAAAGAAATGAAATGTCTATGGAAATGATTATCTAAAAATAATTCTGTTTACAACACCCTAAATCTTTCTCAAAATAAATATTAATGCGAAGTTTTTGTTTTATCAATGAAGTCTTTTATCAAATGTTGTTTTCAACCTCAATCCATCAATGATAATTCATCTTTTAATAAGTTGATTTATAAAAATATTTTCAAAAGCCAAAATTAATTATATCACCTTTCAATTACTATATCAAGATAACGGTACTAAGAGGTTTTTCATAAAATCCCTTCTTGCTTATAATTGGGTATTGAACTTGGGGAAACAATGATTTCATTTGTGAAAATCTCTGATCTTATTTGACAAGATTATTTAATTAATTATTTTCCATTTTGAAAAAAGGCATTAAGATTCTATTAGTAATTTAATCATATTTTGAAAATAAAACTATTTTAGGTGTGAAGAAACATCACACAAATGTTTTCATATTAAGGGTGTTATTTTTACAAAACCATAGAAATAAATTTGAGCTCATTTGGGCAATTAAAACAAAAGATATTGTTTATGGAAGAAAACAGGGAAAAAAAGTGAATAAAAAACAGGGGGAAAGAAAAACCAGCGCAGAAAGCTCACCCCCTCTCCCTCGCGGCCTAAGGCCCAGCCCACCTCCCCTCTGTCCCTTTCTCTTCGCGCACGCGCGCGCGTAGCAGGCCCCCAGCCCAGTAGAACCCGGCAGATGCCCGTTTCCCTCTCTCTCCCTGACGATGGGCACCACTAGCGTGACACGAGCGCTAGCGTCAGCGCCATTGACGTCCGTCCGATTTCGCCGCCTCTCTGCCCCTGCACCTCCCGCACGCAAGCCTCCCTATAAAAGGGTCGCTTCGATGTCTGCGCCGCGCCCCAGGACCCTAACCCTCGAAAACCCGCGCCGCCGCCTCGTTTCGTCCACCGCCGCTGCCATTGAAGACCTCCTCGGGAGCACCCGCAACCGTCGTTCCCCGCCACGAGAAGGCAAGGCGAGGAAACGAGGAGGACCGCGAGAGGTAGACGAAGCCACCGGCGTTATCACCGCGTCCAGGGCGCCACGGAAACGGCTCTGTCGTCCTCGCCTGCAAGCCGCCGCCGCCACCTTCCTCGTCTCCGGCGACCAGAAAAACGACTCCGGTCAGATCTATCCGCAGCCGTCCGATCGGCATCGGACGCGCAGGAATAAATCCTAAAGAGGTATGTTCCTAGTCCTTTGGATCTGGATCCTACGGTCCAAATCTGTTTGACTTAACCCAGTCAGTTGCCACGTCGGATCCAGTAAGCGCTGAGTCCATGCCCAATCGGCGCCATGTCAGCCCAGCATTATCCACTCGTTTTTCCGGAATAAAATTTAATAGGCAGTTTTGCAGAAACACCCCTGCAACTTAGATCTATCATATCTTTTCAACCGTAGATCCAAATTAAGCAAACTTATACTTTTTGAAATCACCACAGCACATAAAATATTTTAGCACTGTCCAAATTCAAATTTGAAAAACTTAAATTGGTTCAAATTTAAATATGCTTGTTTGATGAGTTTTGGCATAGTTTAAATTCTACAAATCTTAAAATTGCAAATAAAATATATTTGGAGACCTTAGGATGTGCACTAACAGTCCCTTACACCCAAAATAATGTTTGGCTAAGTTAAAATGGTTTTGGTTGCTAGATGCTCATGTGACTATTTGTGACTTAGTTTATTTTCTTTTATTGTTTTCAATATGTTTTCTCTAGCAAATTTGTGCTAAAGACTAACTTAGACCAGAGAGACAAAAAAAAAACAAAGCCCTTAGAATATTTCTAAGTTATTTTTCCTAGTTGGCCCTCCTAGATGAAAACCACTAAGTCTGGATTTGTGAAAAGCCAGGGAGAGGATACTACAATTGTCAACTCGAAGATTTTCAACATGAAGAAAGAACAAATGAAGGACTTAGCCAAGAAAATAGACTTCAGAAGCATCTCCAAAGAAGTAGAAGCACTTAGAAGAAAACAAGAAGAAACTTCAAGAAGACCAACCCCCTTCTTCTCTTAAGTCTTTTCCCCCTCTTCTTTCTTTTCCATTTGACTTCATGAAGGTACCAAAATCATCAAGTCCTTCAAAGAGCAATGGAGTCAGCACCCCAGAACGAATCAAGAAGAACTTCATGAAGACTTAGTCAAAATTTCACTCTCACTGTTTTTTTTCTTTGTTGCCTTTGACTTAGAACATATTTTGCATATATGTTTTATGTGTTGTGGCTATTTTGGAACAAGACTAATTCCTTAGTATGGTTCAAGTATTTACTTAGCCGACTAGTAAAGTCAAGACACAAGTACAAGTATTTTCTGTCCACTTCTCTAATTCTTACTTCAAGATTTATCAAGACTCAAGCACATAGGGATACTTCAAATTCAACTTGGTGGAAAACATGAAGAGCTACAAGGAAGGCCTAAGAAGAAATTGAAGGAAGGACTTAGACTCCACTAAACTAGAAGAAACACAAGAAAATACAAGTGCAAGAAGAAATGAAGAAGGAGAACAATCCCTCTATCTTTCTACCTCTCTCTATTTCTTCTTTCTATTTTTTTTAACTTAGTAGTATTTCAACATAAAAGCAAGTCATGAAGAATTATTCAAGTTCAAGGGAGACACTACATCAAGGAGAAAACAACTTAGAAGAAATGAAACAATTTTCCAGATGACAAGCATGAGAAGACTTGGAGCAATCCATAGAAGTGGAGGAGTAGCAAGTTGTTTTTGTCTAACCTTTGGCAAATAGGAAATCCAAAGACTTCATTTTATTTTCCCCTTTGCAATGAAGTTAGTGGAAGTGTGTTTTCTTCACCAAGTTCAAAGGCAAGTAACACACCATCAACTACCCATTATTTTACTTCATGCATTAGTTAATTTTGAGTAGTATGCATGATAGAAAATTTTACAGTATTATATATATTATTGCTATGCTATTATCCTATCCCAGTGGTATATATATAGCCACATCTATTACCTACATAAACCCTATAGTCATTAGACTCAGTAGATGATTAGCAATGCTACAAAATTATTTTACTAGTGTTGAGTAAAAATTCTAAGTACCAACTCAATGAACCACCTGGGTGGATTGGTTGTTTGGCTGATGAGAGTTGGGTGTTGCCTCAGGGCCCTTGTGTAAGGGTTATTTACTTGAGGTGTTCACCTGAGGAATGCCACCTAGGAACAAAGAGATGACGAAGTCCTTTCAAGTTTAGAAGCTCCCGTGCAGCCTTAGACAATGGGCTCTGTCCTAATCAATTAAGTTGTGGGAGTTCAACTTGTCATCTTGACATGAAGATGTAGCAGAATTATAGGTGGAATGGGTCTTGCAGTAGAGTTGGATTCTCCTTCTGAAAGATCTTGTCTCAATTCTCTCCTTTCCTTAATACACTCAGCGTGTATAGGATGTTTGGGTTGATTGAGGCTAAGGTGAAAGTGCACAAACTCTGCAGAGTCAAAAACTAAGTACTTAGCCGTGTCCCCGGTAATGGACAATTTGAGCAGCTGGACAAGGATGGACAGAAGGTTCTCATCACCATTTTCAATAAGTAAAACTTGTGTAGAACAATAGCTGGAGATTTGCCCTGGTTTCTATCAGTGGCACTCCTCAATAATTATTCATGGTTCACTGGTTTCCATCAGTGGTACCAACTTATTAATCAAAATGTATTTATGAAAACTTAGGAGAAAACTTGCTTTATGCAAATTGCCAAAACTCCACTCAGCCAGATATGCATACAGAAGATAGTCTTTGCCATTATATATCCGCCATAGTGTTACTTGCCAATACATTAAATTTTATTGACTCCCTTGTGGCTGCACATTCCAAATTGCAGATGGAAGATGACGTGTGAGGTTTCGTTCAGGATATCGAGTCTACAACCAACATATTTTGCCTGTGGCACATGAAGATGATGAGGCTCATTGAAGTACTATGTTTCTGTTGTTCAACTCTGTATTCATGCTAGCCTTGAGCTATCCAAGTTGTAAAATAGTTTTGTAAGTCTGGATCATGCGAGTTAATAAAGATTTTGACGCATTTGCATGATATTTCATTTTTGTACTGTGGTTCTAGCAATTGATCCAGGGACTAGCACATTAACACAGATGTCTTGTCTTTATTTCAAAGATGGGATCTCTACATCTTTCTTTCGAGCTCTAGTGAGCCGTTCGATCAGTGGTAAAGTGTGTTTCTTTCGAGTGCTTGTGAGCCGTTGGATCAAGGGTGTTTCTTTTGAGTGCTTCTTAACCGTTGGATCTAAACCCTAGCATAACACTTTGTGAGGCAGAGGACCCTATATAGCCCACCTCTCGGATTCCCTTCATACATCATTTAGTTCATCGAATGAATGGAAATCATCCGGATTCGCCAGCATACGTCCTACCATGCATTTGATATGCATATATGTACTCAGGAGCCACGGTGGGGATGTATGCTAGCGATACCGATTGTTTTGTAATACATCCCCCATTAAATTTTTGACAAAAGTTTTGATACATCACTCAGTTCATCGACCGAATATAAATCATCCGGATTCGCCATCATACGTCCTACCATGCATTTGATATGCATATATGCACTCAAGAGCAACGATGGGGTTGTATGCTGGCGATACCGATTGTTTTGTTCTACATCCCCCATTAAAGGTTTGACAAAGGGTTTGCTACATAATTAGGTTCATCGACCAAATACAAATCATCCGGATTCGCCAGCATACGTCCTACCGTGCATTTGATATGCATATATGCACTCAGGAGCCACGTTCGGGCTGTATGCCGGCGATACCGATTGTTTTGTTCTACCTCCGACATAAAAGGTTTGACAAAAGATTTGATGCCGATGAAGAACGAACACAAATAGTGAGTGAATATTTGTCATTTAAAACCCCGAGAACACATGTAAACACTTGGTATGCCAACTCTTAGCTTTTGGTGCCATTCCGAAGTTCCGGAGCCCCTCCGCGGCGAAACCCTAGCCCCGCTGGAGAAAAATCCACCTTATCGGTCTACAGCTTTAACTGGAGCCTGGAGTGGGTAGAAATGTGCAACTATTTGCTTGGTTGTGTTAGGGTGGACCCTAGTAAGTCCCAAAACAATGGCATGAACCACCTCTACAAAATATTCCCTCCTGTCCGTCGGTTCCGGGATTTTCAGCCTATAAGTACTTAGACTCGGAGAGAGGAATCGATGTCGGTGAAGAACCAACACAAAGAGTGAGTAAATATTTGACATGTACAACCTGAGAACACATGTAAACACTTGGTATGCCAACTTCTAGCTTTTGGTGCCATCCCGACGCTCCAGACACCCTCCGCGGCGAAACCCTAGCCCCGCTGGAAAAAAAGGTCCACCTTATGGGTCGCCCAAATGAGTTTTACATCATAAGCGAGTTGCATTTATCTTTCTGATCATTTTGATATATAACTTGCAATTTTCTTAATTTATTGAACTATTTGATATTTTCTCCATTTCTTAAATGAATTAATTCAAATTCAAATAATTCAAAATTTTGAACTTCACCAAATATGTTTGAACGTCATATATTCAGTTAGTTTATAAATTTTGCTATCTTCTTCATATTTTTATGATTGTTATTTAATGTGTTATAGGAGTTTTGGAGAAAAAAAAAAGGCGGCCGGAATAGTTTTTCGTTTGAAAATAATTAAAAAATAAGGCATTCGTCCCGGTTTATCCCAACAACCGGGATAAATGACCCCCACGCGAGTGCTCCACGTGTCCCCAATCTGCGCGGTGAAAAAAAAGAGGGACGCATCCGTCCCGGTTTGTCATTCATCCCGGTTGTTGCTACAAACCGGGACGGATGCCCCATCCTGTATAGGCGCGTCGTCTTCCTCCCCAAAACTAATCCCGCGCGGAAAGAATTGGACGCCGTCAGGCTGCTGCTCTCGCCCGCGCCGTCGTCGTTCTCGCCGTGGAGGAGCGCCCGTGGAGGAGCTGTCGCCCGCGCCCGTGGAGGAGCTATCGCCGCACCAACGCCCGCGTCCTGGTCGTTGTCGCCGTGGTCGTGGAAGAGCGCGCCGCGGAGGAGTTGTCGCTGCGCCAGCGCCGTCTTTGTTCTTGCCGTGGAGGATCCCTCTCTCTGTGCTCCTCTCTATGTAAGAGAAACAAAGTGTTTTTTTACCTTTTTTTTTACTGTTTTTGTTTTTTACTTTTTTGTTCTACTGTTTTCAATTAGATATAAGTTTTATATAAACATTAGTTAGGAAATATTAATATTTAGAGATGTTAGAAATATTAGAAATAAAAATATTAGAATTATTAGAAATAGAAATGTTAGAAATATTAGTATTAGAAAATGTTAGAAATATTAGAAATAGAAATGTTAGAAATGTTAGAAATAAAAATGTTAGAGATATTAGTATTAGGTCTACTTAGTATTACTTATAATTTTTCTTTTTCAATATAGTTTAGTATTAGGTACATGCAATGTTAGAAAATATTAAGTATAGAAAATTTTTAGTTTAGAAAATTCTTAGACCTTAAATGTTTAGTGTAGAAAATATTAAGTATAGAATTTTTAGTAATTTTTGAATTAGCAATATTAGTTTAGAATTTTTACCTAGTGTATTTTTTCTAATTCGACTTAGTGTAATTTGACTAAGTGTAAAATATTAGAATTTTCAGTAATTTATCTAAGTGTAAAAAAATAAGAATTTTTTAGAAATTTGACTTAGGGAATTTTATTAATTTTAAGTAATTTTTAGTGTATTTGACTTAGTGGATTTTTAGTGTATTTGACTTAATGTATAAAACACTAATATTTTAAATGTAGATTTTTTAGTGTAGAACTTTTAGTATGACATGTTTATAATTTTTGTATCACATGTGTACAATTTTATTAGTACTATAAGTATTTGAGGCACTTAAGCAATTTGATTAGTATTGTAATATCTTTGTTTTCCAAAAATGGCACAAAATTTGGTGCTTGACAAATCCGATAGGATTGAAGTGGGCATGACATTGCAATCCTATGTTTTTGCTATTCCCATGGTTTTCCTATCCTATGAATCAAATAGGCCCTTAAAGAAATTATCTTAATTATTATTTGCAGAAAATTATGGAACTAAGTGACGAAGATGCGAAAAACTTGCTCGCGGGTTTAATCCGCATGCTCGATGGAGAGCCCAATGTTAGACAGTGGATGAACAACTCCGGTGAGGGAGATCCGGAACTCACTCGAAGAGACGGCTCTGGAGCGGAAGAAGCCGACGGCTCCGGTGAGGGAGAAACATATGGCTCCGGTGAGGGAGAAGCCGACGGCTCCGGTGGAGCCGTACAAACTACAAAAACCGGCCCCGAGGTGCATATAGATATGTTAATTAATGAAGAATTTGTTGTCTATATACATGTATTAGCACTCTTTATTTTTTAGCCATCTGGATCTAGCAAATCCACCGGAAAAAGACTAAACGAGGCGCAACAAAGAAGTTGAAAGATACAGGATCGAAACGATCAGAGCATACGGCGCACCCAAGCTTCCCATTGATGTTTGACAAAAATTTGTAAAGCAATGTGGAGTGCTTGTTAGGGACCATATCCCGATCACTCTTCAGGAGTGGAATGAGCCAAAAGATCCGCACAGAGAAGGAATTTCATTTGTCAGCAACTTCGCCAAACAAAATCTTTTCAAAAAGATCATGGCTAATTTCACCTTACCGACGCCGCAGGTGGATGAGAATAAAAATAAAATTTCGTTAGTGAAGAAGGTCAAGGTGTGGACTCTTAAAAACATGGCCCAGCAATTCAGCAACTGGGAGAAAAGATTGCACCTTGACTTTATCAAGAACGATAAGACTCCAGATTTCATTGGAGCGTATGAGAAAATAAAACCCTTATGGGCAGATTTTCTGAAGTACAAGCAGTCAGATGATGAGAAGATAAGGTTTGCAAAAATCAGAGAAACGCATCTAAAAAGGTATATCACCATGTTATGGGGCAAACTGGCTACAAGGGTTGCATGCCCAAGTGGGAGAAATGGGAGAACGGCCTGCTTTGAGAAGGGGATCACTCTAGAGCTATTCATGTGGGCCGAGCGGGCAAGGTCTTGGTTTTACGGGCATGGGGCACGTTGGACGAAGAAGGAAACTGCATCTATAATAGAAGGCATGAAGAGAATTCTCTACCCATCGAAGATCTTAGAAACGCAATAAAGGATGCTAAAGAGGGGAGGTTCGATACAGATAGAAAGAACAAGGAGCTCACACGCGCCCTTAAGAATAAGGAACATGTAGGGCATACACGAACCACAATAGGATCTATTCCGTGGTAATATGGGTTTGACGAGCGCAAAATGAAATATCGTGATAGAAGCCATCAGAGGAGAAAGGACTTGGAGCCAGCTATGGTAGGTTTTCAATTAAAAACAGATAGAGCGGACGCAGGAGGTAGCACTGAAGCAGCAGGAGCAAATTGACAGACTTAGACAGCAGCAAGGTACTACCGGCCTACCACATGTGGTAGAAGGTGAAGTCGATGCTACCGGCACCGCACATTATAATCGGAAAAGCAGTGTTGATTCCACGCAGCTGCAGGGTGATGATGCACCGCCAATGATGCACCTGGTGTCGAATAGTCATCTCAACAAGTCCGTCGGATGATATGGTAGGGTTTCAATTAAGAGAATGTAAAGGAGCTGGTGACAATCATCGGCTAACAGGGGCACGATTTACCTAGTTTCGGGGCCCTCATAGAGGTAAAACCCTTACTCCTGCTCTCTGATCTGTATTATCCGTAGGTCGGAAACAATGGGGGTGCTCAAGTCGAGAGTATGATCTCTAGCTTAAGGCTTGTGGCGGCGAAAGTAGATTGGATCCCCCTCTCGGTGGTTCTCCTAGCCTTATATAGATGGCTAGGTCTCAAACCGTGTTGGGGGGGGGGGGGTTTACAAACCCTAGTTCTAGGTCGGTTAGGCCTTTCCTTCTTGACCCGCAAGTCTTGCGGGTGGGCCTTCGTTGGGCCTTCTAGTGGCACATGACAACACCTCTCTTTGGGCCTTCGTCATGGCCCTTGGACCGGGTAGGATCACCCAAAAGGTCCAGGGGTCATCCCTACGTCAGTAGCCCCCGAGTGTTTATTCGACTGAGAATAGTCGGGTAAGCACTCAAAGTTCATTCTTGATCTCTTCGACTAGTCATTCAATCGTATGGTTTTGAGGGTGTATACCCTGTGCACTAAGCGCTCATATACTCAAGCATCGAGTGCTAAATGTTCCTTGTGTTGACTGTTTTCGCAGAAGGATGTAGCTCAGTCGCTTGTCTCTCCCGAAAGATCAGGGCCAATTAATTGCATCTAGGGCAAAAATGGTTATGGCCTACACGAATTCGAGACCTCCGACTCGAATCCGGTGAGGTGATCGTTGCGACTGGGCCGTGGAGGTCTTACCGAGTCGAACTTAACCTAAAGGGATACCCGGCGCATCCTCTAGGATTTTTCTTCGTATTGTTGACACGAAAAATTTGCCGGGGGACGCAGCTTGAGTGCGATTCCAGGCCCATAGGGGAGATCCTTTGGGTCTTACCTTTGTACTCGAAAGAATACGACATCCGGATGTGCTTAGTCGGCCGAACGATCCAGGATAAGGATGTGTAAGTACGGCGTGTGGTAGAGTTGCGGGAGCCGCATACTCTCAATTTTACCTTGATAATGTTTCCGCGATTCTTCGAGTGAATAAATCTTCCTTTTTCTTGATCTTAAACGAAATTGATTTCGTGTTATGAAGTCCATACGAAAGAGATTCCGTGTCAGAAGATTTATGCGAAAGAAATTTCATGCCTTGATGCGCCCATACGAAAGAGATTCTGTGCCAGGGTGTTTATGCGAAAGCGATTTCGTGTTTTGATGTGCCCATATGAAAAAGATTTCGTGTCTGGGTGTTTATGCGAAAGAGATTTTGTGTTTTGATGTGCCCATACGAAAAACATTTCGTGTCAGGGTGTTCACTCGAAAGAAATTTCGAGCATTGAAGATTACGCGAAAGAGATTTCGCGTGTCGTGATTGCACAGTGACGTCACTGCGCACTCCCACCGTGTCATCTCGACTGCTCCCGATGGCACGTGATGAAGTGGGGCAGAGCACGCAGTCCCACCGTGTCGGCTTTTTGACCGGAAACGATCGGTCGTGTCCCGGTTTTCCCGCTGGCCGCACGCTGTAAATACGCACGATCTTTTCATAAAGATCGTGCTGGGTAACTATCCCTCGCCGCTTCGTTTCCGCTTCACGCATGGCAGCCGTGATGGACGCCACGTTGCTACATCTACGACTCGGATCAATCCTTCTTGGTTATAAATACTGGGCATTAGAGTAGGTGTAATTTTCCCGGCTCTATTCATCCTCTTCCCCTTCGCGCACACCTTCTTCCTTCTCGAGCTCTGACAGCAGTATCCAATGGAGGGCACAAAGAAGCACGGTGTTGCCGCAGCGTCCTCCAAGAACGTAGCGAGCGCATCCACTATGGCTCCCGTGAAAAGGATCGGTGACTGGCACTCAGCGAACACCACGCGGAAGAGCATCGTCGAAATGCAAGGTGAGGGATTGCTTCCCCCGGACACGGACAGGCGCGTGCGCATGTCTGCGAAGAAGGAGGAGACGCCCAATCCACTCGCCAATGAGCGTGTCGTCTTCTCGGAGCACGTCGCCCGAGGTGTGTCCTTCCCTCTTCATCGCTTCCTTCTCGGTCTGCTGTATGTCTATGGCATACAACTGCACGATCTTCCACACCGGGGTCTCTGGAAGGCCATCTTCAAGGTGTGGGTCTTCCGGTAGAAACCGCAGCCAGGCGAGAAGACTAGCGAGCCGCTGAGGACCGGCAACTTTGGATTCCAGTGGAATAAGGACATCCCCTACTTGGAGATGCACTTCGTCGACTCGGCCCAAGGATGGCTCCGAAAGTGGTTCTAGGTGGTGTGATGATAGCGCGGGTGGCGTCCCCGAGTTTCAGCCATTCGCCATTCTGAAGCGGCGTAAATCCTTGTCGCACACCCTCTCACCCGAAGAAAGCAAGATCCTCTCTCCTCTACTCGCAAAGGTGGCACGCTTCCGCGAGAAGGAGCAGGGAACGCCGCTGAACGGAATTCATTTGGTGGGTGTTTTCTTGCACCGAAGGATCCAGCCTCTCCAGGCCAGGCCCACTCCCAAGTGGGAATATAAAGGCATCAATGATTTGAGTCGCGTCTGCGACGATATTCTGTCGAATGCTAAATTCGACAAGAAGATCACGACCATCACCAAACTGAAGAAAGGGGAGAGAGCTACTCGTCATGCCCTCTGGACCCATTCGAAGTTTCGAACCCTCCCCCTGCTGAGGTGAGTTTTTTGTTCTTCTTTTCTGTTTTACATCTCTTCCAATTGGCAATTGCATCTGTTGAAGATTTTTTTTCTTCTTTATCTCTTCGCCTTCGTAGAGCTTGAGTGTGGTGACGTGTTACCCGCCGGTTTCTACAGACGATGTCTCAGATCTTTTGGCGTGTAACATCGAAGCTCCTCTCGAAACCAACGTCGCGGAGGCTAACTCGAGTTCCGAGCGGGACGACACGGAGGAGGAAGAGGAGTCGGATGGCGAGCAGCTTCGTCGGTGCAAGCGCCGCAGGCAGGGGCAGGAGAAGGAAGAGGAGGAGGTCACCTCAAAGTACAACTCTTTGAGTGATGCTCCCGTCGAAGTAGCTGAGCCTCTTCGGGTGGCTCCTCCTAATGTTCTTCCTCCTGTGGTTCGTTAGTCGAAGATTCCACTGCCTAGAATCCTGACAACCTCCACGATGATGATGAGGACGAGTAAGTTCCATAGAATTTCTTCCATATTTCCTTTGTCTGATTTTGTTTTCTGCAGCAGTCTCACGACCATCAGCCCAGGCCGGTTCACTTCCTTGATTCCATCTGTAAAGAGGAAATAGGCCGTCGTGGATCCCCCTCCCGCCACAAATCCCTCTCGAAGACCTCCAAGCCCCGCCAAAGCAACCGAAGCTCTGGAGTATGGGATGCCCAGCTTTGTGGGTGGACATCCTATAGATGTCGGAGTATCTGCGAGCCGGGAGGTACCGGGTAGCTCGGCGGATTCCATTTCTACTGCCTAGGGAAAGGTGAAAATCCTTTTCCTTTTCTTCTCATGTTTTCCTTTATCGGGTGCAGGGCAGTGCTCCCGATGGGAGTAGCCCCCGAGTCTATGGTCAATTGCTTGCAGTTGGCCATAGACTCAAGTCAAAGTTTTCATTCCCTCGTTTGTATGATGACTTTGTTTTTTATCGGGTGCACAACAGTGCTCCCGATGGGAGTAGCCCATGAGGCTATACTTGACTGTGTACAGTCGTGTATAGGCTGAAGTCTTGTCCTTGTGATTTTTTGACTTTGAGTTTTCTGCAGGCACTTCTCGACTCGCTTGCTGATTTCGGGCGCCGGATTCTTTCGGCCAAAGCGGATTGCTTTTCCCTTCGGGGAATTCGTGATCACCTCGTCCAGGACAGCCGCCCCTTGCAAGGTATTCTAGCATACCCTTTTGCCTTCACCATTTCTTCCTGGTTGCAATTGTTGTCCTAATCGCGTCCTTTCGAACTGCAGATTAAGTTACCCGCTTGAAGTCTGAGAAGGCGGAGGCTCTTTCTCGGGTGAAAACCCTTGAGGTGGAGCTAGATTCCACCCGAAAGGAGTTGGAGTCTTCATGCAAGCGCTCAGCCGACCTTGAGGGGATTTTCGCGGAAGTTCAGGGAGCTTTGAAGGAGCTGGAGGAGCAGAGCGTGAAACATGACAGCAATATTGTCGGTGTCATCCGTCCTCTGTCTCAGAAGCTTGCCGGTAAGTTGCGTTGTATCTTCCTTCGATTGTGCCTCGTCTTTTTTCCTTTTTTGACAATTGTTCTTTATGTGTCTCAGATGCCCTTGGAGTTGGGTTGGCGCTAGCCGGACACTAGCGACTCGATGCTCTCACCGACTCATGTACTCAGCTTCAGGAGCACGTGAATAGGATCTGCTCCCTGGTTGGTGACGCTACCCGAGTGCTGACGCAGTTCCACGAGCTCCTGCTTGTGGACGTGGTGGTTCCACCTACTCTAGGTGGTCTCTTGAAGATTTTCCTAGGCGATGGAGATCTCCTTCATGAGTACTCGCTCGCGCAGACCGAGTGCAGGGCCAGGACGCTATCCAATTTGCCTTGGCGCATGGAGTCTCGGGCGACCTGGAGAAGGTGTACTCGGAGATTCCGTGCGACTCCCTGGGCAAAAAGGTAGCACTCCGTCCTTTTGGTGACCGTGCTGGAGAACTCGCGAAGATGCTTTCTGGGGTGCTCTCCCGTGCTGGGCGTAAGGGACAGCCTACTGCGAGTGGAGCTACCTCTGTAGCTCCGTAGGATAGTTCTTGTTTCCATGTGCTCTGTCATGTAATGAACCTTGGGATGTATTCCCGTACTTTATTTTGCCCAATCGAAATGGTTTTCTGAAAGTGTTAGCGTTTTTATATCTGTGCCTTACTTTTTTATTCTCCCGATGGGAGTAGCCACCGAGCACCCGAATTTGAGTGGTATACTCTCGAGTGGGGTATTGTATTGTCCCTGAATCTTTGTTGTTCTTTCCAGGTGATTGACTCTAGCGGAGGTTCGTCGAGTGGAGCTGCTTCTCTGGTTGATTCGTTAGTTGCTGCTGACAGTACATTTGCATCGCTTCGTGACCGTGTCGCGGATGGCGATAAGGTTCTGCGAGGCGTGGCTGATGTGGCCAACTCGAAGCAAAAACTTGCGGCGGAGCGCGAACAATTTGTAATGAAGGAGCTGCAGGGTGATGCAAAGAACATGCTCTATAAGTTTTTGCGAGCGTCCGAGTACTTGTCGATGATTGTTGTTTTTCGTTTTGACACGCTTGCTATTTGTGCAGTTGTTGAGCCAGATGTAGTCTGCGAGGGTCATTGGGTGGATAACCATATTTTTTACGAGTCAAGCAGCTCTAATCCTCACGTGAGCAACTTCTGGTCTGACCGTAGCTGAGGTTTTATCTTGGCTACCCTGAAGTACCGGGCGAGTCAGGCGCAGATTACTCGTTGAGTCTTGTCGGGAGGCTCTCTCTCCTGTCCATCGGGCATTTTATCCTTTTGGAGTTGTCCCAGATAGCTTGATGGTCTGATGAGGATGTTTGGTCGGGTGGGAGAAGTTTGCGAGTGTGTACGCCAACAACTCATCTGTGGAGTTCAAGTGGCGCTCGCCTTCGTGCGTTTGTGGCATCCTGAGGTTAACTTCAACTTTGTGGCGCGACTCCTGGATACCCGAGGCCCACCTGTAGATTTTGAACCTCATTACGAGGTTGTGCATCCTATAGCAGAGGAAATTGTTCGACTGACCTCCGTGGAGACCGACCGTCTGCTTCGAGAGGCGGTTGCTCGTCGATAGCTGTTGTTTGTAAGTCCCCAAGGTGTATGCATTGTGCCCTTGTATGTATTAATCGATTGATTTAAGGTGTTTATAAGGTGTGAACCTTGTTTTACCCTGTATTTTTTATCGAGTGTAAGTTGTCGGTGTGTTGATGATGCTAGTTAGGCGTAGCCCCCCGGGTGTTTGCGGGTGTGGGTGTGACTTGTCGTTTAGCTATACAAAGAAAAAATTGCGAGTGGATAATCTTTGTAACTATGGTTGAGAAACCATGTTTTTATTGTTATGGCTGAGAAGCCATGTATTTGCTCGAGTTACAAAGTGGCTGATACAGCCTTATTTCTTGCGAGTAGAAGATTAAAAATCTAAGGATAAAACTTGCGGAGGTGCGCCACGTTCCATGGGTTGGAGTAGATGCCTCCTGTCTTCGGATTTTTCAAGCGATAGGCGCCTCCTTGGATAACTTCGTGTATGATGAAGGGTCCTTACCATGGTGTCTCTAGCGTGTGCCCCCTTTTGCTTGAGTCACAATACCAAGTCTCTCCTACCACGAATGATCTGTGGCGTACGCGGCGACTGTGGTAGTTATGCAACGACTGCTGGAAGATTGTAGATCTTTCAAGTGCGATGTCCCTGATCTCGTCCAGTGCGTCCATATCATCTGCGACTGCCTTGTTCGAGGTTTCTTCGCTGTATGCGACGACTCGTGGGGCGCTGAACTTGACGTTCTTGGGTAGAACGGCCTCAGCGCCATATACCATGAAGAATGGCGTGTAGTTTGTCGACCGATTTGGTGTTGTTCGCGGGCTCCATAACACCGATGGTAATTATTCGGCCCAGTGCCCTGCTGCTAGGTGCAGCCGATTGAGTAGCCGCTTCTTTAGGCCAGCCGACACTAATCCGTTGGATCGCTCGACTTGGCCATTAGTTTGCGGGTGAGCTACCGAAGAAAAGCTGAGAGGTATCCCTTTTTCTGCACAGAAGTCCTGTGTTTCTTTGGTTGTAAAGTTGCTCCCATTATCTGTCATGATTTTGTGCGGGACACCGAACCTGCACACGATGGAGGAGGAATCTCACGGCGCACTCGGTGTGCTGTGAAGTGACTGGCGTAACCCCTATCCATTTTGTGAATTTGTCGATTGCTACTAGCAGGTGGGTGTATCCTCCGGGTGTCGACTTCCGTAGCGATCCCACCATGTCTAGCCCTCATTGAGCAAAAGGCGATAGGGATCATGTGGAGTTCCGTGGCCGGTGCGTGCGTCTTGGGCGCGAACCTTTGGCACGCATTGCATCTGTTGACTGGGTCTTTAGCGTCTCTAGCCGTCGTGAGCCAGTAGAATCCTGCGCGGAAGGCTTTTCCCACGATTGCTTTCTAGATTGCATGGTGCCCGCAATCGCCTTGGTGTATGTCACAGAGTAGTTCCTTGCCGTCTTCGGGTGCGATGCATCTTTGGAGTACTCCTGATATACTTTTCTTGTACAACTCTCCTTGGATCACCCGAAAAGATTTGTTGCGCTGTACTATCTGTCTGGCCTCGCGAATGTCTACTGGGAGCTATTTATTGGACAAGTATTCGAGGTATTTCTGCGTCGAGGTTGGCTCGACCAAAAAGACTTGTCTTGAGATGTGATGTGTGAGCTCTTTGAGGGCAATTAGCTAGTTGACCATCGTTTCTGTTCTTGCGGTTGTCAATGCGGGCTTCTTGACCTTGACTAATCGTTTGCTAATTCTCTCGAGGTAGATTCCTGGTGGAACAGGGGCGTTTGTGGACCCCATGTTCGCCAGTTTGTCTGCCTCCTCGTTGCTTGATCGCGCGATGTGCCTCAGCTCGCACCCTTTGAAACTCCCTCCGAGTAGGTTGTACATGTCGCGATATACGATCATGTTGTCTGTGACAGCGTCGCACTCCTTCATCGTATGTTGTACGATAAGGTTTGAATCCTCGTATATCATCAATCGAGTGGCTCCACAGGCAATCGCCACCTTCATGCCGTGCAGGAGGGCCTCGTATTCTGTGTTGTTGTTGGATGCGGGGTCGTCAGGAGGGAAATCGAGTCGCAGGACGTACTGTAGCTTATCACCCCTTGTCGATATGAGGATGACACCGGCTCCGTCTTCCTCGTTTCTGTTTGACCCGTCGAAGTACATGTTCCAGTTGCTCGTGTATTCTGGAGGTCCCGGGGTTTACAGCTACATCCACTTGGGATTTTACAGCGTTGCGCCCTGCATATATTATGTCCCAGGCGTCTAGCTCGATGCTCCATTTTGCGATTCTTCCGGATGCCATGGGGTTGTTCATGATAGTACCGAGTGATGCGTCATTTAGCACCGTGACGGTATACTCCTGGAAGTAGTGTTTGAGCTTGCGGGCAGTAAGAGGCCAATATACTACATCAGTGAGGTGCTCTCGCCGTGGGGGTATCGCTGTTTGCACGGCGAGAGCACCTCACTGATGTAGTATATTGGCCTCTGAACGCCGTATGCTTTTCCATCCTCTGACCGCTCGATGACAATGACCGTGCTGACGACTTGGTTTGTTGCGGCTAGGTAAAGTAAGAGTGGTTCCTTTTCCTGTGGCGTTGCCAATACGCGTCTGCTCTGCAGCGCTCTTTTCAAGTCTATGAACGCCTTCTTTGCTTCTGGCGTCCACTCGAACTTATCAGTTTTCTTCAGCAGCTTATAGAAGGGGAGCACCTGCTCGCCTAATCTTGCGGTGAATCTGCTCAGAGCAGCCAGTCGCCCTGCGAGCTGTTGTGCACCGCGAAGATTCGTTGGTTCCTTCATCGTCAAGATTGCCTGTATTTTCTCCGGGTTGTCCTCAATTCCTCGGGCGGAGACCAGGTAGCCGAGGAGTTGTCCCACGGGGACTCCGAAGACGCATTTTGTCGGATTGAGTTTGATTCTGTAAGCGTTGAGGGCGTCAAATGTCTCCCTGATATCCACAAGGAGTGTTTCCTCCACTCGAGTCTTGATGACAATGTCGTCAACGTAAACTTGTACGTTCTTGCCAATGAGCTTGGAGAGGCATTTTTGCATGCAGCGCTGATATGTTGCGCCAGCGTTTCTCAGCCCGAAGGGCATTATCGTGTAGCAGTATACACCATGTGGTTTGATGAATGCTGCCTTCTCCTCATCCTCCTGTTTCATCCTGATTTGATTGTAGCCCGAGTAGGCGTCCATGAAGGAGAGTCATTGGCAGCCTGAAGTGGAGTCCACGATCTGGTCGATCCGAGGTAATGGGGAGTTATCCTTGGGGCAGTGTTTGTTCAACGACGTGTAGTCGATGCACACGCGAAGGATGTCAGTATTTTCTTCGGGGATAACACCGGGTTTGCTAACCAGGTGGAAATTTTGATTTGTCCGATGAATTTGGCAGCTAGTAATATGTTCACCTCTTCTCCGAGTGCCCTCTGTTTTGGCTCAAAAAAAGTCGAGTGGTTGGCTTGACTGGCTTGGCGTCTTTATATACATCAAGTGAGTGCTCGGCGAACTCACTGGGTATCCCTGGCATATCTGAAGGCTACCAGGCGAAAATCTCCCAGTACTCACGGAGGAGTTCGACGAGCACGCCTTCCTATGCGGACGATAGGGTGGTGGACACCATCGCCGTCTTCGTGGATTCTGTCGGGTGCACCTGATGCTTTCTAGTGTCACTGTTTGGGCTGAACTCGAGTTGTGGGGCGTTCTTTTTGGTGAGTGGTATCACATGGTGATCCGTGGTTTTTGCCAACTCTTCCAACTGCTCCTACATCCCGAAAGATTTCGCGATCTCGTTGAACTTAGTATCACACTTGTCTGACTTTTGAAAATCGCCGTTTATGTTTATCGTGCCATAGTTCCCTAGAAGCTTGAGCTTCAGGTAGGAGTAGTGAGGTACTGCCATGAATCTCACGAACGTTGTTCAACCGAGAATGGCGTGTTACTTTGATGGCCAATCGACGACTTCGAAGTCGAGAAATTCCCTTCTCTACTTTTTCGGGGTTGCTAGCACCACCTCCAGGTTGATTGTTCCGAGTGGCCAGACGGCTTTCCCTGGTACTATCCCGTGGAAGGATGCTACCGATTCTGCGAGTCCGTTCAGGTTTTTGTTCATCTTGCGAAGTGTGTCCGTGTATATGATGTTGATTCCACTGCCACCGTCCATGAACACCCGAGCGAGGTCGTAGTTGCCTATTTGCGCCTGAATGACAAGCGCAGTGTGCCCTGGTCGATAGACCCGTGGGGGATGATCCTCTCGCGAGAAAGTGAGCGACTGTTCTGACATCTTCAGGTATTCGGGTGTGGATGTTGGAGCTTGTACTGCCATCTTGACTTGGCGTGTGTTTGCCTTCTGGACTCCTGAGACCTTATGTACCATGCCTAGAAGCCCCTGTGGGTGCGGGTACCCATTGGCTCCCGGGTTTGCGCCGGGTGGCGCTGGTAGCGCGGCTAATACCGCGTTCTGGTGTCCTGGTGGAGGTAGGGGCTGTGGCGGGTGAAAAACTTCTGGGAGTTGCGGGTATCCCTGGTTTACTGTGGCTCTATTTTTCTTCGTGTAAGCCTCGTGGATGTCTTGGAACTTTCGGCAGTCCTTGAGGAGATGAGTCTCCTTGGTCTTGCATGTGCGCTTATCTGTGAATAGATGTAGCGTGCAATAGTTGTCAAGGTCTTCCTCGGGAGTTTTATCATCTGGCTTTGGCTTCCATTCGCTGTTTCCACGGGGCCTGCCGTCATGATTTCTTGTGAACTCTGCCGATCGTCGTGGTTTTTCCTTGTCGATTGTTGTGGTCGTAGTTTTTCCTCTTCTTCTTTCGACCGTTGCGATCCTACTCGGGCGCGGGTGATGAAGCTTTCTCGTTGCGCACGGAATCTTCGCCGTTAGCCCATCTATCGGCTATTGCCATCAGTTCCCTGTAGTTTTGGGTGCAGCTTGTCCCAGCTCTTCTCGGAAGGCAGCGCGTCGAGATCCTTTGATGAAAGCCTCGACTACGACCACCTCGGATATGTTTCCTTCCGTATTTTTTAGCGTGATCCACCGCTGAATATACTCGCGAGTAGACTCGCCGCTCTTCTGCTTGCAAGCCCGCAGCTCTTCGATAGATGCAAGTCTTTTGTATGTCGCCTGGAAGTTCTTGCGGAAATCGTAGGTTATATCGTCCTATGATCCGTACAATGCTCGCCGTCTTCCTTCAAGCCAGCTGCACGCAACGCCTACAAGGTCTAGGTTTAGATACTGCATGGTCGTTGTATTGTTCCCACGTTGGCATTTTATTGTCGTGAGGTAATCTGATAGCCAAGACTTGGGCTCCGGCGAACCGTAATATTTCGGGACCTCCGTGGTAAGCTTGAATCTCTTGGGAATCGGTGCCTCGCGAATGTCACTGGTAAAACACAATGCACCGCAGGCTTCCTCGTCGGAAGAGGTGGCTAGGGACCGTGCGCGATTCCTGATTGCTCGGGCTCTGTTGACATTGTTTGCGCGATGTCTGCTCGCGCGTCGTATTCAGGTTGGTCGCGATTATCCTCTTTCTGTGGTTCTCTGTTGCGGTGTCTCTATCGGCTTCCGTGGTGCCGTGGGCTGCGATCGCGATCTCGCGGGCTATCTTCGTCGCTACCTGAGCTATCGCCGCGAAGCCGGGCTTCTTTCCCTCGGGCGCGACGAGGTGACTCCCTGTCTCCCCTTCTAGGTGACGTACTCCCGTGTCTGCGAGGTGTTTTGTCTGCCCGAGGGTTTTTTTCAGTTTCTGGCATTGTCGCTTTTCTGCGGGCTTGAGCGGCGATTCTTGCGGCTGCCATGCCTAGCCCCTTCTGGACCTTTCGATGTTGTTTCGCACGGGGATCGCTTTCAGGAGGCTGGTTCGCCTGTAAATATGTGGCGGCTGCTAAGAGTGATGTGGCGGGATTCGTTGGGTGTCCGACCTCCTCCGTGTGAGATCGTACGGCCCATATGCGGCCTTGTCAACGGTGGCAGGTCCTTCACCTTGTTCAACGCCCTGACAAGGAGAATGTCCGGAACCTTGTCTGTCAACGCCTGAGACAAGGAGGCAGCTTCTACCGTTTGTTCTGCTATCTGCAGAAGTAACGTGAAGCATTAAGAAATGCCAATACTAGAATTTAATCGAGAGTAGGATCTAACTAAGGTAAAGCCAGTAAATTGCTTACCAGTTCATTCTCGAGTGCAAGCACCTTCTCGTCCGTGGCCAACTTGAGACCGGCCACCTTCCTGGGGTCCGTGACGACATCCCCAGTATCTTCTTCTTTATGGTACCGGGACCTCAGAAATCTCCGCGTCTCCGGGTGGGGGTACTTGTGCCACAGGTTCTCGATATCTGCTTCTGCATAGGCCTGGTCCTCCTGATGGAGGGATAATAACCCGGTAGGCCAACTCCAAGGTGTAATTCGGCCCTAAGGACGCTGCACAAGATCCGGCTAAGGATAAAAGAACCTCTAGAAGGCCCAAGTTTGCAGGCCTCGTAACCCGGATTGTGGGTTACGGTAAGGAAAGTTAGGGTTTAATATGCAGTGACCGGGTAGGATTCAAGGTGCGCCTTGGAGGGCAAGTCAAGGGGTTCGGGTGCTTTATAAACCCACCCCCAGGTCTAGTTAGAGGGATCCAAGAGTTCTAGCAATATCGCTTGATATCGAGCATCCAGTGTAACACGAGAGTTGAGTTAATATATTGAGATCGGAGACTCGGCGACTTGATCGCCGGCTACCAGATCGAGTTCCATCATGTTTTCCTCCGAGCTAAACCCTCTCCCAAACGCCTGTGTCGTCTTGCCCCAAGATCAGTTACCCCCGGTAACGTCTGCCGTGATTATCCCACGACACCTCCTTCGCCCATTTGTCCTCCTTGCCGGCGTAACCGTTTCTACCCAGGCGGTGGACTCTGATGTTCTTGTTTCTCATGTCCACTCCCCACTGGCGGTTAGCCTTGGTGTGCTCTAGCTCTTCATTGTCCATGAAAGCATCCAAGTCTTCTTGCGTAATCTTCGGAAATTGGCTGTGGATCTTCTCGAAATCAGCACCATCGGCAAGCATATCCCTCACCATATATTTATAACCACTCAATGCTTTGGTGAACTTGGTCATCTCATGGGTGTTCATCGCATTACCTTCGAGATTTTGGTTGTTGTACTCGGCAGGAAACTCGTATCGTGCGTGCAGCCTCGAAATGAGTTGAGCGCACAAATGCTTCTTGTCCTTATGTTGGAGGTTATTCTCGTTGAGGTTGACGGCGTCCCGAAGGATTGCTGCCAATTGGAGGCGGTAACCCTTCGCGCGAGTTTTAGGCTCCCTAGGCACACCATTGCTGTCAACCACCGTTAATGCTTCTCGGGAGGCGCCGACCTGGTTTGCGCGCCGCTCCCGACGCTGTTTCTTAGCTTGGTTACTGGTCTCAAAGCCACCACCCGCGCCACTATCAGTGGTTTCTTCTCCTCTACCACCTTGCTCCTCGTCGTCCTTTCTTTCCTCATCCGCGGTAGGGTTATAATCAACATCATCGCTGCCCCCTTGTTCACTATGCTGCTCTAAGAACATCAGATGATAGTGCGCCCCAACCTCTTGTTCAGAATTCTCAGCGCCGACATCGTCGTTCTGGTTTCCGGGAGACGACATTGCTACCGTGTTTCAAGGGGGTCACGCTGCCATTTCAGAGAAATAAAACAATAAAACATTAATTTTATTACTAGTACTGCGCAATATATTACTTGGGACATTTGCAGCTAAAATATGTGGTGAATGGCGCCAACTTGTGCTACCAATTGTTGCGCAAGAAAAAAATAACATGTTAAGCTCCACAATATGCACGCATAGACGCAGTGGTGGGTGGTAGTCCCAAGCCAGAACCACCGGCGCATCATTGAGTCTTTGGAAAGGCTAGGCTATGGGCTGAGGCGTTCAAAGATGTCGCAACTCATGTGCGGGCCGAGAACGAACAGCAAAGGTCGTTGTTGGCATGGTGCAAAGCCAAGCCACCGCCTGGAAAAGCGAGCTTAACCACACGCAATTGTGAACAACCAGCGGTCATCCAAAGCTCCTCAGCTCATCACTACACACTCAACTCACTGGAGAGGAGTAGAGTGAAAGAGCTGTGATAAAAAGGATTTGCAGGGCAGTAGGGGGACCAGAAAGAAACAAAGGTGTGGTGCGATTTGGGCAGGGAATAGCTCCTCTGCTCGGTGCAACTCGCCCAACTGGATCCGAGAGTACTGTATGTGCTATCGAGTTGGTTGTCGTGGTCCGTTTGGGGTCCTATGGTTACTGTCGGGGTGAGTATCCACTCCACACGCTTGTGTTCGAGAGTAATTGTAACGGAACTGTACAAACATATGTAGGGTGAAGGGGATATGGTGAAGAATATCATTATTTGCCGACCCAACAGTTGAAATTCATTTCAAGCAACCAACAAACAGATGAATTAATCACTACCACTACTAGAAAACATGACATTGATCCAAGCACATTGGAACCGGATTGGATATAAACCGGTTCTAAAGGGTCTGTCCGCTGGGCCCCCTCCCTGCAGCAAATGGTCGGAAGGCCTTTAGGACCGGTTTGTGTTACAAACCACAAACCGGTCCTTGCGGCCATTTGCTGCAGGGAGGGGGGCCCAGGGGTCAGACCCTTTAGAACCGGTTTGTATCACAAACTGGTTCTAAATGTTTTTTCGTTTTTTGCAGCAACTACGGGGCCCGCTGTCAGACCCTTTAGCACCGGTTTGTAACACAAACCGGTCCTAAAGCCCTCCCCTAAACCCTATATTCCACCCCTAGCTCAGCTCCATTTTTTCCAGCTCGAGCTCAACTCCATTTTTGCTCTCTCCTTCCTCTTGTGAGCTCTAATCCATCCCCATTTTTGTCCACCATTTGTCAAGATTGTTGGTACCCATCGGTTCTACGGTTAGCATTAACATTCCCTCTTCCGGCATTGCAAGTTTTGCTCGTTTTCTTGCTCATTTCATTTTTTTTGTGCTAGCTAGGTGTTTGATGAAATGCCTAAGCTAGAGAGAGTTCATCATTTGTTATGTATACATATGCAATTTGAGCTCAAATTTAATTATGATTTGTGGTTTTTTTTAGTGTCGCGCGTCTTGTCCCCTTCCTCACCGCCGTCGATCGCCCCGTCACCGACACAACCTTGGTGAGCCTATTGTTTTTATTTACCAAAACAAATTTTGATTTGTATGATTTACATATATATTTACTTGTATGCAATTTTTTTATATATAGCGCCATGGTTTTGATATCCGTCCCCGTTGGCCCTCGTCCAGTCTATGATTCGGATGTGGTATATTATCTTTTATAACTACATATTTTCATTTCCTGATTATATGACAATTAATTACGCCGACCAACTTGACATAGATATCCTATGTTCGGTGAACACGGTGATACTGAAATGGGGGAAGACGAGCCTGAACTTGAGGACATTGTTGATGAGTCTGATGATGATCTTCGTCAGGTCATTCGTGAAGAACAGATAAACTGCGCAAGTGAAAACGAGAGGTTGAAGTGTGAGCGCATGTTAGAAGACCACAAAAAATTGTTGTCCCTAAATTGCGAAGATGGCCAGAAAAAGCTGGGCACCACCCTGGAATTGCTGCAATGGAAGGCAGAGAATGGATTATCTGACAAGGGATTTGAAAATCTGCTGAAAATAATGAAGAAGATGCTTCCAAGAGATAACGTCCTGCCCTGCAGTACATACGAAGCAAAGAAGGTTGTCTGCCCTCTAGGATTGGAAGTGCATAAGATACATGCATGCATCAATGACTGCATCCTCTACCGCGGTCAGCACGAGAATTTAACTGCCTGCCCGGTATGCGGTGCATTTCGGTATAAGATCAGGTGAGATGACCCTGGTGATGTTGAGGGCGACGATCGCCCCAGGAAGAGGGTTCCTGCCAAGGTGATGTGGCATGCTCCTATAATACCACGGTTGAAATGTTTGTTCCGAAACAAAGAGCATGCCAAGTTGCTGCGATGGCACAAAGAAGACCGTAAGGAAGACGATATGCTGAGACACTACGCTGATGGGTCGCAGTGGAGAAACATCGACGATAAGTACGAGGACTTTGCACGTGACGCAAGAAACTTAAGGTTTGGTCTGAGTACAGATGGCCTAAATCCGTTTGGGGAGCAAAGTAGCAGTCATAGCACCTGGCCCGTGACTCTATGTATCTATAACCTTCCTCCTTGGTTATGCATGAAGCGTAAGTTCATTATGATGCCAGAGCTTATCCCATGCCCGTCGCAACATGGCAACAACATTGATGTGTACCTGAGGCCACTAGTTGATGAACTTTTAGAGTTGTGGGCTGACGAAGGTGTACATGTGTGGGACGAGTACAAACAAGAGGAATTTGACCTACGAGGGTTGCTGTTTGTAACCATCAATGATTGGCCCGCTCTTAGTAACATCTCAGGACAGTCAAACAAGGGATACAGCGCATGCACACACTGTTTAGGCGAGACTGAAAGTATACATATAGGCAAGAATGTGTACCCGGGGCATCGTCGATTTCTTCCAGACAAGCATCCCGTAAGAAAGAAAGGAAAGCATTTCAAAGGCGAGGCAGATACACGGAGGAAGCCAACCCTCCCTAAAGGTACTGATATATATGACATGGTCAAAGATATAAAAGTAATCTTTGGTAAGGGTCCTGGCGCACAATCTGTTCCGAATGACGCCGACAACCACGTAGCCATGTGGAAGAAGAAATCTATATTCTGGGAACTACCCTATTGGAAATTCCTAGAGGTTCGCTCTGCGATCGACGTGATGCACGTGACGAAAAATATTTGCGTGAACCTGCTAAACTTATTGGGCGTGCATGGGAAGAAGTCGAGAGATACACCAAAAGCACGGCTGCACCACCAACGTATGCACGAACGAGACGACCTGATGAATCCAGAGAATTTCAAAGGTCCTGCCAGCTACGCTCTTACCAAGGAAGAGAAGGAGATCTTTTTCCAAGTCCTGAGCAGTATCAAGGTCCCGTCTGGCTACTCGTCGAACATAAAAGGAATACTAAACCTGGAAGAGAAAAAGTTCCAAAACCTAAAGTCTCATGACTGCCACGTGATCATGACCCAGTTACTTCCGATTGCATTGAGGGGGCTTCTGCCAGAAAACGTGCGAGTACCCATTGTGAAGCTATGTGCATTCCTCAACGCAATTTCTCAGAAGGCAATCGATCCAGCAACTCTACCAAGTTTACAGAAGGACGTGGTCCAATGTCTTGTCAGCTTCGAGTTGGTGTTCCCACCAACCTTCTTCAATATTATGACGCACCTCATAGTTCACCTAGTCCAAGAGATTTCCGTTCTCGGTCCTGTATTCTTACACAATATGTTCCCCTTTGAGAGGTTCATGGGAGTCTTGAAGAATTATGTTAAAAACCGTGCTAGGCCATAAGGAAGCATGGTCAAGGGCTATGGAACAGAGGAGGTCATTGAGTTTTGTGTTGACTTTATTCCTGACCTGAATCCGATCGGTGTTCCTCAGTCGCGCCATGAGGGGAGACTGCATGGAAAAGGCACGGTAGGAAAGAAATCAACAACATGTATGGACGAGCAATCTTTCACTGAAGCACACTACACAGTTCTAGTTAATTCCAGCTTGGCGGCTCCATATATCCAGGAACACAAGGATATTTTACGCTCGGAATATCCGGAGCAACCTGAAGATTTCATTGCTAAAGAACACGCGAAGACTTTCGGCGGTTGGTTGCAAAGACGTCTCATTAATGACAACATTGTTGAAGATGAGCTATACTTGTTGGCCAAGCAACCATCTTCGACTGTATTGACCTTTAAAGGGTACGAGATAAATGGTAACATATTTTACACGGCAGACCAAGATAAAAAGAGCACCAACCAAAACAGTGGCGTCCGGTTTGATGCAAAAGACGACAACGGGCAAAGGGTCACATACTATGGTTACATAGAACAGATATGGGAACTTGACTACGGACCTTCCTTTAAGGTCCCTTTGTTCTGGTGCAAATGGTTCAACCTGTCAGGCGTGAAGGTAGACCCGAAGTACGGAATGACAACAGTGGATCAGAAGAATCTTGGGTACGACAATGATCAATTCGTCCTAGCCAATGATGTGGCTCAGGTTTTCTATGTGAAGGACATGTCTAGCAGACCGAGAAAAAGAAAAGATAAGGAAGCGAATACATCAGACGATGAGCCAAGGCGCCACATAGTTCTTTCAGGGAAAAGAAACATCGTGGGAGTCGAGGACAAGACAGACATGTCAGAAGATTACAATAAATTTGATGAAATTCCTCCCTTCAAAGTCAAAGATGATCCAAGCATTCAGTTAAATGATGAAGATGTTCCATGGTTATTACGGCGCAATCAGAAGAAAGGCAAGAAGAAAAATAGAAACGGATCATCCCTTTAGTCCCGGTTGGGGACACTAACCGGGACTAAATGGGTTAGAGTTTCGTTTGGACCAATCAGATAGAATCACACGGATCGTGTGTTTCTTTCAAGCGCTTGTGAGTGGTTGGATCCGGGGTGTGTTTCTTTCGAGCTGTTGTGAGCCGTTCGATCAGGGCTATGGTGTGTTTCTTTCGAGCTGTTGTGAGCCGGTGGATGAGGGTGTTTCTTAACCGTTGGATCAAAACCCTAGCTCAACACTCTGTGAGCCAGAGGACCCTATATATAGCCCACCTTCATACACCGGTCAGTTCATCGAGCAAATACAAAACATCCGGATTCGCCATCATACGTCCTGCCGTGCATTTGGTATGCATATATGCACCCAGTAGACACGGTGGGGCTGTATGATGGCGATACCGTTTGTTTTTTTCTACAACCACCTTTAAGGTTTGAGACATCATATATTCAGTTCATCGAGCAAATACAAAACATTCGGATTCGCCAGCATACGTCCAGCCGTGCATTTGGTATGCATATATGCACCCAGTAGCCACGGTTGGGCTGTATGCTGGCGATACCGTTTGTTTTGTTCTACACCCACCTTTAAGGTTTGATACATCATATATTCACTTCATCGAGCAAATACAAAACATCCGGATTCGCCATCGTACGTCCTGCCGTGCATTTGGTATGCATATATGCACCCAGTAGCCACGGTTGGGCTGTATGATGGCGATACCGTTTGTTTTGTTCTACACCCCCTTTAAGGTTTGATACATCATATATTCAGTTCATCGAGCAAATACAAAACATCCGGATTCGCCATCATACGTCCTGCCGTGCAATTGGTATGCATATATGCACCCAGTAGCCACGGTTGGGCTGTATGATGGCGATACCGTTTGTTTTGTTCTACACGCCCCTTTAAGGTTTGATACATCATATATTCAGTTCATCGAGCAAATACAAAACATCCGGATTCGCCATGATACGTCCTGTCGTGCAATTGGTATGCATATATGCACCCAGTAGCCACTGTTGGGCTGTATGATGACGATATCGTTTGTTTTCTTCTACACCCCCCTTTGGAAACAGAAAGAAGAAAAAAAGAAATGTGCGCCCCCTGTACAGGCCGTCCAGATTAACAATGGGACAGACCTGGAAGCTGTAAAGTTTCTTCCCCTAATGTTACTGGATGGAGCCAGAGATTGGATCAATGGATTGCCATCAAGAACTGTCGACAGCTGGGATGATATGGCTCGAGTATTTACTCAGCACTTCTGGGGAACTTACAAACGCCCGAATAGCATCAACCAGCTGAACCGTTGCACCCAATTCGAGGATGAACCATACGTGGATTTCATCTCCAGATGGACTGCAATGAAGAATAGTTGTTCTGGAGTAACTGACGTACAAGCAATGCATGCTTTCGTCAATGGACTAAAACCCGGACTAGTACCGTTCATGGTTGGTTCCAAACAACACAAAGATCTCGGATCTATGCTTACAACCGCCAATGAGCACGCTGCAGCCGAAGACGATATCAGAGCAAGAGGCGGCAATATCGATGCACTGATATTGGCCAAGAAAAATCCTCGCTCTGAGAAAAAAGGAACTTTAGATGCAACACCAAAACCCAAAGAAGTCAACATAGCCTTTGGAAGTGAAAAAGGGAACAGATGGAAAGGACACAGTTCAGAACCAATCAACTACACTAAAGAAGAGTGGGAGAAGATTAAGTCGGAACCCTGCGTCCACCATTCTCAATTTGGGAAACCCACCCATACGAACGCACAATGCCGGCTGAATAAGCACATGAAAGGCAGTGCAGGATCCAGAAACAAGGGGAAGAGTTCCAAACGGAAATTCTCCAAACAAAAGCCAGAAGCTGAGAAAGAAGACAGTGAATCGGAGACTGACGAAAAAATCCAGGAACAACAGCGGAAAGGCGAACCCAAGTTTCCGAGAGTTGATGGAGAATGCACCCTAACTTTCCTAGAAACTCCATCAGCAAAGGTGGCGAAAAGAACACTTCGAGAAATAAACGCGGTTGTTCCGGCAACCCCAAAATTCTTGAAGTATTCAAACACACCAATCACATGGGATCAGTCTGATCATCCCGGAAATATCCCTGAACCCGGCACACAAGCTCTTATTGTAAGCCCTATTGTCCAGAACACTAGGCTAAAAAGAGTGCTAATGGACGGAGGATCCAGCATCAACATAATGTACCTGGATACGTTGAGACATCTGAAAATCTCCGAGACCCAGCTCAATCGCAGCAACATACGTTTCCATGGCATTGTTCCCAGCAGGCAAACATTATCCCTAGGAGAAATTTCCCTAGATGTCACTTTCGGAGAAAAAGATCACTTCCTTCAGGAAAAAGTATCCTTCGAGGTGGTGCCGTTCGAAAGCGTGTATCACGCAATTCTCGGACGTCCAGCTTTCGCCAAATTCATGGCAAGATCATGTTATATTTATAACAAGCTGAAGATGCCAGGGCCGAAAGGAGGGGTAATCACCATAACTGGAGACTTCAAGCTGGCGAACAAGCTGGAAAAAGAAAACGCCCTTTGTGCTGAAAAGATTATAGCAAAGGAAGAGCTGAAGGAGCTGGCTAAGGAGGTATCGCCGACAGAAATGCCGGCAGGAAAAGAAACTCGGAAGCTAGCAGATAGCTTCAAGGCATCCGAGAATACAAGACAGGTAATCCTAGATCCCAAAGATCCGACAAAATTTGTCGTAGTAGGAACTGGGATGACCAACAAATAGGAAGGCGAGCTCATCAAGTTCCTCCGTGAGAACTGGGATATTTTCGCCTGCTATCCGGATGACCTGCCAGGCGTACCCAGGGAACTTGCTGAGCATCAAGTCAAGGTGATTCCAGGCTCCAAACCCGTCAAACAAGGTCTCCGTCGATTTGACGGAAGAAGACGGAAGGCTATTGGCAAGGAAATTATCCGGCTTTTAGCAGCAGATTTCATCTAGGAAGTAATCCACACTGAATGGTCTGCAAATCCGGTATTAGTACCGAAGAAAGACACTACTGTTCTTAGAATGTGTATAGATTACACCGGCTTGAACAAATTGTGTCCAAAAGATAGGTTCGCGCTACCGCGAATCGATCAAATAATAGATGCCACCATAGGCTCTGAGCTTTTATGCTTTTTGGATGCTTATTCCGGTTATGACCAAATACGCATGAAAAAGGAAGATCAAATTAAGACTTCTTTTATAACCCCGTACGGGACGTATTATTACGTAACCATGCCGTTTGGCCTGAAGAACGCAGGTGCAACTTACCAGCGTTGCATGCAACGTTGTTTGCATAGTCAGATTGGCAAAAATGTCCACGTTTACGTGGACGATATTGCTGTCGTAACCAAGGAAAAAGACACACTCCTTGAGGATTTGTGAGAAACCTTCGAAAACTTGCGCACTTACAAGATGAAGTTAAATCCATCAAAGTGTGTATTCGGGGTTCCCTCAGGAAAACTTCTGGGTTTCATCGTTTCTCATAGAGGAATAGAAGTTAACCCGGAAAAGATCAAAGCCAACTTGAACATCTCCAAACCTACGTGTGTGAAAGATGTCCAAAGATTGACGGGTTCCGCCGCTGCCATCAGCAGATTTATTAGTCGGCTGGGGGATAAAGCCTTACCACTCTACAAGTTGCTGAAAAAATCCGACAAATTCGAGTGGACAGAAGAGGCCGATGCAGCGCTAACCCAGTTGAAGGAAACTTTGATGAAAGCTCCGATTTTGGCATCCCCAAAAGACGAAGAACCTATGTTATTGTACCTCACAGCTACAAACAGGGTTATTAGTGCAGTAATTGTTGTGGAACGGAAGAAAGACGAACAAAGCATACCAGACCAGCATCCGGTATATTACATAAGTGAAGTTCTCTCCGAGTCCAAGCAAAGGTACTCACACTACCAAAAACTGGCATATGGCGTATTTTCGCATCTAGAAAGTTACGCCATTACTTCCAAGGACATTCCATAACAGTGGTATGTAAAGCACAACTAGGGGATATAATAAACAATGCGGAGGCAACTGGCCGAGTAGCCAAATGGGGTATCGAGCTAGCAGCCTTCGACATTAAGTATCAGCCAAGGACGGCAATAAAATCCCAGGTTCTGGCAGATTTTGTCGCCGACTGGACGGAAGCAATGGAGAAAACACCAGTGCCGGAGTCCGAGTACTTGATCATGCATTTTGACGGATCCAAGATGAAGGAGGGCGCTGGAGCTGGTGTAGTCTTAAAATCCCCTAAAGGAGACACAATGTAGTATGTATTACAAATACACTTCAACGCCAGCAATAACGTGGCAGAATACGAAGCTTTGCTTCATGGCTTGCACATTGCAAAAGAAATAGGGGTTAAACGCATATTGTGCTACGGCGACTCGGATTTGGTACAACATCATCTTAACCAAACCTGAGACGCAAAGAGCCCTATAATGGCCGAATACCGGAGAACGGTGGATGAGTTCGCCATTTGTTTCTTTGGGTTCGAAGTACTCCACGTTAAAAGGGAGGAAAATTGGAACGCGGATGCATTAGCCCGCATGGGGTCAGAAAGGGTAAAAACGCTACCACCAGGTGTATTCGTCCAGCATTTGTACGAGCCATCCATAAAAGGTGGAGATATTGATTACCCCCTGGCTTCCGAATCAATTGAAGTTATGCTCGTTAACCCGGACTGGACAATTCCATATTTAAACTTCTTAGTCGATCAGAAGTACTCGGAAGGAGCAGACGAAGTCTTGCAGAGGCAAATTCAGCGTCGATGCAAAGGATACACGGTAATTGACAATTGCCTGTACAAACGCAGCACTTCCGGAATTTTTCTGCGGTGTATTTCACCAGAAGAAGGACGAGAAATCCTGCAAGAAATCCATGCCGGAGATTACGGACATCATGCTCAATCAAAAAGCCTAGTTAAAAAAGCATTCCGTGCCGGGTTTTTCTGGCTAACAGCCAAGACAGATGCTGAACACATAGTCAACACATGTGCAGGGTGTCAATATTACGCCAAGCAGACTAATATGCCAGCCCAAGCACTCAAACCTATCCCAATTACATGGCCGTTTGCGGTCTGGGGGCTAGATATGATGGGACCGTTCAAAACTGCGCGAGGCGGACTAACACATCTACTTGTAGCTGTGGATAAGTATACCAAATGGGTGGAGGTTAAGCCCATCAAAAAGCTTGACGGTGTAACTGCGAGAAATTTTATCATTGACATAGTCATGAGATAGCGCGTTCCACACAGCATAATAACCGACAACGGGACAAATTTCTCCATTGGAGAGTTGGCAAAATATTGCCGACAAACGGGAATTCGCCTAGATCTCGCATCTGTGGCACACCCGCAATCCAATGGATAGGTTGAAAGAATGAATAGCTCAATCCTGCAAGGAATACGCCCAAGACTCGAATCTCCTCTTCATAGAGCAGCTGGAGCATGGGTAGAAGAGCTACCTTGTAACATCCCAAGTATGAAAAATAGCCATTAGAATGTTTGCTCTCTGTTATTTTATGTTTTGCATCATGACATCATGTTCATTGCATTTGTTTTGCTTTGTTTTCCATTTGTTTTCCTCTGTTTTCCTTTGTTTTATATTTGAATTTCAAACCAAATTTCAAACCTTTTGTTTCATACTTGTGATGTTACAATTTTCCAAATGACTATCCAAATCAAAACATCAAGTTATTTTCATTAAACTATAAAGTTCAAACCATCAAATTGTTTAAGTTTCAATAATTCATTTAATAGCAAATTCAATTAATTCAAATTCCTTTCAAATTCACTTAATTTACCAAACAGCAACCCTTTTGATATTTATGGAAATTACAAAACAAATCTATCATTTGTTCCAAATAAACTTGATTTTAAAAACTTTAATTGCTTAAGTTCAATTATACAATTAATAGTAAATTCACTCAAATTTCAATTAAAAAAATACAACAGCACCATAATTCAAACTTTTTGAAAACTAAAGTTTCCCAATTGTTACTGTTGCTATAAATAACTCATCCAAATTTTTCTCCTAATTTTTCTAACCCTAAAACTCATTCTATTCTTTCCTATTCAAATCTGCAAAAAAAAAAAAAAAAGCAAAAGAGAGAGAGAGAGAGAGGGGCAGGCCAGCAGGCCCAGCCCACCACCTCTCCCCAGGCCCATACCCCTCCCCGTTATCTTCTTCCTCGGTACGGCCGAGCATCGAACCTGTCCACGTAGCAGAGAAGAAGCAGCAACGGCTGAGCTCCTCCCCCTCCCCCTATAACCCTAGCCCGAGGGCTCCCTCTCCCTCTGCCCTAATTCTTCCTCCTTCTCCCTCTCCCCCGCCTCCATTCTTCTCCTCTCCCACCTCCATCTTCTCTCTGTACCCCAGTCTCCGAACCCTCACCACCGATCAACACCTCCTCCCCCTCCGGCGATCACCATCGCCCTAGCCCCCCTAGCCGCCGTACGAGTACGGGAATGGGATCCCCGCACCTCCCTCGTCATCCTCCACCCCTCAGCACGGACGGGGAACCACCGAGTTGCCGCCGCCGTCCGGGTTTCGCCGCCGGTCGCCACCACCGAGCGCCTGCTGCTTTCTTCAGAGAGGTGAGCCACACCTCCCTCTCTCCCTTCCCGCTCGGTCACGCGCACTCTCACCACACCCACCGCACGCCCACTCGCAGCAGCGGCAGCGGCGAACAGCCACCGCGCGCAGCCGCAGTCCGCCGGCGACCACTTATCCTCTGTTAGGTTCAGTGAACGGAAATTCAGTTTCAGTAAGAAATCCTCGAACTGAACCATATCCTGCTCGCGAACCTGTACTGTCAACAAACTCAGAAGCCACCGCAGTGGTAGCAAACACAGCACACGCGCGCTAGGGTGTGGGATCGAATCCCACCCCGCGCAAAAACCCCACCTTTTTCCATTTATTTTCCAGATCCAGCACAAAGTCCAAATTGCACCCAAGTCCCTGCTAGCATTTATCTAGGTCCCTGTTAATTTCTTTCCAAGTCCCTGTAGCTTTTCTAGGTCCATGGTTATTTCTATAAACCATAAAAATGCTTAAACTTGGTAATTTAATAACTTTTGTTTGGAAACTCCAATTGCAAAACTTTAAACATGTAAACCACTCCATTTTAAATTCTCTACCCAAATATAAAATTTGTTTACTGTTTTGAATATTTTAAATTGGTGAAATATTTGAATTCTTGTTTAATTCACTTAATTTTGCAAAATTCATAACTTGGGCATAAAAATTCCAAATTCAACAAACTAAATATGTTTTCCATTCAATTTTTCATGTACTTTGAAAATATCAACTTTGTTTGCTGTTTTGAATAATTTAAATTGCTGAAAACAACTGTTTCTTAATTAATGCAGTTAAAATTGTCAAATTAATAACTTGCTCATTTTAAATCCATTTTCAACAAATAAAATATGTTTTCCATCCAAAATTAAACCACCTTTCCAAATATAAACTTTGTTTCATGTTTTGAATAATTAAAATTGGTTAAATGATTTAAACCTTGTTTAAATCATTTAAAATTGCTAAATTCATAACTTGCTCAACTTGAATTATTTTTGAAACTATAAAATATGTTTTCAAACCATAAAAGTATAATATTTTCAAATATGAATTTGGTTTAATGCTTTGAACAAATAAAAATTCAAATAAGTTCATGTTTGAATTAAATTCATTTAAATCTTGTTCAAACTTGTTTAATTCATAAATAATTTATTCTAAATCCTTTTTCAACAAGTGAAACATGTATTCCACCTAAAATTTTGTGTATTTTTCAAATATGAACTTTGTTATCTACTTTGGACAATTAAAATTGGTGAAAACAACAAATGCTTGTGTAACACCTTTAAGAATCCAAAATTTCATAACTTAATAAATAAATTTCCAAACTTGGTAAAACTTATTTCAAATTGATCCTATTGTTGTTTTCTTTCTGTTTTCCTCATCCATGCATCATGCTAATCCACCTTCACATGATTGGTTAATTGTAGAACAATTATTCCAACCTTAACTCATGGGTTTTCCATATGCAATCCAAATTGCATGTGGGTCCATTTAATCATGTTGTTACCATGTCAACTAGTTTATTTTGATGCATCAATTAAATGGTCATGCATCATCCCATGTTTGTGCACTATGCCATGTTATTGATTGTTTGTCTCTCTGCGTTGTTTGTTTGCTTCTTCTCGAATAGACGACGACATTGAGACAGACGATACTTACGACACCCCTTCTAAGGATCTAGCTCAGTACCAGGCTGCTGAGTTTGCAGGCAAGTATTCACTCACATGAACCATTGTGTTCCTTTCAACATTGGATACCGATACTTTCCATTGTCTATTCTGCTAGCCCTATGAATCGTTGCTTCTGTTACGAACCAATCACATGTTATCCTTTAACCCTGATATAGCCTCACCTCCACACCTATAACCTTTTTGCTTGTTGCCCGTGTCTTACTAGCATGCTTAGGGTTGTTTTGCTCGAGTCTGTTACCTTATTTTACTATGTTCTGGGGCTCGATGTTTAAACAATCAACCTGTTAATGTTTGAGGTAATAATAATTTGATGATAAAGCACCGGCAGGAGGCCCGGCGTGGTTTTGAGGCCTGCTAGTGTCAACCCTAATTAGGAAAAGGGTCTTCTCTACTGATCCATGATGAGCGCACTAACCGCATGTGGGAAGCGTGTATGGGCGCCCCCCTCAATTTGATTCGATTCGCATCTCGTCCAAATCGCCACACTTAGTTCGGGCTTTCCATTTGATGCATGCATGTGCAGGTGCGAACCCTTGGCGCCAGGGTGGAACTTTTGTAGTCGGCATTTAGGGCGGCGTGGTCTTAGAGTGCTATGAGGGTCCCCTTTTCTTCGTGGGGCTCGATTAGCCACGCACGCATAGCATGTGGTTCTTTGGGCTTGATGCGAAGAAGAGTTGATTTGTGTTGAGTGCCCCGCTTGGTGGAAAGGCCATTCCATCTGGCGGGTTATTCTTACGTGTACGGCTAAATTGGTGCACCCCTGCAGGGATAAATCTTCTCGAGAAGCCGTGTTTTCCGCGGTTATGGATGACTTGGTGAAAGTACTGGCTAACAAGTACTCAGAACAACTTACACCTAACTAATGATAATTTTACTAGTAATAGTCTTATTGACACAATAACTTGAACCATCACTAATCCAACTGTGTGAGTTATCCTCGGATTGCTTCTTTGGATAAGGGGCGAGATCCAGGATGGGTTTGTTTGGAGTTAGTTGTAGTTGGTTCCGATACGCTATCTTATCCCCTTTCTGTTAGCCGGAAGTTGTAGTATGTTTCTCTAGTTGGTTAGTGCAGCCCGCTGCCGCATCTTTTGTATCACCCTTTCTTCCGTTGAACCCAAAGCATCTGTGCTTGATGTTGTTGGGTACACTTTGGTGAACTGTGAGTCTTGCTTGCCAGTACGTTTATGTACTGCCCCCTTTGGGGCTGTGGTTTCCGCAGACTACGTTTCTGAGGATTTCACTTGGTGGCTACTACGTGGAGTTTGACGAGGCTGCTGACGAGTAGACAGCGGACCCGGGCAGGATCCGAGACTTCGTGGATGGGCTCCGTCTTTTTGTTTCCGGCCTCTTAGGCCTATTTGGATATTGTCTGTACTCAGACACTTTGGATGCTTCCGCTGTGTTGTAATGATGTTATGTTGGTACATGTGTCCTCTGGATGATTGTATTTGCTATCTCTGCTCTAGTGAGAGCTATTTGCAACTTATTTCAATCTTTTGTGTCGTAGAGATCTGTTGTGATATCCATTGTTCAGATGCCGTTGACGTACCATGTGTGTATGTTATGAAGTACGTCAACGGAAGTGTCCTGATTTCTATGGGATGGTTTGCGCAGACGATGGATAGTAGAGAATGGTTGTCACACGTTTACGTGTTGGCCTGCTCATATTGAGATGCGGGTGCCGGTATGCCCCGTAAGCCATTTGTTCTACTATTTAGCGGACTGTGAGTATCCCCTAGAAGTCCGGGTGCGACAAATGGTATCCGAGCCTGTCTGCCTATAGGATCCCTTTTTACTGGTCGCAGTTGAGTCTAGAAACTATTTTGTAGCTATATAGGAAAAATGAAACGTGAGAGTAGGAATTCTGTTCTTTTATTTCTTTCCCCACCCACCCTCCCTTTTCTGGTAAGGAAGTGCAACGTTGTTTTCCCTTCTCATCTGAACTTTCAAGTTAGGATTTCACGTATCCTGGTTTCTCTAGGATGGTTATATCTACTAGACCATAGGAATGGAGGTGGTGGTGACGTGATTTATCATGTTGCCTACTCACGATTGAGAATGGAGGTGTGTAAGCCCCGGAAGCAGATCCTCTATTCCTTAAGCAGTAGATATTGATCCTCTAGAAGCCCGGATGGGTTTTCCGTAGTACCTCAGGAGTGTTTTTGTCTCGTGTTTTCCGATGTTGCTTTGATATCCTGTTCTTCTCAACATCCTTTTCGTCCGTTGAAACCTTGTTGTTTCTTTCCACTTGAGTTCTTCTACCGGCGTCTAATCAATAACGATGTACCACCCTTCTGGCCAGATAGTCTATTCTCCAAATAAATCAAGTTCTATTCAACTATACACCCTCGATACAAAACCTCTACCTTTACTCCAAAATGTTCCGGTGGTTTCCAAATTCCCTGACGTCTTTCCAGAAGAGTTGCCAGGAATGCCTGTCATCTTGAAATTCCAGAAAAACTATCCAAGGTGCACGATGTGTTTCACGTGTCACAGCTCAAGAGGATCTTCGCAAGAAGTATCCGGACCTTTTCTTTTCTCAGTAGGAATCTCGGGGCACGATTCCTTCAAGGGGGGGGGGGAGTATTGTAACATCCCAAGTATGAAAAATAGCCATTAGAATGTTTTCTCTCTGTTATTTTATGTTTTGCATCATGACATCATGTTCATTGCATTTGTTTTGCTTTGTTTTCCATTTGTTTTCCTCTGTTTTCCTTTGTTTTCTATTTGAATTTCAAACCAAATTTCAAACCTTTTGTTTCATACTTGTGATGTTACAATTTTCCAAATGATTATCCAAATCAAAACATCAAGTTGTTTTCATTAAACTATAAAGTTCAAACCATCAAATTGTTTAAGTTTCAATAATTCATTTAATAGCAAATTCACTTAATTCAAATTCCTTTCAAATTCACTTAATTTACCAAACAGCAACCCTTTTGAAATTTATGGAAATTACAAAACAAATCTATCATTTGTTACAAATAAACTTGATTTTAAAAACTTTTAATTGCTTAAGTTCAATTATACAATTAATAGTAAATTCACCCAAATTTCAATTAAAAAAATACAACAGCACCATAATTCAAACTTTTTGAAAACTAAAGTTTCCCAATTGTTACTGTTGCTATAAATAACTCATCCAAATTTTTCTCCTAATTTTTCTAACCCTAAAACTCATTCTATTCTTTCCTATTCAAATCTGCAAAAAAAAAAAAAAAAAAAAAAAAGCAAAAGAGAGAGAGAGAGAGGGGCAGCCCAGTAGGCCCAGCCCACCACCTCTCCCCAGGCCCATACCCCTCCCCGTTATCTTCTTCCTCGGTACGGCCGAGCATCGAACCTGTCCACGTAGCAGAGAAGCAGCAGCAACGGCTGAGCTCCTCCCACTCCCCCTATAACCCTAGCCCGAGGGCTCCCTCTCCCTCTGCCCTAATTCTTCCTCCTTCTCCCTCTCCCCCGCCTCCATTCTTCTCCTCTCCCACCTCCATCTTCTCTCTGTACCCCAGTCTCTGAACCCTCACCACCGATCAACACCTCCTCCCCCTCCGGCAATCACCGTCGCCCTAGCCCCCCTAGCCGCAGTACGAGTACGGGAATGGGATCCCCGTACCTCCCTCGTCATCCTCCACCCCTCAGCACGGACGGGGAACCACCGAGTCGCCGCCGCCGTCCGGATTTCGCCGCCGGTCGCCACCACCGAGCGCCTGCTGCTTTCTTCAGAGAGGTGAGCCACACCTCCCTCTCTCCCTTCCCGCTCGGTCACGCGCACTCTCACCACACCCACCGCACGCCCACTCGCAGCAGCGGCAGCGGCGAACAGCCACCGCGCACAGCCGCAGTCCGCCGGCGACCACTTATCCTCTGTTAGGTTCAGTGAACGGAAATTCAGTTTCAGTAAAAAATCCTCGAACTGAACCATATCCTGCTCGCGAACCTGTACTGTCAACAAACTCAGAAGCCACCGCAGTGGTAGCAAACACAGCACACGCGCGCTAGGGTGTGGGATCGAATCCCACCCCGCGCAAAAACCCCACCTTTTTCCATTTATTTACCAGATCCAGCACAAAGTCAAAATTGCACCCAAGTCCCTGCTAGCATTTATCTAGGTCCCTGTTAATTTCTTTCCAAGTCCCTGTAGCTTTTCTAGGTCCATGGTTATTTCTATAAACCATAAAAATGCTTAAACTTGGTAATTTAATAACTTTTGTTTGGAAACTCCAATTGCAAAACTTTAAACATGTAAACCACTCCATTTTAAATTCTCTACCCCAAATATAAAATTTGTTTACTGTTTTGAATATTTTAAATTGGTGAAATATTTGAATTCTTGTTTAATTCACTTAATTTTGCAAAATTCATAACTTGGGCATAAAAATTCCAAATTCAACAAACTAAATATGTTTTCCATTCAATTTTTCATGTACTTTGCAAATATCAACTTTGTTTGCTGTTTTGAATAATTTAAATTGCTGAAAACAACTGTTTCTTAATTAATGTAGTTAAAATTGTCAAATTAATAACTTGCTCATTTTAAATCCATTTTCAACAAATAAAATATGTTTTCCATGCAAAATTAAAACACCTTTCCAAATATAAACTTTGTTTCATGTTTTGAATAATTAAAATTGGTTAAATGATTTAAACCTTGTTTAAATCATTTAAAATTGCTAAATTCATAACTTGCTCAACTTGAATTATTTTTGAAACTATAAAATATGTTTTCAAACCATAAAAGTATAATCTTTTCAAATATGAATTTGGTTTAATGCTTTGAACAAATAAAAATTCAAATAAGTTCATGTTTGAATTAAATTCATTTAAATCTTGTTCAAACTTGTTTAATTCATAAGTAATTTATTCTAAATCCTTTTTCAACAAGTGAAACATGTATTCCACCTAAAATTTTGTGTATTTTTCAAATATGAACTTTGTTATCTATTTTGGACAATTAAAATTGGTGAAAACAACAAATGCTTGTGTAACACCTTTAAGAATCCAAAATTTCATAACTTAATAAATAAATTTCCAAACTTGGTAAACCTTATTTCAAATTGATCCTATTGTTGTTTTCTTTCTGTTTTCCTCATCCATGCATCATGCTAATCCACCTTCACATGATTGGTTAATTGTAGAACAATTATTCCAACCTTAACTCATGGGTTTTCCATATGCAATCCAAATTGCATGTGGGTCCATTTAATCATGTTGTTACCATGTCAACTAGTTTATTTTGATGCATCAATTAAATGGTCATGCATCATCCAATGTTTGTGCACTATGCCATGTTATTGATTGTTTGTCTCTCTGCGTTGTTTGTTTGCTTCTTCTCGAATAGACGACGACGTTGAGACAGACGATACTTACGACACCCCTTCTAAGGATCTAGCTCAGTACCAGGCTGCTGAGTTTGCAGGCAAGTATTCACTCACATGAACCATTGTGTTCCTTTCAACATTGGATACCGATACTTTCCGTTGTCTATTCTGCTAGCCCTATGAATCGTTGCTTCTGTTACGAACCTATCACATGTTATCCTTTAACCCTGATATAGCCTCACCTCCACACCTATAACCTTTTTGCTTGTTGCCCGTGTCTTACTAGCATGCTTAGGGTTGTTTTGCTCGAGTCTGTTACCTTATTTTACTATGTTCTGGGGCTCGATGTTTAAATAATCAACCTGTTAATGTTTGAGGTAATAATAATTTGATGACAAAGCACCGGCAGGAGGCCCGGCGTGGTTTTGAGGCCTGCTAGTGTCGACCCTAATTAGGAAAAGGGTCTTGTCTACTGATCCATGATGAGCGCACTAACCGCATGTGGGAAGCGTGTATGGGCGCCCCCCTCAATTTGATTCGATTCGCATCTCGTCCAAATCGCCACACTTAGTTCGGGCTTTCCATTTGATGCATGCATGTGCAGGTGCGAACCCTTGGCGCCAGGGTGGAACTTTTGTAGTCGGCATTTAGGGCGGCGTGGTCTTAGAGTGCTATGAGGGTCCCCTTTTCTTCGTGGGGCTCGATTAGCCGCGCACGCACAGCATGTGGTTCTTTGGGCTTGATGCGAAGAAGAGTTGAGTTGTGTTGAGTGCCCCGCTTGGTGGAAAGTCCATTCCATCTGGCGGGTTATTCTTACGTGTACGGCTAAATTGGTGCACCCCTACAGGGATAAATCTTCTCGAGAAGCCGTGTTTTCCGCGGTTATGGATGACTTGGTGAAAGTACTGGCTAACAAGTACTCAGAACAACTTACACCTAACTAATGATAATTTGACTAGTAATAGTCTTATTGACACAATAACTTGAACCATCACTAATTCAACTGTGTGAGTTATCCTCGGATTGCTTCTTTGGATAAGGGGCGAGATCCAGGATGGGTTTGTTTGGAGTTAGTTGTAGTTGGTTCCGATACGCTATCTTATCCCCTTTCTGTTAGCCGGAAGTTGTAGTATGTTTCTGTAGTTGTTTAGTGCAGCCCGCTGCCGCATCTTTTGTATCACCCTTTCTTCCGTTGAACCCAAAGCATCTGTGCTTGATGTTGTTGGGTACACTTTGGTGAACTGTGAGTCTTGCTTGCCAGTACATTTATGTACTGACCCCTTTGGGGCTGTGGTTTCCGCAGACTACGTTTCCGACGATTTCACTTGGTGGCTACTACGTGGAGTTTGACGAGGCTGCTGACGAGTAGACAGCGGACCCGGGCAGGATCCGAGACTTCGTGGATGGGCTCCGTCTTTTCGTTTCCGGCCTCTTAGGCCTATTTGGATCTTGTATGTACTCAGACACTTTGGATGCTTCCGCTGTGTTGTAATGATGTTATGTTGGGACATGTGTCCTCTAGATGACTGTATTTGCTATCTCTGCTGTAGTGAGAGCTATTTGCAACTTATTTCAATCTTTTGTGTCGTAGAGATCTGTTGTGATATCCATTGTTCAGATGCCGTTGACGTACCATGTGTGTATGTTATGAAGTACGTCAACGGAAGTGTCCTGATTTCTATGGGATGGTTTGCGCAGACGATGGATAGTAGAGAATGGTTGTCACACGTTTACGTGTTGGCCTGCTCATATTGAGATGCGGGTGCCGGTATGCCCCGTAAGCCATTTGTTCTACTATTTAGCGGACTGTGAGTATCCCCTAGAAGTCCGGGTGCGACATACCTTCTGTGCTTTGGAGTATTCGAACGACGCCAAACAGGTCAACTGGGCAAACCCCGTTTTTCCTAGTTTATGGTGCGGAAGCTATCCTTCCAACGGACATGATCCATGATAGCCCAAGAGTGCGAGATTTCGACGACTCGGATGCCGAAGAAGCACGACAGGATGCCATCGATCTCTTGGAAAAGGAACGAGAGCTTGTGCTTCAAAGATCCGGCATTTACCAGCAAGGTTTACGACGTTACCATAGTCGGAAAATCAGGCATCGTTCTTTTAAAGAAGGTGACTTAGTGCTGAGATTGGTGCAGCAAAGAAAGCACAAATTGGCCCCAGTATGGGAAGGACCATTTGTAATCAGCAAAGCTGTGAAAAATGGGTCATATTATCTTGTAGATATTCGGGACACGGAAGATGATCCAGAAAAGCCGAATCGCAAAAGAAAGAGAAAGATAGATGATGAACTAGGAGAGATAAAGAGGCCTTGGAGCATCCATCAGTTATGTCCCTTCTATACTTAGTTCAATTTCTATGTAAATATCTTTGAGATCATGAAATAAAGTTGTCGGAATTCTTATATTCATGTTTTTACAAGTTTATTATAGTACAAATCATGATTCCACCTTATCTATTTCCCAATGATCTTACAAAATACTCAATGTTAAGCCGAATTGTGCCTGCGTGCTCGGTGTTTAAAAACTGAATGATTTTCAGCCTGCTAACGGCTAAAGGAAACTCGGATTGTGCCTGCGTGCCCAGGTTTCAAAAAATTCCTTACTTTTCTCTAAGTATTATCTGATTGTTTACGTGTTGGGTCACTGGAGCTAGTTAGTAAAAATGCCTTTAGTATGATCCATGTTTCCGAGTTTAAACTGATTGGTTATACCCAGTTACTCGGCGTGATGATTCATAATACTATCGAGCCATTTCAAACACTAAGGACAGTTAAAACACATAAGCCAGAGAACTTAGAAGACAAAGGAATATTAAAACCCGGAAACCTTGCAAAGAATTTCATAATTAAAACTGTAAAAGGCGGAGTTCTTGTTTATACAAAAGGAATAGAAGCATTAAAATATAAATTACATTGTAAAAGTGCAGTAATGCTCCTATTGTCTACTTTCATTATCCAGGTTAAAGAAAGCTCTTCAAGCATCCGAGTCTTCTTCGCTGCTGTCATTCTCGGGGGCTTCGGGGATCTCCTCTTATGGATAGGTGATGGAGATGTTCACCATAGAGGCGATCTTGGTGGCGTGGCCTTTGATCTCATCAAAGATGGTGGATCGCTGGGTTTCCGTGTATCCTTGAGGGATACCGGACGCCACGCGCCAAGACTTTGCACCAGGGTAGTGCATACGCATAAGGCCGAGTGCCATGTGTGCACCACCCCGTGCAGCGGAGCGTAGGATGGATTCCCTGGACTCCGCCACCTCCAAGATGGCACCTGGAAGTTTCTCAACTTCCGAGAATTTCCCAGTCCTTCTGGGAAGGAACTTGTTGACCAGCTGCATGCCAGCAGCTCTGATCGCAGTCCATGTCTTCCCAAAGGCTCGGATTCTATCAATCCGAGTGAGATCTGGGTTATCACCTGTTTTTCAGACAAAACACCCAAAAAGGTTAAGTGAAAAAGCAGAGAAAGAAAGCAAGACATGGAAAAGTGGTAAATGAAGTAAAACATACCAGTGATCTTGTCGATTTCGGAGCCTTCCTCCAGGCGAAGATTTAAGGCATTTTCCAAGTCCTGGATGGTAGACTTATCCTTCTCCGCCTGTTCGGAAGCCTTGGAATGAACAATTCCAAGGGCCAGATTGCTGGCTTCCAGATCCTTTTGGGCCTTCATAAGTTGCTTATGAAGGTCCAGATTCTCCTCACGGAGACTGGCAGCATTGCCGGCATCTTTAGCTATTTGCTGGGCCTTAGCCAAAGCAACTGCAAAGCAAGGAAAATTCCGAGTTTAGAAAAAACTCGGGAAAAGTACTTAGCCAAAAAGTTGAATCAAAAAACTTCAGAGAAAAAAGTTTACCTGTTGTTTCCGACAGCTTCAGCTGAGACGATGCCAGCTCCGCATCTTTCACATCGAGAATAGAAAGAAGATTTCTAACCTCTTTATTCTTGACGGAAAGCTTATTGAAAACTTCCATGTTAATTGTTTCAGCGGTTTGCTGGAACACGACAAGGAAAAGAGTAACTAAAAAGCATCAAGGCAGAAAGTATACATTTTGCTTAATGCTTGGGGGCTAGAGTTAATACCTGGCTCATTCGATGCAACCCCGCCAAGTTTTCATTGAACTCTTTTGCGTATTCCGCAAAAAGAATTCCGGCCGCGCTTAGGCCATGGTTGAGGTTCTTGAAGTCCTTGTCGATGGTGGGAATCTCCTCATCGGTTGTCCGAGAAGAATTTCCCACCTCTGGAGCCGCCCTTTCCCTCGTGTATGTGTCCGGCACAACGGGCTGGCTGGGCTCCAATGACTCGGTGGTGGGGGTTGTCGCATGCTCTTCCGCCATCGTGGACGGTGTGTCCGGTGCGATGACGGGAGAAGGTTGAGAGACTCTGCTGGTCACAACCTTATGCCTTTTCAGCTTCTTTGGCTTTAAGGTAGAGGGAGGCAGGCTAAAGGCAAAAAACAAAAAACCCGGAAAGAGTTAAAACTCCGAACACGAAAGAAAACTTCGACAAAAGAAAATAACCCGGACGTTCTAACCTGGAGGTGGTGACGGGAATCCTTCTTGCGCTTTCGCCCAGAGGAGGAAATCTTCTTGCGCTTTCGCCCACCTCAGAGGAGGAAATCTTCTTGCGCTTTCGCCCAGAGGAGGAAATCAATGATTTCCTCAGAGGAGGAAATCTTCTTGCGCTTTCGCCCACCTGCAAAGGCGGTGTGCAACGCCTCCAGATAAGCTTTGGAGGCTAGCTCCGAGTCAGGAAGTTCAGCAATCTGTCGGAAAGAAAAAGCAGAGTTAGAAGCGAAAAATCCGAGAAAGCATGCCAAAATTCCACTCAAATGACGAAAAAATACCTTGGGAGCTGGATTGTCGGCCGTATACATTGGCCGACTCGCTTCATATTGGTCGCGTGATGCGACCAACTGGTTCACACGCCGCCGCAGATCCTTCGCGGCCCAGTCTTTGCTGGTTGTCCGCATTTTGTCGTTGGCGCCCGTGTACTCGCAAAGGAGACGGCCGCCATGGTTGGCCAACGGCTGGATCCGCCTATCCAACCAGCAAAGGACTGTGTCCATGCCGGTTAGGGGCGGATCAGAGGAAGTGAGCTTGGCGATGCGCCGCTTGATCCTTAGAAGATCAGGCGGCAGAACTTGGACGGCTTCTGTTCCCCAATTTTCTTGGGGAACAGCAGCAGTGTTTGAGAAAGGTGGAACCCCGATGGCCTTTTTCAGGAAAGGGACATCGGGATGATAAAAGAAGGATCCCGTCCAGAATTTGATGGATTCCGAGGTTCTGATCTTGGGGAACCATTCCTCCCTAAATCTCCTAAGAGTAAAGGAGATGGTTCCGCAAGTCGGGAGTGCGCCCTCCGAAGATTTCCGCTTAACCCCGAAACAGTATAACCAGAAGTCTAACCTAGGTTCTATGCCTAGGAAACCCTCAAAGAGGGCCTGAAAGCCGGCCATATAAAGAATGGAATTTGTTGGCAGGTTGTGGGGTTGGATGTTATAATGAGAGAGGACTTGGAGGAAAAAGGCGGAAGGTGGCAATCCCATACCTCTTAGGAGATGGGAGGAGAGAAGAACCCGTTCGCCGTCGTTCGGCATGGGTTCGTTCTCTTCCTCCGGGAGCCGCCATTTCCCTTTCAACACCAGCCCCTCCTTTTCCATGTTTGGAAGGAGGGACGGCGGAATGCTGCAGGCAACCCAGTTGCCGGCAGTCTCCAGTTCTTCGTCCGCTCCGGTGGCGGCGGACGCGGCAGCTTCTGCGGCGGCGACCTCGTCGCCAAGGAGCATAATTTTCTCCTCCGTCGTCTCGGGAGCGAACGGCGGAGAGAGCGCGGAGCTCGAGCCCGCAAGATCCGCGGCGGCGGAAGGATTCCCTCCGTCCGCCGCGGTGCTCGCAGTCTTCACCGGAACGTCGTCGCCGGCGCGCGTCGGGGAATCCAACTGAGGATCCATAGTGTTGATTATGTCCTCGATGTCCTGCGCAACGGTGCGTGCGGGCGAAGACGGCGAAGAGGCCATTGGGTGGCGGCGCTGGCTCGCCTCCGGTGAGGTTCTGGGCGCGGGGTGCGTTCGGAAGTCTTTCTCTGCTCGAGAGCTTGGGCGCGATAATGGTGTTGGAAGTGAGAGCGGAAGGTTTACCGGGAGGACGAAGAAGACTATTTATAGCCGGAAATCCGTCACGATACGTGCTAACGGCTCTTTTGACCGTTGGATGATCAGCGCGTGTCACTCGCCGGAAAATCCGGGAAACGAATCGACAGGGTGATTATGGTTATCTCCTCGTTTCCCGCGAGAATCTGTCAGAGATATGTTTCTGGGTTTCTGCCGAAAACCCAAACGTCCCTTACGTCAGCAGGATTAAAGTGCTGACGTAGGAGATTCCTTCTCCGCGAAGGATCGTGTGAGAAAAGCCGGATTTTCAGGATTCCGAGTTTTACGTTACCATCTCTTTTCAAAAAAGAATAAGAAGAATCAAGACTGTTGGCCATATTTCTCGGACAATATACATTTGGCGAAAGGCGGCGAATCAGAGTTTTAATCCTTCTTGGGGGCTACTGTCGGATATATACTGAATAGGGGTATATCAGATGGTAGTCATAAGTGCCGGATTACCAGGGTGGCCCAAGTGGTAGTGGGCTATGGTCCATTGGGCGGCCCAGTAAGCTGACGCACAGAAGCCGGATTCTAGAAGGACCCGGATCACGGCCCACGTGATGTGGCTTGGAGGAGAAGGCGGGTTCCTTACTTTGCAAGTTGATAGCTACCGTAGTCTTCTAGGTTTTCTACTCTGTATGGCCTAACCCGGCTATTATATAAAGTCGGACGGGAGATAAGATAACAAGAGACACGAAGCTACCGGCTAACTCGCCGAGAAGTTGATCCTCAGCGAGTAGCTAAACAGAACCTCACATTGTAATTGTATACACAGCCTTTAGTCCTGATTAGTGAGTTTGCAGGAGTAGGAACGCCGTATTATTACGACGTACCGAACCTGGGTAAATCTAGTGTATTTGTTTTCAACGCGATCCCGTTTCCCCACGTCTCTACCCGTAGTCTCATGGCACCCCCGTCTATGAAAACTACTACGATGTCTCGACAATGCAAGCTATCAAAACTATCATCTAAACTCTCATCTCCACTTCCAACATTCTTTACTGGGTCACAACTGGTAGATCAACCATATCTATAGATGGAGATTTTGATCTTAATAGACCATCATCGTTAATTAAGATGGTGTGTATTGGGGTACTACCTGGCTGCACCTTTTTTCCTGGTGGGACACAGTGATCATTGCGGGAAGGTGTGTTACTGACTGCAATGTTATTGCTGTAACTCCCTTCCGAACAATTATTACGTCCATCGCTTTTGGCGGCACTAATGCTTACTTCCCAAACATACTTGAGAGGATGCTTCGTAACAGCCTCGGCAAATTCATCTTCCTGATTCATTTCAGACATCTTTTCATTTTTGGTCTTGTAAATGAGACCTTCTTTATTCAGCGTTTCGATAACTTTCTGCAAGGTAAATATAGTGGAATCATGTCATGTGCATAAAAGAGTGTGACTAATATAATATTGACTTCCTTGTTACACACCTGTGCACACATGTCCGGAATGCGGCGGACCTCGGCTCTCAAGTTATTAAGTGTCTCCATAATAAGTTCCAGTGCTACCTCCTTGCTTGCGGAAGCATTTGACCTTGGCGTAGATTTAGCCTCAGCCTTTTTCACATCGCCAACGCTAGATTCCATGCTTTTCGTTTTTTCTGGAGATGATTTCGTCTCCGTCATTCTTGCTGCACCGGGAATACGGTCTATAACCTGAAAGATAAATAAGATAACATTTCAATGTTGTAAACAAGTTAATATTTTTGGTAAAGGAAAGTATCGTCAAAAAGTTACCATTCCCTTGCCACGACCCTTTGAACTGTCATGCAAATCTCTTTGCAAGGCCGCTGCCTCGGTCCAATTTTTCATAAGCGGCTTATTATCCAACATATGAGATGGACCATCCAATGGAAGCACCTTCACCCAGTATAAGTACTGCATAAATGACAAAAACAAAGTTATTGCAGAATTGGGAGCAACGACAAATTAAATGGAAATATAATTGCGATGTACCTGTATAAAAGCCAAGTTTCCTTTTGGGCACTTTGAATGAATTTTCTTTTCCTTTTTCAACTTTATAATGATTTTCATTAAGACACCCAGTACGAAAGCATTCCAGTTGAATGTGGGTATCCGATCAACATTTTCCACTAAACAATAAAAAGACTTTGGGACATACTTTCTTGAATGTGGAGCAAGCAGGGTAGCAAGAAGGATTAAGACCGACTTCTGTATAAATTCATTGTCGTCCGGTTTATGTTTCCCAATGTTACTTGCAATCAAATCATCAATCTCTATTTCCCGGGACCTCACATTCAGGAAGTGAGGTGGTATGCGTGTCTGTGCTTCTAAGCCGTTCTTGTTTATGAAACTGAAGATATCATCTCCGAAGTCAACTAGCCCAAGTATAGCATCGATTTCTTCGGTACCTGCTGTCAATTCATCAAAAGTCTCCGGCAAGACAAACTTTCCACTTTCAACATGATAGTTATCCATCATAAAATGCAATAAACCTTGCCGCATGCCGATACGAGGAATATCCAGCATGCTCTGTAGGTTCGTGAAGTAAAACACAGACTTCTGTTGGGATGTTAAAGTGTCAACATAATCACACCACTTTTCAACATTGCAACTGATCTCTCCAGTAGTACTATTGCTGAAAAAAAAGAATTTTAATGAATGAAAACACCCATGTGCCTACAATCGTAATTAACCTACCCTAAACCCTAGGGCGTTCACCTTCATCGTATACGAAGATACCAACTTGGCCGTGCATAAGAGGGAAGATGGTGTACCTAAACATGACGTAGGTCCGGCTTGGGGGTCGACGTGGTTGTGCGCGGCTGTCAGTCGCGATCGCGCGTCTGTGCAACGACCGACGTGAACCGCATCCAGACGTGCGCGTGCGCCAAGGTCGACGTCAATGGCACGGCAGTGGCGGCGGCCGGAGATTGGCGGCGTTTAGATCGGCTGGTGAGGGATGCTGAAATTACGGCTGTTTAGATCGGCTGTCAGTCGCGATCTGGGTAACCGTGAGCAGATACGGCCAAAATTGCCTCCTTTATTTTTTCGGTCCGCTAGTTGGGCCGGCCCGACCTAGCCCTTTTCCGTCCGCGAGGCTGGATACAATGCAGCCATGCACGAAAACCGCGTGGAACCAGGTCACCCCGGTGCTTAGATTGGCCGGAGATATAATCAATGATATGAAATATCAAAATTTGGGTAAATCTCATTGATGCACGTGTGTTGCTCACCCCAAGGGGATGTAACAGGCCAGCTCATGAGTTAGCAGCTTTGGGTGTTGGTGTAGCTCCTGGTAGTAATTTGATATGGACTAGTATCCTAAGGCGCATCTACTCTCATTGATCCATCATTGTTTAGCATTTTATGTACACATATTTACTTTCCGTGTGAAATATATGGAATTCGGCTGCTGGCCCGGCTGAACTACGAGCTGACCGGGTGGAAACCAGCACCTAGGGCGGAAACCCCCTCGGAAGTACCGGAACACGACGTGGTTCTATCGGTTCCTAGACCGGCTGCTCAATCGGCTAACCGGGTGGAAACCAACACCTAGGCCGGGAACCCCCTCGGTAGTACCGGAACACGACCAGGTTCTGTCGGTTCCTAGACCGGCTGCTCAATCGGCTAACCGGGTGGAAACTAGCACCTAGGCCGGAAACCCCCTCGGTAGTACCGGAACACGACCAGGTTCTGTCGGTTCCTAGACCGGCTGCTCAATCGGCTAACCGGGTGGAAACCAGCACCTAGGATGGAAACCCCCTCGGTAGTACCGGAACTCAACCGGGCAAATCCGGTCTCAGAGTATGCTAACTGGTTACTCTACTAAATGTTTCTTAGGATGTGTTTACGAGGGTGGAGAGCTCCAGCTATATCTTTAGGAGACAGGACAAGATATGAAAATATGCAAGTAACAACATGGATTAACATAAGGATGTAAGCTAGATAATTTCATATCCGAGATAAACATAGCTTGTCCAACACACAACTTAAAAGACGAAATCCGAATATACCAGGTAGCACAACATAAACCGATACATGCAAGCACAGAAATACAATTATAAATTCAAGATGGCTTGCGAGTGCGAGAAAACCCTAGGAACCCGCACAACCTAAATAGAAAGCTCAACACTTTCTCCCCCTTTGGTATCGAAACGCCAAAAAGGAGCGAAAGGTCAACCGTTGCTAACGAAAGCCCGGTTTAAACCCTGCCTCCATCTTCACCATCTCTAGCTGCTGGCCTGTCCGTTCCCTCATAGCTTGTGGAACCACCATCGAAGAACCCAACAAAGTCGGAGTCACGAATAGGAGGCATCTCAAAATCAACAAATGGAGTGGGAGCAAGTTCAGGTCCATCAGAAGCATCTATGCCACGGTCACGAAGATCCTTGTTCAGCCGACGACGAGTATCCTTGGACAGCTCATAGTTGTTGTGACTAATGACATAATTCTTCTTGCAAACACCAAACAATTCAGAGAAGAACTTGGCAGCTCCAGATGTCCTCTTGGGAACTGGCCCATGGGTACAACCAGATGACCCAGCACGAGATGTAACACGCCTATCCTGACTAGACTTGACCCGAGTTTCGGAAGGCACCATCTCAGGAAGATCAGGACGTTCATAGCGAAGAGGCAGACTAAGTCCTTGTTGTTTCACCCTTTTCCCTACTAGAAGATGAGAAGGGAGAACCTTATCGAGGAATGTCTGCACAATAGCTGAGTAACTCGGAGTCATGCGCGACATAATATTCCTTTTCATCTCTTGGAAAATGAAGTCACACACATCAATCTTGGTATGTTCACTGGGCTGAGAGTAGTAAAGAAGATTGATAAGATAGTGCCGAACACTCACTTGATCCCCTGACTTGCTGTACATGTTCTCACGATAGATCCTGGCAAGGGTGTGATAGAAATGATACATATGCGTGATCGAAGGTAGCTTGATCTCGGCATTAGGGTACAAAGTGAAGCTGATGTCCTTCACATTTATTGGTTTTTCAGAGTGAATACGAAAACCTCCAGCTTTCTCCCCTACATACCCCAAGTGTTCACATAATGTACCATAGTTTGATTCAAACTTCTCTTCTCCTGACATCCAAGTAATGGAACACTGAGTGTCGTCATGGAAATGAATAGTGCAGAAAAACTGACGAATCATTTCTGGAATATAATTCTCACGAAGACGCACGATGTCATATAGATTCATCTTCTTGAGAGCTTCTACCACATGAGAGAAATCTGTCAAAAGGTGCTGATTGAACCAGTCCATGTTGATGTACTGAGTCTTGACAAATGGCTCTTGTAGCTGACAGTAAACATCATTCCAAATCTTCTCCTGAGTGACGGTCCAGAACTGGGGGTTCTCAGTGTTGGTCCTCTCAGCAAACCGATACGGCGAGAACTCTCGAATAGCACGATACTTGCTAATCTCCACCGTGAGCAGATCATCATCAGGGAGCTTCTCCGACTCGAAGTCCTCATCGTCATATGGTGAGTATGCAGAAGCTACCTCATCCATTTCAGAAGCCTCATCATCCTCTTCAGAATAGTCAGTTGGAGGTTTAGAGCGGCGAGAGCCAGATGGAGATTTCTTGTCATATGCAGGTGGCTTGCCACGACCAGCTGCTTCCTTCTTATGGACACCACTGCTCACTCTCCTGCTCATAGTGTATTTCCCGGTCTTGTCTATAAAACTCGTCTTGGGATCATCTGTCCGGGCACGCTTGAAGCGGACGGGTCCGGAGTCTTCACATGTGAAGAAGAGTAATTTAGCAAATGATAAGTACACATGACATTAGGACGAAGAGCCAAGGAGTATTGTCGTTAGAAAAGTGAGATAACAAGGTAACTAAGGTAAACATCAACACGCATACATATGTGCCTAACAAACCAAATTTATGATAACAAGGTAACTACATGTGGGCCTGTCACTAATAGTAATGACATGAAGTATTAATCCTTCAACTGGTTAGCAACTAAAGTCAAATGATAATTCCATATGATGCAACAGAAAGCTGTAATATAACAGAATATTTCCACATCTAACCTGACGCAATGGATTCAGGAAGAAAATAAATTGCAGCAAAACATTGACTATGATTCAATCATTTAATATAACAGAATATTTCCACTACTAGTAAGCTCTACTAAAAATCAGGTGCAACTTGCTATTCAACAAATAGTAATGTGCCTCGCTTCATCGTCAGTTACAACAGAAAAACAGAGGCACGGAGCACATGTTTTAAGAAGACCACTAAGAACTATGGAGCCTCTGACAAAAGGCCAAGGCAATTCTTCAGTTAAACATTAGGCTGCTATAATGCTAACTATTGACTACTAAGATCAGTAGATAAAAGGGAATAATGTGAAGTCAAAGCTCTGTTTTTCAGTTCAAGAAAACAGAGCCATGAGTTAGATCAATTGGGAGGCATTTCAAATGCAGAAAAAAAATGACTTTGTAATTCCATCCTGAACCATGCATGGCTTTTAGCCTTTAGGTGAATCCTAAAAATGGGTAACTCGGAGCAAATCATGTACACCCTTCAATATAAGTTACATGTACATCTTAAAAAAAAAATTACTACTATCAACATGTGGTACCGAAAACTTCAACCATTGACTGTTTTTGGTGGACTAGTATATGTGCACGTGCAACGCACGACTCTTAATACTGATCAACATATTTAAAATTCATCAAACACACGAAAAGATATTTAGTTAAAAAAATTGTGCAATGTGGTGTATGCACAAAGGATCTCTTCATCCTTCCATAAGTGCACAAAATTAAAATCTAGATAGACCACTACAAATGATTTATATGTTGTGCGTTGGAAAAATAAAACAAGATTGCAATGCAGTTCTAAGCGAGAATCACAAAAAAAAACTTGAACATGCCATTATCAAGAAGTGAGCTCGTGGAAAGCTTCTCGCGAGATTTTTCTCAGACACGTTTCTAAAGGCAAATGGGTATTGTACTCAGCATTGCCAATATGCGTGTGGTACAATTTTTGTGCGCCTACATGTGCTCCTTCAGTTCTCTAGTAAACGGATGGTCGAACTTTGTATAGCAAGCTAATTGACCTAAAGGCTAATCTTTGTATACCAATACTAACCAAGATCGAACCAAAATTACAGCTAAGACCAAGCACACTGTGGTGCCGATTCATCGCAAAAACTTGTGAGATATGAATCGATGGCCATTTAGCTACACCGTATGGAACCGCACCAAACTTCTCACTGGGGCCCAGCTCTGACCCAGCCCAAGCTGAAACAGCAAGCGCGCGACATACATGCTGGCCAGAAAATTCTTTGTTTACTAAAAAAAGCGAACCAACAACTTGAACCGCTTCCTGTGTCGACTAAAAAAGAAGCGATGCTGGCCACTGTGTAGAATCGATTCAAACTCCCCTATGAATCGCTTTGGCCTCACAGTGTAGCTGGTCTAAAGGGGAACGGCAGAGGGCAGAGGATCACTACTAAAGGGGGAACAGCTAAAGGTGGAGGATTTGTAGGGGAGAGAGAGGGAACCAGAGAAATTACCCGAGGAGGTCATGTTCTTGGCCTAACTTGGAGGAGGAACACTTGTACGGAGGGGATTTGGCGGGTAGACGTCCAAATCCCTCCAAAAGTCTTCACGAGAGGCGAAATCCCTTGGTGAACAGCCTTCAAACCTTCAGATCTGTAACCAATGGGCCAAATCAGGAGCAACTACCGGTGGAATTTCAACAAAAGAACGAGGAATAGGTGGTGGCGGCGACAATGGAGGTGCGGTGGTTGCGGAAAAGAGTTAGGATTTCGGTAGGGTTAGGAAACCTTACCCGAACGGCCACTACTAACAAACCGCATCGTCGCCTGATGGTCCGGCTGGACCGGCGTTGGGACACACGATGCCACAAAATGGGCCTGGGACTGGGCCTAGCGCAGCTTCCGCCTACAGCGCGCAAAAAAAATTTGGCACCTACTGATATTTTTTTTCCTGTTTTCTATTTTTCAAAAAAAAAACAAATCTATTTGTAAAATGAACATTATTCAATAATATAATCTAAATAAATATGGACAGTTTTAAAAATGAAATTTTTTCATAAATGAACATATTCTAAAAATGAACTTTTTTTGGAATGAACAAAATTTTAAAATTAGTAGTTATGGTATAAGCTGAGTTTTTAAAAACAAAAATTTATTAATATGAACACCAAAGAGACTCTTAGCCAGGGGCGGAGACAAGGGGGGCTAGCAGGTGTCAGACCCCCCTAATGGTTCGTCCCCCCAACGTATTGCGGCGGGTAATAATTTTATATAATACTGGTATATATAGGATAATAGCTGCTCAGCAGTATGTATACTCTTAGTATTTAAGTCCAAAGCTAGCAGTATGATTAGAGATTGAGATATCATATATTCATGCCATGCTTTTGTCAAATATATGAAAATGCCATTTTACTTTTGGGCTTGTTATCTTGATAAATGATAGAAATATTTTACTTGCCAATGTTTCGCCCCCCCCCCCCCTATATCTAAATCCTGACTCCACCCCTGCTCTTAGCCATTTAGGTCTGCCATCACCACCTTTCGGGCACGTGGACCCACACGCAACATTTTCTATGCTCATCTAGCATTGCATCCATCACCTCCAGGGTTGTGGACCCACATGCAACCGTTGCTTTGCGCATCTAGCTTTACATTCATCACCTTTAGGGTTGTGGACCCGCATGTACCACTCTTAGCCATCTAGGTATGCCACCACCACCTTTCGGGCACGTGGACCCACATGCAACTGTTGCTATGCGCATCTAGCTTTACATTCATCACCTTTAGCGTTGTGGACCCGCATGTACCGCTCTTAGCCATCTTGGTTTTCCACCGACACCTTACGGGCATGTGGACCCATATGTAACAGTTGATGTACCCATCTATCTTTGAATCCATCGCCTTCAGGATTGTGGACGCGCATGTACCACTCTTAACCATCTAGGTCTGCCATCACCAGCTTTCGGGTACGTGGACCCACACGCAACATTTTCTATGCTCATCTAGCATTGCATCCATCACCTCCAGGGTTGTGGACCCACATGCAACCGTTGCTATGCGCATCTAGCTTTACATTCATCACCTTTAGGGTCGTGGACCCGCATGTACCACTCTTAGCCATCTAGGTATGCCATCACCACCTTTCGGGCACGTGGACCCACATGCAACCGTTGGTATGCGCATCTAGCTTTACATTCATCACCTTTAGGGTTGTGGACCCGCATGTACCGCTCTTAGCCATCTTGGTTTGCCACCGACACCTTACGGGCATGTGGACCCATATGTAACAGTTGATGTACCCATCTATCTTTGAATCCATCGCATTCAGGATTGTGGACCCGCATGTACCACTCTTAGCCATCTAGGTCTGCCATCACCACCTTTCGGGCATGTGGACCCACACGCAACATTTTCTATGCTCATCTAGCATTGCATCCATCACCTCCAGGGTTGTGGACCCACATGCAACCGTTGCTATGCGCATCTAGCTTTACATTCATCACCTCTAGGGTTGTGGACCCGCATGTACCACTCTTAGCCATCTAGGTATGCCACCACCACCTTTCGGGCACGTGGACCCACATGCAACCGTTGCTATGCGCATCTAGCTTTACATTCATCACTTTTAGGGTTATGGACCCGCATGTACCGCTCTTACCCATCTTGGTTTGCCACCGACACCTTACAGGCATGTGGACCCATATGTAACAGTTGATGTACCCATCTATCTTTGCATCCATCGCCTTCATGATTGTGGACCCGCATGTACCACTCTTAGCCATCTAGGTCTGCCATCACCACCTTTCGGGCACGTGGACCCACACGCAACATTTTCTATGCTCATCTAGCATTGCATCCATCACCTCCAGGATTGTGGACCCGCAGGTACCACTCTTAGCCATCTAGGTCCGCCACAACCACCTTTCGGACACGTGGACCCACATGCAACCGTTGTTATGCGCATCTAGCTTTACATTCATCACCTTTAGAGTTGTGGACCCGCATGTACCGATCTTAGCCATCTTGGTTTGCCACCGACACCTTACGGGCATGTGGACCCATATGTAACAGTTGATGTACCCATCTATCTTTGAATCCATCGCCTTCAGGGTTGTGGACCCGCATGTACCACTCTTAGCCATCTAGGTATGCCACCACCACCTTTCGGGCACGTGGACCCACATGCAACTGTTGCTATGCGCATCTAGAATTGCATCCATCACCTCCAGGATTGTGGACCCGCATGTACCACTCTTAGCCATCTAGGTCCGCCACAACCACCTTTCGGACACGTGGATACACATGCAACCGTTGCTATGCGCATCTAGCTTTACATTCATCACCTTTAGGGTTGTGGACCCGCATGTACCGATCTTAGCCATCTTGGTTTGCCACCGACACTTTACGGGCATGTGGACCCATATGTAACAGTTGATGTACCCATCTATCTTTGAATCCATCGCCTTCAGGGTTGTGGACCCGCATGTACCACTCTTAGCCATCTAGGTATGCCACCACCACCTTTCGGGCACGTGGACCCACATGCAACCGTTTCTATGCGCATCTAGCATTGCATCCATCACCTCCAGGGTTGTGGACCCGCATGTACCACTCTTAGCCATCTAGGTCCGCCACAACCACCTTTCGGACACGTGGACCCACATGCAACCGTTGCTATGCGCATCTAGCTTTACATTCATCACCTTTAGGGTTGTGGACCCGCATGTACCGATCTTAGCCATCTTGGTTTGCCACCGACACCTTACGGGCATGTGGACCCATATGCACCAGTTGATGTACCCATCTATCTTTGAATCCATCGCCTTCAGGGTTGTGGACCCGCATGTACCACTCTCAGCCATCTAGGTCTGCCACCACCACCTTTCGGGCATGTGGACCCACATGCAACCGTTGCTATGCGCATCTAGCATTGCATCCATCACCTCCAGGGTTGTGGACTCGCATGTACCACTCTTAGCCATCTAGGTCCGCCGCAACCACCTTTCGGACACGTGGACCCACATGCAACCGTTGCTATGCGCATCTAGCTTTACATTCATCACCTTTAGGGTTGTGGACCCGCATGTACTTGGTTTGCCACCGACACCTTACGGGCATGTGGACCCATATGCAATAGTTGTTATGCCCATCTTGCATGACATTCCTCACCTTTAGGGTTGTGGACCCGCATGTACCTCTCTTATCCATCTTGGTTTGCCACCAACACATTACGGGCATATGGACCCATATGTAACAGTTCATATACCCATCTATTTTTGAATCAATCACCTTCAGGGTTATGGACCCGCATGTACCTCTCTTAGCCATCTAGGTATGCCACCACCACCTTTCGGGCACGTGGACCCACATGCAAGCGTTGCTATGCGCATCTAGCTATACGTCAATCACCTTCAGGGTTGTGGACCCGCATGTACCGCTCTTAGCCATCTTGGTTTGCCACCGACACCTTACGGGCATGTGGACCCATATGTAACAGTTGATGTACCCATCTATCTTTGAATCAATCGCCTTCAGGATTTTGGCCCCGCATGTACCACTCTTAGCCATCTAGGTCTGCCATCACCACCATTCAGGCACGTGGACCCACACGCAACATTTTCTATGCTCATCTAGCATTGCATCCATCACCTCCAGGGTTGTGGACCCTCATGTACCACTCTTAGCCATCTAGGTCCGCCACAACCACCTTTCGGACACGTGGACCCAAATGCAACCGTTGCTATGCGCATCTAGCTTTACATTCATCACCTTTAGGGTTGTGGACCCGCATGTATTTGGTTTGCCACCGACACCTTACGGGCATGTGGACCCATATGTAACAGTTGATGTACCCATCTATCTTTGAACCCATCGCCTTCAGGGTTGTGGACCCGCATGTACCACTCTTAGCCATCTAGGTATGCCACCACCACCTTTCGGGCACGTGGACCCACATGCAACCGTTGCTATGCGCATCTAGCTTTACATTCATCAACTTTAGGGTTGTGGACCCGCATGTAACGCTATTAGCCATCTAGGTCCGCCACCACCACCTTTCGGGCACGTGGACCCATATGCAACAGTTGGTATGCCCATCTAGCATTACATTTATCACCTTTAGGGTTGTGGACCCGCATGTACCTCTCTTATCCATCTTGGTTTGCCACCAACACATTACGGGCATGTGGACCCATATGTAATAGTTCATATACCCATCTATTTTTGAATCAATCACCTTCAGGGTTATGGACCCGCATGTACCTCTCTTAGCCATCTAGGTATGCCACCACCACCTTTCGGGCATGTGGACCCACATGCAACCGTTGCTATGCGTATCTAGCTTTACATTCATCACCTTTAGGGTTGTGGACCCGCATGTACCACTCTTAGCCATCTAGGTATGCCACCACCACCTTTCGGGCACGTGGACCCACATGCAACCGTTGCTATGCGCATCTAGCTTTACATTCATCACTTTTAGGGTTATGGACCCGCATGTACCGCTCTTACCCATCTTGGTTTGCCACCGACACCTTACGGGCATGTGGACCCATATGTAACAGTTGATGTACCCATCTATCTTTGCATCCATCGCCTTCAGGATTGTGGACCCGCATTTACCACTCTTAGCCATCTAGGTCTGCCATCACCACCTTTCGGGCACGTGGACCCACACGCAACATTTTCTATGCTCATCTAGCATTGCATCCATCACCTCCAGGATTGTGGACCCGCAGGTACCACTCTTAGCCATCTAGGTCCGCCACAACCACCTTTCGGACACGTGGACCCACATGCAACCGTTGTTATGCGCATCTAGCTTTACATTCATCACCTTTAGGGTTGTGGACCCGCATGTACCGATCTTAGCCATCTTGGTTTGCCACCGACACCTTACGGGCATGTGGACCCATATGTAACAGTTGATGTACCCATCTATCTTTGAATCCATCGCCTTCAGGGTTGTGGACCCGCATGTACCACTCTTAGCCATCTAGGTATGCCACCACCACCTTTCGGGCACGTGGACCCACATGCAACTGTTGCTATGCGCATCTAGAATTGCATCCATCACCTCCAGGATTGTGGACCCGCATGTACCACTCTTAGCCATCTAGGTCCGCCACAACCACCTTTCGGACACGTGGATACACATGCAACCGTTGCTATGCGCATCTAGCTTTACATTCATCACCTTTAGGGTTGTGGACCCGCATGTACCGATCTTAGCCATCTTGGTTTGCCACCGACACTTTACGGGCATGTGGACCCATATGTAACAGTTGATGTACCCATCTATCTTTGAATCCATCGCCTTCAGGGTTGTGGACCCGCATGTACCACTCTTAGCCATCTAGGTATGCCACCACCACCTTTCGGGCACATGGACCCACATGCAACCGTTTCTATGCGCATCTAGCATTGCATCCATCACCTCCAGGGTTGTGGACCCGCATGTACCACTCTTAGCCATCTAGGTCCGCCACAACCACCTTTCGGACACGTGGACCCACATGCAACCGTTGCTATGCGCATCTAGCTTTACATTCATCACCTTTAGGGTTGTGGACCCGCATGTACCGATCTTAGCCATCTTGGTTTGCCACCGACACCTTACGGGCATGTGGACCCATATGCAACAGTTGATGTACCCATCTATCTTTGAATCCATCGCCTTCAGGGTTGTGGACCCGCATGTACCACTCTTAGCCATCTAGGTCTGCCACCACCACCTTTCGGGCATGTGGACCCACATGCAACCGTTGCTATGCGCATCTAGCATTGCATCCATCACCTCCAGGGTTGTGGACTCGCATGTACCACTCTTAGCCATCTAGGTCCGCCACAACCACCTTTCGGACACGTGGACCCACATGCAACCGTTGCTATGCGCATCTAGCTTTACATTCATCACCTTTAGGGTTGTGGACCCGCATGTACTTGGTTTGCCACCGACACCTTACGGGCATGTGGACCCATATACAACAGTTGTTATGCCCATCTTGCATGACATTCCTCACCTTTAGGGTTGTGGACCCGCATGTACCTCTCTTATCCATCTTGGTTTGCCACCAACACATTACGGGCATATGGACCCATATGTAACAGTTCATATACCCATCTATTTTTGAATCAATCACCTTCAGGGTTATGGACCCACATGTACCTCTCTTAGCCATCTAGGTATGCCACCACCACCTTTCGGGCACGTGGACCCACATGCAAGCGTTGCTATGCGCATCTAGCTATACGTCAATCACCTTCAGGGTTGTGGACCCGCATGTACCACTCTTAGCCATCTTGGTTTGCCACCGACACCTTACGGGCATGTGGACCCATATGTAACAGTTGATGTACCCATCTATCTTTGAATCCACTGCCTTCAGGATTTTGGCCCCGCATGTACCACTCTTAGCCATCTAGGTCTGCCATCACCACCATTCAGGCACGTGGACCCACACGCAACATTTTCTATGCTCATCTAGCATTGCATCCATCACCTCCAGGGTTGTGGACCCTCATGTACCACTCTTAGCCATCTAGGTCCGCCACAACCACCTTTCGGACACGTGGACCCAAATGCAACCGTTGCTATGCGCATCTAGCTTTACATTCATCACCTTTAGGGTTGTGGACCCGCATGTATTTGGTTTGCCACCGACACCTTACGGGCATGTGGACCCATATGTAACAGTTGATGTACCCATCTATCTTTGAATCCATCGCCTTCAGGGTTGTGGACCCGCATGTACCACTCTTAGCCATCTAGGTATGCCACCACCACCTTTCGGGCACGTGGACCCACATGCAACCGTTGCTATGCGCATCTAGCTTTACATTCATCAACTTTAGGGTTGTGGACCCGCATGTAACACTATTAGCCATCTAGGTCCGCCACCACCACCTTTCGGGCACGTGGACCCATATGCAACAGTTGTTATGCCCATCTAGCATTACATTTATCACCTTTAGGGTTGTGGACCCGCATGTACCTCTCTTATCCATCTTGGTTTGCCACCAACACATTACGGGCATGTGGACCCATATGTAATAGTTCATATACCCATATATTTTTGAATCAATCACCTTCAGGGTTATGGACCCGCATGTACCTCTCTTAGCCATCTAGGTATGCCACCACCACCTTTCGGGCACGTGGACCCACATGCAACCGTTGCTATGCGCATCTAGCTTTACATTCATCACCTTTAGGGTTGTGGACCCGCATGTACCGATCTTAGCCATCTTGGTTTGCCACCGACACCTTACGGGCATGTGGACCCATATGCAACAGTTGATGTACCCATCTATCTTTGAATCCATCGCCTTCAGGGTTGTGGACCCGCATGTACCACTCTTAGCCATCTAGGTCTGCCACCACCACCTTTCGGGCATGTGGACCCACATGCAACCGTTGCTATGCGCATCTCGCATTGCATCCATCACCTCCAGGGTTGTGGACTCGCATGTACCACTCTTAGCCATCTAGGTCCGCCACAACCACCTTTCGGACACGTGGACCCACATGCAACCGTTGCTATGCGCATCTAGCTTTACATTCATCACCTTTAGGGTTATGGACCCGCATGTACTTGGTTTGCCACCGACACCTTACGGGCATGTGGACCCATATGCAACAGTTGTTATGCCCATCTTGCATGACATTCCTCACCTTTAGGGTTGTGGACCCGCATGTACCTCTCTTATCCATCTTGGTTTGCCACCAACACATTACGGGCATATGGACCCATATGTAACAGTTCATATACCCATCTATTTTTGAATCAATCACCTTCAGGGTTATGGACCCGCATGTACCTCTCTTAGCCATCTAGGTATGCCACCACCACCTTTCGGGCACGTGGACCCACATGCAAGCGTTGCTATGCGCATCTAGCTATACGTCAATCACCTTCAGGGTTGTGGACCCGCATGTACCGCTCTTAGCCATCTTGGTTTGCCACCGACACCTTACGGGCATGTGGACCCATATGTAACAGTTGATGTACCCATCTATCTTTGAATCCATCGCCTTCAGGATTTTGGCCCCGCATGTACCACTCTTAGCCATCTAGGTCTGCCATCACCACCATTCAGGCACGTGGACCCACACGCAACATTTGCTATGCTCATCTAGCATTGCATCCATCACCTCCAGGGTTGTGGACCCTCATGTACCACTCTTAGCCATCTAGGTCCGCCACAACCAACTTTCGGACACGTGGACCCAAATGCAACCGTTGCTATGCGCATCTAGCTTTACTTTCATCACCTTTAGGGTTGTGGACCCGCATGTATTTGGTTTGCCACCGACACCTTACGGGCATGTGGACCCATATGTAACAGTTGATGTACCCATCTATCTTTGAATCCATCGCCTTCAGGGTTGTGGACCCGCATGTACCACTCTTAGCCATCTAGGTATGCCACCACCACCTTTCGGGCACGTGGACCCACATGCAACCGTTGCTATGCGCATCTAGCTTTACATTCATCAACTTTAGGGTTGTGGACCCGCATGTAACGCTATTAGCCATCTAGGTCCGCCACCACCACCTTTCGGGCACGTGGACCCATATGCAACAATTGTTATGCCCATCTAGCATTACATTTATCACCTTTAGGGTTGTGGACCCGCATGTACCTCTCTTATCCATCTTGGTTTGCCACCAACACATTACGGGCATGTGGACCCATATGTAATAGTTCATATACCCATCTATTTTTGAATCAATCACCTTCAGGGTTATGGACCCGCATGTACCTCTCTTAGCCATCTAGGTATGCCACCACCACCTTTCGGGCACGTGGACCCACATGCAACCGTTGCTATGCGCATCTAGCTTTACATTCATCACCTTTAGGGTTGTGGACCCGCATGTACCGATCTTAGCCATCTTGGTTTGCCACCGACACCTTACGGGCATGTGGACCCATATGCAACAGTTGATGTACCCATCTATCTTTGAATCCATCGCCTTCAGGGTTGTGGACCCGCATGTACCACTCTTAGCCATCTAGGTCTGCCACCACCACCTTTCGGGCATGTGGACCCACATGCAACCGTTGCTATGCGCATCTAGCATTGCATCCATCACCTCCAGGGTTGTGGACTCGCATGTACCACTCTTAGCCATCTAGGTCCGCCACAACCACCTTTCGGACACGTGGACCCACATGCAACCGTTGCTATGCGCATCTAGCTTTACATTCATCACCTTTAGGGTTATGGACCCGCATGTACTTGGTTTGCCACCGACACCTTACGGGCATGTGGACCCATATGCAACAGTTGTTATGCCCATCTTGCATGACATTCCTCACCTTTAGGGTTGTGGACCCGCATGTACCTCTCTTATCCATCTTGGTTTGCCACCAACACATTACGGGCATATGGACCCATATGTAACAGTTCATATACCCATCTATTTTTGAATCAATCACCTTCAGGGTTATGGACCCGCATGTACCTCTCTTAGCCATCTAGGTATGCCACCACCACCTTTCGGGCACGTGGACCCACATGCAAGCGTTGCTATGCGCATCTAGCTATACGTCAATCACCTTCAGGGTTGTGGACCCGCATGTACCGCTCTTAGCCATCTTGGTTTGCCACCGACACCTTACGGGCATGTGGACCCATATGTAACAGTTGATGTACCCATCTATCTTTGAATCCATCGCCTTCAGGATTTTGGCCCCGCATGTACCACTCTTAGCCATCTAGGTCTGCCATCACCACCATTCAGGCACGTGGACCCACACGCAACATTTTCTATGCTCATCTAGCATTGCATCCATCACCTCCAGGGTTGTGGACCCTCATGTACCACTCTTAGCCATCTAGGTCTGCCACAACCAACTTTCGGACACGTGGACCCAAATGCAACCGTTGCTATGCGCATCTAGCTTTACATTCATCACCTTTAGGGTTGTGGACCCGCATGTATTTGGTTTGCCACCGACACCTTACGGGCATGTGGACCCATATGTAACAGTTGATGTACCCATCTATCTTTGAATCCATCGCCTTCAGGGTTGTGGACCCGCATGTACCACTCTTAGCCATCTAGGTATGCCACCACCACCTTTCGGGCACGTGGACCCACATGCAACCGTTGCTATGCGCATCTAGCTTTACATTCATCAACTTTAGGGTTGTGGACCCGCATGTAACGCTATTAGCCATCTAGGTCCGCCACCACCAGCTTTCGGGCACGTGGATCCATATGCAACAATTGTTATGCCCATCTAGCATTACATTTATCACCTTTAGGGTTGTGGACCCGCATGTACCTCTCTTATCCATCTTGGTTTGCCACCAACACATTACGGGCATGTGGACCCATATGTAATAGTTCATATACCCATCTATTTTTGAATCAATCACCTTCAGGGTTATGGACCCGCATGTACCTCTCTTAGCCATCTAGGTATGCCACCACCACCTTTCGGGCACGTGGACCCACATGCAACCGTTGCTATGCGCATCTAGCTTTACATTCATCACTTTTAGGGTTATGGACCCGCATGTACCGCTCTTACCCATCTTGGTTTGCCACCGACACCTTACGGGCATGTGGACCCATATGTAACAGTTGATGTACCCATCTATCTTTGCATCCATCGCCTTCAGGATTGTGGACCCGCATGTACCACTCTTAGCCATCTAGATCTGCCATCACCACCTTTCGGGCACGTGGACCCACACGCAACATTTTCTATGCTCATCTAGCATTGCATCCATCACCTCCAGGGTTGTGGACCCGCAGGTACCACTCTTAGCCATCTAGGTCCGCCACAACCACCTTTCGGACAGGTGGACCCACATGCAACCGTTGTTATGCGCATGTAGCTTTACATTCATCACCTTTAGGGTTGTGGACCCGCATGTACCGATCTTAGCCATCTTGGTTTGCCACCGACACCTTACGGGCATGTGGACCCATATGTAACAGTTGATGTACCCATCTATCTTTGAATCCATCGCCTTCGGGGTTGTGGACCCGCATGTACCACTCTTAGCCATCTAGGTATGCCACCACCACCTTTCGGGCACGTGGACCCACATGCAACCGTTGCTATGCGCATCTAGCATTGCATCCATCACCTCCAGGGTTGTGGACCCGCATGTACCACTCTTATCCATCTAGGTCCGCCACAACCACCTTTCGGACACGTGGACCCACATGCAACCGTTGCTATGCGCATCTAGCTTTACATTCATCACCTTTAGGGTTGTGGACCCGCATGTACCGATCTTAGCCATCTTGGTTTGCCACCGACACCTTACGGGCATGTGGACCCATATGCAACAGTTGATGTACCCATCTATCTTTGAATCCATCGCCTTTAGGGTTGTGGACCCGCATGTACCACTCTTAGCCATCTAGGTATGCCACCACCACCTTTCGGGCACGTGGACCCACATGCAACCGTTGCTATGCGCATCTAGCATTGCATCTATCACCTCCAGGGTTGTGGACCCGCATGTACCACTCTTAGCCATCTAGGTCCGCCACAACCACCTTTCGGACACGTGGACCCACATGCAACCGTTGCTATGCGCATCTAGCTTTACATTCATCACCTTTAGGGTTGTGGACCCGCATGTACTTGGTTTGCCACCGACACCTTACGGGCATGTGGACCCATATGCAACAGTTGTTATGCCCATCTAGCATGACATTCATCACCTTTAGGGTTGTGGACCCGCATGTACCTCTCTTATCCATCTTGGTTTGCCACCAACACATTACGGGCATATGGACCCATATGTAACAGTTCATATACCCATCTATTTTTGAATCAATCACCTTCAGGGTTATGGACCCGCATGTACCTCTCTTAGCCATCTAGGTCCGCCACCACCACCTTTCGGGCACGTGGACCTACATGCAACCGTTGCTATGCGCATCTAGCTTTACATTCATGACCTTTAGGGTTGTGGACCCGCATGTACCGCTCTTAGCCATCTTGGTTTGCCACCGACACCTTACGGGCATGTGGACCCATATGTAACAATTGATGTACCCATATATCTTTGAATCCATCGCCTTCAGGGTTGTGGACCCGCATGTACCACTCTTAGCCATCTAGGTATGCCACGACCACCTTTCTGGCACGTGGACCCACATGCAAGCGTTGCTATGCACATCTAGCTATACATCAATCACCTTCAGGGTTGCGGACCAGCATGTACCGCTCTTAGCCATCTTGGTTTGCCACCGACACCTTACGGGCATGTTGACCCATATGTAACAGTTGATGTACCCATCTATCTTTGAATCCATCGCCTTCAGGGTTTTGGACCCGCATGTACCACTCTTAGCCATCTAGGTATGCCACGACCACCTTTCGGGCACGTGGACCAAAATGCAAGCGTTGCTATGCACATCTAGCTATACATCAATCACCTTCAGGGTTGCGGACCCGCATGTACCGCTCTTAGCCATCTTGGTTTGCCACCGACACCTTACGGGCATGTGGACCCATATGTAACAGTTGATGTACCCATCTATCTTTGAATCCATCGCCTTCAGGATTGTGGACCCGCATATACCACTCTTAGCCATCTAGGTCTGCCATCACCACCATTCGGGCACGTGGACCCACACGCACCATTTTCTATGCTCATCTAGCATTGCATCCATCACCTCCAGGGTTGTGGACCCTCATGTACCACTCTTAGCCATCTAGGTCCGCCACAACCACCTTTCGGACACGTGGACCCAAATGCAACCGTTGCTATGCGCATCTAGCTTTACATTCATCACCTTTAGGGTTGTGGACCCGCATGTATTTGGTTTGCCACCGACACCTTACGGGGCATGTGGACCCATATGTAACAGTTGATGTACCCATCTATCTTTGAATCCATCGCCTTCAGGGTTGTGGACCCGCATGTACCACTCTTAGCCATCTAGGTATGCCACCACCACCTTTCGAGCACGTGGACCCACATGCAACCGTTGCTATGTGCATCTAGCTTTACATTCATCAACTTTAGGGTTGTGGACCCGCATGTAACGCTATTAGCCATCTAGGTCCGCCACCACCACCTTTCGGGCACGTGGACCCATATGCAACAGTTGTTATGCCCATCTAGCATTACATTTATCACCTTTAGTGTTGTGGACCCGCATGTACCTCTCTTATCCATCTTGGTTTGCCACCAACACATTACGGGCATGTGGACCCATATGTAATAGTTCATATACCCATCTATTTTGAATCAATCACCTTCAGGGTTATGGACCCGCATGTACCTCTCTTAGCCATCTAGGTATGCCACCACCACCTTTCGGGCATGTGGACCCAAATGCAACCGTTGCTATGCGCATCTAGCTGTACATTCATCACCTTTAGGGTTGTGGACCCGCATGTATCGCTCTTAGCCATCTTGGTTTGCCACCGACACCTTACGGGCATGTGGACCCATATGTAACAGTTGATGTACCCATCTATCTTTGAATCCATCGCCTTCAGGGTTGTGGACCCGCATGTACCACTCTTAGCCATCTAGGTATGCCACCACCACCTTTCGGGCACGTGGACCCACATGCAACCGTTGCTATGCCCATCTAGCTATACATCAATCACCTTCAGGGTTGTGGACCCGCATGTACCGCTCTTAGCCCATGTAGCATTGCATCCATCACCCTCACGGTTCTGGAGCCACATTTACCATTCTTAGCCATCTAGGTATGCCACCACCATATTTCGGGAACGTGGACCCACATTCAGCAGTCGCTATGTCCATCTAGCTATACATCAATCACCTTCAGGGTTGTGGACCCGCATGTACCACTCTAAATATTCTAGGTCTGCCACCTTTCGATCAAGTGGACGCACATGCAACAGTTGATATCCCCATATAACTTTATATTCACATCTTCAGGGGTGTGTAGACGCATGTACCACCTTCGGGCACGTGGACCCATATGCAACAGTTGCTATGTCCATGTAGCTTTGAATCCATCACCTCCAGGGTTGTGGACCCGCATGTAACGCTCTTAGTCATCTAGGTCTGCCACAACCACATTTCGGGCACGTGGACCCACATGCAACAGTCGCTATGGTCATCTAGCTTTCCATCAATCACCTTCAGGGTTATGGACCCGCATGTACCTCTCTTAGCCATCTAGGTCTGCCACCGATACCTTTTAGGCACGTGGACCCACATGCAACACTTGCTATGCCCATCTACCATTGCATCCATCACCTCCAGGGTTGTGGACCCGCATGTACGACTCTAAGCCATCTAGGTCTGCCACCACCACCATTCGGACACGTGGACCCACATGCAACAGTTGCTATGCCCATCTAGCTATACATCAATCACCTTCAGGGTTGTGGACCCGCATGTACCGCTCTTAGCCCATATAGCATTGCATCCATCACCCTCAGGGTTCTGGAGCCACATTTACCATTCTTAGCCATCTAGGTATGCCACCACCACATTTCGGGAACGTGGACCCACATTCAGCAGTCCCTATGTCCATCTAGCTTTCCATCAATCACCTTCAGGATTGTGGACCCACATGTACCACTCTAAGCCTTCTAGGTCTACCACCTTTCAAGCATGTGGACCCACATGCAACAGTTGATATGCCCATCTATCTTTGCATCCATTACCTTCAGGGTTGTGGACGCATATGTAGCACTCTTAGCAATCTATGGCTGCCGCCACCACCATTCGGGCACGTGGACCCACATGCAACAACCACTAAGTCCATCTAGCTTTGCATCCATCACCTTCAGGGTTGTGGACCCGCATGTACGACTCTAAGCCATCTAGGTCTGCCACCACCACCATCGGTCACGTGGACCCACATGCAACAGTTGCTATGCCCATCTAGCTATACATCAATCACCTTTAGGGTTGTGGACCCGCATGTACGCTCTTAGCCCATATAGCATTGCATCCATCACCCTCAGGGTTCTAGAGCCACTTTTACCATTCTTAGCCATCCAGGTATGCCACCACCACATTTCGGGAACGTGGACCCACATTCAGCAGTCGCTATGTCCGACTAGCTTTCCATCAATCACCTTCAGGGTTGTGGACCCACATGTACCACTCTAAGCCTTCTAGGTCTGCCACCTTTCAAGCATGTGGACCCATATGCAACAGTTGATATGCCCATCTAGCTTTGCATCCATCATCTTCATGGTTGTGGACGCATATGTAGCACTCTTAGCAATCTATGGCTGCCGCCACCACCATTAGGGCACGTGGACCCACATGCAACAGTCGCTAAGTCCATCTAGCTTTGCATCCATCACCTTCAGGGTTGTGAACCAACATGTACCACTCTTAGCCATCTAGGTCTGCCACCTTACGAGCATGTGGACCCACATTTCCATACATGATGTCATTAACAAACATGGATATAATGCTAATGTTTCACATTTTGTAAGGATTTAAAATGTTTATAATGCTTTTTGTTTTCATTTATTCTGTGGTATTTCTGTTTCCTACACGTTAGACACCATGTACAACAAATTTGAGGTAATTTAGAGATGATCGAAAAATTAAACTTCTTAGGGAAACACCGTCTGGTCTCGCTTAAACAAGTTTTTATGACAAGGTAGTTTTTTTGAACTACTCCAAATTAATTTCAAATTTTGCACACATGATGTCATTAACAAACATGGATATAACGCCAATGTTTCACATTTTTAAAAGATTTTAAAATCTTTTATAATGCTATGATGAAATGGGTTTAAAATATCGGAACTTACCTAAGAAAGACAGTGTAAACTTACGGGATGGGGCAGGCCGGCGGTTTGGATTAGGTCAAATCGTTTGGATTTATTAGTATTCTTCGCTATTTAAATTTTAAAATATTATTAGTATTCTTTAAGAGAAGTTAATTATGTTGGGAGTAACTATTTTGTTTGCGTTTGCAATATATGAATATTTGTTTTTTTATTTATGGACACATGTTATAAATTCAACTCTTATTCACCACCTTCTCGCAAATCACAATTTTTTAAGAGGAGAATCTGAAATATGGCCGTTGCAAACTTAAAAAAATGGTCGTTGGGGTTTTCTCTGCGCTGGTTGGTTCTCAAGTTGGTTAGACCGGTACTGGAACCGGTCTGGATCGGTTGGAGCCGGCAGCCAGACCGGAAACGCCTTCGGTAGTGCTGGAGCACTTACAGGCAACCCGGCCGTCGTCTAGCTGGAATACTGGTTGACTGGATCAGGACCGGTCCACAGACCGAAAACCCCTTCGGTTGTGCCGGATCTTGACCGGATTCTACATGATCTATCATTTTATGTACTGGTCTACATGCATATGTCTTACTTTTTTAGGGTTGCAACTTTGTAAGTTTCAATTCTCTGTGGTTCTTTCCAAAACCATGTCGTTATTGTCTTGTCGCCGCCACCGCGTTAAACGTCGCACGAATGTAAACGTCGTACGTGAAACAATTTTAATAATTTAATACTAGGATAAAAATTTCATTGCATGCATATTTGAAATCTTAAAACATTTGAAACACACATTTTATTAAAATACCGTTAGTTAAACACATAGCCACATCAATATGACAACGACACTTACCGACACGGACACGAACACGACACCGACACTTACGGGCGACAACCATAACCCTAAATCTAGACACGACTACTCATATAACCCTAAAAACTAGACACGACTACTCATCGTCGTCGCACTCCGCCTCCAGCTCGCTCGAGTCAACGCTGCTATCATCGTTGTCCTCGGCGGTGAAGTCGGCGAGCGACGGTGCAGAAGACGGACCGGCACCGGATGTGCTAGCACCCGCCGACTGCCCCCAGTGCGTCTCCTCCTTCATGACGACCGGCTCCTCCTTCACGTGCCCCGGCGGACCATGGCGCAGCGCATAGTACTCCTCCATCTTGGCGCGCTGTTCGGCGACGAGGCCCGGGTACTGCCGCTGCAGCTCCTCCATGTAAGCCGCGCCAGCACGCTCCGCCTCGAGCCTCTCCCGCGCCTCGTGGTCCTCACGCAGCTGGCGTCGCGTGGCCACGCGGGGGTCAATAGGCCCCAGGTCTGGCGTCTCGCCGGGGGGGAGGCCGTCGGGGAAGTTCAGCCGCGCCTCCGCGCCGTGGAGGAACCGGCTCCGCTGGTCGTACGCGTGGGCCGCCTGGATCGCGGACTGGTACGTCCCGATCCATTGGCGTTCGCAGGTGTGCCGGTCGTAAATTTCGGCCACCCACGAGCCCCACTCGCGCTGGCGGACGCCGAGGTACCTCGGCGGCGGCGGAGGAGGTGGGAGGTCAGCCGGCTCGACGTTGATGCGGGGGGCGCGCGAGGTGGAGCCGCCGGCGTGCACGTCGCACCGTGGAATCGCGCTGCGAATCGGCGGTGGAGAACGGCGGCGGTTGCTCGAGGAGCCGCGCGGTGGCGCTACGGATTGGCGGCGAGGAGTGGCGGCTCCGCGATCCGGCCATGGGGCGGCGGCGGCGAATCAATCGGATCTAAGGTGGGAGATGAGGTAGAGCGGTGGGGGAGAGGAGGTGGAGTGAGGTGGAGCGGTCGAAGTGAGAGAGAGGCGGGCGCCGCGAGACGTGAAGATAAAGAGGCGAGGGGGTGGTTGCGCGGGCGGCGGGAGTTACTGCGTGCCCCCCCGGTCGCCGACACGACGCGCCACACGTCTGTCGCTGGGTTGGCCCGGGGAAAAGGTGCGGCGACGTGGAGACTATGTAGCTGTCGGCGGCTACCTTGACACGTCCGTTTGGCAGTACCAGTGGCTATCACCCGTGTGCGGCAAACTGGAGGTCCCAGGTTCGATTCCTCCCCGCGTCATTATTTTCGCATCTAATATTCGGTCGGCTAGCGGCTCATCGGCTCATCGGCTAAGACGGCAGCTCGGTTCTAATCGTATTATACGCTTATTGGAAGAGTGTTTAGAGCGACGTGATTGGTCGAGGAGGCCAAAGGGGGAGGACCGAAGCAGAAATGTTCTGGGTATACTCTTATTAGTTGGTTCAAATATTTCAACTTCTACTCTAGGAAGAAGATTAGCATAGGTTCCCAGGTTTTTGTATGCTGTTTTTTTCAACGGAATTTTGTATGCCATCCTTGTGAGCCTGATGGTTGCACCATATCCAAATTTGTTGCAGTCTAGGATGGATAGACTTTACTCTTTAAAAAAAACGGAACAGTCGCAAATTAGTAGCATCTTGTTTGGACATAATCTCGTTGTTGAATGGAGATTATAGGTGGCAGTTGTCTTGGGGGGAATTTAGTAATCTCACGTATAAATTTAGCTAAAAGAATTGATTTCCACTTACACTCTATGCACTTGTGTGTAACATTTCCCCTATTTTACATTAATAGAAACCACGAGCTACAAAGTTCCGAAGTAAAAAAAAAATCACACATAAACAGCTACCTACCCAAATCCCCAGCAATCATCTGAGGTTCTCCAATCAAAGTACCCCAAAAGACAATCTGTCGCCTCCACATCCTGAAGTGGAAACAAAGCCAAAGTCCTTTGATATCATCGCAATGACAGAAAACTACTAAGAACAAACATTCCAATCACCTGCAAACCGGAGATTTGAACTAAAATGCAACGACCAAACCGACTGTATACCTCATACCTCCAAATTCCTATTCGTGCGTCACAACTAGTTTGGATGCCTACAGCCAAATAACCAAACAACGACTTAAGAACGCGCCCAAGCACTCATTATTAGTTGGGTTATTTAACAGGGTACCCTCAGTTGGTACCACGACCTCAGTTTTACCCCTAGCGCCGAATCGACCTCAGTTTTGCCCCTAGTCTGTGCGCAAGGACTCGTTTCGCTGCTCCCACCATAACTTTCTGCCCCCGTTAGGATGCTGACCTGTGACACCCATCATAGATCAACAGGTGCGGCCTGTGGGCCCCAGATGTTGAGCGTTGGCGCGGCTTGTGTGCCCCAGCTGTTGACGGTTGGCGCTGCATGTGGGCCCCAGCTGTTGACCATTTCTTGCGGCCCAATGTTAAATGAGGGCCAATGTCAACATGCAGACTACACATTATCCATTTATATTTATTAATCACTACATGCAGACTACACATTATCCATTTATTAAACCATCAAATTATTCGTATTAATAATATAAAATATATACTGTGATCAACTGAAATTTGTATATTATCTTAGAAAACATAATGCATCACATCTCTTATACATAAATTTTGTTTACAATGTGCAGATTTTAAAGCGATAATTAGAAAGGATAAAACTTCTAAACAGTGGGTACATTTGGACACATATAAAAACATAACTTTATATATAATTAAACATACTTAGAAAGGATAACTGGCCCCACTTTCATATATTCAGTGGGGCCCGGGGGACATTACATTTAATTTCAAAAAAAGGCCTAGCCCTAACTACTCCCGCTCTGCATGCGGGAGCCCTTGCCGCCCTTCGGCGCCCTACTTCCTCCACTCCGCCGCCCTGTCCTCCATCTCCTGCTTGACGCGGGCGCAGCGGTTCTCCGTCCGCATACTCTCCTCCTCTCTCTCACGGACCCGCTTGATGCTGGCCCGGAAAGCCTTCGCCTCCTCCTTCGCCTCCTTCTTCTCCTCCGCCTTCGACTCCTTCTTCTCCAGCCGCTCGAGTTCCTTGAGGCGGCGGTTCGTCTTGGGGAGAGGTCCAAAGTCTTGGGGGCGGTGGACGAAGGGACGGGCTCGGGGTGGTGGACGAAGGGCGGCGACGGCGATCGCTCCCGTTTGGGAGATTCGACGTCCTCCGGCGTATGATCGGCATCGTACCAAGGCCGATCTTTGGGGTGGTTGTCCTCGTCGGAGACCGACTCGGGGCTAGAAGGGAGAGAGTAGGAAGACATGGTTCGGGGCTTGAAGGGAGAGAAGGCAAGGGGCTGGAGAGGGATGAGAAGATGGAGGACGAGTGAAACGGGCTATTTAAAGACACGATGAGACGTGAATTAATTGGGGTAGATGAAGCAAACTGTGTGAAAACGTTGGATGCAGTTTAGAACAGTCGATGCATGGTAGCGGTGTAGAACAGACGTAGGCGTAGGACAGGCGTAGGCGTAGGCGGTGATACGGAGCACGAGCGTGTGCATTAGGCAGTCAAACTTTATGCGACGTTGCATGCATGTATTAAAGAGGTGATGAGAAGAAATTCAAAGTCTCACGCGAAATCCTGCCTGGCTGCATGCATTGATGCGTATCTTCTGAAAACGAGGCGTGGAGGGCTGCGTCGCTGCAAATGCGACGCGACTCGTGTTTCTGAAATGAGGCGTGCAGGGCTGCAAATGCGACGCGACTTTGTTTACTCTTTTCTTCTTCTGCGACGTTGTCTACTCTGAAAAAACGAGGCGTGCAGAGCTGCGTCGAGGGCTGCATGCACCGGGCTGGTGAACGGTGCCCCACTAGACAGTGTCCGTTGTTGCATGGAGTTACATTGAGACAAAACACACAGTCCATGCACCGCGTCATTTTCAATCGTTTGATCGTAAGGAACGGTGCAGATCGAGTCCATGCATGCAAACTACAGCGGCAACAGACTGCAGACGCCGGGAACGGAATCCTCTGACGTCACCGACAAATGGAGCCCATCACACACCGGACCCACGTGTCATGGGGAGAAAGTCAGAGAACGTAAGGTGGGCAAAGTAAGAGGATCTGGTTCCCTCTGTTTTTAGGGCATGTACAATAGTGTAGAGGGTGATGTCTACACTACTCGGCCATGTCAATTCTAGACAGCTTTAGAGATAGTTGGTACAGTGCGGTCACCCCCTAGCTTGTGTTGGGATCCAGACGTTCCGTAACCCTCCTCCCGGTGAAACCCTAGACCCGCTGGAGAAATACCGGACTTATACGGAAACACGCGGTAACGGCGTCGAAAGGGGGTAGCAATGTGGAACTATTTGCTTGATTGTGTTCGGATAGCCCATAGGAACACAAAACAAAAAGGTAGAACCCACCTCTTCGGAAGATTCTCGATGTTTCGTCCGATATTGGAGTTTCACCCTATAAGCGCATGTAAACTCACGAGAGAGAAGTGGATGCCGGTGAAGCGGGTCACACCCCGGAGAGCAATATTTGAAATCCAAAGCACACAACACACCTATACTAACATGGTATGGCACCCCCTTGCTTCTGTTGGGATCCATACGCTCCATAGCCCTCCTCCCGGTGAAACCCTAGACCCGCTGGAGAAATACCGGACTTATACGGAAACACGCGGTAACGACGTCGAAAGGGGGTAGCAATGTGGAACTATTTTATTGGTTGTGTTAGAATAGCCCATAGGAACACAAAACAAAAAGGTAGAACGTACCTCTTCGGAAGATTCTCGATGTTTCGTCGGATACTGGAGTTTCACCCTATAAGCGCTCACGAGAGAGAAGTGGATGCCGGTGAAGCGGGTCCCACCCCGGAGAGCAATCTTTGACATCCAAAGCACACAACACACCTATACTAACATGGTATGGCACCCCCTAGCTTGTGTTGGGATCCAGACGCTCCGTAGCCTCCCTCCCGGTGAAACCTTAGACCCGCTGGAGAAATACCGGACTTATACGGAAACACGCGGTAACGGCGTCGAAAGAGGGTAGCAATGTGGAACTATTTGCTTGGTTGTGCTAGGATATCCCATAAGAACACAAAACAAAAAGGTAGAACCCACCTCTTCGGAAGCTTCACAATGTTTCGTCCGATACAGGAGTTTCACCCTATAAGCGCTCACGAGAGAGAAGTGGATGCCGGTGAAGCGGGTCACACCCAGAGAGAAATATTTGAGATCCAAAGCACACAACACACCTATACTAACATGGTATGGCACCCCCTAGCTTGTGTTGGGATCCAGACGCTCTGTAGCCCTCCTCCCGGTGAAACCCTAGACCCGCTGGAGAAATATCGGACTTATACGGAAACACGCGGTAACGGCTTCGAAAGGGGGTAGCAATGTGGAACTATTTTCTTGGTTGTGTCAGGATAGCCCATAATAACACAAAACAAAAATTTAGAACCCACCTCTTCGGAAGATTCTCGATGTTTCGTCCGATATTGGAGTTTCACCCTATAAGCGCATGTAAACTCACGAGAGAGAAGTGGATGCCGGTGAAGCGGGTCACACCCCGGAGAGAAAATTTTGACATCCAAAGCACACAACACACCTATACTATCATGGTATGGCACCCCCTAGCTTGTGTTGGGATCCAGACGCTCCGTAGCCCCCCTCCCGGTGAAACCCTAGACCCGCTGGAGAAATACCTGACTTATACGGAAACACGCGGTAACGGCATCGAAAGGGGGTAGCAATGTGGAACTATTTTCTTGGTTGTGTTAGGATAGCCCATAGGAACACAAAACAAAAATGTAGAACCTACCTCTTCGGAAGATTCTCGATGTTTCGTCCGATACTGGAGTTTCACCCTATAAGAGCTCACGAGAGAGAACTGGATGCCGGTGAAGCGGGTCCCACCCCGGAGAGCCATCTTTGATATTCAAAGCACAAAACACACCTATTCTAAAATGGTATGGCACCCCCTAGCTTGTGTTGGGATCCAGACGCTCCATAGCCCCCCTCCCGGTGAAACCTTAGACCCGCTGGAGAAATACCGGACTTATACGGAAACACGCGGTAACGGCGTCGAAAGATGGTAGCAATGTGGAACTATTTGTTTGGTTGTGCTAGGATAGCCCATAAGAACACAAAAGAAAAAGGTATAACCCACCTCTTCGGAAGCTTCACAATGTTTCGTCTGATACAGGAGTTTCACCCTATAAGAGCTCACGAGAGAGAAGTGGGTGCCGGTGAAGCGGGTCACACCCCGGAGAGCAATATTTGAAATCCAAAGCACACAACACACCTATACTAACATGTTATGGCACCCCCTAGCTTATGTTGGGATCCAGACGCTCCGTAGCCCCCCTCCCGGTGAAACGCTTGACCCGGTGGAGAAATACCGGACTTATACGAAGACACGCGGTAACGGTGTCGAAAGGGGGTAGCAATGTGGAACTATTTGCTTGGTTGTGATAGGATAGCCCATAGGAACACAAAACAAAAAGGTAGAACCCACCTCTTTGGAAGATTCACGATGTTTCGTCCGATACAGAAGTTCCACCCTATAAGCGCTCACGAGAGAGAAGTGGATGCCAGTGAAGCGGGTCACACCCCGGAGAGCAATATTTGACATACAAAGCACAAAACAAACCTATACTAACATGGTATGGCACCCCCTAGCTTGTGTTGGGATCCAGACGCTCCGTAGCCCCCTCCCGGTGAAACCCTACCCGCTGGAGAAATACCAGACTTATAAGGAAACACGCGGTAACGGCGTCGAGAGGGGGTAGCAATGTGCAACTATTTGCTTGGTTGTGTTAGGATAGCCCATAGGAACAGAAAACAAAAAGTTAGAACCCACCTCTTCGGAAGATTCACAATGTTTCCACCTCATATTCTTTGAAATCTCTACTATTGTATTCTAGGAATCACATTTTAGTGAATGCTTTCGTTCTAATGTTTATAAATCCTATTTATATTTTTCCTAAACTTGTATTCGACCTATATAATGTAATTCCGAAGCCTGAAAATTTATTGGATGAATATTCGTATTATTTATTTTCTTTTGAATAATAATGGTTTTAATCGAAAATCGTAAATAAAACAAGTTTAAAACATCAAAATGAAAAAATAACTTTGGATCTTTCTTAGTCACACCAAAGTGAATCTTTGGTGAGATTTTGACCTTATTTCATCTCCAAAGGTTTGAAACTCATCTCATTTTCTTGAACTCTCTACTAGTCTGTTCAAGATATCACATATTAGACAAGGCTTTTTCGTTCCATTTTTTATAGGACAGGTCTTTTTTTTCTCTCGTTACTATATGACATAACACTACTATGTGCGTCGGCTTTATATTTTGTCGATTTTTTTTTAAATTATGTATGCTCATTTCAAGCTTTGTCAACCCTATGTTTGACCCAGCCGAAAAGCTTCTAGAAGGACACCCAGAGATTCGACCTGGGCTGTTGGATCGACGTCTTCTAGAAGGAATCTTGCATCAGACGGATGCGCTCGCAACCACAGCGATCCGCGAGACGCTCGTTCTGTGCTAGGATTGGTTGGTCCGTTGGCCACAGGGATCGATGGTTTCTATATGTTATACATATGATTTCAATTCGATACGAGGGAGTATTAAGTATTAAACCATGTTATTTAAAAAAAAAATAAAAAATAGAAGAAAGATTCAAAACACAATGAAACTTCAGATTTACTACAGCGATGATTTTTATCTGTTTTACATATGATTTTTCTATTAAACCATGTTATTTAAATAAAAAATTGAAAAAATAGAAGAATTATTCAAAACATAATGAAACTTCAGATTTACACTATATGTAGAATAGATGTCTAGGAAATTAATTTGGCTAATGTAGACAAGATGCCAAAAAAAGTTGAAGCACAAATGGGGGTATTTACCCTAGCTTCGGACCTTATTTGAAGCACATTTCTCATGAGAATAGAGCGATGGTTTCAAATGAGCATAAATAATTCAAAAAAATCAAAATAACATGAATCGAACGCACAATGTTGTTATATGTGATATAGTTGCTTCTCAAATTTATTTGGATAATTTTGGCAAGGTCGAATTTTTCATGAAATTAGAAACGGGGGTGTCTACCCTAGCTTCAGACCTCATTTGAAGCATATTTCTCATGAGAATAGAGCGATGGTTTCAAATGAGCATAAATAATTCAAGAAAAAACAAAATGACATGAATACAACGCACAATGTTGTTATATGTGATATAGTTGCTCCTCAAATATATTTGGATAATTTTGACAAGGTCGAATTTCTCATGAAATTTCAAGCGGGGTTGTCTACCCTAGCTTCAGACCTCATTTGAATCACATTTCTCATAAGAATAGAGCGATGGTTTCAAATAAGCATAAATAATTCAAAAAAATTCAAAATGGCATGAATCCAACGAACAATGTTGTTATATGTGATATAGTTGCTCCTCAAATTTATTTGGATCGGATAATTGTGACAAGTTCGAATTTGTTATGATAATTTTGACAATAGCTTCAGACCACATTTGAAGCACATTTGCCTAAAATTTTGGAATGACTTGGTTCAACATCATCCAACATTATTCAAACATCATCCAAACTACTCCCTCCGTTCGCTTTTAATCTACATCTGGCTCGTGATTTTGTTCATAAATACTCAAAATTAATTAAAAAATGGCGAACTCGTTGAAATAGGCGCAAATTCATAGATTCGACGATATTTTTACGGAAAGACGGCATAATTTAATTAAAAGCATTGAAAAAACTTAAAAAAAAACTACGACAGGCCGACGCTCGCCGCGATCACCCGGCCTGGTCGTCGCCCTCCTCCTAGACGTCCTCCTCTTCCTCGTCGTCCTCCTCGCAGTCGTCGTAGGCCGGCATGTTGGAGGGGCCAGCCTCGTGGTCGTTCTCGCCGAAGGGTGATGGGTCGCTTGGCGATGGGTTTGCCACCGTAGCGAGCCAGCGCCGCTCCGCTCTGCCTTGCATCCGCAGCCGGTGGAACTGCGCCTGCTCAGAGGGGTGGCGGTTGTACCTCTCGCTCTGCAGGACAACCTTGCGCCGGTCGCTGACGAGGGTCTGCTGCTCATCCGCCGCCGCGTTTGCGGTGAGCTGCCGGTAGACCTGGCGCTCCGCCTCCTCCCTCTGGTGGGTCTCCAAGGATGCCCGAACAGCGGGCAGCCTCGGCCACTGCCGCCGCCTCCTCGAGGCCAGCGCGGACCCGGTGGAAAGCCTCCTCGTTGCGCCATGTTTTGAACGAGTGGATCGCCGCGTGCTGCTCGGGCCAGATTGGCTGCCGCCTCCCCCTGCGCTATTCGGGTGCCGCCTCCTTCTGCGGCGGCGGCTGCGGCTCGGGCGCCGCCTCCTCCTGCGCCGGCTTCTCGTTCTCCTCGTAGTGAAACTCGTTGACGTTATCGCCGTCATTGTGGCCCCGCGTCGCGGCCGCGGGTCGGCAGTACAACGGCGAGTTGCGGCAGGCACGGAGCCGGCGAGGCATCGTCTCAGGGTGTCTAGGTGAAGTGCGGCGAGGGCGATGAGAGTGAGTGCGGTGAGGGCGAGGAGATGAACGGCGAGAATGGGGAGAGCGGCGAGCGGCGAGGGGCCTTTTGTAGCCCTGGCGGGGCATTTGCTGCGCCGCGCTTGCCATTACTCCGGCAGCCTTTGACCGACGCGGGGGCCCGCGGTTTTCCCACGCGTCGCTGAACCCACCGGGAAGCTTGGGTGTGGACTATTCAGCATAGTCAACTAACTGCGCGGTCCCACCTGTAAGCTCCGGACGGTTTCAACGAACTTGACAGTCCCACCCGGACCCACTTCGCGAAACGGAGTCTGACTCCTCGGACCCACTTCGCGAAACGGAGTCTGACTCCTCGGACCCACTTCGCGAAACGGATTCGACTCCAAACTTACCGTTCCGGCCTCTCCATAGTAGTTGCGCACGGACTAGGGCCAAAACTGGGCACCATTAGGCGCTAGGGGTAAAACTGAGTAGTAGTGAACCGTTGTGGGCAATTCGATAAACAGCCCTTTTTAGTTCCCCTTCCTGACTGTATACTCTCAAAAACCAAACATATCACGAAGGGCTCAAATACAAGTTTAGTTCTATCCAGCAAGCACATGCCTACTAGGAATAATATGTAATTTTACTTGAAACGGAATTCTTGAAGTATCAGCAGCCTGTACCTCTGGAAGGCCAGGACGTGATATTCCTGTGACAACTTGATATTCAGTGTACGGGCACTAACTTATAGGCTTGTAACCAGCTTGTATTTTGTTAAGTTGAACAAGAGAAAAGGCACAAGTGTGTGCGGTGCCACAAAAGCTCTGTTTGTTCTTCTGCCTGTATCCAGTATATGTGTGTGTATCTTGGGGCATAAATATCACAGAAACATGCCAAAATATTAAAGATCAGGCATGGCTTTTGCACTAGTCATTTAAAAAGGTCATGCCGGAGTGCTAGAAATTTGCCGGAACGGAAACGAATCGATGTTCCGGGAAAATGTTAGCAACTCAATGTACCAGCAACAAGTTATTGCTGCAATCAACAGTTGCAACAGTTGGATTCAGAAAGAGGACCAGCGGTACCACATTCAGAACATCACCTTCAGAGTTCATGCAACTTAATTATCATTTTCCTTTTCCTCAGCAACAACAAAAAAATCAACAGGTGCAACTGTTTTTTTTCTCTCGAGGAAACAGTTGGGTCTGCGGCGCTCGATGGATTCCATGCGTCCAGGCCGCACACAGGATCAATCCTCAACGCACTCGTACGTGTAGCATGGCTTCTTCGAGATGGTTTTTCTTTCTCTACAAACAATACTAGTATAGGACTGACGAAAGAGAACACTTTGCATCCAATGTGCAAATCCACCATAACAGTTGGATTCAGAAAAAAAAACTAGGAATCCCACTCCTACACTTTCATAACAGTGTTCAATCCACCATAACAGTGTTCAATCCACTCATGCTAAACGTGCATCTTAACTGAAGACCAAGAATCCAGTGTTCAATCCACTCATGCTAACAGTTGGATCGAGTGTTCAATCCACTCATGCTAACAGTTGTCGATAGGAATTGGGGAGGGGAGGGGTAGTACCTCAAACGAGACGACGGTGGCGCGGGCGCAGGGGAATTGGGGCTCCTCCTCCACGCCTGGCTCCTGGCGCGCTCCACCTTGGCGCGGGAGGCTTCTCGACGACGGTGGCGTTCCTCCTCGACGACGATGGTGCGGGCGCAGGGGAATTGGGGCTCCTCCTCGACGATGGCGTCTCCTACTTTGTGTCGTTGGCGTCTCCTCCTTGCCTCCACGGGCGTCTCCTCCTTGCCACCTTGTGTTGAAGCCGGCGTCTTCACTGGCGTCGCCTCCTTGCCTCCACTGGCGTCTTCTCCACGGTGGAGCTAGGGTTCGAAGATGGGGGTGGGAATTGTATGGAGGGGAAGGGATGGACGGTGGTGGGGAATTGTGCTCGCGGCGTAGCTACCCACTAGGAAGCGTCGCGACGGCGATGGTAGGAAGCTAGGGTTCGTCGCGCGATAGATGGAGGAATTGGGGAATTCTATGGGTCGAGAGAGGGATGGGAAGAAGGAAAACGACTAAGTCCCTGAGGGACACGTAGCGCCGGTGCAGATGTTTCACAAACGCTCCGGGGATACGTTTGGTGGGTCCGGGCTAGCAGTGATGCCAAAAGTTAGCGCCAGCGCGGCGGGATACTGGGCGCGCCGGGGCTAAGTTGGACGGGACCCACTAGCAGTTTTAGCGCCGGCGCAGGTGTGGTCTTGCGCGCCGGGGCTAAGTTTAACATTTTTTTTCTGATTTGCCTTTTTCTTTTTTTGCTGATTTGTCTTTTCTTTTTCTTTACTTTATTTTTTGTGGGTACTAAAAAAAAGAGGATAATAATAATATTGTTAATTTTATACGATAGCTATACCCTATTTGAAAGACAGTGATCGTGCAGGTATCAAGTTATAAGCACAACACCGTGATTTACCACACTTGTAGTGATTCAGCATGAGAAGCCATTTTAACAAATGCTAATTTCCAAATTCCTAACTATGCTAACCATGTGACTTAACGCTTCGAGTATGCGGTACACGTTTTCTCTGATTTACAACGACCTGGACTAGCTAAAAAATAGACGAAAAAATTTGGCATGACATGAAAAAATGCGGTACACGTTTTTTTTTCTTTTCCCTTTTCCCTTTTGTCTTTTCTTTTCCTTATTCTTTATCTATTGTGCCTAAAATAAAACAGGATATTAATAAAACTAATTTTAATATAAGAGGATAGTAATAAAATAAAATAGAATATTAATTGTTGTTACTCAAAAGAGGATATATAATATAAGATAGTTGCGTCAGCAAAACACACATATCATCACTGTTATCGATCTAATTAAGAAAGAGTTGCAAATAATAATACAATGTTAATGATAGTTCCATCGTCACACCACACATTGCGAGTCTTTCTGTCTCATCGTTTCATCACAATCTTATTTTTACCCTTCTTGAATGTCGTTGTATACTTTACCCCTATATGATGGCTTCTTCTTGCCCTAAGATCACCTGACCTAGATAGTGTGGTCTTGCCTCTTCTTTTGGTGTATGTTGCATTGTCTTCATCGGTTTCTTCTATCACTGGGTCTCCGATGAGGCCGTCAAAGTCAGTCCCGTTAGCGACTCCATCCATTCCGACAGTGTTCCTTTTTCCTCTCCTTACGACAACACGATTAGGCCTGGACGGGTCGGTTATGAAGAAGCATTGCTCCACGTGCTTAGCTAGTACCCATGTCTCATTTTGAGCGGTGGCGTTTGTGGTCTTCCATTTGTTGGATTCACGTATACACATGGTGACAAAATATTTGCCTTCGGTTTCGACGTTCTTAGCCCATCTGACACGAAACATTGGCACCTTCTCCCCAGCACAGTCAAGCTCCCAGATCTCCTCGATCCTTCCGTAGTATCTTTTCTTGACATCACCCGTGTAGGATTCCATCCTTACCCCAAAGTTCTGGTCGTCACTACTTTTATCTTTTTCCTCCGTGTAGAATGTAAAACTGTTGATATCGTATGCTTGGTAAGTCATGAGGTTGGGTGCGGGGCCATATGACAAGGCCAAAATTAGTTTACCGTGATCGCTGGTCATTGTCGGGGGATCAGCATCAATCTGTTCTTTGAACCAGCGCATGAAAGAGAGGTTGTGCGCTCTTAGTATATCTGCTTGCATCATCCGCTTGCGAGCATTGTTTGCGATCATTTTTTTTGTGCTCTTCTAACCAAGATTCACATCGTTGATGTGCTGCAGTACTACTAAGTTGGCCTGTCAAAGTTGGTTGTCCGCCCCTCAAAGGCCACGTGCATTTCCCACTTGCCTGTTTTATGGCCTGCTCCCTCGAACCTGCCAATGTGCATGTTTTCCGGAAAACCAACCGGCTTTTCGACGTCCAGATAATTCTCGCAGAAAGAGATCCGCTCTTCTGTGAGAAACCCATGGACGATGCTTCCATCCGGATGTGACCTGTTACGAACGAAACCTTTGATGAACCCGTTCATTCTTTTGAACGGCTTTATGTTGTGCAGGAATGCCGGCCTGATATCGACGATATTATCTAAGATATGGACCAAGAGATGGACCATTATGTCGAAGAATGCGGGCGAGAAGTACATATCAAGCTCGCATAGGATCGTAACGATCTCTTCCTGCAGCCTTTCGAGTTTATTCACGGTGGTCGACTTCCGAGTGATGACGTCGAAAAAGTTACGGAGACTAGTCAGCGTTTCACGGACATGAGGTTCCATTATCCCTCGGATTGCAACTGGAAGTATCTGTGTCATCATCACGTGACAGTCATGAGACTTCATCCCGCTAAAGGTTTTGTTGTTCGGGTCCGGGTATCTCCTTATCAGCCCCGAGTAACCAAAGGGCACTTTAACTCCTAGAAGGCAACAAAACATTTGATCGAGCTCGTTGGGACTTGGAGTGAAGCAGGAGGGGGCATACGCGCGTGTTGCGGCTTAACCATTTTGCGCTTGCAACCGTCCACCTCCTCCTCGTCCAGCTGGTCATCTTTGGTCCTAGCAGCCGGTGGTGGTATTTGAAGGTATGTCCTAATGTTTAGGGTCATCAGATCGTATCTTGCTTTCGGCCCGTCTTTGGTCTATCTGGCATGTTGAACAGGGTGCCGAGCAAGCTCTCGCACACATTATTCATGATATGCATGACATCAAGGCAATGAGGCATACCGAGGATTGGCCAGTACGTGAAGTCCCAAAACACAGATCTCCTTTTCCATACTCCCAGGAGCGGTCTCGCTGCCTTCTCTTTCTTCACCTCTTCTCTCTTTCGCTTCTTTTCCTTTCCCTTTCCCTTTCCCGGCGCAGGGCACTCTTTCCAATTGTCCAATAACTGTTTGATCTGGTCACCGCTCCTCTAAGGTGGACGTCCTTCGGGCTCATCTTTACCGTTGAATAGATCTCCACGCTTCCTCCACGGGTCATTTTTGTCTAGCCACCTTCGATGCCTCATGTAGTCGGTCTTGCAAAACCCCGGTTCCTTAAGCTATAAAGATGGTGTATGTTCCATGCACCTCACGCACGTCTTGTGTCCATGGCACACCTGGTATGCAATATATCTGGATTCGAGAAAGTCCTGCACCGTCGTGATCAACGCGGCTCTCATAGCAAAATATTCTTCGGCGTAGGCATCCCATGTTTGTACCCCTTCATCCTCCCACAACGTTTCTAGCTCCTCCTTCAGCAGCTCGAGATACATGTTGATATCGCTCCTTGGTTGTGTCGGCCCTTGAATTGGCATCCTCATGTGTATGTACTTCCTCTTCATGCAGAGCCAGGGGGAGGTTGTATATCCAAACAAACACGGGCCACGTGCTATGTTTGCTTCTCTGGTTGCCAAACGGATTGAGTCCGCACGTGCTCTCACCCAACCTGATGTTCCTTGCCTCTTTCCCAAAATATTCGTACTCGTTGTCTAGTGCCTTCCACTAGCTTGCATCCAAAGAGTGTGTCAGCACTGGGTTTTCAGCATGCTCTGGATCATTCAGCACTGCCTCCTTTCTGTTCGTGTGGCAGCGCATCATCTTTGTTTCCTTAGGGTCCACGAAGTACCGCTGCAGACGAGGCGTGAGCGGAAAGTACCACACCACTTTCCGAGGAGCGGCTTTCTTCCCTCTCTTGTACCGATCAGCATCACACACTGGGCATTGGGTCTTGTCCGCGTGTTCGTTCCGATAAATGACACAGTCATGGATGCAGGCATGGTACCTTGTGTGCGGTAAATCGAGAGGGCACACGACTTTCTTCGCCTCGTCTAGACTAGTAGGACACGTGTTGTCTTTAGTGAGACGCGTTTTCATGTATTGCAGGAGCTCGTCGACGCTTGCATCGGTCCATCCGTGTTTTTCCTTCATCTGTATAATATCGAGTGCTACTCTTAAGTGGGACTCTTCCGGATCGTAGTCTGGTGCATCGTACAATGGAGTATTCGAGTCTATCTCCAGTTGCGCCAGTTTAGATTTCCGTCTACCAGCGGCTCTCACGTCAGTCATCGACCTATCGCTGAGAAGAAACTCTTGAACATGTGGGTCCCGCACGACTGAAGTTAGTGGAGTATTGTTGTCCGCCGCTTTTTCATCTCCAATATCGCAGTGTGCGATAGCCTCTTCATCATCGTTGTTCTCCTCCTGCCCTTCTTCCCCATTTTTAGGTGTTGTCGCGCCCCCTCCTCATGATCATCCTCATCGTCATCCCCATGATCATCTTCCTCATCACTCATTGTCCACTGAGTGTAACCGTCCATGAAACCACGCCTAAGGATGTGGTCCTTCAATACGCCCGAAGATGGTTTGAACAGGGACCCAAGTTTGCATCTTCGACACAGACAAGTTATGTCTATGCGGTCCCTTCGATGCATGTCGTCCATTGCATGTTCCACATATCTATCCACGACGCTTTCCCTCATTGAGATGACCATTGTCTCATGCACGGTCGACAAAAGTAAACTTTTATTAGATCCACACCCGGCCGGTTTCACGGTAAATTTCGGCTTGACCTTTGCTAAAAAAGGTCAAACCGGAGTGGCAACATTTTGCCGAAACGGAAATGAATCGACATTTCGGCAAAACATTGCCAACTAATTTCCATGTCATCACATTTTACACGGTCGCAACAAACATAATACAATTCCCATAAATAGGGGGTCATCATCACATATTTTGGTTCCAAACACAATAATTATATCTCGGTATAAGTATATCTCGTCGACACGAGATATGGAAGATCGTAACGTACACACGACACGTGTCGGCCGGAGAGAGTGCGGTGTTTAGACTCTATCTAGATCTAGCTAGATCAAGATATATGAATATGGTGCATGTGGGGAGAGAGATTATGCATAGTAGATCTAGATCTAACTAGGTAGAAGGGAGGGCCATGTTGGGAGAGAAAGTTTTGACAAAACATATCATATTTGGTTGGTTAAAAGTGCTAAAATTGGAAGAAATGAGTGAGAAAATGGGCTGGGAAGAGAGGAGTTTCGAGTTGGAGATGAGGAGGAGTGAGTGGAGTGAGTGGTTGGCCAAATGTGTGGCATGTGTTGGCTGGATATAGTGCAGCTTTACCGCCGGTGTTTTCCTGCATCCGAGCACCGGGGGTAAGTTTTAGCGCCGGCGCTCCCGTGAAGCAACGTGTCGGTGGTAAATTTTCCCCGAGCCGTGCCCTTAGCGGCGGCGCTCTGCGCTGCTGATGGTGCAGATTTTGCACTCGTTGGATACCCCAAGAGGAGGGTGTGATGAGCACAGCGGTAGGAGTTTCCCCTTTAGTTAAGAACCAAGGTTATCAATCCAATATCAGAAAGAGGACCTTCAGACGGTTGATGCCACTAACGGTGGTGATGGCTCACTGGTGTCAGCAACAACGTGTAACCTGCACACAACACAACCAAAATACTTTGCCCCAACGGTACAGTGAGGTTGTCAATCTCACCGGTCTTGCTGAAAACAAAGATTAGACGTATAGTGTGGAAAATGGTGTATGCTTGCAGTAAGTAAAGAAAGAAGGAAATTGTGGTGGTTGGTTTTAACGGTATAGGAAAATGAACCAGGGTTCATAGGTTCACGAGTGGTGTCTCTCCATAAAAGATAGCATGCTGGGTGAACAAATTACAGCCGGGAATTTGCCAAATAGAGGTTGCACCGTAGTGCACATTCAGGACATGATGACTACTATGATATTTAGTGCAGACATTACAACAATATACACAGAACTATGACTAATAATCCACCCTCGGGTTATCATCCGAACCCCCTTAGGTATTAAGTTGCAAGCAACAGGTAACTACATTAAACAAAATGTGTAATGTAAGCAATGATTATGCAGGCGGGTACTCTCGCCGCTGTTTTCTCCCTAATGGCAACAACACATCCTCCCCCTTCACGTTTCCGTCACTCGAGCAAGGTGGTGAGGAGGTATGAACCCACTATCGAGAATAAATACTCTATTTTGGAGTCACTAGCAACTACTTGGCCAGGGAACCACTAGGAACGGAAACATGCAAGATCACAAATAACATATGCAATAAAGACTATAATCAACTTGGCATAAGTTCAATATTCATCGGATCCCAGCAAACATAGCACATAGAATTACATAACATCAATATCGATCATGTTAGGTAGCTCACGAGATCTAAACATGGAGGCATATCAGGAGAAGACAACCATCTAGCTACTGCTATGGACCCGTAGTCCAAGGATGAACTACTCACACATCACTCCGGAGGCGAGCATGGTGATGAAGAGGCCTCCGGTGATGATCTCCTCTCCGGCAGGGTGCCAGAGACAGCTTCAGAACCCCCCTGATCTAGGGTTGACGGTGACGGTGGCTGCGGAACTTTTCGTGGATATTTGATCAGGTGTTTAGGGTTTTCCATCGGGGAAGATTAAATAGGCGAAAGGGCAGAGGCGGTGGAGCTCTGGGGGCCCCACATCACCCCCTGGCGCGGCTAAGGGGGGTCGCGCCACCCCATCGTGTCGGCCCCTGATGCCCCCCTTAGTCTCCTCTTCGGTCTTCTGGATGCTTCTAGGGAAAATAGGACTTCCAGGCTTCGAACTTTCCAATTCCGAGAATATTTCCAGAAGAACTTTTCTAAAACTAAAAACAGCAGAAAACAAGGAACTGGCTCTGTGCCATCTTGTCAATAGGTTAGTCCGGAAAATCGATAAAAATGACATAAAGAAGGGAGAAAACATGTAGCGATTGGCATAATATCATCATGGAGCATCAGAAATTATAGATACGTTGGAGACGTATCAAGCATCCCCAAGCTTAGTTCCTACTCGTCCTCGAGTAGGTAACGATAAAACAATAATTTCTGAGGTGACATGCTACTAACGTAATCTTCATCATAAAAATGTAAAGGCATATGCAAGCTGAGATCATAGAACTTCAAACACAAACATGATAAATAGAACTTTAATAATAAAGCAAAGCAATAACCATTCATCATGAAGAGTATCTCAAATAAAGTATCATGAGAAACAATGCAAAGAAATATAAACGTATGTTTCAGGTATAGAGAAAGCATGGCAATGTGATATTTCGCTAGTCCTTAAGAGTGAGGCAAAACATAAATGCCAGGACACCTTCAAAGTTCATGAGGAAGACTAGAGCAAATAATTTAAGAACAAATGATATCACATCATGAAGTAATTATTGATGGTCATGGGACAATGCATGTAGAACTAAGAATGGAAAAAATGCTCTCTCAACTTTGCATAAAGTTAGAAGATGGCGTCTCAACATAAAAGTAAAAGAAAGGCCCTTCGCGGAGGAAAGAGGGATCACTCATGTGCTAGAGCTTTTATTTTATTAAACAGAAGTATTAAAAGTTTGACACTCCTCCCATCCATCTTGCACAAACCATGGCTAACCGAATCCTCGGGTGCCTGCCCACAATCACATACCATGGAGGAGTGTCTATATTTTGGGAGATGTATGTTAAAGTCAACGAATGGTAAATAGAAAATACAGTACGTCACAAGCCAACTAAATTCACAAGAGCGTCTCCCATGTGAAGGACGCATCTCGGTAGAAGGTTATCCCTCTTTCTCTTTTGTTTACACAATTATGCTTTGACTGATAAATCAAGGGCAAAAATAGTGAAGAGATTTTGTGTGTATTAATTTGGCTCTGGGCACCCCGCTGCCAGCTCTTCTATCATTTGGATAAGCAGAAGAAGCCACTAGTCCAGGGTGTAAAATCCAATCGACAAGTGAGATAAAGATTCTCTATTAACGTCCTCATGAGCAAAAACAGGAACATAAAGCAGGAATAATTTTGAAGGTTTTAAAGGTAACACATGAGCAATTTACTTGGAGTGGCAGTTAAATACCACATGTAGGTATGTATGGTGGACACAATGGGAAAAACTTTGGTTTAAGGGAGTTGGATGCACGAGTAGAGCTCATACTCAGTACAGGTGGAGGCTAGCAAAAGACTGTGAGCGACAAATCAAGAGAGCATAAGAGCCATAATCATGCATAGCGACACAAACATCATTAATTAAAGCATAAGCAGTATCATAGTTCAAAAACTAAGTGGTCATGGAGTCTATTCGTGACTGGTTTGTAGTCATAAACATGGTGTGAGCATGCGCCAAGTCAACCAAATAAAACATTCGAAAGGGAATACCAAAAATTTAAGCTTCCTTATGACAAGAACATCTCAAGAATCTTTCAATGAAATATTAAACACTCTCAGCTATTTGAGGCTATTCATGCTACTCAACATCACAAGGCTTTAGAACTAAAATAACATTTAGCATGGCATGAAAAAGTCCTAGCAACAGTCTATACAAGCTTCTACTTGCACTAGTATATATTCTACTTTAAACAACAGTTTCTTTCTCCCAACAAGCACCATACACAATATGTTTTAACAAAAACTCTCTAAATGCTACAACAAGCAAACATGAGAGTACTCACATAATACTACTAAAACTAACATCTCTAATAAGAGATGCATGCAAAACATGAGCTAAATAAATGCAGCGGCCAGACAGAGATTAAGAATACAATGTATTCTCATGAAGAAGCGGAGCGTGTCACACTCTAATAAAAGAACACTGGGGTCCAACCAAGTTTATTGAAAAAGTAAAAACAAACTGAAATAAAAAAAACAAAAACAAACTGAAAACAAAAATAAAATACGCTCCCAGTGAAGCACATAAGATGTGACCGAATAAAAATATAGTTTAACTAGAAGTGACGTGATAATTTGTTGATGAAGAAGGGGATTCCTTGGGCATGCCGAAGCTTAGACGCTTGAGTATTCTCGGAATTTGCTGGGATGTACCACCGGGGCATCCCCAAGCTTAGGCTTTTCACTCTTCGACCACATCATATCATCCTCTTCTCTTGAACCTTGAAAACTTCCTTCACACCAAACTTCTCACAATCTTCATTAGCAACATTAGTGCAATCGAAATAATAAATTCACATGGTTCAGTTTCAACACATGTCTAACACTGAAAAACACATTAGCTACTATCACACCTTCTTTCAAAACTCCTTTACTCAAAATAACACCAAAAGAAAGTGATTAAGAAGCAAATGCAATTATTGGCAGAAATCTGTCAAAACAGGACAGCATGTAAAGTTGATTTTTTTCAAAAATCTTATGTTTCTCAAATAAAAAATGGTCATCTAAGAAAAGTTGCGTATATAGCTCAGGATTACATACAAAAAACTCAGGTCTATTTGATTTTTTTGTGATTTTATACGTAATAAACATTGGACAGCAGAAATCTGTGCGCAGAAACCCGAAATATTGCCTCAACTTTCGACTAGAGGCTTTACTTGGCTCAACAAAAACTCAAAATAAAAGATACAGCGGGGTTGCTAAGGAAATAGACAACACCCAAGTGCAAAGCACACGAAATAAAACGAAAGAAAATGGGTTGAAAACAGCGAAATAAAATGGGTTGTCTCCCGGTAGCGCTTTTCTTTAACGCCTTTCGGCTAGGCATAAAAGGGGTATTTTCAAGTGAAGAAGAATAAACATCAACAACTTCCTCTAAATCATTGTTTCCAGCATTGGGCACTCAAGGTGTTTCTGAAGATTCAACATGAAGGTCACTTTTAGTTTCATTAATTGTTTTAGCAATTATCAGCATATATTGAGATTTAGGTTTAGTTATCTTGGGAACATACATGAATCTTTGCTCCTTTCCCATAAAGGCTTTGTCCTTTTTGAATTTAAGAGATGAAAAGGTTGAGCTTAAAGTTCCCATAGCCTCCTCAAATTTACCAATCCTAAAATTTTGATCATCATGAGTGTTGCTAGCTTCTAGAGCAGTGATTCTTTTATCAATAGTACTTATTGACTCATTAACTTTGCTAGCATTATCAAGGAAAGTTGGTAAGTTAATTTCCAAAGATTTTATTTTATTAATAACATCCTCCAAAGTGGTCTCAGTTTTAGCAGTTGTAGTGGGGGGTGCTCCTACTAAACTTTCAATCAGATTGCATGCTTCCAAGGCAGGAGTTCCTAGAAAATTTCCACTCGTAAGATTATCTAACACATGCCTATACCGGCCAGAAATACCAACATAAAAATTTCTCATGAGTATCAAGGTAGAATATTTTTTTGTGCACCAATTATAAGGATCATTTATTCTACACCAAGCATCTTTTAAACTTTCTCCCCCTTGTTTTCTAAAAGAACGAACCTCCACTTCAGGAATACTCATTTTAGCAAAATAAGCAAGCAAATAAATAACCGCTATAAAGTAAACTATTTTTTTTTGTGTTTTCGATAAATAGAAACAAAACAAAAAAAATAAAAAAAATACAATAAACAAAATAAAGAGGTTGAGAGTGAGAGACTCCCCTTGCCAGAAGACTTCCTTCTCCCCGGCAACGACACCAGAAAAAGTCCTTGATGGTGCAGATCTTGCACTCGTTAAGATACCCCAAGAGGAGGGTGTTATGAGCACAGCGGTAGGAGTTTTCCCCTTAGTTAAGAACCAAGGTTATCAATCCAGTAGGAGAAAGAGGACCTTCGGAAGGTTGATGCCACTCACGGTGGTGAAGGCTCACCGGTGTCAGCAACAACGTGGAACCTGCACACATCACAACCAAAATACTTTACCCCAACGGTACAGTGAGGTTGTCAATCACACTGGCCTTGCTGAAAACAATGATTAGACATATAGTGTGGAAATTGGTGTATATGCTTGCAGTAAATAAAGAAAGCAGGAAATTGTGGTGGTTGGTTTTAACATCATAGGAAAATGGACCAGGGTTCATAGGTTCACTAGTGGTGTCTCTCCATAAAAGATAGCATGCTGGGTGAAGAAATTACAGCTGGGCAATTGACAAATAGAGATTGCACGGTAGTGCACATTCGTGAAATGATGACTACTACGATATTTAGTGCGGGCATTACAACAATATACATAGACCGTAATCCAACTGCATCTATGACTAATAATCCACCCTCAGGTTATCATCCAAACCCCCTTAGGTATTAAGTTGCAAGCAACAGATAACTGCATTAAACAAAGTGTGTAATGGAAGCAATGATTATGCACGCGAGCACTCTCACCGCTGTTTTCTCCCTAATGGCAACAGCACATCCTCCCCCTTCATGTTTCTGTCACTCGAGCAAGGTGGTGAGGATGCATGAACCCACTATCGAGCATAAATACTCCCTCTTGCAGTCACTAGCAACTACTTGGACAGAGCAACCACTAGCAACGGAAAGCATGCAAGATCACTAATAACATATGCAATAAAGACTATAATCAACTTAGCATAAGTTCAATAGTCATCGGATCCCAGCAAACACAGCACATAGAATTACATAAGATCAATCTCGATCATGTTAGGCATCTCACAAGATTTAAACATGGAGGTATATGAGGAGAAGACAACCATCTAGCTACTACTATGGACTCGTAGTCCAAGGATGAACTACTCACGCATCACTCCGGAGGCGGGCATGGTGATGAAGAGGCCTCCGGTGATGACCTCCTCTCCGGCAGGGTGCCGGAGACAACTTCAGAACCCCCTTGATCTAGGGTTGACGGTGACGGCTGATGTGGAACTTTTCGGGGATATTTGATCAGGTGTTTAGGGTTTTCCATCCGGGGGGATTAAAAAGGCGAAAGGGCAGAGGCGGTGGAGCTCTCGGGGACCCACACCACCCCCTGGCGCGGCCAAGGGGCGGCCTCGCCACCCCATTGTATGGGCCCCCTGATGCCCCTCTTCGTCTCCTCTTCGTCATTTGGATGCTTCCGGGGAAAATAGGACTTTCGGGCTTCGAACTTTCCAATTCCGAGAATATTTCCAGAACAACCTTTCTGAAACTACAAACAACAGAAAACAGGGAACTGGCTCTGTGGCATTTTGTCAATAGGTTAGTCCGGAAAATCGATAAAAATGACATGAAGAAGGGAGAAAACATGTAGCAATTGGCATAATATCATCATGGAGCATCAGAAATTATAGATACGCTAGAGACTTATCACCTGCCCTCTCGTCGGGGGTAAGTTCCTTAGTGCTGGCACACCATGCCATGTGCGCGCCGGTGCTATGTTTTTTCAGAGGGGGGCGGGGGGCTGGCGTGCCCTTAGCACCGGCACCCCTTTTTCCACGCGCGCCGGGGGTAATTGCATAGCACCGGCGGATGGCCGAAATGCGCGCCGGTGGTACTTACCGCCGGCGGTCCCATTTGTGCGTGCGCCAGCACTACATAATGCTACTATAGCATGTTTCCTAGTAGTGGCTCTAGCACGGTTGTCAAGAGCATTCTTGGGTTGCATGTTATAGGAGCACACCTCTTGCATCACGTGAGTTGAGGTCAAAGAAGCGAAGTCATGTCTTCCTTGAATGCTGTTCAAGTCCGCGGGCTCAAATGGCATGAGAGCAATCATGTACTTCCTCTTGATCCAAGCATCATCAATGTACTTGGCACCAACATTGTGGAATTCGGTGGCAAGAGTCTTGAGCCTTCGGTACATGCCTTCATGGCTCTCACCATCATGCATATAGAACCCTTCGGACTCATTGCTAAAGGCATCATACATATTCCTTTGCATGCTCTCATTGCCCACAAACATGACGACAAGAGCGTCCCATGTTTCCTTTGCGGTGGAATATTCTTGAAGATGGGCCATGTGGTTAGGACCCACGACTTGTTGAAGAATAGACAAGGCGGTGTAGTTGAGTTGACAATCTACGACTTCTCTTCTTGTCAATTTCTTAGGGTCATGAGGCTTGTATCCATCTCGAGTGACCCTCGAAAGTTTTATACAAGAAGAGTTCAAGCGAGTTTCCATATAATATTGCCATTCACCAAAAGAATGTGCATCAATTTTAGGTGGATCTCCTCTAGGACTTATATGGGGATGTGGGACGGGAGGATCGGGAGAATAGCGTCCTTCGACGGCATGGAATTCTCCTTTTCCTTCTGAATCCTTGCGGTGGAGTTCTTAGCGGAAGCATCTTAAGTGGTTCACCATCTTCCCCAACCTCGGCACCCTCCGGTGGTTCAACCGTATGGGATGCATTGGAGGTCTCCGCTTACTTTCCTTTCATGAATTGCAACATGTGTTCGCAATTCATCAATTTTGCTCTCCATGGATGAGGTCGATGAATTTTTCAACTCATTGAGATCATCCATCAAGACACTCGCCACGGAACCGACGACAACCGAAACATCGGCCATATTAAACTCTTAGGCGGTTAAGCCCTATAAAAGAGCCGAGGCTCTGGTACCAATTGAACGGATAGTGAGGGAACCTAGAGGGGGTGAATAGGTGCTACGACCTATTTTATTTTTTCTTCAATATTAGGCTTGACATAAAGGTAAATTATCTAGATAATGCAACTACGGTGAATTTACCTATATGACAACAACAAGCACAAACACAATACAAGCATAAGTAAAGGGGAAGGGAACAAGGTAACCTATATGAAGAAAGCGAAGAGACGATGTAATCCCGAGTTCCTCCTTGTTAAGGGAGTACGTCACGTTGGAGGGGTGTGAGCTTCGCCACAAAGGCCTACTCAACGCCACAAAGGCCTCACCCTATTCTCCGATTAACCCTGCCACAAATGCCTAGTCCACCTTCCACTATTGGTCCCCTTTTAGGAGGGAATCGAATCCTTTACAAATAAGCTTGGAGAACACACCCACAACCAAATTGGGGGCTCCCAACACCAAGAATCACAAATAGTAGCAAGAGGTCTAGGTTCTCCACAAATGGAAACCCTAGACTCGAATCCCTCAAGAATATGAGGGGGAAATGAAGAACGGATCGATGAAGATGTAGATCGGGGCCTTCTCCTTCAATCATCCGAAGATCAACAAGTTTGGTGGGAGGGATTGGGATTCATTGAAGATTTGGTGAGCTCAATAAATGCTATTCAATGCTTTGGACGAACAAGAGCTCAAGGAGGAAGAGGAGGGGCATTTATACCACCTCCTCAAATCTAGCCGTTTGAGCAGGAAAACGTCTATAAAATATCTGATCCAAACTTGGATCGAAATATCCGGTTGGCATGTTTCCTCAGATCCAAGTCGACTGCGTTGACTCCAACCGGATTATCCAATTGGGGCTGAATAATCCGGTACGGATAATCCGGTTCGCTTTTGTCCCCTTCTGGCTTCTCAACCGGATTATCCGGTTGACTCGGAATAATCCGGTTAAGATAATCTGGTTCACTTCTGCGACTTCCATCTTCAGTCCTTAACCGATTCTGGTTCAAGTTTGAATCACATATTCCGGTATCAGTTTTCTGCTCAAACGGCTAGATTTGGGGAGGGGGTATAAATACCCCTCCTCTTCCTCCTTGAGCTCTAGTCCGTCCATAGCATTGAATAGCATTTATTGAGCTCACCAAATCTTCAATGACTCCCAATCCCTCTAACCAAACTTGTTGATCTTCGGAGGATTGAAGGAGAAGGCCCCGATCTACATCTTCATCGATCCGTTCTTCATTTCTCCCTTGTATTCTTGAGGGATTCGAGTCTAGGATTTTCATTTGTGGAGAAGCTAGACTTCTTGCCACTCTTTGTGATTATTGGTGTTGGGAGCCCCCAATTTGGTTGTGGGTGTGTGCCCCAAACTTATTTGTAAAGGATTCGATTCCCGCCTAAAAGGGGACCAATAGTGGAAGGTGGACTAGGGCTTTGTGGCGGGGTTCATCGGAGAATAGGGTGAGGCGTTTGTGGCGTTGAGTAGGCCTTTGTGGCGAAGCTCACACCCCTCCAACGAGACGTACTCCCTTAACAAGGAGGAACGCGGGATTACATCGTGTCTCCGCATGATTCATATCGGTTACCTCGTTTTCTTCCCCTTTACTTGTGCTTGTATTATGTTTGTGCTAGTTCTTGTCATATAGGTAAATTCACCATAGTTGCATTATCTAGAGAATTTACATGTGTGTCAAGCGTAATCTTGAAGAAAAATTAAAATTGGTCTTAGCACCTATTCACCCCCCCCCCCCCTCATCTAGGTGCCCTTACTATCCGTTCAATTGGTATCAGAGCCTTGGCTCTCTTATCGGGCTTAACCGCCTAAGAGTTTAGTATGGCCGATGATCCGAATGTCACTGTTTCTGTGGCGCAAGTCACTATAGATGATCTCACGGAGTTGAAAAATTCCTTGACCTCATCCATGGACGGAAAAATTGATGAGTTGCGAACGCTCGTGTTGCAACTTATGAAAGCCAAGGTATTTGCTGATGCTGCGAGTATTATTCAGCGGTTTGGTCTTGTGAAGCTCATGGAGACTCGCTGCCCCTACAACACCGATCTAGTGGTTCAGTTCATGTCCACATTGGCTTTTGACTCAGGTGATGTGTGCAGTTTGAAGTGGATGACCCATACCACTCCATGTGAGGCTTAGTTTCACAAGCTGGGCAATGTTCTTGGCTATAGGTACCGCTCTTGTCCTCCACTTGGTCACCGTATGCATGATATGGACAGACCCCAGCGTCAGAGGACCATGGCTGACATGTATGCTCGTGGAAAAACTATTGGCAAGTTGGAAGGGCTTCTCCCATTCTATGATCAGCTGGTGCGCCTCGTTCGGTCCTTCTTGGTTCCCAGTGGAGATAATAATGATGCTCTCACCAGTCCGCTTTGCAACCTTCTGATTCTGGCAAAGCAGTGTATGGAGGACGAGGACCCTACTGCTTCTTACACGGTGGATGTCATGGATATCATCTTCGACGAGCTTTGCAATGCCATGATTGGTGGGAACACCGTCCCGTATGGACCATACATTATGATGTTGATCAAGGATACTATGGGAATAAACTTCCATGAGCTTCCTTTGTAAGACCATGCCTTCAAGAAGCTGTATGTGAAGTAAGAAGGTTGTTACTGCTGCTCCTGCTCCTCCTCCTGGGGGTGGTTCCTCTATGGGAGGTGTCCCTTCTAGTGCTAGCATGACTGACTCCTCCACTACTATGCGCAATGTCAGGAAGCTTTCCTGGTTCCAGGGCAATGTGCTGTGCATGAAGGTGGATATCCACAAGAAGTAGTATCAGGCCTACCGCATGGACACTGCTATGTCCAGCTCTCAGCATCAGATACTTCACCATGTGAGTGGTGCTACTGGTGATCTTCCTGCTACCCTAGTTCCTGATTCTTATTCTCAGTGAGCGTCCAGAGACTGTACCCCTTGGAATCAGATTGAGGAGGCTCTTCGTGCCACTGCTGCCTCTTCCAGTGCTCATGTTGGTGATGATTTTGATGAGGAAGATGAGGATGTGGACGAAGATCAGGAGAGAGCCGCTGAGGCTGCTTCCAAGACGTCAGATGGAGAATCTTCTGAGCACTCAGATGCTTAGCTTGTCTATGGGACCCTAGCACCACTACCTAACTCCTTTTTTGTGTCTCGATGCGAAAGGGGAGAAGTAGTCTTAGGCCTACGGGATTTTCCTGGGTTCAGGCACAAGCATATGCCTTTATCATTTATTGAGAGCTTGTGTCCATTTAGTTTTATTTCGTGAACTATTTGCTATTTGTTGTCTCGTTTAAAACTCTGTGTTGTGTGACTCTAGTTATCTGGTTATCTATGATTATCTATGTTGAGGATATTATCTATTATTGTTCTTCGGTATACATGCTATTATCTCTATGCACAAGGTATCTCTTTCAACTTCCTCAACATATTGGTTATCTTGTTTACTTTGGCATGTTTGTATTACTTGTTGGAAATTACTCTCCTCATGGATATTGAAATTTTGCATTTGAGGCAAACAAAAGATTTGCATATGTGTAGGGGGAGAAATTTCCATGTTATTACAAACATGTACTTGTCGAGGTTTTATTTCACACCTTAGTATTGTCATCTAACACCAAAAAGGGGGAGATTGAAAGTGCATTTCATTTTCCCAATGGCTTTGTATGTTAGTTAATAATACTAAGTACATTATTTATTAAGGTGTTAAGTGTGCAGGTGTTATTTTCAACATCCGCATCAAACACCAAAAGATCGGTGAAGTTAGATCATTGAGGTCTGGGATAGAGAGGAACCGGATTATTGTCACCGTATTATTCCATGGAAAACCGGATTTATTCCGGTTAGGAGAATCCTAGCCTAGTTGAGACAGAAAAGAGCCGGATTATCCCAACCGGATTAGTTGGAAGAAACCGGATATTCCGGTTGGGGAAGTTGAGGCTCGAAATGGCTAAGGACTGGAAGGTTGGAGGTGTAGAACTCAACCTGATTATTTTGTAGCAACCGGCTATTCCGGTTGAGGAGTCTGTTCGGGAGAGAAGCTACCCGGATTATTGAAACCATATTATTTCAGTTCAACCGGATATTCCGGTTGAGGAGCCAGTTTGGGACAGAGGTTAGCCGGATTATTGCAACTGGATTATTCACTCCGATCGGATATTCCGGTTAAGATCAACATTGTCGATTTATAAATCTGAAGGATTGAGGCTTACCGGATATTCCGGTACAATTTTGAACCGGATATTCCGGTATCAGTTTTCTGCTCAACCGGCTAGATTTGTGGGGGGGTATAAATACTCATCCTCTTCCTCCTTGAGCTCTAGTTCGTCCATAGAATTGAATAGCATTTATTGAGCTCACCAAATCCTCAATTACTCCCAATCCCTCCCACCAAACTTGTTGATCTTCAGAGGATGGAACGAGAATGCCCCGATCTACATCTTTACCGAGCCATTATTCATTTCCCTATCATTCACTTGAGGGATTTGAGTCTAGGGTTTCCTTTTTGGAGAACCTAGACCTATTGCTACACTTGATGATTCTTGGTGTTGGGAGCCCCCAATTTGGTTGTGGGTGCCCCAAGATTGTTCGTAAAGGATTCGATTCCCGCCTCAAAGGGGATCAATAGTGGAAGGTGGACTAGGATTATGTGGTGGGGTTCATCGTAGAATAGGGTGAGGCCTTTGTGGCGTTGAGTAGGCCTTTGTGGCCAAGCTCACACCCCTCCGACGAGACATACTCCCTTAACAAGGAGGAACTCGGGATTACATCGTGTCTCCGCGTGCTTCATGTCGGTTACATCGTTCGCTTCCCCTTTACTTGTGTTTGTGCTAGTTCTTGTCATATAGGTAAATTCACCGTAGTTGCATTATCTAGAGAATTTACCTTTGTGTGAAGCCTAATCTTGAAGAAAAAATAAAATTGGTCCTAGCACCTATTCACCCCCCCCCCACCTCTGTGTGCCCTTACTATCCGTTCACCCGGTTCCTGACGGACCGGTATTAAAAGGGCCTCCACGTGGCCCAGAAGGAGCCCATGGGCCCGGATACCTTTGGTACCGGCTCGTAACAAGAACCAGTACTAAAGGTTAGTCTTTTTTTCGATTTTTTTCACAAAAAATTCAATTTTATTTCAAGTTTTTATCTCTATTGTTTAAGCACTTAAACTCACATTTATCACTAGGCATTCTTAATTTCAATCTAAATTACTCTCTTCTACTAACACTTCCTGCACATGTCACCCATCCTCAGACTACTCCAGCACTAGCACGCTTAAGTTCTTAGTTCCTCCCCTATGAGTGACCTATGAACAAGAGATACTTAGCTGACAATAGTATCCTATCAATCTTATTAACCCATGCACTATGATGTCACACACATTTATTTCATGAATCGAAATAATTATTTAAATAAAAAGAAATGAATCATTAATAATATTTTGAATTAAAATATTCTAAAATGCAAATAATATTTAACTTATTTACCTTTTTCCAGTTAATATTGAATAATACATATATGCAAATGCGTAAATTGAAATTTGACAAATAATATGTCTAAATCGATTAGAAAAATAAGAGAAATCCAAATATGACATCCAGAAGCCAACTCTTGATAAATTTCACTCATGTTTGTCTGATCTAGTACTTTCAAGCTATAAGTCATGAAACTACCTAAAGAGAAGTTGATACCGGTGAAGTAGGTCACACCCCGACGTGGATTGTCTGTCATCCAAAACCCATAGCACACTTGTACACACATGTTATGGCACCCGTGGGAACCCAACGCCGGAGTCTCTCTCCGATGAAACCCTAGCCCCGTTGGAGAAAAACTAGGCTTATACGAATAAAGCCGGTACCGGCGTCAAAATGGGGTAGAAAAGTGTCTAAATAGTTGCTTGGTTGTGTTAGTCTAGGACCTAGAAAGTCAGAAGACAAAGGTATGACCCAACTCTTTACAAGATTCCCTCATGTTTGTCTGATCCAAGACTTTCAGGCTATAAGTCATGAAACTCCCTAGAGAGAAGTGGATGCCGCTGAAGTAGGTCACACCCCGAAATGCAAACTTTGCCATCCAAAACCCATAGCACACTTGTAAACATATTTGATGTCACCCCCAATCTTGTGGTGGGATCCCAACGCCGAAGTCCCTCTCTGGGGAAACCCTAGCCCCGTTGGAGAAAAACTACGCTTATACGAATAAACAGGATCCGGCGTCAAAATGGGGTAGAACAGTAACTAGTTGCTTGGTTGTGTTAGGCTAGGCCTTAGGAAGTCACAAGACAAAGGTATGACCCAACTATTGACAAGTTTCCCTCATGTTTGTCTGATCCATGACTTTCAGGCTATAAGTCATGAAACTCCCTAGAGAGAAGTGGATGCCGATGAAGCAGGTCACACCACGAAGTGCAAACTTTGTCATCCAAAACCCATCGCACACTTGTACACATATGATATGGCACCCCCAATCTTGTGGTGACATCCCAACGCCCCGGAGCCCCTCTCTGATGAAACCCTAGCCCCGTTGGAGAAAAAATATGCTTTTACGAATAAAGCCTGTTCCGGTGTCAAAATGGGGTGGAAAAGTGTATAACTAGTTGATTGGTTGTGTTATGCTAGGCCCTAGAAAGTCAGAAGACAAAGCTATGACCCAACTCTTGGTTGTGTTAGGCTAGGCCTTAGAGAAGTTGATACCGGTGAAGTAGGCTACACCCCGAAGTGCATTGTGTGTCATCCAAAACCCATAGCACACATGTACACACATGTTATGGCACCCCTTATCTTGTGGTGGGATCCCAACGCTCCGGAGCCCCTCTCCGATGAAACCCTACCCCGTTGGAGAAAACCTAGGCTTATACGAATACCTTTACAATCTACATGTCATCCAAGGAGGTCACCCCCCAGAGTGGAAAGTACTCGTCCATTACATAGATCACAATGGAATCTTGCTCACATCATAATCAAAAATGAACATAGATAGAGATACATATAAATGTACTCTCCAGATCACAGGAGACCCGCACTACTTCATCATAGAGAGAGATATATATAGAAGTACTTTCCGGATCACAAAAGACCCGCACTACATCATAGAGATATACAAAGTACTATACATAATAGAGATTACAGGATCGACCCCCAAGCACTACATCATAGAGATATATAAAAGTGTGTTCGCCCACGTAAACACTAGTAGTCGTCTGAATCATCATCAACTGCTGGTGCTTTGGGTACGAGGTGACGCTGCCCAAGGTTCATGACTCGAAAAATGCGGTACAACTCGTATGCAACGTAAGCATCTATGGCGGCATAATAAATGTTGTTGCCGTGAAGTGGGGTCGTCTCCCACTCATCGTGGTTCTTGATCTTGGTCTTCATATCAGTGTAGTGGTTGTCGATCAAATCGACTGCCATATGAACCATTGAATTCCTCGCATGTCGAGGCCTAGATATGTCCTGGATATCAATGTGGCAGCTAGCCGGTATCTCGATATTGAAGCTTTTCTGGATCTTGAACTTGTCATTATTTATATAAACGCTAACAAAATGAATACCGATGCAAAGGAAGTTCATGAGAGCTGGACACTTCTTGTCACTACTGCAACAACAAATTTGAATGGAACAAATGTTAATTAAGAATCATTACAATAACGTACTAATTAAATATATATGCCAATATGCAACAAGGAAAATTAATTCACTCCACTGGTAGAACAAAGGCCTTCCATACGCCCCCATCAGTCCCCAAACGTTGCGCACCGTGACTAATGAGTCTTTAGTCCCGGGTCGGGAGGAGACCCGCGACAGAAGGTCATACGTCGCGGGTTGGGAAGCGCGTTGAGGCGCGTGGAGGGCATTAATTCCGGTTGACCTGGCCGCCCGGGACTATTGGTCCTTTAGTCCCGGTTGGCGTGGCCAACCGGGACTAAAGATCAAACTGCTCGCCTCCCGCGCGGCGGTTTTTATTTCGCGAGCGAGGCAGAAGGGCGCCATTCCACAGTGCGCGTCGGAGTCTCTCTGTTTCTTCCTCTCTTCTCTGTGTCTTCCATCTCTTCGATCTTCACCAAGCACACCACCATGGCTGAAGTTTGGGAGACATACCGTGGTCCCACACCATGCGGCAAGCTTCTCGACGTGTGCTACACCAACAGTTGCGATCGGCTGGCCGGTGCTCTTGGTCATTTGACCAATCTCTATTGCTCCTCTCCCGATGAACACCGGTTCTTCGGGCTTGATCTAGAGTATACGGCGGATCAACGGGATGTTGTCGTCATCCATATTGCGTTCAAGGAGTCCGTTTTGATCTTCCAATGGTCAAGGTAACGCACACGTACAATCTTGCATCTTCGATTTGTTTGTTGCATGTGAAGAATACATGTGTTGCAACATATCTAACACGTATCAAATTTTTGTTGCTGCAGTAGTTCAAAGCATTCTTCGGCCCTTGTTGATTTTCTTGTCAACAAGGGATATGACTTTTGCAGCGTTGACATCACGCAAGACCGTCCGAAGTTGATGCGCTTGGGTATTGTGATACCTGAAGATCACTACATTGATCTTCATGATCTTATCCAATTGAACGGGCCAAAGACCGGGATGGCTCGCATGGCAACTTCCCTCATCCACGAGGGCTACGAATCCATGAAGTCTGGTTTCCCCCGAAGGAATCACTTTTATTGGGAGAAGACCCCACTGGACTTGACGAACGTCAAGTATGCAGCCATAGATGCATATGTCTCCTACGAGTTGTTCCGCATCTACTCGACGGAGCCATAGATGTATGTGTTCGATATATATGCATGTAATGGGTATCTTAGTATATATATGTAATGGATATCTTAGTATTGTGAGACTTATGTTTGTGTTATGTGTGATCGTAAGACTCTATGTTATGAATGTGATATGATTGTGTTCAATTCATGATTGTGATGTCTCTACTCTATTTTTACTTGTGATTTAATTATCACTTGTCTTTTGTTGTTCATAAAACTATTTTTGTTTCCTAGTTTTAAATGACTTGGAAAAATTTGCAAAGTGTTGCAAAGTGTAATGGATATTATTTCTATATTAATTCCTAGCTATACTATTTCTATATTATGTCAAACACACGTTTCAAAACAAGCAAAAACAAAAACACATCAAGAAAACAAACAAAAACACATCAAGAAAACAAAACAGAAAAACTATAGTTTCTATATATATGTTCACCAAAAATTAATCTAAGCCAGGAAAACATATATCTAGTCAAATACCAAACTCATCCAGTATTAAAATGAATTAGTATTATTTTTCTTAATTTTTTGATATATTATTTGTATTTATAAGATTTTAAAATGAATTAGTATTATTGTTCTTAATTTTTTGATATATTATTTGTATTTTTTAGATTTTAAAATGAATTAGTATTATTTTTCTTAATTTTTTTATATATTATTTGTATTTTTAAGATTTTAAAATGAATTAGTATTATTTTTCTTAATTTTTTGATATATTATTTGTATTTTTAAGATTTTAAAATGAATTAGTATTATTGTTCTTAATTTTTTAATATATTATTTGTATTTTTAAGATTTTAAAATGAATTAGTATTATTTTTCTTAATTTTTTGATATATTATTTGTATTTTTAAGATTTTAAAATGAATTAGTATTATTGTTCTTAATTTTTTGATATATTATTTGTATTTTTTAAGATTTAAAAATGAATTAGTTTTATTTTCTGAATATTTTGATATATTATTTGTATTTTTTAAGATTTAAAAATGAATTAGTTTTATTTTCTGAATATTTTGATATATTAATAGTATTTTTAGAAATAATACAAATTAAAAAGTTAATGTTTATTTATTTATTCAAAATTATTAATTACATCATTACTTTTGTTTATTAAAAGATTTATTTGAAATTCAAACAATAAAGAAATGTGGCATCTACCAACATGTTAATAAGATTGATATGATACTACTATCACATACATTCGTGCAAAACACTTGGATGCGGGACGGTATGGAACTCGGAAGTTAAGCGTGCTAGTGCTAGAGTAGTGGGAGGATGGGTGACCGAGCGGGAAGTTTGACCATGAGTAAGTAATTTGACTAGAGATAATTGTAGTTAGACGCTAAGCAAATAATACAAATTCTGAAGAAAAAAAAGTGAAAAAAGGGAGTGAAAAAAGGGAGAGAAAAATTGGTGTGAAAAATAATTAGAAACCCAAATGAATTAAGGAAATAACGAAATAAAGTCTAGTCCCGGTTCAGGTGGCCAACCGGGACTAAAGGTCCTCCGCCCCCCCGGCTCCGCCACCCGCCCACGTGGCCGGGCCTTTAGTCCCGGTTCGTAATCGCCGCGACTATAGGGGGGAGGTCTTTAGTCGCGCATAGCTAGTCCCGGTTGCTCGGTCGGGACTACTGGCCCTTACCAACCGGGACTATAGGCCTATTTTCTACCAGTGCTATTAAATACAAATTGATCTATCACATAGAATTCAAATGGGAATCCTATGCAATTTGTATAACCTATATGAGGTGATATAAGAAACTCCTAAATTTAACTATATATGTCAGATGTTCTATCATGGATTTGTCAATTCTTAATAAGGAAAATTAATTCAGTACTAAATAGTATTGATCTTTCATATAGAATTCAAATGGGAACAATTTGCTATCCTACGCAATTTGCCAATATGTACTAAATTAACTATGGCATATTTTCTATCATGGATTTTGCCAATTTGTAGCAAGGAAAATTAATTCGCTACTAAATAGTAATTGATCTTTCACATAGAATTCAAATGGGAACATTTTTCTATCCTATGCAATTTGCCAATATGCATGTGGTAAATTAACCATGTCATTTTGCTATCCTATGCAATTTGCCAATATGCATTTTGCTAGGTTCGATCATGGATTTACCAATATGAAACAAGGAAAATTAATTCACCATGAACTATGTCATATGTGCTATATATCACGCATATATGATTCAACTGTGGATCAGACATGTTGCTATCCTATGCAATTTTCATCATAAACCAATGAATGAATCAAGAGCCCCAAAACGTATCTTGCGCATTGGAAGACCAAGACATTCTTTTTAAAGCATAGTTAGATGACGGCAACATCCTTTTGATTGCACATGTACTCAAGATCAAGCCCTATGAACTTCTCTTGTTCTTTCGCCCTTTCAACCCATCCGTAGAATTGGGCAAGATATCCCGGCATGATGGCGTTGTCGTTGGTGTAGACGACACTGAGCACGCTCATGCCATGTACGCGAACATGCGCCATGCGAGTGATTGGTTCTATGGTGGATATGGGAAGAAGGGAGGGAGAAGAGAGAGAGGAGGAGGGAGATGAACAGGGAAGAAATGGTTCGTGCACTGTGGCAGTTCGCGATTTCATACGCGCGCGAGAGGCAAACCGCTCGGCCCTTTGGTACCGATTCTTGCCACCAACCGGTACCGGTTGGCACACCCCTTTGTTACCGGTTCTAGCCACCAACCGGTACCAAAGATCAGGTTCAAACCGGTATTAGTTTTGCCCGGCGCCCTCCCCGTTCGAACCGGTACAAAAGGTGTAGGCCAATAGCCCAGTTTCTACTAGTGATATTTAGTGGCTGAGATTGAATGTGAGATATGTTCAGATTTAAATAAAAACGTTACATAAAACATAATAGTGTACAACTTGTCACGGCGATTGAGATTTAAAGTCAAAGGAAAAGTTACCTAAACTATAGCCCTGTACGAAACCTGTCACGTAAGGAGGAAAGTGACCGTGCACGTACTATAGGGACGCCGGTATGGTGCGCGAGTGAATGGTCGTTCCACATGATATGAGTGCAAATGCATTTATTCTCGACCATCTTCCCCCACCGCAGTGCAGCCGTCAATCAGCAGTATACATGAACCAATTGAAGGTCCGCTACAGTCAGCCTTGCTTCGCAGCTAATTCACTGGCAGCAAAAAAAAAAGTGCATGCTCCGCTTAGAGGGTTGACAAGGTATATTTTATTTGGATTTATTGATCGTGTGTAGTAGTTCTCCTTGCAAAGCGGCTCAATTTAATTTGGTAAAAACAAAATCCATTTGGTGCATGCACAATCATCAACAAAAACAAGTTTCATAATATTCATAAGCTGATGTATTAGCTAATATTGTCTAGACTTTCTCGGAAGAAATTAATATACTTGTCCGTCCATTCAATGAAATATCTTCAAACTAATATAGCACAACCGATACCGACAGATCTGCAAAATTTATCTAACTGATCATGTGGACTGAAAATTCAAATATGTCTACGTATAGCAAGGCCCTATTTTTTTTATCGTATGGCAGGGTTTCTTTTGCATGAACATTATCTCAAAATTGGGCCCCATGATTTTCTGAACTGAATTCTAAATCGCCAATATACAAGATTTTTAATGATACAAGAACTTCATATGTCAGGAAGAATTAATTGTTCGATGTCCATCTATTAATTTGAACCGTAATTAGCAGGCATGGCGCTAGAGGATAAATCTTCTATTCAGCGGGTTCTCGCCACAAATCAATAAGAAATTTGACCACTAATTATAAATTAATTCATGATATCTTATGAAATATACATTTCCCAACCAATTGTTAGCCAAAGAACTGATTGGAGATTTCGTTGACATTCACCGGCCAACTTTTGTCAACAGTTTTAACAGTAATGTGATTTATGTGCGATAATTTGCAAAGGAAAGCAAAAGAATTCTATCGAAAAAGGAAGCGCAATCCTAGGCTGAAGTACATTTTTGGCAGAACGTAGTTGTGAGCCAACAAAAAAAAATCCCACGCACAACCAATACAATTTCCTTCTTCATAAAATTCTAATGTCTGCATTAGATGAATAGTCATCTACTAGGCCGCAAAGAGAAAGGGCCAAGGGTTAAAATATATATGGGAGGGAGTTGAATGTTGGCTATTTTCTTGGCATTAAAATATTGTATTTCGTTGACCAAAATAATATATGTACCATTGACCAAGCTTCACAATCCCAAAATATTTTTTTGCAACTTTCAATGTGCCTGAAATAAAATGATGATCTCAATGCATTGCTTATTTACAGAATTTATTATTCATTACAATTAGTCGATAATGAATGTTCAGGCCAATGATAAAGTGGTCCAAACAAACATACGCATTATATCTTTATAAAAGCTTGTGAACTATGTAAATTGTGTCCATTGTTATACTTCGAAGCAATAGGATATTTTGTGAATGTTGCCAACATGAGCATACTATGTTAAAAAAAGAACAATATCAACTAATCTTTCTACTGTTATACCATAGATTTTTGGGTTATTTAACAGGGTGCCCTCAGTTGGTACCACGACCTCAGTTTTACCCCTAGCGCCGAATCGACCTCAGTTTTGCCCCTAGTCTGTGCGCAAGGACTCGTTTCGCTGCTCACACCGTAACTTTCTGCCCCCGTTAGGATGCTGGCCTGTGGGACCCATGATAGATCAACAGGCGCGGCCTGTGGGCCCCAGCTGTTGAGCGTTGGCGCGGCTTGTGTGCCACAGCTGTTGACGGTTGGCGCTGCATGTGGGCCCCAGCTGTTGACCGTTGCTTGCGGCCCAATGTTAAATGAGGCCCAATGTCAACATGCAGACTACACATTATACATTTATATTTATTAATCACTACATCAGACTACACATTATCCATTTATTAAACCATCAAATTATTCGTATTAATAATATAAACTATATACTGTGATCAACTGAAATTTGTATATTATCTTAGAAAACATAATGCATCACATCTCTTATATATAAGTTTTGTTTACAATGTGCAGATTTAAAAGAGATAATTAGAAATATTTAAAAAAATCGATAATTAGAAAGGATAAAACTTCTAAACAGTGGGTACATATTTGGACAAATATAAGAACATAACTTTATATATAATTAAACATACTTCGAAAGGATAACTGGCCCCACTTTACATATATTCAGTGGGGCCCGAGGGACATTACATTTAATTTAAAAAAAGAAAAAGCCCGAACTGCTCCCGCTCTACATGCGGGAGCCCTTGCCGCCCTCCGGCGCCCTACTTCCTCCACTCCGTCGCCCTGTCCTCCATCTCCTTCTTGATGCGGGCGCGGCGGTTCTCTGCCCGCATCCTCTCCTCCTCTCTCTCACGGACCCGCTTGATGCTGGCCCGGAAAGCCTTCACGTCCTCCTTCGCCTCCTTCTTCTCCTCCGCCTTCAACTCCTTCTTCTCCAGCCGCTCCAGTTCCTTGAGGCGGTGGATCATCTTGGGGGAGAGTTCCAAAGTCTTGGGGGCGATGGGGGCGGGCTCGGGGCGGTGGACGAAGGGCGGCGACGACGATCTCTCCCGTTTGGGAGATTCGACGTCCTCCGGCGTATGACCGGCCTCGTACCAAGGCCGATCTTTGGGGCGGTTGTCCTCGTCGGAGACCGACTCGGGGCTAGAAGGGAAAGAGTAGGAAGACATGGTTCGGGGCTTGAAGGGAGAGAAGGCAAGGGGCTGGAGAGGGATGAGAAGATGGAGGACAAGTGAAACGGGCTATTTGAAGACATGATGAGACGTGAATTAATTGGCGTAGATGAAGCAAACTGTGTGAAAACGTTGGATGCAGTGTAGAACAGTCGATGCATGGTCAAAGCGGTGTAGAACAGGGGTAGGCGTAGGCGGTGATACGGAGTACGAGCGTGTGCATTAGGCAGTAAAAGTTGATGCGACGTTGCATGCGTGTATTAAAGAGGTGATGAGAAGATATCCAAAGTCTCACGCCAAATCCTGCCTGGCTGCATGCATTGATGCGTATCTTCTGAAAACGAGGTGTGGAGGGTTGCGTCGCTGCAAATGCGACGCGACTCGTGTTTCTGAAACGAGGCGTGCAGGGCTGCAAATGTGACGCGACGTTGTTTACTCTTTTCTTCTTCTGCGCCGTTGTCTACTCTGAAAAAACGAGACGTGCAGGGCTGCGTCGAGGGCTGCATGCACCGGGCTGGTGAACGGGGCCCCACTAGACAGTGTCCTTTGTTGCATGCAGTTACATTGAGACAAAACACCCAGTCCATACACCGCGTCATTTTCAATCGTTTGATTGTAAGGAACGGTGCAGATCGAGTCCATGCATGCAAACTACGGTGGCAACGGCCTGCAGTCGCCGGGAACGGGATCCTCTAACGTCACCAAAAAATGGAGCCCATCACACACCGGACCCACGTGTCATGGAGAGAAAGTCAGAGAACGTAAGGTGGGCAAAGTAAGAGGATCTGGTTCCCTCTGTTTTTAGGGCATGTACAATAGTGTAGAGGGTGTTGTCTGCACTACTCGACCATGTCATTTCTAGACAGGTTTCGAGATAGTTGGTACAGTGCGGTCACCCCCTAGCTTGTGTTGGGATCCAGATGCTCCGTAGCCCCCGTCCCGGTGAAACCCTAGACCCGCTGGAGAAATACCGGACTTATACGGAAACACGCGGTAATGGCGTCGAAAAGGGGTAGCAATGTGGAACTATTTGCTTGGTTCTGTTAGGATAGCCCATAGGAACACAAAACAAAAAGGTAGAACCCACCTCTTCGAAGATTCTCGATGTTTCGTCCGATACTGGAGTTTCACCCTATAAGCGCATGTAAACTCACGAGAGAGAAGTGGATGCCGGTGAAGCGGGTCACACCCCGGAGAGCAATCTTTGACATCCAAAGCACACAACACACCTATACTAACATGGTATGGCACCCCCTAGCTTGTGTTGGGATCCAGACGCTCTGTAGCCCCCCTCCCGGTGAAACCCTAGACCCGCTGGAGAAATGCCGGACTTATACGAAAACACGCGGTAACGGCGTCGAAAGGGGGTAGTAATGTGGAACTATTTTCTTGGTTGTGTTAGGATATCCCATAGGAACACAAAACAAAAAGGTAGAACCCACCTCTATCGGAAGATTCTCGATGTTTCGTCCGATACTGGAGTTTCACCCTATAAGCGCATGTAAACTCACGAGAGAGAAGTGGATGCCGGTGAAGCGGGTCACACCCCGGAGAGAAATCTTTGGCATCCAAAGCACACAACACACCTATACTAACATGGTATGGTACCCCCTAGCTTGTGTTGGGATCCAGACGCTCCGTAGCCCCCCTCCCGGTGAAACCCTAGATCCGCTGGAGAAATACCTGACTTATATGGAAACACTCGGTAACGGCGTCGAAAGGGGGTAGCAATGTGGAACTATTTTCTTGGTTGGTCTAGGATAGCCCATAGGAACACAAAACAAAAAGGTATAACCCACCTCTTCGGAAGATTCTCGATGTTTCGTCTGATACTGGAGTTTCACCCTATAAACCGCTCACGAGAGAGAAGTGGATGTCGGTGAAGGGGGTCACACCCCGGAGAGCAATCTTTGACATCCAAAGCACACAACACACCTATACTAACATGGTATGGCACCCCCTAGCTGGTGTTGGGATCCAGACGCTCCGTAGCCCCCCTCCCGGTGAAACCCTAGACCCGCTGGAGAAATTCCGGACTTATACGGAAATACGCGGTAACGGCGTCGAAAGAGGGTAGCAATGTGGAACTATTTTCTTGGTTGTGTTAGGATATCCCATAGGAACACAAAACAAAAAGGTAGAACCCACCTCTTCGGAAGATTCTCGATGTTTCGTCCGGTACTGGAGTTTCACCCTATAAGCGCATGTAAACTCACGAGAGAGAAGTGGATGCCGGTGAAGCGGGTCACACCCCGGAGAGAAATCTTTGGTATAAAAAGCACACAACACACCTATAATAACATGTTATGGCACCCCCTAGCTTGTGTTGGAATCCAGACGCTACGTAGCCCCCCTCCCGGTGAAACCCTAGTTCCGCGGGAGAAATACCTGACTTATACGGAAACACGCGGTAACGGCGTCGAAAGGGGGTAGCAATGTGGAACTATTTTCTTGGTTGCTCTAGGATAGCCCATAGGAACACAAAACAAAAAGGTAGAACCCACCTCTTCGGAAGATTCTCGATGTTTCGTCCGATACTGGAGTTTCACCCTATAAGCGCTCACGAGAGAGAAGTGGATGTCGGTGAAGCGGGTCACACCCCGGAGAGCAATCTTTGACATCCAAAGCACACAACACACCTATACTAACATGGTATGGAACCCCCTAGCTTGTGTTGGGATCCAGACGCTCCGAAGCCCCCCCTCCCGGTGAAACCCTACCCACTGGAGAAATACCGGACTTATAAGGAAACACGCGGTAACAGCGTCGCAACGGGGTAGCAATGTGGAACTATTTGCTTGGTTGTGTTAGGATAGCCCATAGGAACACAAAACAAAAAGGTAGAACCCACATCTTCGGAAGATTCACAATGTTTCCACCTCATATTATTTGAAATCTCTACTACTGTATTCGAGGAATAACATTTTAGTGAATGCTTTTGTTCTAATGTTTATAAATCCTATTTATATTTTTCTTAGACTTGTATTCGACCTATATAATGTAATTCCGAAGCCTGAAAATTTATTGGATGAATATTCGTATTATTTATTTTCTTTTGAATAATAATGGTTTTAATCGAAAATCGTAAATAAAACAAGTTTAAAACATCTACTATGTGAAACGGTTTATATCACATATTAGACAAGGCTTTTTCGTTCCATTCTTTATAAGACAGGTTTATATTTTTTTTTCTCGTTATTATATGACATAACACTACTATGTGCAACGGATTTATATTTTTTCGATTTTTTTTTAATTATGTATGCTCATTTCAAGCTTGGTCAACCCTCTGTTTGACCCAGCCGAAAAGCTTCTAGAAGGACACCCAGAGATTCGACCTGGACTGTTGGATCGACGCCTTCTAGAAGGAATCTTGCATCGGCGCTCGCAGCCACAGCGATCTGCGAGACGCTCGTTCTGTGCTAGGATTGGTTGGTCCGTTGGCTACAGGGATCGATGGTTTCTATCTGTTCTACATATGATTTCTTTTCGATACGGAGGGAGTATTAAGTATTAAACCATGTTATTTAAATAAAAAATATAAAAAATAGAAGAATGATTCAAAACACAATGAAACTTCAGATTTACTACAGCGATGATTTTTATCTGTTTTACATATGATCTTTCTATTAAACCATGTTATTTAAATAAAAATTAAAAAAATAGAAGAATTATTCAAAACATAATGAAACTTCAAATTTACACTATATATGTAGAATAGATGTCTAGGAAATTAATTTGGCTGATGTAGACAAGATGCCAAAAAAAGTTGAAGCACAAATGGGGGTATTTACCCTAGCTTCGGACCTCATTTGAAAGACATTTCTCATCAGAATAGAGCGATGGTTTCAAATGAGCATAAATAATTCAAAAAAATCAAAATGACATGAATCCAACGCACAATGTTGTTATATGCGATATAGTTGCTCCTCAAATTTATTTGGATAATTTTGGCAAGGTCGAATTTTTCATGAAATTACAAACGAGGGTGTCTACCCTAGCTTCAGACCTTATTTGAAGCATATTTCTCATGAGAATAGAGCGATGGTTTCAAATGAACATAAATAATTCAAAAAAATCAAAATGACATGAATCCAACGCACAATGTTGTTATATGTGATATAGTTGTTCCTCAAATTTATTTGGATAATTTTGACAAGGTCGAATTTTTCATGAAATTTCAAACGGGGGTGTCTACCCTAGCTTCAGACCTCATTTGAAGCTCAATTCTCATGAGAATAGAGCGATGGTTTCAAATGAGCATAAATAATTCAAAAAAATTCAAAATGACATGAATCCAACGAACAATGTTGTTATATGTGATATAGTTGCTCCTCAAATTTATTTGGATCGGATAATTTTGACAAGTTCGAATTTTTCGTGATAATTTTGACAATAGCTTCAGACCTCATTTGAAGCATATTTGCCTAAAATTTTGGAATGACTTGGTTCAACATCATCCAACATTATTCAAACATCATCCAAACTACTCCCTTCGTTCGCTTTTAATCTACATTCTGGCTCGTGATTTTGTTCATAAATACTCAAAATTAATTAAAAAATGGCGAACTCGTTGAAATAGGCGCAAATTCATAGATTCGACGATATTTTTACAGAAAGACGGCATAATTTAACTAAAAACATTGAAAAAACTTTAAAAAAACTACGGCAGGCCGAGGCTCGCCGCGATCACCCGGCCTGGTCGTCGCCCTCCTCATAGACGTCGTCCTCTTCCTCGTCGTCCTCCTCGCAGTCGTCGTAGGCCGGCATGTTGGAGGGGCCAGCCTCGTGGTAGTTCTCGGCGAAGGGCGATGGGTCGCTTGGCGATGGGTTCGCCACCGTAGCGAGCCAGCGCTGCTCCGCTCTGCCTTGCATCCACAGCCGGTGCAACTGCGCGTGCTCGGAGGGATGGCGGTTGCGCCTCTCGCTCTGCAGGACAACCTTGCGTCGGTCGCTCTCTTACCCCGCGACGAGGGCCTGCTGCTCATCTGCCGCCGCGTTTGCGGTGAGCTGCCGGTAGACCTGGCGCTCCGCCTCCTCCCTCTGGTGGGTCTCCAAGGATGCCCGAACAGCGGCAGCCTCGGGCACTGCCGCCACCTCCTCGAGGCCAGTGCGGACCCGGTGGAAAGCCTCCTCGTTGCGCCATGTTTCGAACGAGTGGATCGCCGCGTGCTGCTCGGGCCAGAATGGCTGCCCACCCCCCCCCCCCCCCCCGCTGTTCGGGCGCCGCCTCCTCCTGCGGCGGCTACTGCTCGGTCGCCAACTCCTCCTACGGCGGCTGCTGCTCGGGCGCCGCCTCCTCCTGCGCCGACTGCTCGTTCTCCTCGTAGTGGAACTCGTTGTCGCTATCGCCGTCACTTTGGCCCCGCGTCGCGGTCGCGGGTCGGCAGTACAACGGCGAGTTGCGACAGGCACGGAGCCGGCGAGGCATCGTCTCAGGGTGTCTAGGTGAAGTGCGGCGAGGGCGATGAGAGTGAGTGCGGTGAGGGCGAGAATGGGGAGAGCGGCGAGGGGCCTTTTGTAGCCCTGGCGGGGCATTTGCTGCGCCGCGCGTGACGTTACTCCGGCAGCCTTTGACCGACGCGGGGGCCCGCGGTTTTCCCACGCGTCGCTGAACCCAGCGTGAAGCTTGGGTGTGGCCTATTCAGCATAGTCAACAAACTGCGCGGTCCCACCTGTAAGCTCCGGACGGTTTCAACGAACTTGGCAGTCCCACCCGGACCCACTTCGCGAAACGGAGTCTGACTCCTCGGACCCACTTCGCGAAACGTATTCGACTCCAAACTTACCGTTCCGGCCTCTCCATAGTAGTTGCACACGGACTAGGGGCAAAACTGAGCACCATTCGGCGCTAGGGGTAAAACTGAGTAGAAGTGGTCCGCTGTGGGCAATTCGATAAATAGCCCTAGATTTTTTTCTCTTCATATGAAGGCATAACTTTACATATAAATACGAAATGAAGATGTTTACAAAAATTGTTGAAATAACAAAGATGTTTTCTAGACATTTGATATTTCCCTCGCATTTGCGAGGGCCACCTTGCTAGTTATATATAAGGTATAGATTGATACTTAACAGAACTAATCTGAATAGAAGGTTTGCAGTTGCCACCATGATGGAATTTGCTTTATTTCCACCGTACATGTGGGAGTAAGCATCCTACAATATCCTTAATTAGCACATAGACGGGCCTTTGGGATTTGCATTAGCACTTAATTTGATGGGCCTAGCCATATTTACCAAGTAGTAAAGTTACCAAATCATTTAGAGCCCTTGCGTGGACCCAAAATAAACGGTTCGGGTTGTGTTGAAGAACCGGAGAAAGTCCCGGTACATTATATTATATTTCAAATGTACTTCTACGGCGGAATGTAGTTGTATGCTATTTAAGCATGGCTTTTTCTTTCCAATTTTGTTGACACAATTCATTCAAATTTCTAATAATTAATATCTGAAACATTTATATCACACAACACATAACTCCAGAGTTGATGTAAGACAAAACTCCATATATAAATTAAATATACGTTATTTACAGAAGTTGCCAAAATAAACGAGAGACAAACCACAAGGAGGTTAGGTATCATGCATGTGCTTACTGCGTTGGCATGCACGTGATCTAGACGCTTGCATCTTGCGGACCAGGTCATGATTTCGTATTCTATATAAGTAGTTGGTTAGCGAATAAGCTAGAGATCGGGTCATTAGGTTTCGTGAGTACAGCCCCAGAAATGTGCCGATTCATTTACAAATGACGATGGATCGAGATATTTCTTTTAGGGAAGAAAAGTACTCCCTCTGTATCCAAAGCTAAGATGTTTTAGTGTTTAGATTCATTGGTACCTTACACTAAAACACGTCTAGATACATATAGTGTAATAAACATTAAAATATCTTATTTTTTTTATATGAAGTGAGTATTGCTGAACAAATAAGGAAGAACTCACTTTTACATCATATCGTCGGCGTCGAAATACTACGATCAAATATGGCTTGGAGTAATGAAAACAAGAGATTGGGTTTATACTGTATGAAAATAATCGTGATATTCCTCCGTGCTTGGCTTCTCCTTGGCGTCATCCACAAGTCTAAGCTGGTGCATGTGCTCCACCAATAGCCACACGATGGTTGTCAACTCGCCGCCACTGCTGAGCTTCTTTGCATGCGACTCCCTGCTGCCTTTGTTGCCCGCGTAGACAAGCATGTCCGTCCACACCTCAAGCAAAAGTTGCAACGAGTCAGTGGTGCCATGGTTCTCCTCATAACGCAGCAGTTCCCGGGCAACCTGAGCTGAATAAGTGAGTCGAACTGTCTCGTAGCTGAACGCTTTTACGGGTTCATACTTATTGTACAAATGTTCTGCATATTTCCTACTGTGGGTCGCCATGGAAGTGCAGCCAGCTGGGTCATCTTGCCAGCGCAACAGACTCCTGAGCACAGCCCAAATACTTGTTGTGCGACAATGGCTCACGCCCTGATCCAGAGCTTTACAGGTCCGTTGGTACAACCTGTTTTGGGCGATGCCTGGCAGCATGTAAGGGCGTTCAACAAGAAGAAACATCATGTAGTTTGACATCGCCTTGATCGCCTTCAGGAGACCCGCCGGTGCATTGCCGCTCTTGCACTTGGAGAGGAAAAAATCCGTGCCAATGTGCCAGATGATTATGCCCTCCTGAAACTCATTGCCAAGGGTAGCTTCCAAATTCAATACCTGGTTACGATGTTCTAGTGTTGCCATACCCCACACATGTTTAACCGTTCCCAGTGTGTTTAACCAGTCCTTCGTGTACAGCAGGCCAATGTGATCACTGATACACACCTTGATTGTTGAGACATGGTCCGAGAAATTAACGGACCCAGAGAAATGCTTCCTGTTCCATAACTCTTCCAGTCCCGCCAGGTTGGCCAATCTGCCAAGGAGAGGACGGGTCAGGAGTGTGTTAGGGCGAGTGCAGAAGTGCAGGATGTTGTACTGCCCCATGTTGCCAGACCACCTCCTAGCTCTGGACCTGCTGCTACATCCACAAGTCACAAACAGAGAGCTGATATATATAACCAAACGACGAAGCCTGTCCCATCGCCCACTACACAGAAGTTTGTATCTAATCCATGTGCAACTGGTGGTACTTAGGGTGCTAAACATCCAGGATGATCCCAGCATGTTCAGCAGGGAAGCCCACTCCATGAACAAAGCACTGCCAAACAAAACGTATGTCACAGCTCTGTCAACGTCTCTATGCCTATCTTCTTCACTGAAATGGAACAGCAGCAGTGAGGTCAAAACAGCGAGCGGCGATATGACACGGATGCCGTAGCCATGCCATGTGTGGATCACAGCCGCCTTGGTGTACAGGATGTCATACATTAAGGAAAGTTCTATCTCTATGATTTCCCAAAACTCCACATCCTCCATTTTTGCCTCAATATTTTTCCTGCCAGGTTCATCTTCTGAAGAATCAACCATCCCACACTTGCAGATGTGGAACAAGGAATGAGCTCGTCGCACACTCGATTCCTCGTCCAGTGTATCTGAACCCTCCTCTATCTCTGTCAACTTATTTACATCTTCTTTGTGGACATGACTATACATGACAGGTGCTTGCTTCTGTAGGGAGTCGCGGATGCTGCCGAGGTTGCCTCTCTGCAGTGCCACCCACCTCTCCCCATACTTGACAACGCCCACAAGGAACATCAGTCCGGAGGCAAACCCAAGGAAATCCCCACTACTGTTTCTGTAAGTGTACAAGAAATAGCCTGCTGCGGTGACCTGGGCAGAAACTTTTTGCAGGCTGCGAAGCCAAAGTTGGTTGTCTTGCAATGCATATGCGGCGATGTTGTCTGGTCCGGCGAGGTGCAGCAGGAGGAACGGTGCCCATAACGCGACAAGCGGGTGGTCTCCTGCCCCGCTAAAGAAGGAGAGATGGGCGAGCGTATATATAGCAAAGGTGTCGCCGAAATTATATGCCAGCCAGAGGAGTAGCACCCTCACCGGCCTGCCTTTCGAGGTTTCGCTCCGACGGACCCCGGCGCAAAGGAGAAGGATAACTTGTTGTCCGAGGCTAAGCAATACCAGTATCTGCACCGGCAAGAGTTTTCTAGGGTCTTGGAGCCCTCTAGCCATTGCTAGCTCTTGCTTGCACTGCCTACAATAGTACATCACTCAATTAAGCTTCTGTCTACATATACTAGGCATTAGCGTGTTACACAAGCTTACGCCATTTTCTAGCATAAGCTTAATTATCAGCCTAGAAAGTGCCTTCTTTTTCTGAGTTAAGCACTTTTAAGGTGGTAGAGGTGGAGGTCGATTCACCTAATTTTATTGACGTGGAGGCAGCCTAACAAATATCGTCTATAAGGACAGTAGGATGATAATTTTTTTTCAATATCTACACACGATCTTAATTTTTCGAAACTGCTTAATTCTTAGAGAAAAAGTATACGCCCTATGCATATATGACTAATAATTCAGGTACATGATCTCAACACATAAGTGATTGTGCGTACATACCTGGCAGCTCGAATGTCATCGCTCATATCGCAGATCCGAAATCAACCCGATCTGAAGTATGAGATGGAGGCAACTGGCAGAGTAACAAGATGCAGCAAGTGTGAACGAGCTAGGATGTATGAAGGCGCGTATATATATATGTATATAGTGAACGTACGTGCTCCATGTGGAATAACAACTGATGTGTCGTTTCTATGCATGATAGGGTGTCCCACGACCGGAGTCTGCAGAACTTCACTTCTTTAGATGCGCTGCTGTGATTAGTATCCAGGACATGGGTTAGGAGCGGCTTGTGTGTTATAGTATAGGAATGGTTTTGTCCTGAATACTCTGAACCTCGGATCTGACCAGTGTAAGTATTTTGATTCGATATTCGTTTCAATTTGATTGATGACGAGGAAGCCCTATATATAGAAAATTAAGCAAGTGTCGGGGTGTACTTATGTCCCACATCAATTATTGGCACTGGAGGTTGCATGTTGCCTTGTGTAGGTTGGATGGAGGATTTGTTTATATAATTGTGTTGTTGTGGAGACTATATAATCTGTCGCGCTGCCTGGCAAAACATCCGGACGGGGCCTGAGTTTTCAGCTTCGCGCGCGAGGCGATATCATTGTGTTGGCAATATATTTCCATAGAAGAAATGCTTTTATATTGCAATTACACTAAACTAGCATAGTGGCGCTCGCAAATGCGAGGGTAACATCTCAAATACTCGGGAATTTTGTTCCATATAAATTTATATTACACGATTATAATTATTAATTTCTATGGTAAACATAAATATTATGTTAAGTTAGATATAACAAGCATAGACAAATATGATTACTTTTTAATTTTAAGAAGAAAGCACCATATTTAGTACATTTGTTTTTTGTATATGGTGGTGTTTGATCAGTTTACCTAATTAATTAATTAAATTCAAATACATTCATATTTGAAGAAATGGAAGTCATCTATTTGTGAACGGAGGGAGTAGATTGTATTTCATGTAATAATTTTGTGATGGAAAAAATCATATCAAAGTTTGTCAATGTTTGATCAATTTAGAGTTATAAAAAATTGTATATTGAAGTCGAAATAATAAGATAAAATAATCTCACGAGATTGATTATGTATGTTTATTAAGATATGTATGTCGTGGTCAATCACTAAAGATCTATAAAATAAATCACTAGTAGAAACAAGGGCTTCGGTCCGGAGTTTTAGTCCCGGTTCCATTTGGAATCGGAACTAATGCTCCGATTCAAGCGCCTGAAATCGGACGAAATGCTCCGGTTCCACTAGTCCCATTTCGTACGGGACCTCTAGTCCCAGTTTGTAATACTGGTCGGGACTAGAGGTGTCTTACGTCATTCTGAAAGGGCGAGAACCTCTAGTCTTGGGTGGTATCACGAACCGGGACTAGAGGTCCTATGTTCCTATATATCCGGCCTTGCCTCTTTCCCCTCTCCTCTGTTTTTTTCCATTTTGTAAGTGAGAGGTGTGCGCTACTTTGTTGTTCATTTCTTATGCACTAGAGGTGTTCGATGAAATGCTTGACCTAGCCAGCTTTTTTGATCTCCTCTCTTTTTCACCACCGAGCTCGATTGTATCCCCATTTTATCCACGATTGATGAAGATTTGGCGTCGTCTTTTCTATTGAAATGTTCCAAGAGGTTAGCACCTAAACCTAAATAGATGTAGATTTTTTTCAGATTTAGAATTTGTTTTCAGTGACGATGCGTCCTCATCTTCGGCTCAGCGGCAATGACCAGGGACTAGACTCCGCGGGGCATGTCCATGAGTGCACTCCGTTGGCAAGTACTAATTTTAGCATCGTGATTGGATTCGATATACTTATACAATAACGCAGATGCACCGGCGATGGATGTACGGTACTGACCGACGCTCTAGCGAGTTCTTTAATGGCGTGCATAATTTGCCCCGTGTGGCTGATGCGAACAAGCAGACTGGTTTTGTATTCTGTCCATGTAGTGTGTGTAAGAATCAGAAGCATTACTCTGACTCAAAGATCGTTCATAGCCACCTGTTTCGGTCCGGTTTCATGCCCAGCTATAATTATTGAACCAAACAAGGAGAGAGATGGGTTATTGGAAGAGAATGAAGAAAACAGGATGATGACAACTACCCCCTAAATATGGTGATACTTTCATGGGGGCAGCTGAAGGGGAAGCTAAAGAAAAGGCACATGTTGAGCACAATGATGATCTTGGTCGGACCATTGTTGCTGCACGGAGAGACTTCTTAGTGAAAAGAAGAGGGAGAAGTTGGATCACATGTTAAAGGATCACAAAAAGTTGTTGTACCCAACTTGCGAAAATGGTCTGAAAAAGCTGGGTAGCATACTGGAATTGATCTGATAAGAGTTTTAAAAAGTTGTTGAAAATGATGAAAAATATACTTTCAAAGGACAACGTATTGCCCGTCAGTATGTACGAAGCAAAGAACGTTGTTTGCCCTCTTGATTTAGATGTTCAGAAGATACATGCATGCCCTAATGACTACATCTCATACCGCAGTTAGGAGTACGAGAAATTGAATGCATGCTTGGTGTGCACTACATTGCAGTATGACATCAGAGAGATGACCTGGTGATGTTGAGGGTGATCCCCCTCGGAAGAGGGTTCCTGCCAAGGTGATGTGGTATGCTCCTATAATACCATGGTTGAAACGTTTTTTTCAGAAACAAAGAGCATGTCAAGTTGTTGCGATGGCACAAAGAGAAACGTAAGTCAGACGCGATGTTGAGCCACTCCATTGATCGGTCGCAGTGGAGAAATATCCGGAGAGTTCAAAGATTTTGCAGGTGACACAAGGAATTTAAGGTTTGGTCTAAATACAGATGGCATGAATCCTTTTGGGGAGCAGATCTCTAGTCATAGCACCTGGTCTATGACTCTATGCATCTATAACATCCCTCCTTGGTTGTGCATGAAGCGGAAGTTCATTATGATGCCAGTGCTCATTCAAGGCCCGAAGCAACCCGTCAACGACATTGATCTGTATCTGAGGCCATTAGTTGATGAACTTCTATAGTTGGGGGACAAACCTGGTGTACGTGTGTGGGATGAGCACGAACCGAAGGAATTTAACCTACGAGCGTTGTTGTTCGTAACCATCAATGATTGACCTGCCCTTTGTAACCTTTCAGGACAGTCAAACAAGGGATACAATGCATGCACGCGCTATTTAGATGAGACTGAAACTATATATTTGGAACACTGTAATAAGAATGTATATCTGGGGCATCGTCGATTTCTTTTGGCCAGGCATCCCTTAAGAAAAAAGCAATCATTTCAACGGTCAGGTGATACGTCTCAAACGTATCTATAATTTCCAATGTTCCATGTTTTCATGCCATATGCTACATGTTTTTATACACTTTATGTCATTTTTATGGATTTCCTGGGACTAACCTATTGACAAGATGCCACAGAGCCAGTTTCTGTTTTCTACTGGGTTTTTTTTCAGAAAAGTTGTTTTGGAAATATTCTCGGAATTGGACGAAACAAAAGCACAGGGTCTTAGAAATATGTCACGTACACAGAGTCCGGAGGGGACCCGGAGGGGCGCCCTGGAGGGCCCACACCATAAGGCGCCCCCTCCCCCCCCCCCCCGGCTGCGCCACTGATACGTCTCAAACGCATCCATAATTTATGATGTTCCATGATGTTTTCATACTTTATGCTACATGTTTTCTATACACTTTATGTCATTTTTATGGATTGATGTCACAGAGCTAGTTCCTGTTTTCTGCTGTTTTTAGTTTCAGAAAAGCTGTTCTGGAAATATTCTCGGAATTGAACAAAACAAAACCCAGAAATCTTAGAAAGTCGTCACGTACGCGGAGTCCAGAGGATACCTGGAGGGGGGGGCTTATTTGCCCCGGTTGGAGCCACCAACCGGGGCTAAAGTCCCTCAACGAGCAGGGCCCGTGCAGGCGCGTGGTGTGGGGGGCCTTTTGCCCTGGTTGGACCCACCAACCGGGGAAAATGACACCCCCACTATATATAAACCCTGCCAGCCCTATCTTCTCCTCATGCCACTCACTTTGGAGGTTATATTTCTAGTTGTGTGGTGTGTGCTCACTCTTTTCACTCCTATGCACAAGAGGTGTTTGATGAAATGCCCGGGAGAAGAACGCCATCTCAGCTCGCAGAAAACAAGCACGATTTAATTTGTCCGAGCCACACTTAATTAAATAAGTTTTCTCGTCCTTCTTTCATCCTCGGTCGAGGTACCAACTTTTACCTTTCATCTGTCGATGTAACATTGGTCATTTCTCTATTCATGGTGTTCTGTAACGGTTCTTAATTAATAATCATATAATGCAGATGAACCGGCAATGGATGTACGCTGACCGACGCTCTGCCGCGTTCATGAAAGGTGTGGGTTATTTTCTCGAGGTGGCCCAGGCAAACAAGCGGAATAATTTTATCTCTTGTCCATGTGTTGTATGTCGGAATCAGAAGGAACACTCTTCTCACAGAGTCATCCACTTCCACTTGTTTCAATCCAGTTTCATGCCCGACTATAATTGTTGGACCAAGCACGGAGAAAGAGGGGTTATGATGGAAGGCAACGAAGAAGAAGAGAATGCTGACAACTATCATGACATGTTCCCTGAATACGGTGTCGGTACTGGAATGGAAGATAATAATGAAGTGGAATCAGAGTTACAGGCACCAGATGAGCCCATCGATGATCTTGGCCAGGCTATTACGGATGCAAAGACAGAAAGCGATATTGAAAAGGTGAGGGTGAAGTTCGACCAAATCTTAAAGGATCACAAAACAAAGTTGTATCCAACTTGCGAAGACGGGCAGAAATAGCTGGGCAGCACACTGGAATTGCTCAAATAGAAGGCCGAGAATAGTGTGACTGACATCGGATTTACAAAGTTGCTGCAAATAGTGAAGAAGCAGCTTCCTAAAAACAATGAATTGCCCGACAGTACATACCAAGCAAAGAATCTTGTATGCCCCCTAGGATTAGACGTGGAGAAGATACATGCCTGCATTAATGACTGCATCCTCTACCGCGGTGAGAAGTACGAGAATTTGGAACAATGTTCGCTATGCACTGCATTGCGGTATAAGATTAGACCAGACGACCCTGGCGATGTTGAGGGTGAGCGGCCCAGGAAGAGGGTTCCTGCAAAGGTGATGTGGTATGCTCCTATAATACCACGGTTGAAACGTTTGTTCAGAAACAAAGAGCATGCCAAACTTTTGCGATGGCACATGGAAGATCGTAAGAAAGATGAGATGTTGAGACACCCCGCTGATGGATCGCAGTGGAGAAAAGTCGAGAGAAAGTTCCCGCGCTTTGCAGGTGAGGCAAGGAACTTATGGTTTGGTCTAGTACAGATGGATTTAATCCATTTAGTGAGCAGAGCAGCAACCATAGCACCTGGCATGTAACTCTATGTATCTAAAACCTTCCTCCTTAGTTGTGCATGAAGAGGAAGTTCATTATGATGCCAATGCTGATCCAACGCCCAAGACAACCGGGCAACAACATTGATGTGTACCTAAGGCCATTAGTCGATGAACTTTTACAGTTGTGGCGTGAAGAAGGTGTACCTGTGTGGGACGAGCACGTACAAAAAGAATTTAACGTACGAGCGTTGTTGTTCGTAACCATCAATGATTGGCCTGCTCTTAGTAACATTTCTGGACATACAAACAAGGGATACAATGCATGCATACACTGTTTAGATGACACCGAAAGTGTATATCTGGATAAAAGTAAGACGGTTGTGTACCTCGGGTATCGTCGTTTTCTTCCGCGCAAGCACCCCTTAAGAAAAGCTGGCAAACATTTCAATGGTGAGGCAGATACCCGGGAGACGCAATCCTTCGATCTGGTGATGATGTATTTGATATGGTGAAGGATTTGAAAGTAAAATTTGGAAAGGGTCCGGGCAGACAAATTGTTCCGAATGACGCTGACGGACGCGCACCCATGTGGAAGAAGAAATCTATATTTTAGAAACTACCCTATTGGAAAATCCTAGATGTCCGCTCTGCGATCGACGTGATGCACCTGACGAAGAATCTCTGCGTGAATCTGCTAGGCTTCTTTGGCTTGTATGGGAAGTCAAAAGATACATCTGAAGCACGGCAGGACCAGCAACACACGAAAGGACGAGACGGCAAGAATCCTGAGCGGTTTCAAGGTGGTCCGGCCAGCTACGCTCTTACCAAGGAAGAGAAGGAAATCTTTTTTGAAGCACTAAATAGTATCAAGGCCCCGTCTGGCTTCTCGTCGAATATAAAGGGAATAATAAACGTGGCGGAGAAAAAATTCCAAAACCTGAAGTCTCATGACTGCCACGTGTTGATGGCACAATTGCTTCAGATTGCGTTGAGGGGAATTCTACCAGAAAATGTTCGGCTACCCATTGTGAAGTTATGCGCATTCCTCAATGCAATTTCTCAAAAGGTAATCAATCCAGAAAGTCTATCAGCGTTACAAACAGATGTGGTCCAATGTCTTGTCAGCTTCGAGTTGGTGTACCCACCATCCTTCTTCAATATTATGACACACCTCCTAGTCCACCTAGTCAAAAAGATTACCATTCTCGGTCCTGTGTTTCTACACAATATGTTCCCCTTTGAGGGGTTCATGGGAGTCTTAAAGAAATATGTTCACAACCGTGCTAGGCCAGAAGGAAGCATCTCCAAGGGTTATGGAACAGAGGAGGTAATTGAGTTTTGTGTTGACTTTCTTCCAGACCTTAAGTCGATTGGTGTTCCCGAATCGCGGCATGAGGGAAGAATGAGTGGAAAAGGCACGCTAGGAAGGAAAGCAAAGATATTTATGGACGGACATTCTTTCACTAAAGCACACTACACAGTTCTACAAATGTCCACCTTGGTGACTCCTTATATCCAGGAACACAAGAATATTATACGGTCCAAAAACCCGGGGCTGTCTGAATCCTCGATTAATGATGAAAACATCGATAGTTTTGGCGCCTGGTTGCAGGCAGAACTCATGAATAACAACATTGTTGGAGATGAGCTCTACTTGTTGGCCAGGTCACCATCTTCGACTGTACTGACTTTCCAAGGGTACGAGATAAATGGGAATACATTTTACATGATCGCACAAGATAAAAAGTGCACCAACCAGAATAGTGGCATCCGTTTCGATGCAACCGGATACAATGGGACAAAGGACACATACTATGGTTACATAGAGGATATATGGGAACTTGACTATGGACCTAATTTTAAGGTCCCTCTATTTTGGTGCCAATGGGTCAAGATGACAGGAGTAAATGTAGACCAGCAGTACGGAATGACAACAGTGGATCTCAACAATTTTGGGTATAGAAGCGAACCATTCGTCCTAGCCAAAGATGTGGCTCAAGTTTTCTATGTGAAAGACATGTCTACCCAACCGAGGAAAAGAAAAAATAAGAATTCTAGTACATCATGCGGTGAGCCGAAGCGGCACATAGTTCTTTCAGGGAAAAGGAACATTGTGGGAGTGGAGGACAGGACAGACATATCAGATTATGATAAAATTGAAGAAATTCCGCCCTTTAGAGTGAAAACTGACCCAAGCATCGCGTTAAATAAGGAAGATGCTCCATGGCTACGACAGAGAAGTAAACAATGGCGGCAATAGTTGGTGATAACGTATTAAACCTTCATGGTTCATGTAATATTGCTAGGCTATTTTGTAATAATGTATGAAACATTGCAGATTAAACCAGTCGTAAACTAGTTTTTTTTGTAATGTTTGAATTTTCAAACATTGTTACTAGTTTAAATAGTTATAATAATTATTTTATAAAACGAGAAAATGTATTTGAAATGTTTACGCAATTTTAAACACTTTTCATATACAGAGTTTCTCCAAATTGTAAACCATTCATGAAATAGGTTTTTTAAAATGTTTAAAATTAAAAAATTGTTACTAGTTTAAATAGTTGTAATAATTATTTTATAAAACAGAAAATGTATTTGAAATGTTTACGCAATTTTAAGCGCTTTTCATATTGAAAGTTTCTCCAAATTCTAAACCATTTCAAATGTATTTGAAAACGTATTTTAAATAGTATTTGAAATGTTCAAAAAGAAAAAATTGGCGGAAGAAAAAAAAAACGGAAATTTTGGGCCTTTTGCCCCGGTTCGTGTTACCAACCGAGGCAAAAGGGGGGGAGGTGGGCGGGCAAGCGAAGGCCCACCTCCCACCCTTTTGCCCCGGTTGGTAACACGAACCGGGGCAAAAGAAAACCTTTTGTCCCGCTTCGTTTTACCAACCGGGGCAAAAGGCTCCCGCCTATATAAACGCGGGGGGAGAAACCGCCCGGGGCAACACAGATCACTTCACAGTTTCCTCTAAGCCCCCGACGCCGAAATCTAGAGCGACGCCGTGAGGCTGCCCGATTTCGACGCCGGTGATTCTCCGCGACGCCGCCGCCGCTCGTTGACGCTGCCGTCCTCGCGCGCGCCTCCTCTCCTGCGTCGCCCCTCCTTCCCTCGCCCGCGCCGCCCGGCCTCCTCCTCCTCGCCGTCCTCCTCCTCGCCGTCCAGGTGAGAGATCGCCTTCGCCCCTCCTCGATCGCTGCATGTTAGTAGTTAGTACTAGTGTTAGATTATTTAGTGTTAGATCGATTTAGTATTACTTAGATTAGTGTTAGATTTAGTTTGTGGTAGATTAAGTATTAGATTAGTGTTAGATTTAGTATTACTGTTAGATTAGTATTTGGGATAGATTTAGTATCTAGTGTTAGATTAGTATTAGGTATTAGGTATTTAGGTCTTGAACACACATAGAAAAAAGTTAGGTATTGGATACTTAGAAAAAATTTAGGTTTTGGAGACTTAGAAAAAATTTACGTATTGGAGACATAGAAAAAATTTCGGTTTCGGACTTAGCTAGTTTTTTCTTAGTGAATGTTTAGTTTACAAGTGAATTAAGTTAGAATTTTTTTACTTTATATTAGAAATTTTGAAGTGTTATTGCAGTTTTACTTGTGATGTTCGTTCGATCTTTTGAATAAATGCCGATGATTGAAAGAGTTGGTTCACACTCAGATGGCCTTGGTGGTTCGGTGCGTCGGGTCCACCAAGGCTGCTTGTATGTGTCCATCCTAAATATGAGGCACACAGACCGATGACCATCTTGTTCCTGTTAAGAGGTACCACATGCGGTGGTGATCCGGGGAAAGGAACGAATGCGAGGGTTTCTGGATTTCTTTCGAATTAAATAATGTCACATATGTAATATGGTTCGTGAGATCCGGATGAAGCTGAACCATTTAGTGCACATTCGTAATGGTGACATTCCTCAGAAATTCCTTCCGGGGTTATGAAGAATGTCCACGTTATGTATGTGTACAAAAGGGTCTAGTTTTTTCCGGATTTCACTATTACATATATGATTTTGTTCAGTTTTAAAGATGTCCAGAAATCCTTCCTTCCCCGCATCGCCATCACGTGTACTTACCGCGTAACAAGCACAAAATGTGAAGGTCCAACTTCACATCAAGGCCCGATGACCATCTTGTTCCTGTTAAGACGTACTACAGGTGGTGGTGATCCGGGAAAGGAGGAAGATTAGGGTTTCTGGATTTCTTTGGAACTAAATAACGTCAAATATGTAATATCGTGAGATCCGAACGAAATTGAACCCTTTTGTGCACATACGTAATGGTTACATTTCTTAGAAATCCCTTCCGGGGTTATAAAGAATGTCCCCATTATGTACGTGCACAAAAGGGTCTAACCTTGTTCGGATCTCGCGATATTACATATATGATTTTGTTTAGTTTCAAAGATTTCCAAAAACCCCTGTCTTCATCCTTTTCCGGATCGCCATCACGTGTACTACCTCGTAGCAAGCACAATATGTGAAGGCCCCTTGTTCCTGTTAAGAGGTACTATAGGCGGTGGTGATCCAGGGAAAGGATGAAGATGAGGGTTTCGGTTCGAACTAAGGAAGTTCAGAAACCCTTGTCTTCATCCTTCCCCGCATCGCCATCACGTATACTACCTTGTAACAAGCACAAGATATGAGAAGGGTCAATTTGATCCTTTGTGTTTAACTTTCATCTTATTTATGTCATATTTCTCAATTTACTATTTTTTACTAAGTTAGAAACACTAAGGTATTTTACTTAATTAGGAATATTTACTTAGTTCGGGTTTGTTTTTAGCTTATGTCTCTGTTGGACCCGTCGGGCGATGTCCGGGACTGGGCTCAGCCCGGCTGGCACTGGGAGGTCCTTACTACCGGGACACGCGGCTTGGTGAGAAATCCGGGTGACGTGATTGACCCGGATATTCTTTGGTGGCCATCTCGTGGGCCACGCTCGGTGCGAAGAGAGTCGGCCCTGAGGAGGTGGTACAACAACGTATCAGGGAGGAGGATGAGCACGTACGTCGCTACATGTACTTGCTCGATAGGGAGTATAGCAGCAGTTGGTCGATTATTCGGAGGGTTCCTTACCACGTGAGCTATGACCCTGTGAGGGTTCCTTACCTATGGGCCCGTAGCACCCGCGACTCAGCATCCCGCGGCTTAGGATCTGGTCGGAGTTAATTTGTTTGGTAGATGTTTTAATGAATATGCATAAGTGATGATATTATTACATCGTGATGTATTAGGGTTAAATAAAATGAACCCGAGCTATATAACTCTTGGTGTGTATTATCATACGTCTAAATATTTCATCAATGTTGCATTTATAATTGAAATGAGGATCTGTAACATATAGTTACTCTTTTTTCGGACTTGTTTAGATATTAGTACCATCAGCTGTTATCTATAAGCAATTTTAATGAAATGGATGCTATTAGCTATCTTTTTATTAGATTATATGCAATTGTTGCGAACTGATGAAATTGATGCTATTTGATATTTGTTTAGCCATGACGAGACGTCCCCGTGGTTCGCGTGTAACCGGCGGTGGGCGCGGCGGCGTCACGGTCGAAGAAACCTGGCATTTACGTGGTGGACGTCCACTTGGATCGCGTACAAATGGATCGCGGGCATCGAATGCACGTGGTGGTGCCGCCATTGTCATTAAGGAGGTGGAAGCGAGCCTCCTACTCGCGGACGTGGACGCGGGCGCGGAGCATGGGGGACATCAAAAGCAGCAAGGGGGGCAAAGTGCGGTGCCAAGGGGTCAACACGCCGTAAACACCGCAGCGCTGTTGCTGCAGACGAGGAGGAGGAGGAGCCAGAGGAGGCTGCGGCGGCGGAGGAGGGGGAGGACGGTCTCCGGCTACCGGAGTTCTACGTCAACGTGCTCCAGCCAGTGGAGAACAAGCTCCGTCTTCCGAAGAAGATATCGGCGATCCTCCTCGGGCGCAGGGGCGGGCCCTATAGTTTCACCCTCCGGTTGGAGGGTTGTGACAACGGGCCCGTGCGCGTTGTCATGCAGCGACGTGGCGATGACGTCTACCTGCGCTATGGGGCGGAGCAGTTCGCGCGCATGCACAAGCTAAATATGGGCAACATGCTCACATTCAGGTACTACAAGGACGAGGAGTCCCACGTACTGGAGGTGAAGATCTTCGATGGCACCTTAGTCCGCCCCCTTTGCTGTCAGGATAGCTCGTCTGAGAGCAGCTCCGACTCCGAGTCTGACTCCGGCGAGTCTACCCCGAGCAAGGCTGGCTCCGACGCCGAGGGCAAGGGAAAGGCTGCCTCTGACGCTGATGTGTAGTATATATATGTTTATGTCGATCTATGCTTACGTACTTATGTCGCTCTATATTTTCGTACTATGTCTAGATATGCCGAACTATGTTTTCGGTCGAACTATGTTTAATTATGTCATTGTGTCGAACAATATTTGTATTCGTGGCAGACTATATATTTATGTTATTGTTCGTTTTCATCTGTGTTTTGTGCGATAATTTTTCAACTTTCTTAATATAAATGTTTAGTGCAGAGAACAGAAAAACATATAAGAATATATAGAATTTCTAATCTAGCTCAAAGGACACGAAAACAACTATAAAAAAAACCTTTTGCCCCGGTTGGTGTTACCAACCGGGGTAAAAGGGAACCGGCCTGCTCGCAGTGCAGAGCCCACGTGGGACGCGCCTTTTACCCCGATTGGTAATGCCCCGTTTTCCACTAGTGCTACCACAGCGGCGACAGAGCAGCGACGGCAGAAATTGGCTAGGGTGTGGCGATGGCAAGGATTGGGTACGGCTAGGGCGTCGGAGTATACGGAGCGGCGGTGGCTGAAAAATGGGGGGCGCATGTTGAGATTTCAGATGTGCGGTTGGTCTTCGCATGCACGAGCGCGCTGGAATTTTGTGTCCGCCTCACGAAGCACCCAAAAATACCTAGGGCGCACTTAACTGGCCGTTTTTTCAGTGCATGCCGACGCGTTCTAAGGCTGGTCACAATGGGGAGGAACATACACTAGTAACCTACACGCTTTTCTAGACTATGTTACTACCTCCACAATGGGGAGGAACATATATGTAGTGTCATGCAACAATGCATTTATTAGGCTATAGACTCATTGTTTCTTGGAGTGTGTGATGTTCCGGTAACTTAGCTAGTTACCACAAGCACATCTCTCTTCATTAAATACGTGCCACATAAGCAAAGTTGTATTGAAGTGTGTGATGTTACTGCTAAGTTCCTCCCCATTGTGACCAGCCTAATGCGCCTGGTGGAGATGGTCTTAGGGCTTCTTTCTAATGCACATGAATAAACGAATCTAGAAAATGGAGAAAAGAGAGGAAATGAAGGAGGGAAGAAGATCCAATCGGCCACTTGACATATAATTTTCCCAAGAAAATACAGATAAGGAATCAGCTCGCATCTGAGCCAAGTCACTGCTCAACGGTACAGCGCGCGACATGCACATGTACCTGCCACATCAACTATGCCACGGGCTCAAACAAGCCGCTGCTGAACGGCGCTCGTGCACGATGCGCCGCGTACGTGAGTCACTGCCGATGAAAGCCGATACTGTTGTCGTGGCCACGTTGAAGGTGCAGCAGTAAGCAACCTTCCGCTGGAAGTTTGGAGGTCTTCCTATAAAAGAGCCCCTCCTCCCACAGAAACATACAGCTGAGATGTTCACAAGCTGCAGAACAGAGCCACCGAGAGAGAAGAACAGTACTAGCTAGTGCACAAGTGTGCAGCCATGGGATTCTGCTGTGCTCCCCACCCAAGAACACCTCCTTCTCATCGTACTCTTCTTCATCGTCATCGTCTGGTGGTAAGAAGAAGAAGCAACGGGGGGTAAAGAGGCTCCACTGGCCAGTCCCCACTTCCCCTTCCATGTAACAAACCCACAAGTACTGCAGTACGCCAAGCTAGATATGATTCCCTTCTTGGCTTCCGGTCGGGCTAGGAATTCAGGATAGCTTCAGTAGTTCAGCTGTTCTATTCATTCATGAGATTGTTGGTCCAGATTGCAACTGTGGAGTATGTGTTCTGCCAATTTTAAATAGAGAGCCCTCAGGATAATATATTGGATTGTTTGCAGTCTGTTAGCAGTATCTAAAAAAAGGAAGAAAACAAAAAGAAGATAAGAAGGAGCAGACCTTCTCAAAGACGTAGATTACTGTGCTCCCTCCAAAGAAGAAATAGCCAAACTGGGAGAGAAGAGGACTAATCTGATTAACCATACAAACCAGGGCAAACAGTAGAATAGTCGCAAGAAGGGAAGCGTATAAAAGAAACCTCATCTCCCTAGTGGACGTAGTCCCCCTCCTTTTTCAGTAACGTGATGCTTTCTACCATAGTTGCTCCAATGGCGACAAATGCCTTATGGAACCCATGTCATAAATAGTGCATGGTCAGTGAAGGCAAAGTTCACAAAGTTACTGCATTGTTGTGCAAGTAAAAAACCAGACAGTTCCTATCAAAAAAAAAAAAAAACAGACAACTAATGAGAAGCCTGTACGTAGGAGTAACATACACTGAAACTAGTACCTGATACCTAAGAAATGTGCAGAAGAAAACTTATAATTTAAGCATCTGCAAAAACAGATCCTGACAAAATTTTGGGTTGGTCGTGGGCAAGATGTTGAAAGCTCCGCACATTTGCGCGCAACAGATTTTTTTTACATTTAATGGTCACAAGCACAACGGGTCATGTCCACGTGGTGTATAGATTCTGGCGTTGCACTGGATACCTTCAACGCATTGTGAGTGGAATGTCATTGTCCAAGTTGTTTCTGTTTGTAGCATTTTGGTAGATGTGACTAACATTGTGTTTTTTAAAGACTGTGGTCAGTGTGTTAGAGTGAAGATAAGAAGCATGAATCCTAGTAAGATTCTAGAAGGAAGGGTGTTTGAATTCCAGTACAAGCTTTATCGGATATTCATCACTGTACGTAGAGACTCCTAGTACCCCTACTGCAACAAGTGATGAAAATGTTAGTGATGCTGACACAGGGGATGTGAGGATGACGGTAATGGTTCAGCAAGTGGTGTACATGGTGGTATGGCCATAGAAATCAGAAGGATTGGATCTGATAAGATCTCTAATAATTGACTGAATTGCAATGTCAACACTATAAATGTTAGTGAGGTTAATCCATCTCAGGAAGTAGAAAAATCCTGGGCAGAGGAATAGATGCCTGACAACTATGAGCAGAGGAAGATGAATGCGACTATTCAAGAGGGGCTTAATATTCCCGGGGATATAATGCCATATTTTGAGAACCTCACAGTACTTGGAGCAAGAGGGAAACGGTGATTAGGCTGAGAAGAAATGGAATATCTATGAGCATATTCAATCTCTGAGGCATATCTCCATAATTGTTACTGCCCGCTTTCGTCTCCACCACCACGGATGCCACCCTCACGATCATAAACGTGTATGCCCCCTCTGATCACTCGCGTACTGACGAGTTCGTGGTCGACATGATCTCCATCGCCCCGACAGTCACTGGTCCCTGGCTGATCGTCGGGGACTTTAACCTCTTGCGCTACCCCGAAGACAAGAATAACGCAAATTTCTGTCAGGTGCTTGCGGATAAGTTTAACGCGCTCATCAGGCAGATGAGCTGGTTCGAGCTCCCGCTCCAGGACCGCCTCTATACGTGGACAAACGGCCAGGTGCCGCCCACCCTCGCCAAACTTCACAGGGCCTTCTTCAACCTCGAGTGGGATTCGGCCTTTCCCAACTCCTCGCTTGCCTCCTTCCACCGCCCCACGTCTGACCACCACCCGCTTCTCGTCACCGCCGCTACCTCTATCCCAAACCCCTCTCACTTCCGCCTTGAGAATTCATGGTTGCTTGACCCCCTCTTCCTACCCACCACCATCCCCTCCTGGTCACCCGTGGTACCCGCTCGCGATGCCGTGCTCGATCTCGCAGCCGGTGTCAAACGCTTTCGCACCGCCGCGAAGCGGTGGCGGAATGGTCACCGGTACGTTCCCCTCCTAGACAACAACTGCCGCTTCGTTATTAACCTCTTCGATTTTCTCGAAGAAACCCGTTGCCGTTCAGGTCCAGAGATCGAGCTACGCGCGGAGGCGAGGGTGCAGCTGTCCATGTCGGTAGCCCGTGCCGCTGCCCGCTGGAAACAGCGGGGGAAGTTCAGGGCGCTGAAGGAAGGGGACGAAAATACCCGCTACTTCCACGCGCGGGCGTCCCATCGCCTCCGCAGGAATCACATCCGCTCCCTCCTCGTCGACGGCGAGATCGTCGTTGATCACGCGAGAAAAGCGGAAGCGCTCCGGTCCTGCTACGCCAACCTCCTGGGACAGGAAAGGCCCCCTCGGTGGGCCTTCAAGCTCGACTCCTTGTACAGCGGCGCGGGGCGCGTCTCCGGCCCGGCGCTGGTCGGTGTGTTTGAGCTCGAGGAGATCAAAGTCGCCGTCTTCGGCCTGGACCGCTGCAGCGCTCCCGGTCCCGATGGGCTGGGCCCGGGTTTCTACCGGGCTGCGTGGCCGGTGGTCTCTAACAGCTTCCTCCGGGCGTTCTCCGCCATCCACTCCGGGAGGGCGACCCTGGGTGCGACCAACCGTGCGCACATCGTCCTCCTCCCCAAGGCCGATGGAATCCTCGCCCCCGGCGCCTACCGCCCGGTCTCCCTACAGAATTGCTCGGTGAAGATCCTTTGCAAGGTCCTCACCATGCCCGTCCAAGCTCAAATCGGGGACCTGATCGACGGCAACCAGTCCGGGTTCCTGTCTTGGCAGAGCATCTCCGAGACATTTGTCTACGCCACGGAGCTGGTGCAGTGTCGCTCCAAGCGCTCCGCCCCCGCCCTCGTCCTGAAGCTCGACTTCGCCAAAGCCTTTGACTCCATCAATTGGCTAAGCCTGCGAAAGATCATGCTGGCTAGGGGGTTTCCCACGCTCTGGTGCGATTGGATGGACCTGGTGTTGAGCTCCTCGCGATCGGCGGTGCTCCTCAACGGGATTCCTGGAAGATGGATCGACTGCAAGCGGGGTGTGCGGCAAGGGGACCCGATGTCCCCTTACCTGTTCTTCCTCGTCGCCGATGTGTTACAGCAGCTCATCCGGCAGGACCCCCTCCTTCTGCACCCGCTTGCCGACAACGCCCCGTGCCCCGTCCTCCGGTACGCCGACGACACCCTCGTCATTGTCCGGGCGGGTGCGGGGGCTGCGCGGCGGCTACGCCAACTGCTGGATGATTTCGCTGCGGCCACCGGGCTGATCATCAATTTTCACAAGAGCACGCTCGTCCCCATCCATGTCCCCGCGGCGGAGCTGCAGGTCATCCAGGAGGCCCTCGGCTGCCGCGTGGAGGGGTTCCCCCAAACCTACCTGGGATTGCCTCTCTCAAGCGGCAAGCTCCCCCTCTCTGCCTTCCCTCCATTGATCGCTAAGGTGGATAAGTATCTCTCGGGCTGGAGCGCGCTCCTGCTTTCTGCCGAGGGGAGAGTGGTGCTGCTCAACGCCGTCCTCGACACCCTGCCAACCTTCGCGATGTGCGCGATTGAGCTCCCTCCTGGTTTCCTCCGTGCGATCGATGGCCTGCGGCGCGCGTTCCTCTGGAACACCGCGGGGCGAGCCTCTGGGGCCAAGTGTTTGGTCGCCTGGGACAAAGCCTGCAGGCCGAAGATGGAGGGGGGCTTGGGATAAAGTGTCTCGCCGCCAAGAACCAATGCCTGCAGATCAAGCTGGTTCACCGCCTCCACTCCGAGGACTCTCCATGGGCGCGCTGGGCGTGGTCCGCCGTCGTGGAAGAGCGGGCGGCCGGACACCACTGGTCCCGCCTTGCGGCGCTCATGTCGCTCTACCGTGGAGTCACCACGGTGTCCGTTGGCGATGGCCTCCGTACGGCTTTCTGGCTCGACGCCTGGCGCGGCGACGCCGCATTCGCAGTCCGGTGGCCCGCGCTCTTCTCCCATGCCCTGAATCGCGAGGCCACGGTGCGCTCGGTCCTCTCCGCTGGAATCCGCGCCGCCCTTGTTCCTCTGCTCAACAACGCAGGGGCTCGGCAGCTCCCCGCCCTCGTCGCCGCTATCGACGGGGTGCTGCTCACGCCGACGACGAACTCCCGTTTGCTGACCAGGTGCCGGAAGACCTCCGGAGCCCTCGACACCGCGACCCTCTACCGGCTCCGGATGTGGGGGGGCATAAATGACCCAGCCGCCCCGTTCGTGTGGGAGAATTTTGCCCCACCCAAAGTCCGCTTCTTTGCCTGGCTGCTCGTCAAGCGGCGGATCCTCACCCGTGAGTCCCTGCGGGATAAGCATGTCCTCTCCGCGGCGGAGGCGGGCTGCCCCATCTGCAGCTCCCCTCTGGAGACCGCCGAGCACCTCCTCTTCGAGTGCACCTTTGCCGACAGCTTCTGGAAGGCGATCGGTTTCACCTTCCCCGCCGGTGCCCGCGTTCGTCTCCTCCCGGAATATGATACCCCCGTATCTATTGGGCGCAGCTCGGCGTCGACCTTCACCCTCCTCTGTTGCTGGAACCTGTGGAAGCACAGAAACGCCGTGGGTTTTCGCAACCAGCGCCCATGTCTCCCCCTCCTCCTCCGCACGTGCCGCGACGATGCCCATCTCTGGCGCGGGCGTCTACCCTCCCGGATCGAGGCGGAAGCTGACTCCTGGCTCAGCTGTTTGGGCACCGCCCTTGGCGTGCCTGACCCCCCCCCCCCCCCCCCCCCGTCCATGGATCCCTCTGATCGTCTGTAAACCCCCCCTGTAATTCCGAACACCTGGCCTGAGGCCTTTCTCATCTCAATACAGAAAAGATTCAGGTGGGGCTTTGCCCCCCCCCCCCCCCGCCCGGTGAAAACTCAAAAAAAAATCTCCATAATTGCAGAGCACAAAACATTCTGGATAACGTAGAAAATATGCAGAAGAACAAGAAGGAAAAAGAACCTGGAAAATCCGTTAAGGTTTATGAAAGGTATAATGAAATCCAACCCCTTCAGTTCTCTTAGAGTAGATGTTTTAAATTCTATGGGTAAAACTACTGGGATTGACATTGTAGACTTAGAGAACACTGATAATTCTGTAGTTGATCTAGATAATAGTAAGGTGAATGGTAATTTAGATATGCATGTAAATTTTAGATGTTGAAGCAGTGATAGAAGAAACTGTTTTAGTAATTCCTCCTGTTATTCCTAGGATAGAAGATTTAGATGATGCAGCTGAAAATGGACTAGGAGAGAAATTAAGACATTTTCTTATGAAATTCTAGGAGTATTGATGCTCCTGGCAGGAGAAGTTAAATTGAGGATAACATCATTCCACTAAAACTAGACTATAGTAGTTTCCAACAGACAAAAACATAAATTGTCTAAGAGTTTTCTTAGAAATATACAAGGAAATAGGGATTTTCTTGGAATTTCCTTCCCACAATAGCCACTTCTGGTGGAATTTTAGTTGGTATTAGTTGTGATATGTTTGAAATTGTTTCCTAGGAAATTAGGAAGTATTCTGTTAGTGTAGTTGCTAGGAATAAAAAAAGGTGGTGTGCTGTGTAGGGTTACCACTGTTTATCAGTCTGCTTATGAAGAAACAAAGGAGGAGTTTATATTTAAACTATGTGGCATATTCCTTAATTTGAATGGTCATGCAATCATAGATGGAGATTTTAATTTGTTGAGAGGAGGTGAAGATAAAAGTAGTGGAGATATTAATTATATGTGGGTGGATAATTTGAATATATGGATAGAACTATGGACCTTGATTGAAATCAATTTGGCTAGTAGAGCTTTTATACTTGCAATGATAATCAAGAGAATAGTATTATAGTAGAATTGATAGGGTTTTTTGCAAAACTTCTTTTGAAGCTTTGTATCCCATGGTTAGAACTAGGGAATTAGCCAGAATTGGTCGTGATCATACCCCTATTATTTGGTATTCAAGGAAAGGCCAGCTCCTAAAAGAGTAGTTTTAAGTTTTAAAAATGGTGGAGTACTAGAACCGACTTTGAGAGTGTAGTATTCAAAGCCTTTAATTCAAGAAATATATGTATAAACATATTATGCACAAATGTAAAAATAATGTTAGGTGTTATAGGAAACTAGCTAAATGATGGTGCGCTAATGTAGATGTAGAAATTAGGAAAAGGGTAAAAGATGTGATGGAAGAGTATGATAACTTGGACACTATAGCTAAATCTCAGGATCTAGAGAGCTCTGATAAAAATATATTAGATGAGATTCTTAGGGATTAATGGAGGAGATAAAATATAAGAAAAGATCTAGAGATATAGATAGGGAATGAGATACAAACACATCATATTTTCATGAAGTGACGAACCAGAGGAGGAGGAAAAAAATGATCAATGTTTTGGATGGCCCAAGTTCGCCTGCACTGAAATAAATGACTCTTGCTATTATAAGGATCTTTTAAATAAGAAGAAGATAGACCTAATATTATAATTAGGGAGGATTTATTCTCAATTGAGGAAACAGTAACTAGAGAGGAGAATACTACTAATGTACACCGAAAGTAATTTCTGCTCACGAGCACAAATGATCCATGTGTACAAAAAAAATTAGGAAACATATTTATATGTCAAAAGAAATCTTAAAAAAATCATGATCTTTCTTAATCATCTATCGCACGAACATGAAAATTTGAAATACATTATATTTTTGCTGCACAAAAAATAAAAACTATGTACATTTAAAATATGCATTTCTAATATACTCAGATTTATTCATTTGTTATTCGTATGTAGCTCAAGATACAAACAATATGAAATTGCAGTTTTACCGGTTCATGATATACATTATTGAGAATCGCTGGGATTTGTATCAAACTTTCTTGAAATTTATAAGTTAGATTTTCGAATTTTTTAAATCACCAAGATCACTGGTGCTCGGGACAAGAAATATCTACTCTACTGTACGCTACTATTTGTTATACTAAGCTACACAAGCCTATTGTAGAACACTCGAATAGGATATTTGTTAGACCAAGTATATTTATAAACTGTATCTTATGGATATTAAACCTTAAATAACATATATGACATACATAATTAGTATAAATTACTTAGTAGTTGAGTGCAATTTTGTTGTAAATCATTCTAGGATTTCCTTATATTTTATGGAACGCATTGCAATGAATATTTCAAACAAAAAATTAGAAGCATGCAAATGCACCAGTATATGGAGTTCGACATTAGCATTTACATATTTGTAGTATGAGTTGTTTCAATTCTTTAACACGAAACTTTGATTTACAATATTACTAACACACAATAATATTGTTAATGTTCTTAAATATAAAATGTAAATTAATATTAATACGCATGTAGTTTAGACCATATCAATGAAAATGATAACTAGTCAAATTTAGTTATAGAAGCTTGATATAACTTAAAGAAATTAGTATAAATATGTGAGTAATAACTCCTATACCATCCTTGTCTGTCGTCTCCGCCGCCTCCATTAACAATGTCATGGAGAACCTCACGAAGAACTCGGCCGAGAGACATGTCGCAACCGAGGCCAATTGGGCGGAGTTCTCCAAAAAGACGGACAAGAAGATTGAGATCGAGGCCAGCAAGGCGGCGTCCAAGAAGAGGCAAGGGGACTTCATGATTATCACCATGGATACATCCAACCTTGATCCGCGAGCAAGGGCGGCGTGTGACCACTTGCGTGGTCAAATCTACGCCGAGATGGGCCTCGGTACGACATCCACGACGGCCACGGGGACCAACAGGGCGGCATCCTTGGCGCCCACGGAGCGGTACGAAGCCACCTCGAGCGGCGGCAACAACGAAACGCCGGGCAAGACCCATGGCGCCGAGCCCGCCGGCGACGACTTCCACGGCTACACCCCCGACCCCGGATTCCTCGGCTCCAACGACGTCGTCAACGTCGATTGACACTAGCGCCGAGTGGGCCATACCTTTAAATTATGACCAAAAAACATAATTATGTAAGACTTTATTATTTTTATATTTGCACAATTAAAAAACTTGGTAAAAAAATCCTTTGGGGGATTTGGTTGGGAGCGCCGAGTGGGGACGGGGCGCCCCCGTGGGCGCGGCGCCGTCCGGACGAGCCCCTAAAGGGTCACCCCGGACGCCGATCCAGACGCCTACAAGGAGGCACGACTGGAGATGCTCTAGTGTTGTAAATGGATTGAACAAGAAATAGCTTGAAGCCTCACTTGCTGGGTGTAATCGCTGACGATGTTAAACCAGCAATCACTAGTTAAAAAAATGCCTATACATGCCAGCAGCGCGTGCACCAAAACAACCGACAATGCGCACATTGGTGCCCGGCTCCACGCGATCCGGTGCAGCTGCTGCTTGGGGTCCCCGGCCAAGTCTGTAGAAAATTAGAGATGGAGCTATTCGGCCTACCCTCTATTCCTCTACCTTATTGGTGGTGCCGCTCACAATGCATATCGAGGCTAGAGGGTGGAACCTTTATATAGGCTCCAAATTCCAGATATTGCAATCTGTTTCGAGATAGGACTCGTGACTTGTTAAACCAACCACTGTACTTAACAGCCAGTGACCGAGCATGTTACTGTTAAACACTTAGGTCCCAAACACGCATGTGTGAGTCATGCGCCGAGTTTGGATACAAAATCAAACTCGCATGCTTTAACAATCCATAGAGCCGCATTCCACTCTATACTGTTCCCGGATATAATTTCAGCGTATTAATATACACTATGTTCCAGTATAGCCGTACCGGCTTCCTCAAGTATATTTCCTTAAGTACAGTTCCACATCAATTATTTCATATTATTTCCATGATACTTCCACATGAAGTTTATTTCCGGACAATGCAGTAGCTATACAAAATGTTGTAAGCCATAAATTCCTACATCTCCCACTTGGCTGAAAACATTTAATTTCAACAAAATGAATTCCCACACAATTAGCATGGTTAGGTGATAATTCCTTCCTTCAATGCAATCATGTTGCATATAAACTTTGTGTATTTTGGAGGCATATTATCACAAAGGAACATGTTATGATGCGATCTTTCCACGTCCTTAGATTCACTAAGAAATTTGTTTAGCCATATATGTTCCTTCAATGCTTGAGATGCATTAAAGTAAATATATTTTATAAACAAAGATCATTTAAATCATGTTTGCTTCCTACAACATGAATACATATCAAAACACATTTAGTAATATATGAAATAAATATATTACCTTCCATGTGATTCCTCTTGCTAAAACAGCTAACATAAGAGTATATCCTCGTAGACAAAGATGACGACCATCACAAGATAATTAATAATTGATGTTTCCATCAAATTGCGAATTGAATCTCTTATGTAATCCCAAAATTCCAATACTCATATTCCATTTGTTAATAAGTCCAGCAAAACGTTTTCTGTGCTAATCAAAATAGCAACAGTTACAACGACATGGCTAAGATCAGCTCGCATGAATAATGTCCAAAAATAGATTTGGGATGCCCATTATTCTTCCTTTTTCCTCTCGAGTTCAAACAAAATTTCTCACAGATTATCATTCCCTTTATTAATGGTACTTAACAGGTTTGCATGTTTCCATAGAAAAATATGTCAAAACATTCTCCACGTAATTCCACTTCCAATATGCAGGAAGCTCTGAACATACCTTTCATATGAAAGATAGACCCAAACCAGGCTTTCACTTAAATCAATGTGATATTTTAAAACAATATATAGGACCATAGTTAGAACATATAGTAATTACACAAAATCATTCACACTAACCTTTTTTATAAAATCTTCTTCCATCATAGATAAACCATATGATCTGATATATCATGTCTTCCAGCAATGTGGATTATCTATTCTGTTAGCAAACCTTGTCTTTATTCCCACCTCTAAATTCCAGAGTTTCCAAGATCTCCAATAGAAGGAAGAGTTTCCACAAAGTATACATATTTGCTTTGTGTAAATTATTTAACAACAAGCTTAGAATTGTGGTTTCCACTAAGCATGTTTTATTAACTTTCCTTGTAACTAAATCCATTTAGAACATATGGGCATGCATTTTTTGGTAAAACTATAAGTTCCCAAAAAAAACAATTTTTTTTGTTCCTCATTGAGTGCAATCGTTCCCGCAATACTTCCACCCATAGTTACATTAGTAACAACTTAGAATATTTTATACAAGTCTACTTATGCCTCCAAACATAGAGTGAATTCACCAAATTACAGATAACAATAGCCAAGATATGATGGTCTACATTAATTCCTCTCTACAAGAATTCCTCCCACTTTTCCTATGTATATTAGTGTTGGCAGCTTAACTTGTGTTTTCCTTTGGCTTTATTCAAATTATAGTTCAATGTGACTACTAGTATACATACCATTTATCATAAAATATCATCTTCCTACTTTCCACCAATTTCCCCTTTTCCAGATCAAAACAAAATTCCATTTGATCCACTAGAACATATACATTAAAACAAAACTTGGTGTGCTATGTAGTAAATAACTTTCTAATTCCATACTACCAAAACATAAAGAGAACTAGAAGAATACCCCGCGCGTTGCAGCGGGTAACTCTTTAAAAAATATTCTATAAACGAAATGGGTATAAGGTGTATGAAATATTCCATTATCAAGATTCAGTTGATCACATAACCAATATACTAAATTTAATTCGCATGATATTGTTGTATATTTTGAGAAATAAATATTAGTGACATGGATAATTATATGGTTGAAAAAAATATGGCATGGTTATGTGGCATGAAAATATGTAATATCACAATCATTAGTAGAGATGACATGGCTAATTGATTGGCTAGGAGAATGGATGATGTGGATAGCTTGCATGTTGAGATAGAAAAATCATTAATGCATTTTAGTGGGGTTTTTCTTTATAAGAAGTATAGATACTTCCTTCCGGTTCACAATATATAAATAGTGAATGTGAAAGATAATAACTTACTGGACAAATAGTAGTATGTAATGCTTTTAATTCCTCATAATCAAGAGAAGAACCAAGATTTGTATTCCTCCATTAAACCATGAAGTATATGACAATAAAATGGTTTCCTCCATTAAACCAGGGATACTATGACATAACATAATAGTGGTGAATAATTCCATGCTTAGTTTTATTATAATTCCTGAAGTGTACTTCCCCCACCAATTAGTATTCAAACTTTCAATTCCTGGATAATCTGATTTTCCACTCCAGTATCCACTATTAATACAACAACAAACCTTCCGACTTGTATAGTAAAGATATAAATAACCATATCAAGTGTAATCATATAATAGAATAAATATATTCACCTCAAATAGGGGTGTCCAAAAATATATATCAATGAAGTATCATAATCCTCCCACCAAAGTTTAGAATTCCAGAATAAATGATCCACTATTTTGTTCCTTGATATGTGACCAAGTCATAAATGAGATAAAAAATAATTGAACCTCTATTGGGAGTGTAAAACCAAAATACTACAAACGTCACATTGAAGAATAATCCCTAATCGCTAGTCCTCCCACTAAAAGTTTATAATTCCAGAGTTATAGGTGTAATTCTGTTTAGTAAGACCAATTCATAAATTCCATTGACAATAAAATTCTGATCATGTGTTCCTATTACAAGTATTCCTCCATATGGAGTTATATTCTCAAAATAAACAAAAAAATAATTCACCAAGTTCCAGTGGATTGTCAAAATAAATGAGACCATTGTGTTCAATTTCATAATGTGCACTAGTTTCCATTGAGCAATAATTCCACTCTTCCCTTTCCAAATAGCATAAATAACCAAAAAAAATCCGATATAGAAGTATAAATTAAATTCCTTCTTATCGTAGATGAATATAAGAACCATAATAAGTTTCCTCCACATGAGAGTTTGATTGCATAATTTCCAAATTCCAAGTATATCATATTTAGCAATAATGCCTAATTAGACATATCTATTTCAGCTTGGAATTGTTTGCATATAAATAACTTGATATTTTGTTCCATCAAATTATGACGTATAAGAAAAATTCCAAGCTACATGGAGCAGCCGTATACAAGTATTATAGTGCAAATAATAACATTGGACATACCGTTGAGTAACTATTGATTTCCTTTTCCATGGAGTATCCCCATCTTCCTCCAAAAATGGGTGATATGTCAGTTCCAATATATACATGATTTATGTATTCTCGTCGTTGTTACACCGTTGAATTCCAGTGAATTATTATGTACACTCCAACAGGTTCCAGAGTATGCCGACGAGTTTCGAAATATATTTCCTCTGAGTGTTCTCCAATTTCCGTTGGAAGCAGATGATGCCCAATAAAAGGAGAAGAAAAAAAATCCTTTTCCAGGTTACCAATAAAATTCCGTGTAATTTGTGCACTATCATATTCAGCAGCGAAGAAGAAAACATTGATTTCAATACGAATACATGAACTAGTTTGTTTTCCTTAGTCCAAATTCCATGGTTTTCCTTTTCCGGTTCAGACATATCAATGACACAATCAATATTCTTGGCTGAAAAATTTCTTCCGTTCCGAACAGTGTAATTATAACAACCCTTTTACAGGTTGTCAATAACCCAAAGTAAACGATATTATATGCCATCCAGAGAAAAGTATTACCAATATATAGAATCAACCAAGAAAACCACAGGCTTTAAAGTAGGCTTTTTTGATGACGCACAACAACAGAAAATTAAAGTAGGCTTGATTGACATGTAGGCAGACGTAGGTATAGCTTAATTTCCCTCAATCCGGTAGATGCTTGGCCACGTGCGTGCGCGTCTGGTCGAGTATTAAGTTCCTCGATCGGTGCACGACGTGAATTTTTTTTAGATACTAGGCCATAAGGCCCGACGTTAAATTAATAACGCCAAAACGGCGACAAGGTACAAAGTGTTGAATCCAGCTTACAGCACACCACTGCACACACACAACAGAAGCGACACAACCTAGGAGAAAGGGCCGAACCCTGCGTAGAACAGCCAGCCCCCCAAATGGACAGGCATGGACCACCACCGGAGGTACCAAGACGTCGAGCGAACGACCCCTGCGTAAAACGGCCAGCCGCCAGTAGGGGCAGGGTCGGAACCCCGAACGAAGGCACCACGAGGCTCACCAGGAAGCGTCAATCAACAGGAACCTGAGGTGCACAATAGGCTCCAAGCCTTGCCAGAGAGAGCATGTCATCGAGGGAGCCCCGAAGCGCCGGAACCGACCGACAGGAAGCCAACTCCAGAGAGCCATGCGCCATGAGCTCCAAGACGGCGCCTTCAAGAAGGGAACGACACCGGAGCGCCGCTGCCGTCGGGATCCGAGGATCCGGGATTTTCATCCGGAGCGTAGAAGGACTGAGAGGTGCCGTCGCGACGTCTTCAAGAAGGGAACGGCGTCCATGGACGTCGCCATCGCGGCCCGGGAAGGCCCCGGACTAGGGTTTCCCCTCGGCCACCGGATCCGCCTTCTACCCAGTGCACCAAGCGTACACCGTCACAACACGCCGCTCGCCGACAACCACGCCGCCCAAACGACCGTGCTCACCAGCCAACACAAGAGGCTCTGGCTCGCCCGCCAACCACGAGACCTCCCACCGTCCATGGCCGCCGCCCCGGCTTCCAAGCTCCGTGCACCGCGGAGAAGAACAAGACGAGGAAGAGGGCCTCCACCTCCAAATCAACCGACAGCAACCCCCATGGCTACCGCGGCCTCTGATGTGGACCGAGGGCAGTAGAGCTCGAGGGGGACGGGGCCCCTGCCCCTTCCGCGTCGAGGCGGCCGAAGGACCGCAGCACCCTACCAGCCGCTCCCGGGAGACCTCCATGCAGTACACGAGGCAGCAACGCGGAGACGAGATGCGGCCCGCTCAACCCAGATCGGGCCCGAGCCGGCGCCGCCGCCGTGCCTCCCACTGACCTCCGGGCGCCGCCACCACCACGGAGCCGCCGCTGAGCCTGCTCGACGCACTGCCGTCACCTCCTCTGCTCCGCCGCGCGGAGACGAGACCGAGCTCGCGCCGCCCGCCGCCCCGCCGGACAGCAACGGCGCCACCGCCACCACGAGCATGCGTAGACCACGAAGCCTCCGCGCCGCCGACGAGCAGCCGCGCCGTCGCGCCCTACGCCAGCGCCACGCCCCCGCCCAGCCACCACGGCCCGCGTCGCCGCCACCGCGCGAGGGAGAAAGAGGGGCCTCGCCGCCACCGGCGCCGCACGGGCTTTGCCCGGCGACGCCCTCCGGCGGCGGCAAGGGGGAGGGGAGAGTTTGGGGAGGGGCTAGGGGCGGCGCCGCCAGGGGCTCTCGGTGACTCGCGGGAGCCACGCGAGAGCTGCTCACGACGTGAATTTTCGAGGGGATTAAAAGAATCTTCTTTCGATTAGCATGCAGCAGCGACCAAATTTGTACTCCCGTGAGAATTACGGCTTAATTTGCTAGCGTCCTGGATCGTAGTAGTACTCAGAATCGGCAGCGATGGGCCGATGGTGTCCCTTCTTCCTCAATCCGCGTATCAGCCCGTAAAGGAAAACGCTTTCTCTAGGGCGACCTAAAGAAGCGTAGCATAGGTGGCTCGCTGCGTTGGGCGCGCGAGCGCAGCCTATTTTGGGCCAGTCCGTGTACTGTTTCGGGCCCAATTAGTATCAATTTGACTTTTTTGGCCCAGTTTTTGTGAGAGAACATTTTTCCAACAGCCCAATCTAATAACTACCTGCAGACATATTAAGGCTATGTTTTTTGCCATTTCGACCAACGTTGCGTACGTATTCCAATTTTGTAACAAGTTCGCACGTATTTTGTTGAGAAAGCACAAACGAGATGTTGTAATGTTTTTCTGGATGATGTTTTAGAAATTGCGTATATGTTCTTAGAATTCATTTGGAATGATATGTTTTATGCCCTCCTTCACATGTTGTAAACATGTGATTTTACTGTTGCTATCGATTTATTTTATTGTTGAAATAGGAGATAAATTTTGTTGCAACTTGAATGATGACAAATATTTTTTGTTGCTTACCAACTTTTTAATCAATACAATTTTTTTTTGTTGCAATAGGTTGTAATTTTTGTTGAATTGTTTGAACTTTTTTGTTGCAACACAATAAACATATTGTTTAACTATATTTGTAGCATTACATTTTTTTTTTTGGGAACAATTTGTTGTATTACTTTTTTTTGTACACGGGAAGATAATTTTTGTTGCGATACCAGCGAATTTGTTGCAATGACAGTTTTGCTGTAATTACCGAGATGACCGGGGGCAACACAATATACCTCTTCGTTTAAGTAGGGCAACACAATGACGGCTCCGGAGTGGACCTAGAATTGGCACCCATAGGGCGACCTGCGCCTAGCGCAGCTCTTCCGAAAATTGGCACCGCCAACGTAACCTTGGACGACTCGCTGGAGCATCTTGGCAAGGACGGGCGGCACGCACATCAGATCTTATCGGTGACGAATCAAATACATGATCCGTCTGAAACGAGTGCGCAGCGAAACAACGATAGACCCAGCGGATGTGCAGCGGCGGCCATCACAGAAGAGTTGAGATAGGCCGCGACGATGGATTTTGTACTAGATTCCGGCGGTGTCGCGAACCTCGGCTCTAATACCAATGTAGAAAGTTAGGGTTGGAGCTATTCGGCCTACCCTCTATTCCTCTGCCTTATCGGTGGTGCCGCTCACTGTCACACTTTAGTTTTTGGAATCTTGTACTGTAGTTCAAGAAGATAAAAATGTGGGCCAACAATTTTTTTTTAAACAACATGTTTTTTTGAACCAACATGTGTATATGACAATAGTCATATATGCAATGCAAGTTTTTTTTTCATTTCAAAAACAAATACAAACAATTTTCCTGAAAACACCTTTATGTTTTCTCTGATGTTTTCCATAATGTTGCTTGAGTGATTTTTATTCCAAGACTTGGATCATGCTTGTTTGCATCTTGATTTAAACTTTTAACTTTGTTCGATCCAAGAAAACAAAAATACAAAATGATTTATGGAAATTTTCTTCTAAGTTTTCTATTAAAACTTTTCCCTCAAAATATAGTCAAGTACCTGTTTTCGACACGTGTTTTCACTAGGCTATAATATGCCATTTTGTGTTTTCTTGACTTGTATTTGTTCTATGATATATGGACTATAAATCCATAAGCTTGGTTTGTATGTTGGAATAATAAAAACAATCTTTTGCAGGTTGTTTTTGTGGAAGAAAAATAAGGCAGAAAAATACATTTTCAGAAAAACAGAAAGTAGCCCTTTTTCCACTTTGTTTTCATAGCCTTTCACTATTCCAAAGTTGTTTTAAAAAGATTTTTCTGAAAGTTTAAAACATGTTTAACAATATCCAACTTTGAAAACAACATTTGGATTTCATTTGACCTCTGAAAATAAGCTGAACTTTTTGATGTTTTTAACTGTTTCGAGCACTTAGAATTTTCTATAAGTCCTGTAACTCAATTTTCTGAAAACAGAATTTTTACCAAACTTTGGTAGTTGTTTTCATTTGCTTTGCTTTAAAACCAGGAAGAGGCTAAAGGAACATTATTTGGATCAACTTGAACTTTACCATTAACAAGCATAGACATAATAGCATCAAGCCTTTCACTCAAAGAGGAGATTTCCTCAACACAATTTACCTTCTTACCTTGTGGAGCTCTCTCAGGGTGCCACTCTGAATAATTTATCATCATATCATCAAGAAGCTTTGTTGCATTGCCCAAAGTGATGGACATAAAGGTGCCTCCAGCAGCTGAATCCAATAGGTTCCTTGAGGAGAAATTTAGTCCTGCATAAAAAGTTTGTATAATCATCCAAGTAATCAGTCCATGAGTGGGACAATTCTTCACCATAGTTTTCATTCTTTCCCAAGCTTTACCAATATGTTCATTATCAAATTGTTTAAAATTCATTATGTCACTTCTCAGGGATATAATATTAGCAGAAGGATAATATTTTCCAATGAAAGCATCTTTACACTTAGGCCATGAATCAATACTATTTCTAGGTAAAGATAGCAACCATTCTTTAGCTCTTCCTCTCAAAGAGAAAGGGAATAATTTCAGTTTAATAATATCTCCATCCACATCTATATATTTTTGCATCTAACATAGTTCAACAAAATTGTTAAGGTGAGCAGCACCATCATCAGTACTAACACCAGAGAATTGCTCTTTCATAACAAGATTTAATAAAGTAGGTTTAATTTTATAGAAAGCAGCAGTAGGAGCAGGTGGAGCAATAGGTATGCAAATAAAATCATTGTTGTTTGTGCTAGTGAAGTCACACAACTTAGTATTCTCAGAGGAACTCATTTTAGCAAAATAAAAGCAAGCAAATAAATAACAGCTATAAAGTAAACTAATTTTTTTTGTGTTTTTGATAAAGAGAAGCAAAACAAGACAAAAAAATAAAAACAAGACAATAAACAAAATAAAGAGGTTGAGAGTGAGAGACTCCCCTCGCTAGAAGACTTCTTCCTCCCCGGCAACGGCGCCAGAAATTCCTTGATACTTGCGATGGCGTGTTGGGAACCCCAAGAGGAGGGTGTGATGAGCAAGCAGTAAGAATTTCCCTCAGTTAAAAACCAAGGTTATCAATCCAGTAGGAGGAAGAGGATCTTTGGAAGGTTGATGCCACTGACGGTGGTGATGGCGCCTCACCGGTGTCAGCAACAAAGCGGAACTTGCACACAACACAACTGAAATACTTTCTTCCAACATTACAATGAGGTTGTCAATCTCACCGGTCTTGCTAAAAACAAAGATAAGACGTATAGTGCGGAAAATAGTGTATGCTTGCAGTAAGTTAAAAAAAGCAGTAAATTGTAGTGGCTTGTTTAGAAGTGTAAGAAAATGGACCGGGGTCCATAGGTTCACTAGTGGTGCCTCTCCATAAAAGATAGCATGCTGGGTGAACAAATTACAGATGGGAAATTGACAAATAAAGGTTGCACCGTAGTGCACATTCATGACATGATGACTACTATGATATTTAGTGCGGGCATTACAACAATATACATAGACCGTAATCCAACTGCATATATGACTAATAATCCACCCTCAGGTTATCATCCGAACCCCCTTAGGTATTAAGTTGCAAGCAACAGATAATTGTATTAAACAAAGTGTGTAAAGTAAGCAATGATTGTACACGCGGGCACTCACACCGCTGTTTTCTCCATAGTGGGAACAGCACATCCTCCCCGGTCACGTTTCTGTCACTTGAGCACAGGCAAAAAGGATACATGAACCCACTATCGAGCATGCAAGATCACAAATAGCATATGCAATAAAGACTATAATCAACTTGGTATAAGTTCAATATTCATCGGATCCCAGAAAACACAGCACATAGAATTACATAAGAACTATCTCGATCATGTTAGGCAGCTCACGAGATCTAAACATGGAGGCATATGAGGAGGAGACAACCATCTAGCTACTGCTATGGACCCGTAGTCCAAGGGTGAACTACTCACGCATCACTTCGGCGGCAGGCATGGTGATGGAGAAGCCTCCGGTGATAATCTCCTCTCCGGCAGGGTGCCGGGAGACAGCTTCAGAACCCCCTTGATCTAGGGTTGACGACGACGGTGGGTGCGAAACTTTTCGGGGATATTTGATCAGGTGCTTAGGGTTTTCCATCCGGGAGGAATAAATAGGCGAAAGGGCAGAGGCGGTGGAGCCCTGGGGGACCCACACCACCAGCCGGCGCGGCCAAGGGGGGCGCGCCACCCCATGGTTTGGCCCCCCGGTGCCCGTCTTCGAATCCTCTTTGGTATTTTTGGATGCTTCCGGGAAAATAGGCAAAAAGGATACATGAACCCACTATCGAGCATGCAAGATCACAAATAGCATATGCAATAAAGACTATAATCAACTTGGTATAAGTTCAATATTCATCGGATCCCAGAAAACACAGCCAAGGGGGGCGCGCCACCCCATGGTTTGGCCCCCCCGGTGCCCGTCTTCGAATCCTCTTTGGTCTTTTTGGATGCTTCCGGGAAAATAGGCACTTCGGGCTTTGTGGGGCCCAATTCCGAGAATATTTCTAGAACAACTTTTCTGAAATAAAAAACAGCACAAAACAGGGAACTGACACTTGGCATCTTGTTAATAGGTTAGTCCCGGAAAACGTGTAAAATGCTATAAAGAAAGGAGAAAACATGTAGCAATTGGCATAATATTATCATGGAGCATCAGAAATTAAAGATACGTTGGAGACGTATCAAGGAGTGATCTTTCTTAATAAAATGCCACGGAGAGTAAGAAGGATCCAACAGAAACACCTGGCAGATATTTTCACAAGCTGCGGAACAGAGCCACAGAGTAATAATGCAGAAGTAGCAATGGGGTTCTGTTGTAGCGTATTTTGAAATGTCAAGCGAATTGTACTCCCTCCATCACATATTAGTTATTTTTAAAATAGACACAATTAGCATTAAATATGTTTAGATATATCCGTTTTAGCAACAACTAATATGGGGCGGCCGCACATAGATTTTAACATCATGTCCATTCACAATGTCGTTTCATGAAACGTTAACATTTTTTATGCCATGTGTACACAAGACAAAATTTGATGTTAATATAATACTTTTTACAAGACATTTTTTTTGTCTTTTTACACTGTCTAGATTTTTTTTTGCAAAACCTCTTTGTGACATTATAGAATATGAATACGTATCCGTGAAATTTTATTTCAACTTTTTTCGAATTTTTATTATATGAATTTTAAATACCATATGCATAGCAAATATGATTTGTTAGAATATAGTGTGGAGAAGGATGTTGCATATTGTTTCCATTGTTTTCTATTTAAATCTTCAAGCAATAGTTCACACTTGGATATAAGATGGAGTTTAAAAATTGGAAGAAAGGATCGGAGAATTTCACGTCTCATATAGGTGGACCAAATAGCATTCACAATAGTGCAAGGCTTAGTTGTGAAGATTTTAAAAATAGAAAGCAAAGTGTGGCATATGCTATGGCTATGGAGGTAATCTTCCTCGACAGTTTCGTCTTGCCAACATGGATTTAACTTAATGGTACGATACTATCTTATCAAAATGTAGCACTATTTTAATGTAGATTTTATGTTCTTCGTACTCAGTTTGTAATTGTGCTTGATGAATTATGAAATTGAATCTGTTTGAGGTTTTCTTGTGCCGAATACGCTTGCTTTTTTGCCTAATTTTTTTTGAAAAATATTTGTTCGACCCGGCTCAGTTCATTTCCTGACTCCGCCACTGACCCAGATAATATCAAGTACACCCTATCTCTACAACAACTCAATATAATCACGAATTTGGGACATTCAGAATGCACACGTCCCAATTTTTTAAAATAAAAGGAAAAACATAAAAACCAAGATATGTATGCCAGAACGGTACAAATCCATAGTAATTTGCTTGAGATCAGGGCACAGCTCAACCACGACTCATCATTACTGCCATTGTTGGCAGCACCACCTTGGATCCTATTGCCACTGTCACACTTGTCGATGCAGCCGGCATCGCTCGGATCCGTAAGGGCGTCTTCAATGTTTAATCCTTGAGGAGGTCATAAGCTGGGCCCAAACATCTGCGCTATAGTGAATCGAAAGAGCTCCAATGCTTATGGCCGTGTTGGGCATTAAGCTAGGCCCCACCTGCCGTTTTTTCTGCTGCTGGTTTACTCATGGCCTTCAATGCCCGCACACACGAAGCAACAGAGTGGGAAGAGAAAAAATCATATTGTATTCGTTATGGCCGGACCTTACTGGTAAGGGCGACCTCAAAGTTTCTTGTGCTATTACCCATCCCCACAATGTTTATTTTCACCTAAGGTCGACCATAAGAGCTTAAGGCCCTTTGCTATTCCAACATTGGAGATGCCCTAAGAGGCCAACGCACAACCCTACCACTACTAAGGAATAGCCTATAGCAGGATGGCGTAGCGCCGGCGCACATGCAAACAGCACCGCCAACGTTAATTTAACACCGGCGTGCAATACGAACGAGCGCGGTTGCTAACTACTTACCCCTGGCACTATCGTAGAATTCTCTTCTCGGCTTCAGATCGAGCTAGGAATTTCTAGTGTTCTACTAGTATTAATTTGAATAGAGATGATGTTCATGATATTGCCTGTATTGCGTGGTCCATATTGCAAGTATGTTCTGTTAATTTGAATACAGATGATGTTTACTGTCATTGGTAATACTGATTTATTAGTTTGGAGTGGAGATTTCTGACTTCCAAACTCCAGTGATCCCTTTATTTTTAAAAGATAAAAAAAATCTAAATTAAAGTTTTTAAAAATGAAAAAAAAAAATCTTGGTTGTTGTCAACGATGTATCCTAGGAACGTGTAATTGTTCAATTTTAAATATTTTTAGCATATTTTAGAACAACAGGGATAATAAGCTCGGGAGTCAAAATGACTTTCCGACTTTATTTGGACTATTATTATTACTATTATCCTAGTTCACCAGCCTAGGTGAATAGAGCTTCTAATCTTGACCGATCATCTTTGCTTCAACACCAGCCAAGACTAAACAAATATATATTCCTTCTGGCTGAATACTAGGACACAGACCCAATAAGTAGCAGAAAAATGTTCCATCAATATAGGAAACAAGTCAAAACGAAATCATTTTACTTGGGCAAGCGCACTGACACTACCATGCCAGTCAACGTTCTCCTGCCTTATACACCTCAAAGGATATTGTTTGATATTCAGATAAAATTTGGTTTCCATGTCCAAACTAAAGGCTCAAGTCAAACATCATATATGAACAGCTCGGATTTCGGTTAAGGAAGTAAAACAGAATGTGATTTGTGGCTCCAACTATGAAGGCTGACCTACCGAAACCGTATCCAACATATATACATCAGTAATACACTGTGCTGATGATTCCTATACATTACTTTACAGATCTGTATACGTGGCACGTTGCCCTCCGTAACTTCTATCTATCATTCGACTGAACACTTGGGTAGCTGCGGGACTTGTTTGGGGGTGCCCAGCGTCGTGCCGACATCAACAAGATCGACATCGAACTCTATGGCGTCCTGTCATCAAGAAAAAAGGTAACTTGGGGACTTGGTGCAGGAGATATTGGATTGCTTGCAAAGTTCGGTTAGCAGTGTCTAAAAAGAAGGAAGAGAAAATCTCAAAAGAAAAGAATGAAGCGGACCAAAAGGAGATAAAAATGAACACAATAACACAAACAATAAGGAAGTAAGACCAAAAAGAACGAGAATACGAAAAGAGAAACAACTAAAAAGCGAAAACGAATAAGAAGCAAATATTAGCAGGTCTAAAAGAATATACAAAGTATCAAGTAACACGCCAACATAAATAATGAATAGGAATCATAAAGCGAGTGTCAGCGTATACGTACTCCCCCAAGCTTAGACTTTTGACCTACTCGTAGTGCTAGTTCCACGGGTTTCACCATGCCGATTGCTGTTGCTGCATGTACTCATATTGCTAGTATGGTGTGAGATAGATATCCCACGTCGTCTGTGGGTCCTCAATGTATGAGAAGGAGGCTGGCCTCGCGAGCTCCTCCTCGTGCGCCTTCTCCTTGTAACGGGTTCCACACAGAACGACGGCCAGAGGTACTCGTCCAAAATTTCCTCGGAGATGGACCATCCATACTTGGAAACATCAAACAAATAAGGCGCGGGCAAAAAGAACAAAGCGAGGTTTCTTGTCCTATGCTTCGAATAACAGTCTATAATTAAATTCCACAGGAATGCCCTTGGACTCAAAGAAGGAGTGTGTAGCAAGCGTATTAAAATATAGTGTTCCAGGGAAAAGCAATTCGTCAGTGTCGAGACATCGTGGTAGGGTTCATAGACGCGGGTGCCATGAGGCCTACGGGTAAAGACGTGGGGGGACATGGTAGTATGACAACCAGGGACACCAAAGTTTACCCAGGTTCGGTACGTCGCAACTAGGCGGCGTTCCTACTCTTGCAATATCGCTAAATCAGGGCTGAAGCCTAAAGTATACAAAGTACAATGTGAGTTTGGGTTGCTAACTCGACGAGGATTATTTTCTTGGTGAGTTGGCTTCTAGCTTATTGTGCATATCTTCTTCTCTCCCGTCCGGCTTTATATAATAGCCGGGTTAGGGCTTACAGAAAGGAAACCTAGAAGACTACGGTAACCTTTCAACTTGGAAGGTAAGAATCCGCCTCCCACTCCAAAACACACCACGTGGGCCGTGGTCCGGGTTCTTCTAGAATCCGGCTTCTGCGCGTTAGCTTTCTGGGCCGCCTAATGGACTGTGATCCATTACCAATCAGGCCACCCTGGTAATCCGGCTCTTTAGGACAATGTCGGATATACCCATAATTGGTATATATCCGACAGTAGCCCCCAAGAAGGATTAAGACTTCAATTCGCCGTCTTTCGTCAATTTGAATTATTTTCGAGAAATGCCGGCTCTTCGTCTTGATTCTTATTTTCCTTAAATCATGTTTTAACGCGAAAGTCGAATTTGAGGAAAATCTAGCTTTCCCTTCCACGAGGCTTCGTGGAGAAGGAACTTCCTAGTCAGCGATAAAATCATGCTGACGTCAGGGACGTTTAGGTTCCAAATGTGAAACCCGGAAACGTATCTCTGACATCGAGGAGATAGCAAAGTTCGGTTAGTAGTGTCTAAAAAGGTAACTTGGGGACTTGGGCAGGAGATATTGGATTGCTTGCAAAGTTCGGTTAGCAGTGTCTAAAAAGAAGGAAGAGAAAATATCAAAAGAAAAGATTGAAGCGAACAAAAAGGAGATAAAAATGAACACAATAACACAAAAAAAGGAAGTAAGACCAAAAAGAACGACAATACGAAAAGAGAAACAACTAAAAAGCTAAAACGAATAAGAAGCAAATATTAGCAGGCCTAAAAGAATATACAAAGTAACCAGTAATACGCCAACATAAATAATGAATAGGAATCATAAAGCAAGTATCAGCGTATACGTACTCCCCCAATCTTAGACTTTTGACCTACTCGTAGTGCTAGTTCCAGGGGTTTCACCATGCCGATTGCTGCTGCTGCATGTACTCGTATTGCTGGTATGATGTGAGATACATATCCCACGTCGTCTGTGGGTCCTCAATGTATGAGAAGGAGGCTGGCCTCGCGAGCTCCTCCTCGTGTGTCTTCTCCTTGGTAACGGGTTCCACACCGAAAAGCGGCCAGAGGTACTCGTCCAAAATTTCCTCGGAGATGGACCATCCATACTTGGAAACATCAAAGAAATAAGGCGCGGGGAAAAGAACAAAGCGAGGTTTCTTGTCCTCTGCTTCGAATAACAGTCTATAATTAAATTCCATGAATGCACTTGGACTCAAAGGAGTGTGTAGCCAGCATATTAAAATCTAGGGTTCCAGGGAAAAGAAATTCGTCAGTATGATCAAAGGGTAAAATAGATTGAGCGAAGAAAACTCATGAAGCAATTCCTCCAAAATTTTGTCCCTTAGCAGAATTATTATCATGAAGCCTAGCAATTTGCGCACCAATGCTAAAAGAATAATTCTTATCTATAGAAATCGAGCATGATAGTAAGATTAAGACTAGAAGTAGTACTAGTTTTTTCTCAAGCAAGGACACCTTTAGAGAGATAATACGCAAAATACTTGACCACGGGGTGTTGAATACATGAGTTATTATTATACTGTTTAGCATTCTTACGTTGATGACAAAGTCTCGAATATAAATCTGGAAGTTCAGAGTGGTTCGTTATCCTTCCAAAGTGACATTGATTTGTCACTCCAATCTTCAAGAAAAAGTCATCAAGAGACATACGTCTCTTCATATTATAAAGACAAACTTCCGCAAAAGGGTCGTCCACATGATAAAACTTAAAAGTTTGCACGAATATCTAAGTGAGCCATCTATATTGGTCCACTTCTTTCATCGTCAAGTCCAGCAAACCTGCATTTGAAACAAGTTCATGTAACAACTCGCAAATCTCCAAAGTTGTTAGAATTTCATCCCAAGGATATGCGGATGCTTGGACATCCTTCATTCCATCAATGTTTAGAAAGGGTAAATCTGCAACGTCTTCATCAAGGGGTGGCACTTCATTTGATGTGCTCGTGAAGGATTTACAAAGCTAGCCCCTTGCTCTCTGCATACTCCTATTCTGAAATTTTTAGCAAGTCCAATAAATTTAACTACAAGGAGAAATATTACAGGAAACCACTCTAGGAGCCTTAGGGGAACTAATACATGCTTCAAAACAAGTTTCCAAAAAATAGGAAACCACTCTAGCAACCCCTACGTGACAGGTGAGTCCCCCCAGGTTGCCCGAGGTGCCACCATGTCCCCTTTTTTCATAAAAAAAATATATAATTTTCCTTGAATTTTTCGCGGAACTTTATTTTTGGGTAATTCCAAAATTTCAATGAATGATTATAATGCAGAAATATGTTTATGAGATGATGGAAATAAATGCAAAACTAATTCTACATGTGTTCTAAGACATGCTATAATGCAAATAACAAGTGCTAACATGAGAAAACCAGGAAATAACAAGATTGGGCGTGATGGAAACATGTGAAAACAGATGGAAGATGTGGAAAACAAGGTGGAAACATATGAAAACACGGAGGAAATGGAGAATAACAAGAGAATAGCGAGGAATAACAAGATAATAACATAGAATAACGAATAATAGCAAGAAATAACAGAAGAATAACAAAGTTATAACATAGTTTCATTCATTGAAAATTAATTTGTTAACAAGGTTGTTCAAGTCTTTTCACCAAACTAATTTTATATGAAGTAAAACTTTGCACTTCACTATAACAATCATGTTACCTCAATTTTGAAAGTCATAGTCCCAATCATAATGATTTAGTATTATTTTTGTGGCATTGGAATGGGACAATAGAACTCTCCAATCTTGATGGTCTCGATATTTTCAATTGAATTTAAACCATAATTCTTGTCAATCTTCTTTGAATAATAAGCATTATGTTCTTTATCATTGACATGGAAAGTGACATGTCCTTTATTACAGTGAATAACAACCCCTACAGTGTTAAGAAAATGTTTCCCAAGAATAATAGACATATTTTCATCCTCAGGCATTTCCATCTCAACAAATCTAGTTAATATTAAACAATTAGCAACTTGGCCAGGAATATCCTCACAAATGCCAATAGGAAGAGCAGTAGATTTATCGGCCATTTGCAAAGAAATATCAGTAGGAATTAATTTATCCAAATAGAGTCTCTTATAAATAGAGAGATGCTTCGGTGTCGCGGTGGCATGGGCCACGGACAGTCGGGAGGGGAGTAGTGGATTGCGACGCCGATGCCTCGGTGGCCGAGCTCCGCTGAGATCGACGGTTCGGTGGCAAGTAGCACCGGTAGAAAATAGGCCTATAGTCCCGGTTCGCCAGGGCCAGTAGTCCCGACCGAGCAACCGGGGCTAGCTATGCGCGACTAAAGACACCCCCCCCCCCTATAGTCGCGCTGATTACGAACCGGGACTAAAGGTCCGGCCACGTGGGCGGGTGGCGGAGCCGGGGGGCGGAGGACCTTTAGTCCCGGTTGGCCACCTGAACCGGGACTAGACTTTATTTCGTTATTTCCTTAATTCATTTGGGTTTCTAATTATTTTTCACACCAATTTTTCTCTCCCTTTTTTCACTCCCTTTTTTTTCAGAATTTGTATTATTTGCTTAGCGTCTAACTACAATTATCTCTAGTAAAATTACTTACTCATGGTCAAACTTCCCGCTCGGTCACCCATCCTCCCACTACTCTAGCACTAGCACGCTTAACTTCCGAGTTCCATACCGTCCCGCATCCAAGTGTTTTGCACGCATGTATGTGATAGTAGTATCATATCAATCTTATTAACATGTTGGTCGATGCCACATTTCTTTTTTGTTTGAATTTCAAATAAATCTTTTAATAAACAAAAGTAATGATGTAATTAATAATTTTGAATAAATAAATAAACATTAACTTTTTAATTTGTATTATTTCTAAAAATACTATTAATATATCAAAATATTCAGAAAATAAAACTAATTCATTTTTAAATCTTAAAAAATACAAATAATATATCAAAAAATTAAGAATAATAATACTAATTCATTTTAAAATCTTAAAAATACAAATAATATATCAAAAAATTAAGAAAAATAATACTAATTCATTTTAAAATCTTAAAAATACAAATAATATATCAAAAAATTAAGAACAATAATACTAATTCATTTTAAAATCTTAAAAATACAAATAATATATCAAAAAATTAAGAAAAATAATACTAATTCATTTTAAAATCTTAAAAATACAAATAATATATCAAAAAATTAAGAAAAATAATACTAATTCATTTTAAAATCTTAAAAATACAAATAATATATCAAAAAATTAAGAAAAATAATACTAATTCATTTTAATACTGGATGAGTTTGGTATTGACTAGATATATGTTTTCCTGGCTTAGAGTAATTTTTGGTGAACAGATATATAGAAACTGTAGTTTTTCTGTTTTGTTTTCTTGATGTGTTTTTGTTTGTTTTCTTGATGTGTTTTTGTTTTTGCTTGTTTTGAAACGTGTGTTTGACATAATATAGAAATAGTATAGCTAGAAATTAATATAGAAATAATATCCATTACACTTTGCAACACTTTGCAAATTTTTCCAAGTCATTTAAAACTAGGAAACAAAAATAGTTTTATGAACAACAAAAGACAAGTGATAATTAAATCACAAGTAAAATACGAGTAGAGACATCACAATCATGAATAGAACACAATCATATCACATTCATAACATAGAGTCTTACGATCACACATAACACATACATAAGTCTCACAATACTAAGATATCCATTACATACTAAGATACCCATTACATGCATATATATCGAACGCATACATCTATGGCTCCGTCGAGTAGATGCGGAACAACTCGTAGGAGACGTATGCATCTATGGCTGCATACTTGACGTTCGTCAAGTCCAGTGGGGTCTTCTCCCAATACAAGTGATTCCTCGAGGGGAAACCAGACTTCATGGTTTCGTAGCCCTCGTGGATTAAGGCAGTTGCCATGCGAGCCATCCCGGTCTTTGGCCCGTTCAAATGGATAAGATCCTGAAGATCAATGTAGTGATCTTCAGGTATCACAATACCCAAGCGCATCAACTTCGGACGGTCTTGCGTGATGTCAACGCTGCAAAAGTCATACCCCTTGTTGACAAGAAAATCAACAAGTGCCGGAGAATGCTTTGAACTACTGCAACAACAAAAAATTGATACGTGTTAGATATGTTGCAACACATGTATTCTTCAAATGCAACAAACAAATCAAAGATGCAAGATTGTACGTGTGCGTTACCTTGACCATTGGAAGACCAAAACGGCCTCCTTGAACGCAATCTGGATGACGGCAACATCCCGTTGATCCGCCGTATACTCCAGATCAAGCCCGAAGAACCGGTGTTCATCGGGAGAGGAGAAATAGAGATTGGTCAAATGCCCAAGAGCACCGGGGAGACTCTCGGAAATGTTGGTGTAGCACACGTCGAGTTGCTTGCCGCATGGTGTGGGACCCGTGTATCTCTCCCAAACTTCAGCCATGGTGTGCTTGGTGGAGGAAGATCGAAGAGAGGGAAGAGAAGAGAAGAGAAGAGAGGAAGAAACAGAGACTCGGACGCGCACTGTAGCAATGGCGCCCTTCTGCCTCGCTCGCGGAAAATAAACCGCCGCGCGGGAGGCGAGCAGTTTGATCTTTAGTCCCGGGTGGCCAGGCCAACCGGGACTAAAGACTCATTAGTCCCGGGCGGCCAGACCAACCGGAATTAATGCCCTCCACGCGCCTCAATGCGCTTCCCAACCCGCGACGCATGACCTTCTTGTTATAAATCCGACGCGTTTAGTCGATCTACCGAGGCCAAGCAATCACAGCAAACAGGACACCGAGATTTGGTAACGCAGTTCGGCGCTCAACGCCTACATCTGCGGGGCATGACTACGGGCGCTCCTCCCCATGTACTAGTCAAAGTACCGTCGACGACAAGCCCGCCGAGGCAATACAGACACACCAGATCTCAACGCCACGCCAGTCCGGCAGCCCCTGCCACGGGCGCCGGACCGTCGATCCCCTCGTGATCTTGTGTCTAGCCTACCAGCTTTCGTCGTGTCTATTTGGGCTACCCCCGGTGCCTTTATATATTAGGCCAGGTTACACGTGTTCGACTCCAACACCTAACCTTCCGTTTAATTACAAGTCCTAGTGTAGCCCTACTCGTACACATATTCGACACATATTCCAACAAACTCCACCTTGACGAATATGTCCTTCGCCGTCTTGAAGCTGTCATGTCCGAACCTCTGTATACCTGGACTTGAACCATTAATCATGAGCTCCGTTGCTACTCCATTGACTCCATATGACTCCACCTGCAACCGTAGTCCCTTCCTTGTTTCACCACAGTCAATGCTCCCACGAAAATTAAGTTCTTCCCCACTCTTGTCTTGTGCTCCCAAATCTCCGGAGTATCCGTCCACCGCCATCACACAACGATCATAAAGTCACCACATCGACAACGCCGTTGCATCGTCACTTTGGTAGTCTCGTCCTTGATATATGTGAAATTGAACAACTCACATATTAGGTGTCACAAATAAGAGTTACCTGAACTCATCATTCTCGCTATTGTTGACTGCATCTCTGAAAGCTTGAAGAAATTTCGCCGTTTCCTTAAGTCACCTCTAGTCAAATTCACAACTGTCTCACCACCGCTTTCGCAGATTCTCCATGGCCAACACTCATCCATCTCGATAGATAGTTACCATCATGAACCCGTTACTCGCCAACACTGCTTCAGCACCCCATACACTCATGTCTAACCACATGTCTGACCGCCAGTGCCCTGGTCTGTCGCTGTGTCCCGTGCTTACCGCACGCCTCGCCGCTATTACCGCGTCGAGCATCCGCAATCTTGGTCAAGATCTCTAGGGTCGCTAAACCCACATCACCTCAGGCCCCACTGCAGATAACCATCGGTCATACGTGACCAATGCCGAGTTCCACGCATCTCTCCGAACCCTGAGCTCCAGTCCGAAACAACGTGCTTCTCGCCTTCCCGCTGAAATAGGCTTCGACTCTCCGAGCTCTTACGCCGTAGCCCCTCCATCAGCCGAGCGGAATCGTTAGACTCCAGCTCCACCTTCAACATGCCTCCATGGTAGATGATCAGTCCACCCCGCGCCCCGTCGACCTCAAGATCTCACATGTGCGCCATCTTGAATCAACCCCGCGCCGCCGCATGTCGAAGCGCGCATACCCATGCGCCGCGCGTTGCCACGCCACAGAATTCGGACACCATCAGCCGTCATGCTCATACGTCATCATCGCCGATCTTCACCGTATTCTGTCCTGACCGACCTCCCGTCGATCCGTTAGACTGTCCAGTCCAACCCAGTCGAACGTATCCGACTGCAACCATGCTCCACCTTGCGCCTAGTACACCCGGCAAATTATCGTGCACTGTTCGGCGCCCTGTATATGCATGATCCTCCGTGCCGCACTTTAGACCCCTTTAAATCTTATGCGGACATCGTCAATCTAACAAACATACGGTAGAATCTCGCAACATACAGAAAAATCCAGTTATCCTGGGAGCTTCCCGTGTGCACCTAGCGTGTGCAAACAACTCCCCAAAACTGCTTTTTCCTGGTCATGCATGCACCCATGCACCGATTCACAATGATGTTTCTAATTGACTCCTTTTTTTTTCTTTACAAAACCTCAATGCTGCTTGCGTAGTGTACAGCCTCATTGCCCGGCGCGTTCCCTGGTGGCCAAGCTCATGCATGCACCTTTGCCTAGCACCAGACGCGTATCTTGGACCAGCCTTTGACCTGCTCGGTGTCCTTGTGCATAGGCCGCACCAAGCCTCTAGCTTGCATGCCCAAAAGAACGCAACCAACCCTAGTGTCCACCAGGGGTTCTGCCCGCAGGCACAACCACGTGTGCGCTGCCGCCTCTTCCGAACCTATCTCACTGAGACGGTTGATTGCGCTATACGGACGACCAGGTCAACTCGATCCAATCTACAACCAGCTTCTGTATACTCGCCGCTTCCAATTGCTTCTCAACACGACAATCTCCGACGGCCGCCGAATAATCCTGCGAATTCGCGATTTTCGCGTGCACCATAATCATCCGCGGTTGGCCTTCGTCGTTCTTCCTCTAGATCAACAAACCGCGACCTCCGAACCTTGCTCTGATACCACTTGTTATAAATCCGAGGCGTTTAGTCGATCTACCGAGGCCAAGCAATCACAGCAAACAGGACACCGAGATTTGGTAACGCAGTTCGGCGCTCAACGCCTACATCTGCGGGGCATGACTACGGGCGCTCCTCCCCATGTACTAGTCAAAGTACCGTCGACGACAAGCCCGCCGAGGCAATACAGACACACCAGATCTCAACGCCACGCCAGTCCGGCCGCCCCTGCCACGGGTGCCGGACCGTCGATCCCCTCGTGATCTTGTGTCTAGCCTACCAGTTTTCGTCGTGTCGATTTGGGCTACCCCCGGTGCCTTTATATATTAGGCCAGGTTACACGTGTTCGACTCCAACACCTAACCTTCCGTTTAATTACAAGTCCTAGTGTAGCCTATTCGTACACATATTCGACACATATTCCAACACTTCTGTCGCGGGTCTGCTCCCGACCCGGGACTAAAGACTCATTAGTCACGGTGCGCAACGTTTGGGGACTGATGGGGGCGTATGGAAGGCCTTTTTTCTACCAGTGTAGGTGAGGCAACTGGCGCGGTGTGTGGATTGTGAGATCCGAAATGAAAAGGGAAGACAGGAGGCTACACGGTTATAATGGTGTCCGGATTAACCGTGTCGCACATTTTATACCGGTGCGTGAGGGGTACGTGTCTTACCGGTGGCACACATCCTTATTTGAGTGGCACTCGTAACTTGTATCATAGCGGTAGAAAGTTTTTGGTGGCGCACAACGCAAGCCACGACTTATTATTTTACTAAGGGCGTATAATAGCGGCGCATAATATAAACTGTGCGGCGCGGGTAATCTGCTCAACCCCTGTCAACATATTGGTGGCGTGCAGATTCAATTGTGGGACACAATTATGCATCCACCTATAAATTATTTCGTACTAGTGGTCGATCCGTGCACTGGATACCTTCAACGAGAGGAAGAACACGCTGTGAGATTCTTCACTATCGAAAAAAAAGGTGAGAAAAGAAAACGTGGTAGAATCAGATGGCTTCCACAAAATTTCCATATCCCAGGAGATATGATTGGCAGGTCTTCGCTCTAGTCCGGACGAAGAAGCCAGTAGTTTCCTAGAAATGTACAAACAAAACCAATGAAGTCTCGTCTCAACCTGGAACTTGGCTCCCAAGTTCCAAGGAAGATAGCATGTGCCTCCTGTCGCTCCGATCAATGATTGCACAATCAGCCCACCACGTGACTCCAGAAGCTCCTGCCTCAACACACACTCTACGTACTGACATTAGGCTGACAGGTACGTACTCGCTGCCGGACGGCGCGGAGTATCTGCCTTCAGCTCGAACCTTGGAACTTTCCAACCGAAAAGGTCGACACGAACCCCATGAGTTTCCAACCGAAAACATACATACTGATCATCTGCTGTTTTCTTGAGCTGAAGGCAGATACTCCGCGCCGTAGCAGCAAGCTAGCATGGCACTTTGGCAGCTATGGGATTCTGCTCCGGGCCTTCGGATGTCAAAGTGCTCCCCAAGAGCGCCTGTAGATGGGATTTGATGCATCGATATATTGCTCAGGTGCAAAGGCACGTATATATGATGTACAAGTGAGCGCCACGACCTCAACTATACAAGGAAACTAGGAGGTGGCCCTAATACAACACGTATACTCAGAATATGTTCAACACCCCCCGCAGTCGAAGCGTCGCCTGAGACGCAAAGGCTGGATCGAAAACCTTCAAAAGTCGAGGTTGGAAGGCCCTTCGTCATCATATCGGCGAACTGCTGATCGGTAGGTACGTGAAGAACTCGAACACGACCAAGGGCGACGTGCTCCCGAACGAAGTGAATGTCGAGCTCGATATGCTTCGTCCGGCGATGATGAACAGGATTAGCCGAGAGGTACACCGCGGAGACGTTGTCGTAGTAGACAATCGTAGCCTTGGGAACCGTACATAGCAACTCATGGAGCAGCTGGCGGAGCCAGGAGCACTCGGCAACGGCGTTAGCCACAACCCTGTACTCGGCCTCGGCACTCGAGCGTGAAACCGTGGGTTGTCTTTTGGACGACCACGAGATCAAGGAGGGGCCGAGGTAGACGCAGTAACCGGAGGTGGAGCGTTGAGTGTCGGGACAGCCAGCCCAGTCGGCGTCGGAGTAGGCGACAAGGCTGATGTCGGAGGATGCCGTCAAGGTGAGTCCCATGGCCATGGTGCCACGGATGTACCGAAGAATCCGTTTCACCAGGGCCCAGTGAGTATCTCGCGGACGTGCATATGTAGACACACCTGCTGAACAGCATACTAAAGATCAGGCCTCGTCAGAGTGAGATACTGAAGCGCACCGACGATGGAGCGGTAGAACGGAGCGTCGGAAGCCGGAGAACCCTCGACGGCGGACACCTTAGCCTTCGTATCGACAGGCGTAGAGGCAGGTTTGCAATTAAGCATTCCTGCGCGCTCCAGAAGCTCGTGCGCGTACTTCTGCTGATGCAGAAAGAAGCCCGAGGCACGGCGGACGACCTCGATGCCGAGGAAGTAGTGGAGAGCCCCCAAGCCCTTGAGGGCGAACTCGGCGCCTAGCCGGGCTGTAACCTGCTGCAGTAAGGCCGACGAGCATGCAGTCAAGATGATGTCGTCGACATACAGGAGGAGATACGCGGTAGCGGCTCCCTGGTGATACACAAACAGGGAGGCATCGGACCGTGTGGACCGGAACCCCTGTTGGTGAAGGAAGGCCGCAATCCGCTGGTACCAGGCACGAGGCGCCTGCTTCAACCCGTAAAGAGAACGGGAGAGCAGACACACGTGGTCCGGCAGGGCGGTGTCGACGAAACCAGTGGGCTGCTGACAGAACACTTGCTCGGCGAGATGTCCATGCAAGAATGCATTGGAAACATCGAGCTGGTATACTGGCCAGGCGCGGGAGGCAGCGAGCTGAAGAACGGCGCGAATCGTGCCCGGTTTGACAACCGGGGCGAAGGTGTCGGTGAAGTCCACGCCGGCGCGTTGTCGAAAACCACGCACCACCCAACGCGCCTTATAGCGCTCAAGTGAACCGTCCGGGCGAGTCTTGTGGCGGAACACCCACTTGCCAGTAATGACGTTGGCATTAGGGGGTCGCGGGACAAGCTGCCACGTGCGGTTGCGCTGCAGGGCGTCGAACTCCTCACGCATAGCTGCGAGCCAGTTCGGATCCCGAAGGGCTGCACGAGCGGAGGAGGGCAGTGGAGACGGAGTCGAGGAAGACGCGGCGCAGGCGTACTCGGTGTCGAGGTAGCGCGGGTTGGGACGGAAGGTCCCAGTCCGAGCGCGGGTGACCACACCGGTGAGAGGTGTGGCCGCGGCGGGCGCCAAAGGCGCCGATGGCACGGGCGCAGTCGGGGCCGTGGGCGCGGGCGCAACCGGTGTCGGGGAAGGCGCGGGCGCAGCCAGGGCCGGGGGAGGCGCGGGCGCAGCCAGGGCCTCAAGGGGCGCTGGCACAGCCGGGGCCGCCGCGGGCGCGGGCGCAGCCGGAGCCTGGGGCGGGGAAGACAGCTCGCCAATAGCGGAGGCGAGCCGCGTCGGAGAGGGTACCTGCTGAAACGGAAACACGAACTCGTCAAAGTAAACATGTCTCGAGGTGTACACGTGGTGGGACAGTGGATCATAGCACCGGTAACCTTTGGTGTTGGAAGGGTAACCGAGAAAGATGCACGGAACCGACCGAGGAGCGAGTTTATGAGGGGTGGTGGATGCGGTGCTGGGATAGCAAAGACATCCGAAGATCCGAAGGCCATCATAGGATGGGGGTACACCGAAAAGGAGCTGATGCGGGGTGAAGTTCCAGCGGGAACGACATGGGCATATGTTAAGAAGGAGAGTGGCGGTGGCAAGAGCATCGGGCCAGAACCTGGGGGGCACGTTGGAGTGAAAGAGAAACGTGCGAACACAGTCGTTAAGAGTGCGAAGGACACGCTCGGCGCGTCCATTCTGCTGGGACGTGTAGGGACAGGTGAGGCGCAGGATGGTGCCATGAGAAGCTAGTAGGTGACGAACATCGGCGTTGTCAAACTCTTTTCCTTTGTCAGTTTGGAGGGCAACGATGGGACGACCGAACTGAGTGGCGACATACGAATAAAAGCTAGTGATAGTGGCGAGAACGTCGGACTTGCGAAGAAGTGAAAATGTCCACACATAATGGGAAAAATCATCCGATATCACCAAATAGTATAGATAACCCGTGTTGCTAGCAACCGGGGATGTCCAAACATCGCTGTGCAATAACTGAAACGGAAAAGTGGAAATAGTGGTAGACGCGCTAAAGGGGAGACGAACATGCTTGCCAGACGGCATGCCTCACAAGTGTGGTGTTCGGCTTTATTACATGAGAATGAAAAACTCTGGAGAATATGACGCAAGACGGTGGAGTTGGGATGACCGAGACGAGCATGCCAAAGGTCGACGCTGGTGGCGAAAGTGGCGGGACGAGTGGCGGTGGTGGTGGGGGGATGCACTGGGTAGAGCTCGTCGGGGCTATCACATCGGTGAAGAACCATCCGTGTACGGGAATCCTTCACAGAAAAACCAAGGGCGTCAAATTCAACAGTAATGGGATTCTCACGAGTAAGACGACGAACAGAGACAAGATTGGTTACTAAGTTAGGAGAAACCAAAACATTAGACATGGTGATAGGAGTGGAAGTGGAAGGAAAGGACCTATGACCCATATGTGCAATGGGTAAGGAGGAGCCGTTACCCACGGTGATACGAGTGGAAGTATGAACAGGAGTGGAAGACGTCAGGTTACCGGCGTGGGATGTCATATGAGCAGTGGCGCCGGTCTCCATGTGCCAGTCACCGCCGCCACCGTAGGCGGTGGGAGGCGGGGCCGAGTGCAGCGCGGCGAGGAGGGCGGGATCCCACGGGGTGGTCGCCTGGTGCGGGTATCCGCCGTATGGGGGCGCGGCGTCGTAGCGGCCCGTGGCCGGGAAGGCCGGGTAGGGGGCGGCAGGAGGCGCAGCCGGGTACGGGGCGGCAGCAGGAGGCGCAGCCGGGTTCGGGGCGGCAGGGGGGGCGCCATGAGGCGCGGCGACGGGCCCGGCGAAGTATGCCTGGTGGCTCGACGGTGGGGCGGCGAAGATGCTCGGCGCGGGTGCCCTAGGCACTGGCATGGAATAGGCGTGGACGACGCCCATCCACGGGTTGGCGCCGTAGGACCAGGGCGGGGTGGGCTGCGGCGGACGGGGCGCCCCCCGGTCGCGTGGCCACCCGCGGGCGCCTGCTGCTGCGGCTTACGGCCGCCTCGGCGGTTGCCGCGGCGCGCGCCCTGCTGCGGCTGCGTGGCGGCGGGAGGGGCGGTGTAGAACCCGGGCGGCGGAGGGGGCTGCTGCGGCGGCCGTGGGGTCGGTGATGGGGCGCCGCGAGACGTGCCGGCAGCGAGGGCCTGGTGCTGCACGCGCTTCTTCACGCCTTCCATCCGGCGTTCCTCCAGTTTCAAGTATGTCACGAACTTGGGAAAGGAGGGATCCGACATCAAGGTGAGGTTGCCGGCGGCGTTGCCGAAGTCCTCATTGAGGCCGGCAGTGAGCGTACTGAGGAGAAGATCATCGTCGACCTTGGTGCCGATGTCGCGCAGCTCGTCCGCCAACTGCTTGAGGCGGCAACAATACTCGTCAATGGACTTGTCATCCTGGTGGCAGTCAAAGAACTCCTACTGCAAGAAGACGCGATGCTGGAGCTTGTTGTCGGTGAAGAGGCCGTTGAGCTTGACCCACACGGTACGTGCGTCATCGCCCTCGCGGACGACGGTGTGGAAAGGGTCCCGCGAGATGGTGGTGAAGAACCAGCGGATGAGCGTAGCGTCGATCGAGGTCCACTCGGAATCATCCAGCATGCCGCGCGAGTCGATGGAGCCGTCGATGTGATCCAGGAGGTTCTCCTCACGAAACAGGAGGGAGAAGTAGGTCTTCCAGGAGTAGTAGGAGGAGTTGGTGGCGTCGAGCGTCACGGGGACGCGCTGATGGATGTTGATGTCGCGGATGACGGCCGGGTCGGGGCCGGTGAAGGGGTTGGTGCGGCCGGAGGAGACGGACGATGCCATCGGCGCACTCGGTGAGGGTGTAGCGGCGGCGCGAGAGGAGGAGGCGCGGCGGCTAGGGGACGGCACGGCGGCTAGGGCGCGGCGCGGGGGGAGAGGCGGCGGCGCGGTAGTGCGGGGGAGGTCGCGCGGCGGCTGGGGTGCGCGGCTGCGGAGGAGGGCAGCGGCGCGGGAGAGGGGGGAGCGGCGGCGCGGGGCGGCGGCGAGTCGGCGGCCCGGGGCGGCGGCTTAGGGGCGGAAGCTAGGGTTAGGATGCGTAGGTGTCTGATACCATGTAGATGGGATTTGATGCATCGATATATTGCTCAGGTGCAAAGGCACGTATATATGATGTACAAGGGAGGGCCACGACCTCAACTATACAAGGAAACTAGGAGGTGGGCCCTAATACAACACATATACTTAGAATATGTTCAACAGCGCCTCCCCCATAAACGGTTACGGTGATGGTGGAAAGAAAAAGAAGAAACTTGAGAAACAAGGGAAGCAGAAAGGTGCGAAGAGTGAGGAGGTGAAGAACAAGAAGAAGGGCAACCTTGACCGGGCTGCCATGATGGCGCCCAACTTCCCCTTCCATTCTTGCCCCGGACTCATGTAATAAACCCTGAAAAACATTATAGCTTCAATTGTTTTGTTGCAGCTTCGAGATATGTAGTGTTAGAATCACTCATGGGGTCCACTAGTAGAAACAGGCCTATAGGATTTTACCTATAGTAACTAATTAAATACGAACCGGTAGAAATGGCTCTCTTGTACCGGTTCGAACACGGCGGGCGCTGGGCAAGGCTAATACCTGTTTGCCACACACCTTTGGTACCGGTTTGTGACTAAAACCGGTACCAAAAGGGTGTGGCAACCGTCCGCCTGGTGCGAGCACATTTGGTACCAGTTTTAGCCACAAACCGGTACCAAAGGTGTGTGGAAAAGGGGCGCGTGACAACCGTTCGCCTGGCCGAGCACCTTTAGTACCGGTTTTAGCCACAAACCGGTACCAAAGATGTGTGGTAAGGGGGCGTGTGGCAACCGTTCGCCTGGCCGAGCACCTTTAGTACCAGTTGGTGGTGACAACCGGTACCAAATAGTCGAACCGTTTTGCCTCTCGCGCCTATGAGTTCGCGAATTGCTACAGTACAACGTCATTTCTCTATTTCTTCTCTGTTTCCTCCTCTCTTCTTCCCATCACAATGGATCAACCAATCACTCTCACGCCGCATGTTCCTGTACATGGAACCAACGTGCTAACCGTCGTCTACACCCACGATAGTGCCAAGATGTCAGGCTATCTTGCTACATTCAAAGGATGGGTTGAAAGCGCGACTGACCAAGAGAAATTCATCGGGCTGATCTTGAGTACACGCGCAATGGGAAGGATGTTGCGGTCATCCAATTTTGATTTAAGAAGAATGTATTGGTCTTCCAATAGGCAAGGTACGTTTTGGGGCTTGATCAATTCATAGGTTGATGAAAATTGCATAGGATAGCAATCCGATCCCCATTTGAATCATATATATTTGAATCATATATACGCATGATGTATAGAAAATTGCATAGGTTTATTATGATGAAAATTGCATAGGATAGCAACATGTCCGATCCCCATTGAAATCATATATCCGTGACATAGAATCATCATATATCTGATCTCCATTTGAATCATATATCCGCATGATATATAGAAATTTGCATAGTTTTATTATGATGAAAATTGCATAGATTTATTATGATAAAAATTGCATTGGTTTATTATGATGAAAAGTAGATAGGTTTATATATAGTTCATGCATGTGGTGGCTTGTTGCATATTGGCAAATTCGTGTTGCAATATGCAGGTCGTTGTTGCATAGTAATTAACAAGAAGTAATAAGAAGTAGGTTATTGTTATGATTCTTAATTAACAATTTGTTCCATGCTAACTTGTTGTTGCAGTAGTAACAAGAAGTGTCCTGCCCTCATGGACTTCCTTTGCCGCAGCGGCATCCATTTTGTTAGCGTTGATACAAACAACGACAAGATCAAGATGTGGCGAAGCTTCAGTATTGAGATACCGGCTGCCTGCCACATTGATATCCAGGAGATATTCGGGCCTCGGCATGAAAGGACTTCAATGGCTCATATGACAGTGGATTTGATCGATGACTGGTACGGTGATATGAAGAACAAGATCAAGAATCACAATGAGTGGGAGACGACCCCACTTCATGGCAAGAACATTGATTATGCCACCATAGATGCTTACGTTTCATACGAGGTGTACCGCATTATTCGAGTCGTCAACCTTGGGCAGTGATACGTCAAAAACATATCTACTTTTCCGAACACTTTCTAATGTTTTCCCTCTAAACTTGTGTGTTTTGAATGCAACTAACATCGACTAACGTTGTTTTTAGCAGAATTACTTTGGTGTCTCGTTTTTGCGCAGAAAATCAAATTTTAGAAAAATACCCGGAAACAGAGGGAAAGTCCATATTTTATCCGAAGACTCCCGGAGCCATAAGATGAGTCGGAGAGGGGCAATGGGGTGCCCTCACCACCCCCAGGCGCGGCCAAGGTGGGCCCGCGCCTGGACATGGTGAGCCCACCTCGGGAACCCCCTCACACTCCTCTTTCGACTACATATGCCCCAAAACCTAAAAACCCGAGGGGGTTTGATCGTTTTCGAGAAAGAAGTCCGTAGCCCCGTCGCCATCGTGAATCCTTTTTCGGGGTTCAGAATTTCCGTTCTGGCACCCTGCCGGGACGGGGAATTGGAGGAGATCATCACCATCATCATTACCAACGCCTCTCCATCGACCATCCATGTTTCCCCCATCCATGTGTGAGTAATCCCCTGGATGTATGCTTAAGGGGATGGTAGGTATTGGATAATATTGTTCATGTAATAATGTTGTGATTGTTAGGGCATAGTGCCTAGTATCCTCTATTAGTGCTATTGGCATTGTCGTAACTTGTTATGCTTAATGCTTGTCACTTTGAGCCCGAGTTCCATGATCTCAGATCTGAACATGTTATTGAATCAGGATGATGATCATACATGCAAGTTTTTTACACATATCGTTGTCCGGAACCCGAGGCCCCGAAGTGACAGAAATTGGGACAAGCAGAGGGGATGGTTGTGATGTGAGGATCACATGTGTTCACTGAGTGTTAATGCTTTGCTCCGGTGTTCTATTAAAAGGAACACCTTAATTACCAGTAGTTACCTTGAGGCCCCGCTGAAAACGGGCTGGTAGGACAAAAACATGTTGTGCAAGTTCTCATTACGAGCACGTACGACTATTTACGGAACACATGCCTATGGTTACTTAGTGCTTGGATGCTTTATCTTATTTATCTGCAATGCTCATGTCTTGATTATTATATGAACTATCTTATCCATGCAATGCCCGTTCATCTATCCCTATGCCTACAGTATTTAATCCCGTTGTTTACTTCAAACACTACTGCTGCTACTATAAAACTGTTACTACTGATAAACCACTGCGAAGAAGTCCACTTTCAGGTGCAGGTGAATTGACAACTCACTTGTTAAGGCTCACAAATATTCTTTGGCTCCCCTTGTGTCGAATCAATAAATTTGGGTTTTACTTCCCTCGAAGACTGTTGCGATCCCCTATACTTGTGGGTTATCAAGACTATTTTCTGGCGCTGTTGCCGGGGAGCATAGCTTTATTTGCGAGCTCACCGGAGAGTACTATTATCTACTGCCAATCATTCATCATGGGTAAGACTCGTGATGGAAAGTTTCCTATATTATCATCCACTACAAGAAGAGGTACAACTCTGAACACCTCAGTTTCTCTTGATTCACCGTCTGTTATGAGTAAACTGCTTACACCACCACATACACATGCTACACATGCTACTTCTGCTGAATCTGAAAATACTTCTGATACTTTTGATGATGCTTCTATTGTGCTTGATGAGAGTGGTTCTCTCGGTCCTTTCTTAGATGCTACTATTGCTAAAGCTAAAAATATTGCAAACACTAAAACTCCTGATAAAAATCCTGTTACTCCTGCTGTTTCACCTGAGCTTAGAGAGAATCCTAGTGATGATTTTGATGATTCCTATATTGGACTTAATGATGATCTTATTGATGAAATACATGATATGAAGGATAGACATGTTGTTATAAGTCTTACTGAAAGTCGTGCTGTTAAATATAAATTATCTCCTGATGCTAAGTTTGCCACTTCTCCCATTAATATTAGGGATAAGGATTATGATTTCTCTCTTGATTTATCTTATATATCTATTGTTGAGAAAGAAACTTTTGTGGTACTGAAAATGAAAGTGCTATGAAACATATGAATGAGCTCTCCTCTTTGAGTAGTTTATTCTCTGATGATATTAAGAAACATAGCTACTTTGTTGCTCAAATATTCCCTTTCTCATTAAAAGATGAAGCTAAAACTTGGTTTAATAATTTGTCTCCGGGATCTATTGATGGTCCTATTGATTTGGTTAATGCCTTCTTTCAGAAATATTTTCCTGCTAGTGCTCAACATGCTGCTTTACAAAATATATTTAATTTCAAGCAATTGGAAGGAGAGAAATTGCCTATATCTTGGGCAAGATTCTGTTCTTTAGTTAGGGCTACACCTAGGCATAAGCTAGAAAATAATGAACTTCTTGATATATTCTATAATGGACTAACTATTGAATCTAGGACATACCTGGATAGTTGTGTTGGTTGTGTTTTCAGGCAAAGGACTCCATATGAAGCTAAGGAATTAATGGCTAAAATAAGCCAAAATCATGATGATTGGACTATGGTTGAGCCTGAGCCGACTACTACTCTAGTATCAACACCAACACCAACACCCAAGAAGAGGGGAATGATTGAATTAAATGATGAAGTGATGAGTGAAGCCAAGAAATCTCTAAAAGAGATAGGTATTAAATATGAAGATGTGAAGAATCTTCCACCTATAGAAGAATTATGTAAGCCAGTCCCTCACTGATCCACCATTGAGATACACTCTCTCCAACATTTTGATAGTAGAGATATTCCCTATAATAAACCTCCTGATCAATGTTTAGATGAATTTGATAATTATGTTATTAAGCAAGATAATTTTAATATGAGAGTGCATAATCACCTAATAGAAAACTATAGAGCTATTGATAATTTGTAGGGTATTATAGAAAGAACTCTAATGATGTTAAAATGCTTGTTAAACACTTTCAAATGGTTCAAACTCAAATTGATCAACTTGCTAAAGTGCAAAAGAAAATTGCTAGTTAATGCTTCTAAAGAAAAACATGCTTATGAAATAAGAACTAGAAGTGGTATGCTACACAAGATCCTTTATATCCTGAGGGACATCCTAAAAGAATTGAACAAGATTCTCAGCAAACTAATAATAATGTTATTCATACTAAGAAGAAAAAGAAGAAGAAACATAAAACTGATGTAGAATCCTCTAAACTTGCTAGAGATCCTAATAGTATATCTATCTCTGATGCTGGAACTGAAAGTGGTAATGAAGAGAATAATGCTTCTATAAAGAAGAAACTGAAGAGGAACCTGAAAGCCAAACTAAAAATACAAAGTACACTAAGGAAGATTTTGTTGCTAATAAACATGGTAATGAGAGAGAACCTTGGGTACAAAAACCAATGCCTTATCCTAATAAGAAACACAAATCAAAAGAGGAACAATACAACAAGTTTTGTGAATGGATGAAACCTTTTTTCTTGCAAACTCCTTTAACTGATGCTATTAAATTGCCTCCTTATGCAAAATATATGAAAGATATTGTCTCTAACAAAAGGAAGATTCCTAATGAGGGAATTTCCACTATGCTTGTTAATTACCCTTTTAATTGAAAGGTTTCTAAGAAGCTTGGAGATCCTGGTATACCAACTATTCCCTGTTCTATTAAAAATAATTATGTTAGAACTGCTTTGTGTGATTTGGGAGCTGGAGTTAGTGTCATGCCTTTTACTCTCTATAAAAGACTCCTCTTAGAAAAATTGATACCAACTGGTATATCTTTGCAAATGGCTGATAAATCCACTGCTATTCCTATCGATATATGTGAGGATGTTCATGTTCAAGTTGCTAATAATTGTCTGATATTAACTAACTTTGTTGTGTTGGAGATGTCTGAAGATGATAATATGTCTATTATTCTTGGAAGACCTTTTCTTAATACTGCAGGGGCTGTTATTGATTGCAATCAAGGAAAAGTTACTTTTAATGTTAATAATAAAGAGCACACTATTTATTTTCCCAAGAAGATTGATAAGAAATATGCTCTAAATTCAATTGAAAATATTGAGACCATCAAGATTGGAGAATTTATTGTCCTATTCCAAAGCCGTCCAAAGAATATAAGACCGTATTGGTTGGGACTATATCAATCAAGGTTGAGGTAACATAAATATTTTGTGAGAAACAAATTTTTATTTCATATAAAATTATTTTTGTAGCAAGACTTGATCAACCTTGTTAACAAAGTGATTTTAAATGAAGGAAACAATGTTATCACTACGTGTTCGTTACGTTTTCTTATTCATATGCTCGTTTTCAATGTGTTTCCATAAAGTATATCAAGTTTTCATATTGTTTTCACCATATTCACTCATGCCCACGCACGTTTTTACCTCGTTTTCCATCGTCTACTCACGTTTTCGCTATCCCCAATCACGCTTTCCATATGTTTTTCTCCATTTTCAGTGGGTATATGTTTAGTAGAGTGTCTTAGAACTGTTGTAGGGTTGGTTTTGCTGACGTTTTCCATCATTCCATCTTCGTTTTCCAGCGATATTATTATTAATTAAAATTATGGAAAAGTCCAAAAAATAAAGTTTCTCGAAAAATCCCGAAAAGTTTATATTCGAAGTTTTTGCGTAAAAAGGGGCAGAAAGCCACCTGGGGTGACCCCAGTGGGGCACCCAGGCGAGCTCACCATGGCCAGGCGCGCCCTGCCCCTAGGGCGCGCCTGCCTATGGTGAAGGGGCCCCCTGGCCCCCCACTTGCTCTCCCACCTATCACACCTTCCTCTTGCCCGTAGAAACTCAACCAGTTCATCCAAACCCGAGTTCTTGCTGCTTGTCCTTGCGATTTTCGATCTCCTTGCTTAGCCCATCTTGTTTTGCTGAGATTTGGGGCAGTTGTTCTCCGGTATGTGACTCCTCCGATGATCTAAATAGAATTTTGTTTAGTGGAGTATTTCTTGCGTATTTTGTTGTCGTATGTGACAGGTTATGTGAGCTTGCATGCTTGTTTGATGCTTGATTAAGTTAGTTTTGATGCATGTTTAGTACTCATACAAGTACCTATAGTAGTTGCTATCATATAGTTGCTCCAAATTTGTTGTGATATTTGTTAAAAATTTCAGAATAGGAGGATGAAGAACCATACCTTTGGGGAGATGTTTGTAAGTGTTGCACCAAGGGCATCTAGGCCCTCAATATCAGCTCCGGGAGCAAGACCATCATAATACGAAAATCTTCCTGCCTCCGATATTTTTGCAGGAAGCGGGGATTCTAATTGATTTCAAGTTTCTTGTTAACAATGTTGGCTTAACTACTTATATGCAGGAGGAGCATGCTCAATACGCTATCCTCGCAAAGACTTTCGTTGAAAGTTTTGAGCTCCAAAATCGTTCCTACGGGCCAACTGTTTCGTTTAAGATTGATGATAAGGGCTATAATTTGTCACTGACATAATTTTGCTAGAGATGCTCTTAATGAACTCTTGACATGCATTCTCCGTTTCTTCAACAGGAAGACTAAATCTATTTATTCCCGTCGAAGACTAGGGCCAGGAAAAAGCAAAAGCCAATGTTGCATTGTACCCCCTCCGTTTCTAAATATAAGATGTTGTCGCTATTCTGCATGTTGTCTAGATCATGCTAATATGAGTGAACATGTGTACTAAAAGTTGTCTAGATACATGTAGACGTATAAGTATATGGAAAAGGCTAAAACATCTTACATTTAGGAACGGAGGGAGTAGAAAATAAAATAAAAGTCAAAACAACATGTAGCAATTTATTTATTTTATTTAGTCGGACTCACTGACAACCAAACACGCTACGGCTCTGCTTTATCAGCCTGATCCTAACATGGCCAAACCCAACAAAGGGTTTGTTAATGCCCAGGTAAATTATTTTTCACAACAAAATTGGTGGCTCAGATCAAACACGACATATGTATGCAGCTGAGATTTCAATAGGACAAATCAAATGTGACTTGTGACAATGGTTTGCTCCCACCTACTATTGATAGGTTGGGGAATTTTCATGTTATTTTTATAGTGTATTACATGTACAAAATGGATGCATGTGTCGGACGACCTGCAATGGCGATATGAAAAATATAGTTTTCCACGAATGCGGCTTCAATCTACGGCCCCCTTTCATTACTTACATAAATATAGGCATTCAAGCTAGAAGGCATCGTGACACCATGTAGCTGGTAGCATGCATGGGTAACACCGAACGTTACATCCACGCATTGTTCCCTCGGAGATCTATGAACTCAACTTTATGCGGGCACTAGTGGAAACAACCCCTTTCGTCCAGGGAGCCAATGGTCCCGGTTCGTGGCACGACCCGGGAGGAATCCCTAGCCACAGGCCACGTGGCGCGCGCATGGGCATTGGTCCCGGATCATACCCCTAACCGGGACCAATGTCCCTTCCCCTACAAATGCGGCCACAGCCCCGTCCCTTTTTTTTTTTAAGCAAGGGTTGTATTGTCTGTCCGCGTGGCGCATGGGTGGTATTGTCTGTCCGCGTGGCGCGGGAGTTGTAACGCGTGGCCATGAATGCGCGTTATAAACTGCCGCACCTCCACTCCACGCACCGTCGTGCCACCACCATGCCTCCGAGGAGGAACAACACTACCGGTTTCCGCGGAGTTCGATCGCGGCAGAACGGAATGTTCACCGCGACTATCCGCTTCGGGGACGACCGCATCCCCCTCGGCTCCTTTGCGACGGCCTCGGAGGCCGCCCGCGCTTGGGACGCGGCGGCCTGGCGCCTCGGCCGCCCGCGGTCGTTGATGAATTTTAGCGACTGCCACACCCTCTGGGAAGCGGAGGCCAGGGCGTCGACGCCGCAGATCGTCACTGCCGCCGACCACCGCCACCTCAGGCACCGCGCGTTTCAGGGCCTAGTCGACGCCAGGGACGACCGCGTGGTCCGCGAGTACTACCGGAACAATCCGGGTGAGGAGGGCGCCGACGAGGAGCTATGGCAGACCCGCGCGGCTGAGCGGGCGGAGCGGCGCCTCGAACGCCACCTCGAGTTAGATGCCGCTCGGGAGGCGAGGACGAAGGCGCTGCAAGCGCTCCGTCGGGCCGACCACGCCGGCGAAGTCTGGGCCTCCGACGATCCGAGGTGGGGGCCTATCTCGGAAATACCATCATGCACCTCCTCCGACGACGAGGAGGTCACCGACGACGACGAGGACGAATAGTAGCGCGCTAGCGCGTCTGTTTTCTGTTGGCTGTTTAATAAAATAATTTGTTGTATTCCGGCAAACAGTGGCCCTCTAGCTCGTCTGTTTTCTGTTTTCCGTGTGGTTTTTCCTGATTTGTTGGATTCAGATCTAATGGCATTTCGATAGACGTTAAAAAGAGGGGGACATGTATTTCAATAGATAAACAAGGCACGGTACACATAATGGCAAGATTGGATCTAAATCTAAACGGAGAGCATAGATCTAAATAAACAAAGCAGTACATAATGGCAAAAGTGCATCGATCTACTAGTCATACTCCTGCCTAGGCCTATAGTACATGTACTCGTAGTCGTCGTAGTCGCCGCCGCCGTCGTCGTCACTATCGTCTGACGGTGCTCTGCACTCCCTCGGAGGATCACGACTCCAGGACTGGGCCTTAGGGTAGCGCAGGCGGGGGATATCGCCGGCCCTGATGTAGTCCATGACGCTCTGTAGAGTCCGGCCGGACCACCATACCCGACGACCGGCCTCGTGAAAGTTCCCAGGAGGCAGACCGTCCTCCTCATACCTGGCGAGCGCCCTCTCACGCCGATTGATGAAAAAGGCATCCCAAGTATGCTGGTTATCGGGATGCCAACTGGGATTCCTCCGCTGCTCCGGCGTGAGCTCGTGGTAGTAGTGGTTCGTGATGGCCGCCCGACGCGCCACACCTTGAGGAAGAGGAGGGACCGGCACTCCTCCGGCGCTCAGCATCCAACCGGCGGGAACGTTGTAGCCGCACGGGCAGGGGTAGTTCGAGGCGGAAAGTGCCTCCGCCTGGATGAATGTTAGAGTGGGTACGGTAGAAGCCATGAGAGAGTGGTGAGTTTGTATGTGTTTATGCCAATGGTGTGGCAATGCATACATATATATAGCGAGAAGAAAACATCGATCCCTTTAGTCCCGGTTGGGGACACCAACCGGGACTGAATGGGTTAGGGTTTCATTGGGAAACGGATCATCCCTTTAGTCCCGGTTGGGGAAACCAACCGGGACTAAATGGGAATTAGGGTTTCGTTTGGACCAATCAGATAGAATCACACGGATCGTGTGTTTCTTTCAAGCGCTCGTGAGTCGTTGGATCCGGGTGTGTTTTTTTCGAGCTGTTGTGAGCCGTTCGATCAGGGCTACGGTGTGTTTCTTTCGAGCTGCTGTGAGCCGTTGGATGAGGCGTTTCTTAACCCTTGGATCAAAACCCTAGCTCAACACTTTTTGAGCCAGAGGACCCTATATATAGCCCAGCTTCATACACCCCGGTCAGTTCATCTCTCAAATACAAAACATCCGGATTCGCCATCATACGTCCAACCGTGCATTTGGTATGCATATATATATGCACCCAGTAGCCACGGTTGGGCTGTGTGATGGCGATACCGTTTGTTTTGTTCTACACCCACTTTATTATTCATCTGCTAGATAAAACAACTTCCATATTTGCCAATAACCACTTTTTTTTTTGGAGTAGACTTCTATATATACATTCAGATTTTCGTTTGATCGGACTGGTTCTCCGTCAGGTAGTGAGAAGTAATGAAGCTCGATCTTTTTCCATTGCCCAGCGCCATATTTCTCAACACCCTTGGCTAGCTTAATCACTTCGTCCTATGTCCAGTGCTTGTCATCTTTCCTATATTGACCTCCCTGCCGAAGGCACATTCTGTAAGTATCGCCATGGCTTGGGCTCTTCCATGAAGTGGTAATTTTCGACCTGTATACACCGGTTTGTAAATGCATGGTGGCTACCAGCATAAGGGAGATAGTTGATCAAGAAAGAAAAATGGTAATAGTTTTATATTTCTTATTATTACCTGGCTAGGAAGAGGAATAGTAGATGGAGGCCAATCAAGAGGATCAGCCAGTATGTTTGCCCAAATCTGAGCTTCATCCGCTGGCTTCATTGTATGCTTGGCTCAGTGAGGAGCTACCACCTGTTCAATGAATGTGCAAAACTGAGTGCAGGGCTAAAATAAGTGTTCCGTATTCATTCGACAATACACACGACAGTACATGGTAAATCTTAAATATATGTGCAGAACAGAATGCTTACCGCATCCCCCTCGGTATTCGTTTGTTTTCTCTTTTTAATAAAAGAATTTGTATTCCGGCGACACTGCTTTTAATGTAATTATTACTAATTTTAAAACAATATAAGATATTTATATTTAAATTAAGTGTAAATAGTGAAATAGTTAATAGTTAGAACAGTTAGAATAATTATTTAGGAAAACAGAAAACGGATTTGAATTATTTACGCAATTTCAAACAATTTTAATGTTGTAATTTTTTCGTAATTTGAAAGTATGTAGAAGTTATTCACTTACATATTTAAGATATTCAAAATTTGGCGCTAAAACAATTGGCGCGCCGGCCAGCTGGTTCTGGCGCGGGCGACCAGCCGGGCCCTTCCGTCCCGGTTGGTGCCACCAACCGGGACGAAGGGTCTTTCGTCCCGGTTGGTGGCACCAACCGGGACGGAAGGGTCTTTCGTCCCGGGTGTTGCCACCAACCGGGACGAAAGGGTCATAGGATATAAACACGTCCCCGCTCCTTTCAGTTCCAGACCGCGCGCAGGGACCAAATCGACGCCGCCAGGCTGCCCAATTTTTCCGTCCCCCCGCGCCGCCCCCTCGCCCCGTCGGCATCCGCGCCGCGCCCCTCGCCCCGCCGGCATCCTCCTCTGTGGCGCCACTCCCGACTCCGTCGAGCGCATCCACCCCCCCCCCCTAGCGCCCTCTCCCGTTCGCCTCGGCCGCGCGCCGCCCCACTAGGTCCCGTCGCTGCCCCGCGCCGCCCCTCGATCCCGTCGCTGCCCCGCGCCGCCCCTCGATCCCGTCGCTGCCCCGCGCCGCCCCTCGATCCCCGTTGCTGCCCCGCGCCGCCCCTCGATCCCGTCGCTGCCCCGCGCCGCCGCTGCCCCGCTCCGCCGGCCCGCCGCTGCCCCAAGAGGAGGTAAAAGGCCTGCCTCCATCTCGCCCTAATCTGGGGCCTTTTTTGTTTTTCTTTCTTTTTTTTACTTAATTACTGTTTTTTATTATTGTTAGAATTATTAGTTTACAAATGTTAGAAATTTTAGTTTATGAATGTTAGAAATTTTATATTAGACTTATTTACTTTAAATTTGTTTAGAATTGATATAAAAAATTTAAGAATGTTAGAGCATGTCTAACAGACCCCTATATATATGGCCCAAAACCCGTATAATAACCGCGTATATGGGTTTCGCCCACCCATACTTGAGGATTGTTCTGTTCATGTTCTCCATAACTCCAACATCAAATGCAATACCATTAGGGGCTTGTAATTTGACGGTTCCTGGTATCTTTCCTCCAAAATAGTTCAGAAACCACTCTGGTATGACCTGTAGCACGCAGGAACAGGTGAAAAACAAAAGAGAATGAGGCAGTGAAAATACTCGGACAAACTTGAGGAAACCCCAAAAAAGAAGATTTTATAGTAACTCACCAGGCTATGCATGAAAATGTCCAAAACCTTGTACACGCGTTTTAGGGGGCGAAAACATAAGGGGTCTGTTAGACATGCTCTTAGGGGGCGAAAACATATAAGGGGTCCGTTAGACATGCTCTTAGAAATTTAAGAATGCTAGAAATGTTATCGTATGTTTAAATATTATTATGCATGTGCAATTTTAATGAATTGGATCTGAAATATATACTTACTCTTTTTGTATAGTATGGAGCCAAGAGACGAAGATGCCGAAAATATGATCGAGGGTTTAATCCGCGGGCCCGACGTAGAGCCCGATGTGAGCCAGTGGATGAACGACTCCGGTGAGGGAGATCCGGTGCTCACCCAGGGAGACGACTCCGATGAGGGAGAAGCCGACGGCTCCGGTGGAACCATACAAATTACAAACACCGGCTCCGAGGTGCATATATATATATGTTAATTAATGAAGCATCCGTTGTCTATATACATGTATTAACAGTCTTTATATTTTTAGCCATCCGGTTCAAATATATCAACCGGAAAAAAGACTAAACGAGGCGCAACAAAGAAGTTGAAAGATACAGAAAGATACAGGATCGACACGATCACAGCAGACGGCGCACCCGAGCTTCCCGCTGATGTTGCCCAAAAATTTGTGAAGCAATGCGGAGTGCTAGTTAGAGATCACATCCCGATCACTGTTAATGAGTGGAATGAGCCAAAAGATCCGCGGAAACAAGGAATTTCATATGTCGGCAAAATAGCCAAAGATCATCTTTTCTCAAAGATTTTGGCTAATTTCAACTTACCCGTGCCGGAGGTGGACGAGAATGAAGCGGATGTGACTGAGGCCGATGTTACTAGAATGAAACATGAGATACGGGAAAAGGTCAAAGCGTGGACCCTAAAAAAGATGGCCGAGCAATTCAAAAACTGGAAGAAAAGATTGAACCTTGATTATGTTAAGAAGGACAAGACTCCTGATTTCACTCAAGGGTATGAGAAAATAAAACCCGTATGGGCAGACTTCGTGAAGTACAAGCTGGCAGAGAATGAACTGGAAAGGACGAAAACAAATGAGAAAAACGCCGGCAAAAAGGTATATCACCATGTTATGGGGCAAGGTGGCTACAAGGGTTCTAGTCCCAAGTGGGAGACATGGGAGAACAACCTGATTCAGCAGGGGATCACTCCCGAGCCGTTCTTGTGGGTCGAGCGGACAAGGTCATGGTTCTACGGGCATGGGGGCAGGTTGGACGCCGAAGGAAAAGCAATATATAACCTAAGGCATAAAAAGAGTCATCCTCTACCCATAGAGAAGCTGAGAGACGCAATAAAGGACGTTAAAGATGGGAAGTTCGTGCCAGATAGAGAGAACGACGAGCTCACACGAGCCCTAGGGAATAAGGAACACGGAGGGCGTACACGAGGCACAAAAGGCACTCCTCCGTGGAGTGTTGCGTTCGACTCCACCAAAAAGTTATACCCAGATAGAAGCCGTCAACGTAAAAAGGACAAGGAGGCAGCTGAAGCAGAGAATCAGGCAAACTGGAGGCGTCAACTTGAAGAAATGGTAAAGCTGACACAGGATGTAGCAAAGAAGCAGCAAGACCAAATTAACACACTTAGCCAGCAGATAGTGTCTACCGGCGCATCAGTACACATGCTAGAAGTTGAAGCTGAGGCTCCCGACGCCACACATTCTCATCGCAAAAGCAGCGTTGCGTCCACGCAGCTACCGGATGATGATGCACCACCGATGATTTACCCGGTGGACGAGATCACGGAAATGACATCCTGTGAGCTCCACGTGAAGGTCGTCAATATAACCATCAAGGCGGCGGCCGGATATGTCTTACCGATTGGCAACGAACCAACTCACCATTGTCTCCCGGTTCCACGGGGCTACGCTGTTGTTGGGGTCGATGAAGTTGCCAACGGATTCGAGCGGGTAAAGCTTGATTTTCCTGAAGGTGAAGACGAAGAGTTGACTGAACTCGGAGAAGCCAAGAACTCGACCGTTCTATGGCTAAAGGAATGCATTGTGCTCACAAATCAGACGGCAAAGCCATCGAATTCTCGCATTTCTCCAGCGCAAAAGTCTCCAGCGCGGTCGTCTTCGCAACGCATGCCGTCTCCGGCGCGGTCGCCTACGCCGTGCACGTCTCCAGCGCGGTCGCCTACGCCGCCGCGTCAGCCCTCTCCGCCCACTAAGTTTCTGCCGAAACGTAAAAAATCACCGAAACGTCAACGGTCACCCCTCCCGAAGGTACCAAAAGAGGTACCCAAGTTACCTTACGACTATACTCCCGAGGAAACCCAGAAAATCGCAAAGGACGAATACGATGCGTGGAAATCAAAGCGGAAGGAGAAGCAAAAGCCAGATTTCCCTGAGACCGAAGAAGAGATAGAACGAGCTTGGAAAATGGTGAAGACTCTTCATCAACCCGAGCCGAGTCTGTCATCTGACTATGACCGCTCTATTCTGAAGTCACACCAGGAAATGGTGCGGTCAACGAAGAGTAGTAGCGCAAGCGGGAAAAAGGGGAAATCAGTTGCTCAACTCGGAGAGCAGAAAAAACAATCCACGTCCCCGCTCAAAGTGATTTCCAATACCCAGGTGGGGCCGAGCACTAATATTGCTGATGAGGATATTGATCCGGAGTTTATAACACTGTACGCAGACAAGGCAGCTGATGCGGGTTTGTCCATTGCTGAGTATATGCAAACAGTGAACTACTTCCCCGCAGCTGAATGTGCGTACAAATACGAGTCCGGGCAGCCTCTTGTCAAACCCGAGGAGATAAAGAATCTACCAACGAAAATGCGAAGAGTGCATAATTGGTATATGCAAGCCGCTAATGAATCTGAGGACTGGCTATGTCTCAGCGTTAAGGACGAGCACTATGGAACTGGAAATGGAATGGTTATGATTCAATTTGAGGAATTGTTTCAGTTATACCAGCAGCAGGCCCTCGACAAATCTATCCTTAGTGCCTATTGTCTGTAAGCACTTATTTCTCTAGCTCACCTCATTCAATTGCATATATATTCATATATATATATATATAGTACACTCATATATTATAATTGCAGAATGAAGATTCTCGAATGCAAAAGAGATGGAATCTATGATATTGGGTTCATTGATCCAAATATTATTTATGAAAAGATTCTTCGGCAATCTCCCAAGGATACAGAAAATAATATTCTGAGGGCAATAATATTTAACCAACACCGACGGGAAATACTATTTCCTTACAACTTCAAGTAAGTATGTTACTCTGTTGTAAACATTCTGTTTTCCTTACTCGATGTTCATTGTATAATTGATGAGTTCTGCGTGCGCAGCTTCCACTATATTCTGCTAATCTTCCAAATTGACAAAGGAAAAGTAATTGTAATGGACTCAAAACGTAAACCCCTCTCAATGTGGGCTGACATGCAGGAAATGATCCAGCGGTAATTTCAATCTTTATTAATTTCAGTATTTATATATTGCAATATATCGACTACTTTGTTTCATTTTCGGATATCAAGTAATTACTAACTCTTTTTATTCTTTTTCTTTCTCGGGTAGGGTTTGGAAGAGGTTCATAAGGAAGTCTCCCGGTGAATGGGAAAAACAACTTACATTTGATGTTGTGCAAGTAAGTACTATCTAGATTCGTGCCCATCTCCATTATCATGCCTGGTTGATTATTATTTTGATTGAAACAATCTTCTCGTATAGTGCCTGCAACAAGGAGACGGGAATAACTTGTGTGGATACTACGTTTGCGAGTTCATTCGTCAGACCACATCTCCCAAGGGCAGAAATTTAAAACAACTTCATGTACGTTAATCGTCAATTCTTCTTATTACTATCTATTTTAGTTACTTAGCTTCATATATTTTAGTGACCACTCTTCTTTATATTAGATCGAACGGCTTCGGGACGGTCTTCTACCTAGGGACCGCATACGAGCAATTCAGGAGGAAATTGCGGGCTTCTTAGATGCAGAGGTCATAAACGTAGATGGAGAGTACCATGCCTCCGGTTGGAACTAAGTTTGATTTTGTAATACACTCCATCGGTCATGTAATATGATCGATATACTTTGCTTCTGTAATATAAGTGTTTCTTATTCTGCTTTATATACTTATTCACTCGTGCGATCCGGGGGCTCGGTGGAGGGTACTCTTCTCGAGGTCCGGGGAGGGGCCGCCAGGAGGTCTCGGGGACCAAAAAAACGGAAATTGTAAAGCCCTGCCGCGGCAGAGAAAAGGGCAAAAGCCCTGCCGCGGCAGAAGGGGCATGCATCCCGGGTCGTATTCAGAACCGGGACTAATAGCCCTGGCCAGGTTCCAGCGCTCGGGCCACGTGGTCAGCCCCATTTGTCCCGGGTCCTGCCACAACCGGGACCAATGGGGAGGGGTATTTGTCCCGGATGCCCCGTCCCGGTTGCACAACCGGGACAAAAGGGGGCCTACGAACCGGGACTAAAGCCCCTGTTTCCACTAGTGGGGACTTCAGTTTGTAAAATATTTAATCATAATTCTGTGAAAATCAAGAGAATCGACTGATTTTTTTTTTTGATAATAGGCTTTATTACTTAAAAGGTTTAAGCATTACACCCGGCTTCTGCATAACAAGATGTTACACTAAAACAAGTCTCAATACATTTTGTAGAGGAAATGTTAAAACATCTTACATTTTGATAGTATTTATTACTCTCTGATAAGCTTTGGCATATGCACCCGATAAGTTCTCTGCAAATAATTATGTGCAATGAAATTCTTCGGTCCGGTATATTTATTTAGATTCAAGCAAACAATTATTAGTAAAAAAATATGAAAAGAAAGACGGCTTCAACCCACCTTCGATATGGTTCATTGGCTCCTTTCCAATATGTCCACATGAAGAAGAGCAGAGATTGTTTGGCTCTAGGATGCACTGATCGTCCTGTCAATAAAAAAATCAATTGATACTTTGTATTCTGAACTAAAATGACAAAAAGTGTGGATACGAGTATGTCTATTTTCAAATCTATGAGTATTATCATTTTTATATAGCCCGTAATATTGTACTCCCTCCGATCCATATTAATGGTCGCTAAAACGGATATATCTAGACATATTTTAGTGCTAGATACATTCGATTTAGCGACCATTAATATGGATCGGAGGGATTATTTGAAATTAAAAAATTCGTGTTTGTGGGATACACAATTAACTATATCCAGATTTATTTTCCATATTTCTTGAAACTCGTAAGTATACTTTCCGGATTTTTTTAAAATAGCAAGAACACTGGTATTTGGTAGCCGAAATCACTTTTCGCATGAAAAACAAATATTTAGAAGACAGTGAAAGCAAACGAAAGAAAAGAAGGAATGGTCTTCATTCCAATCAGCCATTTCCACTTGACAAATCATTTTCCCTAGAGAATAGAGAAAAGAAAGAGCCGAGAAGCTTGCCTGCCAAGGAACCAGCTCGGCAGCTCGCATCGCCAAGTGACTTTTGTTTTTGAAAGTGACTTTGTCAGCGGTACAATGCCAGCCAAGGAAAATCAACAGGACATATATGTACCTGCCACGCCAAGTTCTCTACGGGCTGACAGATGGGCCGCAGGGTGCTGATGCCCCCACATGTCAGTCACCTGCTGCCGGACGCCGCACGTACAGATGCGTCACTGCCGATGGAAGGCGAGATTGCTGTGGTCGCCACGTTGCAGGTGCAGCTGACCATGTGCTCGATTGAAGCGAGATAATGCATTGATAAAACTAGCAAAAAATTAGGGAGCGGAAGAGAGCTTCGAGTAGCGGCAACTTCCGCTGGAAGTTTGGAGCCCTATAAAGAGCGTCTTTTCCAACAGAAGCATACAGAGATTTTCACAAGCTGCAGAACAGAGCCACACAGAGAGAAGAATAGTACTAGTGCAAAAGTAGCTAGCAAGCTTGGCAGCCATGGGGTTCTGCTGTGGCGCTTCGGATGTGCAGGTGCTCCCCAAGAACACCTCCTCATCATCATCATCATCTTCGTCGGCGTCGGCGTCGTCTGGCGGCAAAAAGAAGAATCAACCGGGGGTAAAGAGGGAGGATCTGAAGAAGAGGAGCAACCTTGATCGAGCTCCACTAGCCACGCCCCACTTCCCCTTCCACGCTCGCCCCGGCCTCATGTAACACACCCACAAGTAGGTCGAGCTAGGAATTTGTAGTGCTCTATTAGTTTGAATAGAGATGATGTTCATGAGATTGGATGTATCACTTGGGTGATCCAAATTGCTAGTATTGTTCTGTTAATTTGAATAGAGATGATGTTTACTGTCTGTGGGATACTGATATATAAGTTTGGAGTGGTGATCTCTGACTTCCAAACTCGAGTGATCCCTTTATTTAAAATATATATACCTAATTTAAAGTTTTAAAATTTTGAAGGAAAAAAAACCTGGTTGTTCTCAACGATGTATCCTACAAACATGTAAGTTTTCAATTTCAAATATTTCCTTGGAATATACTCCGTACATCATTGACTACATCGATATATTTTTTCAGAATATTCTTCAGCTTACAAATAGGTTTTTTTGATTCTTTTTAAAACAACTGGATCATTGGAGCTCGAAATTCAAAATGACTTTCTGGCTTTTGTATCATCCTAGTTCACCAGCCCAGGTTCTTGACCTGCTCATCTTTGCTTCAACACCAGCCAAGACTATTTGCCATTTCAATTTTGTCCACATGCATAGTAAAATGAATGAATCTATGTGCAAAATGGGTCTAGATTTACTCATTTTAAAATGTATGTGGCCAAAATTAAAATGACTTAAGACAGAGAGTGTTTTTTTTTTTTTGAATTAGCAGAAAATAATGTTGCATCAATAGGAGACAAGTCAAAACCAAATCATTTTACTTGGGCAAAAGCGCACTGACACCACGAAGCCAGTCAACGTTCTCCTGCTTTATACACCTGACCTAAGTGCCAAACCAATCAAAGGATACTGTTTGATAATTCAGATAAAAATTCTTTTCCACGTGCAAACTAAAGGCTCAAGTCAAACATCATATATGAACAGCTCGGATTTTTCTGCTAAAAAGGAGGTCAAACAGAATGTTGTTTGCGGCTCCAACTATGAAGGCTAACCTACCGAAACCGTATCCAACATAAATCAATAATACAATCTGCTGATGAATCCTGTAGGTTACTTTACAGATCTGTATCTGTGGCGTGCTGCCCTCTGTACCTTCTATCTATCATTCGACTGAACACTTGTGTAGCTCCGGGACTCGTTTGGAGGTGCCCAGCGTTGTGCCAACCTCGACAAGGGTTTCCAGTGACCTTTCGCTGTTCGCCACAAGATCAGCATCGAATTCTATCGCGTGCTGTCATCAAGGAAAAAAAAAGGTGACTTGGGGCATTGGTGCAGGAGATATTGGATTGCTTGCAAAGTTGGTTAGCAGTGTCTAAAAGAAGGAAGAGAACGAAAAGGAGATAAAAAATGAACAAACCTTCTCAAATACGCAGATTACCGTGCTCCCTCCAAAGGAGAAATACCCAAACTGGGAAAGAAGATGACGAATCAGATAACTGAACAAACAGCAGGAATTGTCGCAAGAATGAAAGAAAGAGTATAAAAGAAACCCACCTCATCTCCCTTGTGACATAGTCCCCCTCCTTTTTCACGAACGTGATGCTTCCTACCATAGTTGCTCCGATGGCGACAAATGCCACCTGAACCCATGTTATTTCAAAAACAGTACACAGTCAGTGAAGCCAAAAGTTCAGAAAGGCTACCTGTAGTTGGTGCCATCCTGCTGAGCAAATAAGAACAGACAACTAGTGCGGAGCTAGCCTATATGAGTAGGCATGGCAATGCTCCAGGTCCCTTTCATCTTAAGATGGAGAGCACACACCGTTGCTACGAAGCAACATACACTGAAACTACTAATTGATACTTAAAAATGTGCAAAATAACCTCATACTTTAAGCATTTGCAAAAACACAACCTAACAAACTATATTGGACACCCCTGTAAGTGTGATGCTTCTAGTTGCCCCGGGCATTGCCCAGCAAGAACAAGGAAAAGATTCTCAAGCTATATAAGCACTGTACATCATTTTCAGTACCTTTGCTCATGAAAGAAGAGGCAAACAAATCCAAATTTTTGGCACTGGAAATAGAATAAGATGCTGCTTGGTAGTATACCAGGAAAAGGGAACAAAATACAAACCTTTCCGAATTCTGTAGTTGAGATTATTGAGACAACTCTTTTATTCTCGGTGAATACATTACAGTACTTGCTGTTGACGGCAATAGGATTGACCTATCATATAAAAGGACACGACACAATCATAATGCTAGAAAATTATGGAAAGAGCACAAAATACAAGTAATTCCGTCCACACAGATAATCAATGTCAAGATGAGTATTCTATACCGTGTACAAGCATCCAGGGATTTCCACAAATTTCTCCACAAGTCCTGACACGGGTACATGAAACCTATGGTAGTCCTGCATTGCGAAATGTGAATTACAGATTCTAATGTGTATCGTAGAAGCAGGGATCCTTAGTAATGAGACTCAAGCTGTACCTGGGGTGCAAGCCGAAAAATCACCAATGATCCATTGCTAAAAGCATCATAGTATGCATCCGCCCCTAGGAGACCTTCAATTGAAAATTTGCGACCCTAGGAGCAGAAGATAGAGGCGCAATGAGACTTCAATCAATCAATATCACAAAATCTATCAAATTATCCTTAAGAGAGATTCCCCTTCTGGTTAAAGGAAGATACTCGACTAAAACCGTTGAGCAATAATAAATTAATGATGCAATTGTATGCCACCCTGACATGAGATAATAACTGATTTTTTTTATGAACACACATCCAAATGTAGATCATTTTGATCATAACTGAAATTTGTGTATCATATTAATTAGTGCCCTAAAAGCACCAGATGAAGTCAACTCATCATACTTATCACTACAAAGCATGGGAATACTACTGAACACATCAAAGCCACTCTCTAGTCAACTGCTGCGATCACTTGTACTCCATTCACCCGTGGAAAATAGACTAGTGGAAAGCTACCAACTATTTTGCTTTGATTCAAAGTATGTTACTAATATCAAACTAGCAAAACTGTCTTCGTGTATATTTATGTAATGGCAAGCTAGTAACAAATATGAGGGGCAAACACAGGAAGCAATGTATGTCATTGCTTATAGTATTGAAAATATTATTTCCCCCCTACCATACAGGCCAGCACCAATCAAATAATTTCAAAACATATCATTATCGAATGCGGATATTTTTTAGAGATTAGATCTGTCAACACCTTATTTCTATCCATGTTCATAAAATCTCTATAAAATAATTATATCTTGTAATTTACTGAAATAGCCATATTAGCCAACAATACCTTACCTTAATCCAAAATCGTGTGCTCTCATCAACAGAACTGAAAGCCATTAAACGGCAGTCAGCAGCACAAGTAGCAATACTGTCCTGATCATTGTACGCGATTGGCCTGGCACCCGGTTTCAATTGTCTTACAAAAAAATCATTGAATGTCTGCAAAAGTATGGATTTGAAATAAACATATGTTTCCGAACTAGATATCCCCCAAGATGAGATACCATTCTGGCTTTCTCAAATATATGAGCATAGGTGTATAGCAAAATAAAGAGCCTCATTGAGTTATCTCCATGTAAAGCAATGGTGGTTGCTTTATGCATTAATCTATGCAAGACATAGAAACCTAGAACAAAAAACATGGTGTTATAAGTTGGAAAATATGGAGGCATAGCATACCTTAAAACTTTCAATCGGGTCCTTGGTCTCATCCATTTTAATCTGACCCTGCATTTATATGCAAAATATATCAAGGATTACAATGTCAGTTTTATGTATCCAGGGCAGAAACATTTGTAATAATAGGAAACAGTTCAGAGACAGGAAGTTCCCCATTAGTTCTGGGATTAAAACCTCTGCTTGGAATTACTACAAGATATGTTCAAATTATCTTTCTATTCAGGTGACAGCAAGCTCAAGGGGGCGCAATCTTTGATCATTTCAATTATGTGGAGAATCTGGTGGATGCACAGTGCTTGCATCTGATAGTGGAACCCCCAACTACCAGTAGCTTATTGAATCCATCCCCTCAACAAAGAAGATTTGTGGAACTTCGCAGGCACACAAACTACCCTAGCTGTTATGCTAACTTATTTTAGGTTGTTGATTCTTTTTCATCTCATTCTGTTCTTGCTGCCAGTTTCTTTCCTGATTGTCATAACTGTGTCATTTGGGCGCACTCCTAGAAATGCAAAATGACACACATTTTTATGTGTGTTTGAGAACGAGTATATCTGCCTAATCGCCATTTGAAGATCCATGCTGGAAGAGAGTAGCAGTGCATACCATAAATAAATCGAGGAACTTTGGAATATCTTTGGCAGATTCTGGCGAGTTCATCTTCTTTCCTTGCTTCTCAGATAGGTTTTTCAAGATATCTTTGACACCTGCATGAGTCCATACCATAAGGTTTTCTTCAGTGGCAGCATCCATTGAAAGGAGTAGTACTAGACCATGATGAAGACCAACCATAGATACGATAACCGGTGTAGGAAGTAATAACTGTATGATATCAAATAGTCACTCTCTATGGTTGTATAGAAATACCCACAAAGTCTAGCTACAAATGAACCTCCAAATCTCTAAACAAAATGTGTGTGATACAGAGATCATCTTGGGGAGGTGCAAGTCAATTGGTGATCAACAGTAGTTCATGGTTCAAGTAAACAGTTATTGTGAAAAAACGTTATTGTTCTGACCGGTAAGATTAGCAAGGAAAAATTCTCAAAGCAAAAGCATATGTGCAAGTATGAGTGGGTGCAGATTCAGAAAGTTTTGAACCGATCCATATGATGTGCATTATTGAGATGATCTTCATTGTTCCAACGTACCAGTATTGATGAGAGTGAGCCCTACTTTTGATTGATATAAAGCCCTCATGGACAACACTATCTTCCCATCTATTGCTTCTTCAACTAGCCTCTTTGCTCGCCGATCAAAAACCTAATTCATTGTCTCAAGTTAATGAAATAAAAGAGCAATGCAATCGAAATATTTTCATACTATATTCAAGTTTGTTTGTCAAAGGGCCAATACAAATATGATAAATAATCTAAATAATGAGACATACCAGAATATGCGAAGCAGTAGAGCCAGAGCGCAAACCAACATCATATGAAGAAAAATTAGCCCATTCACTAAGCTTAAACATCCACCTGTACATGGCAAGTATTACTATATGACTACAGTATAAATTGCTCATATTTAAATGAAATATCAAAAGTTTCGGTTAGTGAATTGCCTTACCCATATGAAGCTTGCTTATCCGTTAGAAATCCCCCTGTCATAATTTGATTGCCAGTGCCCTCATCAAAGCAAAGTGTCATATGTATCATATCATTTATTTTATCATACTTTCCAAGACTTTCACCACAGACAGGACAGTTACTGATAATTGGTTCTCTGTGAAAAGAGGACAGAGCATTACAGGTAATATTAATAAATGTCACAGCTAGTCAATATGATAATCTTGGAGACAGAACAAAATATTCGAAAAGGTAGCTATTTGTTACTTCTCTTGTTGATCAGCTAGTAGGGCTGAAAATTCATCCATGTCAACTATGCCATCACCATTGGTATCTGCTTGGCGGAAAAGCTCTTCCATCTAGAGTATTATAGAAACTAATAAGATATAATACACAGTTCCAAGAACATAACCTCCATGCAATGAGATTAAAAAAACAAACCTTGTCAACCGCTAGTCCGTTACCAAAAGCTTTCATCAAGTCCGAGAATTCAGATAAGGAAAGCTTTCCATCTTCATTGTAGTCCTGCCATAATAAGAGTACTGTTGTGCTTTGTAGGGTGGAACATAAAATGAAGGAAATACATGCAATGTGAAAATGATAACTTAGAAGCATCTAAAAAGAAAAGAAAAAATCTGCTCAGATGACTAAAGAGTAACAAATAATAAGAATTAAAAGCACATTATCCTTGAATTGAAAGAACGGCAACAGCAACAACAATAGTATATGAGGTGCAACACAGTAAATAAGACATCAAATAAATAGACATCCATTCATTTCGTAAAACTGTTGAGAACAGATACAAGATATAGCTAATTGCAGAGAGATTTTGAATGATCTTTACTTCAAAACCCTTTTTTTTCGAGAAAGCACAAAAGAATTTTGCGTTTCATTTCATTGAAAAGGTAGAGTTTGTGTTACAATCCTCCTAGGAGGTCATTACAGGGAAAAAAACAGGGGATCAGTGGACATCCCAGGTCTGCGGGATAAGAGCTCTAAGTCCTAGGGCGCCAGTGCTGGCCCACAGGCCTGCCTCTTCACGGATCTTCACCATAAGGGCAAGCTCTGTCAAAGACACAGTCATTGCGGTGCTTCCAAAGCATCCAGAGGACGAGCAGGGTGGTAGAGGCGAGCCCCTTATGCATCAGCTTGGGACTGAGTTGTCGTGCGGAGTGCCACCAGGTGCATAGCGATTCGTCGTCGTCCGGCGGGCGACAGGTCAATCGGAGCCAAGAGAGGGTCGCATGTCAAACCTGCCAGGAGAAGGGGCAGGTGAGGAAGAGGTGACGTATGGTGTCAGGTTCTGGTCCTCAGGGGGCATCGTGGCGAGTGCTGCAGACCGCGTCGAGCAAGGCGATCTGCGGTCCAGCAATAGTCGAGGTGCACGAGCAAAAATACTTTGAAACCCTTAATGGGTTGGATTCTGTAGAAGTATGTTGCAGCTTTATCTTGCTTCACATAGTTCGTATGATTCTAAGTTCAGACCATACATTCTAGCCACTCTCAAGTGCTATATTCAAACATCACACGCTTAACTAATCAGAAACTTCATACGGCACTACGATGTGCTCCATTATTTAAGCAACAAAATAATCAATTGCCGATCATATATGAAAAAAGAATATGAACAATCATTTGAAAGCATACCACTATAGCTAAGACCCGGCGTGCAAAGCTTTGTTCTGTTTCAACAGGATCCTGCAGCAAAACTGCAAAATTTAGTACTCGGAACTTGGAAAAGTCTCCATGAATGCTGATAACAGAATAAAGGGAACAGAAAAGCAGTTACTTCAATGTAGCAGGATATGGATATGGTTCCCACGGTAATAGTGGACGATGATGGATCTAACAAAGCAAGGTCCTCAATGTGTTCGTTCTCCAAATCCTGCTACTGAAAGTGTTAGTTCACAATATTCAGAACATGAAAACTAAAAAAAACCTTCAGAAAGTTGTAAACATTACTAATCTGTCTACTGTGGTACACTAAGACCTTTTGTACAGAAATGTTAAGAATTGCAGCATAGACTCAACAAAGTAGGGGGCATGGTGTGCAAATACTGTTACACATATACATATTTGAATTTAAAATTAAAATATTCTACACGGTGCCACTCTCTCGAGTCTTGAATAGAACATTATCAGTCTTCTCATGAAATAAGACTTGAGAGTGGTTAGTCAGCATAGGGAGGGATGATGTAAACACATGTTACCTTTGTGAGCATGTCGAAGAGATCAACTTCACAGTAACCAACCAAGGTATTCTTGGAAAACCGGTTAGTCTGCAAAGTTGTGTGGGAAAAAAAATGTCACTGGATTGCAATGTTGTCTTGACTTGTAGATAAAAAAAACTCGAAAAGCTTTCTGTCAGTAATTTACTCATGTTGAAGTGTTGAACCACTTTCTGTCAGTAATTTACTTGTGTTGAAGCACTTTGTTTCAGTAATTTACTTATGTTGAAGTGGTGAACCATATGAATGTGGAACTCTAACACAAGAAAGTAATGCGCTTAGCTTGCATACCTCAAAAACGGATATCCGTGCAATATGAGGTCCATTTGTTTCTATAACCACTTTCTTTTCCTGCAAATTAATAAAAAAAATCTATGTAAGTCTACACAGCTCTACAGTTAACATAGAAAACCATGTTTACTGGACAAAAAGCAACAAAAGAGCAGAGCTTACTCACTGAGTTCCATTCAGGCTTGTGAGTGCTGCGGAAAGTGTGAGTAGTTCGAAAGCATCAGCAGTGACGGGTAACAAAAACAGGGGGGAAAGGGTGTTAGATGTTCATTATACGAGCCTACACGTATACATTTAAAATCTTAAAAATTAAAGGCAATCAGATTTACAAGATGCAACAGTAGTTCTGCAATTTTCCCAGATGGTTATTGTGGATCATCATAATTCAGATCCTAGGTTGGGTATTTTGCCTGTCACGGAACAGGATCCTGACTGCAGACACGCTATCATAATTTTCTAAGCCTGTCCTACACTCATTATCATAAGACCAGGAGCTATCTCCTTGCTCCAAAACAAGGGAAATGTGGTACAAAAAGTACTTAGCCTACAAAGAGAATAGTAATAAGATGCTGCTGGATGTGTATCGCACCAGATTTTACTAAGATACTACAGTATGTTTCTAATCAGAAGAAACTTAAAGCAAGTGGATTCTCGCAGGATGCAAAAGTTTCTGCTTTTCTCCACAGTATGCTATGATAGATCGTCAGGATTCAGACACTTTCATCAGGGCACACAAAAGTTTCAGAAAAAGGCATGCGCCACGCAAAACCAGATGGGCGTTTTTGGCTGTATCGCGAACAGATTCTGATTCCAGGAGCATTTATGCTAAATGATTCCTAACTCATGCAGTAGCACTTAGTATCATATGAAAAGGGGCTTGTCTGGTTGCGCTTCATACAAAAAGGCCTGCTGCAAGCAAAATAGGATTCTGGCTGCAGACACGCTATCATAATTTGCTAAGCCTGTACTAGCACTCATTAACCATAAGACCAGGAGCTATCTGCTTGCTTCGAAACAAAGGAGAGACAGTACTAAAACTATGAGGCTACAAAGACATAGTAATAAGATGCTGCTGGATATGTATCCCGCGAGATTTTACTAAGATACTACAGTATGTTTCAAATCAGAAGAAACTTAAAGCAAGCGGATTTTCCCAGGATGCAGCAGTTCTGCCTTTTTTTCGCAGTATGCCATTATGGATCGTCAGGATTCTTCAGACACTTGTCATGCACACAAAAGTTTCAGAAACGCAAAATCAGATGGGCGTTTTTGGCTGTTTCGCGGAAAGATTCCAATTCCAGGAGCATTTATGCTAGATGATTCCTTAACTCATGTACTAGCACTCGTTGTCGTAAGAAAAGGGGCTTTTCTGGTTGCGCTTCCTACCGAGTGACAGGACAGTAAGCACATCAATCCATGAACAGCACATATGTACTAGAGAGGTTCATGGCTAGCGACGTGCTCGTGATGTAAACAAGCGCAGAACAAGAAGGGAGAAAAAAGGGGTACTGAACTTGTCGGATTTCTCGGTGCGGTACGTGCGCTCGCCGAGCGAGAGGCAGGCGAAGAACTTGTCCTTGAACCGCATGTCCGCCTGCGCCAAACACACAACCCAAAATCAAACTGACAGCCCGCGGAACAGAAACCCGTGCAGAATCAGTCAGAACCGCCTGCTCGCGGCGCGCGCACGCTCGAACCCCACCTGGAGGAGATCGGCGGGGGGAGCGGGCGCGGTGGGCGGCTACGTACCTTGACTATCCGGATGCGGGCGATGCCGGCGAACTCATCGGCGGCGACGGCGTCGGCGGGTCTCTCCGAATCGGAGCAGTCGGTGGCGGCGGCGCGGCTGCGGCGGCGGAGGCGCAGGCGGGTGCGGAACCGCGAGAAGCGGGAGGGCAGCGGGGGCTCGACGTCGTCCCCGCCGGCGCCGGCGCGGGCATTGTGGCGGGAGGTCGAGTGGCCCATCTGTCAGGGACCGCGGGGGTGGAGTTGGTGGAGACCGGCAGTAGTGGTGGGAAGTTGGAATTGACGCCGGCCAAAAGGCAAGGAGCGTTTCAACGCGCAGGGTGGGTAGGAGATGGGTGGGTCCCGCCTGTTGGTCAGGTCGGCGAACGGGCGGCTATGCCCTGCCCGAATGGGAAGTTACGCCAGGGAGACAAGACGGAAAGGGCCCGGCGGCGACTCCAGCTTTGCCGCGCGTGTGCGCTGATGTGGGGTCCCATGGTGCTTGGCCACAATGCCCCTCCTCCCATAATAGTATAAGATGTTTTAGCTATTTCACACGTTGTCTACCTACATACGAAAGTGAGTGTCCATATACACTAAAAATATGTCTAGATACATGTGTATGTATGTGAATGTGGAAAAGTCTAAAACATCTTATATTGCGGAACAGAGGGAGTACTATGTAGATATATATCCTGAAAATAATACGATAGGTTAGACATCTCCGACAGCATTGCCAATTTTTGTAGTATCAAACCGGTTATGGCAATGGGAAAGACTCTCGTATCAAGATTATAAGGGTGGTTCGATCTTCTCGTTGAGCACACGATGAGTTATGGATGATAACTTGTGAATTTTGTGAACTGTTCGGCTGATCCATGTTGCCAATGCAACAACTTTCAACCTCTTAAATATTCCAAATCCACACACTTGTGCACGTAGCCACCGATTACTAAACGGTCATGTATCTTCTAATTCTCAGTGGAATGTCAGACAACACGCAAACGTTACAGTGTAACTATCACCCGATCGAAACGAATTGGTGAGAATAATTTTAGATAAGCGATTGTTCAAATATGGAAATCTAGAGTTTAATTTTAGCGTATGGGAAAGAAATTTCCTAGTGCAAGAAAATGCAGCTTTTCAAGCGACCCTAAAACATGATTGGTAAAACCGTGATTGCCCAGTTTTGAGTTTCTACTTCTCGCTTCCATTTTATCTGAATTACTCTAAAATTAATTCTAAAAAGTTGAATTAATTAATTCAAAAGTTGTGCGGGCCAAACAACCGACACCCGAGAGCTCGCGCCTAACGAGAGCATGGCAGCGACGAAGCAAGAGAAGCTGGGGCACAATTTATATGTATATATCAAATCATTCCAACCGCATAGTGTTTCCCTGATCCGCTCTTTCCACAAGCGTGACTAGGGATTGAATATCAAACACAGCGACCACTCATCATCTCCTCCACCCCCCCCCCCCCCCCCCCCCCCCCCCCCCCTCCCCCTCAAGCCACTTGTACAAGATTTTTTATTTTGTGTCCCCGACTCAACCAGGTGATTGTCAGGCAACAAAACGAGATGAAAACCATAGGGACTACATAGCACAACCATAGGTTCTCGACAAATAAGACTGAAAGAGGTGCCGGGGGTAAAAGTAATACGCAAACAGTAAATCCAAATGCGGAAGATATTTTTGTAATTTTGGAATAATTAATATACTGACAACAAAGTAAATGGTGTTTTCTTATGACAGCTCATGACCTATCAAAGCACATCTCAAGCTTATCTGGTTTGTACTTATAAAGCTTATTGCAGAAACAATTAAATTTCAATATTAACCCATTTTGTAGTTGTTTCTATAGCAAAAAAAACAAATATAAAGCTTATATGGTTTGTAGAATTGTGAATATATTAATTTTCTTATGATCTACATGGAATTTAATTCCAAAGTAAATTTTTCGTCATCTCTAACCTCTTTAAAAAGTTCTTATGTCTATATGTCACCTTTGCTATGCACCAAATCCTTTAAGAAAATACTCCCTTCATCTCAAAATAACTGTCATTTGAATGGATGTATCTAAATGTGTTTAAGTGCTAGATACATCCATTTCAACTTATTTCTATGACATTTATTTTGAGACAGGGGAGTAATTTTTTCATTCATGCAACTAACTAGTTTATGTTATACATCCATATGTTTTGGCTTATTGTAGGATTTAGAATGGGATATGAAATATGAATCATGCCTTTTTCATATTTCAAAATTTTAGAATCTTGCGAAGAAGTGGCCATTATTATTTTTTCCTACCTTTTAGTGGTTAGCTTGTCTTTGTTGTTATTTTATCTATCTGGCGTATTTAAGAAAACGAAAACATAATTGGTTGTAATATTTTTCTAGTTAGTTAGTTTTATTTACCATTCCGTTCTTAATTTAATTTCTTGCATCTTAGTTGGAAACCCAAAAATATTAGCTTGCTAGTATATTTTATTTCTGGAAAAGTGGGAAAACCTATTCCAATTCCACGTACATTAATGTACTTTAAAGTTTAGCACTATAGCACACTCCCAAAGACCCCTCATTCATTTGGACATTTTCTAGTTTTCGAACTATTTTGTGCTCCATTTGAAAATTCCTAGCATCATGATGCTAAAAGTTCCAAGTGATATTTTGTTCTTTGCTAGAAGATTAACATAAAATTATATTGTGTCCTTCCATGAAAATTATATTCAAGTCGCTATTTTTTAACAAATAAGCAACCATATAAAATGCACATATTATTTTCTCCCTCCATAGATGAATAAAAAATTGAAGGGGGATAATTGAGCATTTTAATGCATGCACACGAACCATCATGAGAAAAAGAAAATTCAAAGGAAACACCATCATTTTTGCTCGCTATATGAGACTATGTACAAAGCTAGTATAATATTTATTAGACTTGGTGCACTAAGAACTCTATAAAATTAATCGTGGACGCTAAAATTTGCACAAGCATTAGAGTATATATATAGGTGTCACATTACTCTGTAGTTGGATGTTATTTTGTAGCAAATTTATCTAGGTTTTTCTATATTTTTGTGGAACTCAATTCAATGAAAATGTCTCAAACTAGAAATTGAAGTAATATGATTCCACCACAGTATAGAATTATACATTAGCATTGACATATTTGCAATGTTAGTCTTTTGAATTATTCTTTGGCGAACTTTGATTTTAATACTAGTAGTACCGTTAATTATTGTGTTTGAGTGTTAGTATTACTAGGGTAGTTGTGTTGTTGTTGATTTTAGATACAGGTAAAAAGTACTAATAACATCCTATACTTTAGACAATATTGATGCAAAAGAGATATAGCAAAAAAAATTGGTAAAGAGCGAATGAGTAAAAAAGATTAGTATAAACTTATCATGAGCAGGGGCGGAGCTAAGAAATTTCACCGATGGTTCAGAATTTTGCCATGAACTAACTATATTATTGTACAAGCTTAAACCATATCAAAACAAGGTCATATAACTAAAAGAAAACTTAAGAAACCGAAATGGCATACATTTATGTATGTTCTATTAAAACGAAAGAATGAAGACATACGAGTAGATGAAATCCTCAATTTACTTTTTTACATATTAAAATAAAGTAGTAAGAAACATTGTGAATGTATTGGCTCTTATGTGTGTCCTCCTGTAAGAAACTAAACAAAAATGGCAAATTAAATTCATGTGTTTCAAACAAGTACGAAAAAGCAAAAAAGTGTAAACTCACTCACTTTATAAAGTTTCCCTTGTCGATTCTCCATATTCTTCAAAATATCAAATACAACATCATTAATAATGGGAGAAAACTTCTCTTTTTCCACATAGAAAATTAGACAATCACTCATACAATAATCATCCATTTTAATGCACAACTTTTTATTCATAATATTCATAGCTAAAAGCATCGCTCCACTGATGTTGTGGGAACCGGCAATATCAGTACTAACTTGAGAAGATAATAAAACAATGGAAAGTAATATGCTTGTTTGTCCGCACCATTAATTTAGCAAGATCAACAATCCCATCCAAATTGGCAAAAACCTTTCATTGCTCTCACATTGTCAATGTAGATGATAAGTTCATGACAACGTTCATCCAATTTATTTGAACTAAAGTCATTTGGATATAACTTAGCTAGCTCCACGTGTGACCAAGCAATGTAGAATTTACCTCATCAAAACGGTTATCAAATTTCGAAGCTGTCAGTCAATCACGGAATTGAGACACTCTATTTGGTAATGCTAGAGTTTGTCGTATTGGTTTTTTTCCACGGTGCATGCCGATTGACATAATCCTCGTGCATGATTGCATTCTAAATGTCGTGTTCTTCATAGAATAAATGTGTCTTCTCTAGAAGTATGTCCCATCCATTCTCCCTCAGTTCTTGCAGCTCATTCCTTGTTGACTTCACACATGACATAGCATTAAGAATGCCCTCGTCCTTCTTTTGTAATTACCATGAAAAAGTATTTGAACTTCATAATATATGCAGCATCATGTGCAAATAAAACACAAATTCAAAGGTCTCCAAATATGCTGCAAGACCACGTGTCTGGCATTTCCCACTACTAGGAAAATGGCTATAGGAGTGATGATACCCGTGACGCACTAGCAAAACGGCGCGTCACGCCTAATGCCCGTGGCGCACCGGTCTTTGGTGCGTCGCGCCTAGGGCCTTACCCGCGGCGCACCAAACAGAAGGGGCGTCGCGCCTATGTGTGGGGCCGGGGTGGCGAGCCTCCGGGACATACCCGCGGCGCACCTAGACAGTGGTGTGTCACGGCTATGTTGGATACCCGCGGCGCACCTGCCAGCGGTGCGTCACGGCTATCTGTTCCACGGGTAGCATCTATAGCTGTGACGCACCAATGGCAGATGCGACGCGGGTATCCAACATAGCCGTGACGCACCGATGCGTAGGTGCGTAACGGGTATACCTGGGACGAATTTAAGTGGTTGGGACCACCCCCCACCTCTCATCCCCCATATCTCCACCCCATTTTAGATCTGGTCGGCCCACACCTCCTCACCACCCTATTTCCCCCATTTTCCCACCATTTAAAACTTATTTAACCTATTTTATTTGATATATATGTGAGGGGAATCTAGTAAATTACACTTCTCTCCACCCCCATCTCTCACTTTACCACTTTCCCTTCCATCTTATTCACTCCCTATAGCCACATACACACGTACTCTTTCGGTCTCGAGTCGGCAAGATCTATTATTGGAGGGATATGTATATGTGTTGTATGTATGTGTGTTGATCTCGCTCTCTCTCATAGATCTCGCTCGGTATCGGCCGGTACGGTGCATCGTCACAAAAGATTCATATGGTTGCATATATACATATGCGAAATTGTGTTGCGTATTTTTGATGAAATTTGTGGATGTCTTAAAAATGAGTTGACATGTGTTGCCAAAATGTTGATTCATTTCCATTTCGGCGATCACGCACTCCGAGAATGTCCTGTTTTTAGCATAGGTCATGCCGAATTTTTCCGTCGACGACCATGCATGCATCATCCATATATTACGTAATTTGATTCTAATTAATTTGTCCTTTGATCTTTTTTTACTATGCAGGCAACCATGCATATAAGCACAGGCACTGTGGCTAGATTTATGAAACATGCGACGGCCGAAATGTTTCGAAATAGCATGACGGAGATAAGATGTCCTTGTCGAAGATGCAAACTGAAACACTTGATCAGATACGATTGTGGTGACTTGGAGTCGCACCTTATCCGTCGTGGTTTCATGGATGGCTACACTCTTTACCCGACAAGTGATGAAGATGAAGAGTCTCCCGGACATGATGAAGGACATCATGATCAAGATGAAGGACATCGTGATGAAGATGTCGGACATGATCATAATCAAGACGAAGGACATCATGATGAAGATGTCGGGACATCGTCGTCGGACTGGGTGCGGGACCCTCATGTCCAAACTCTGCTTCTCAAGGAGACTAGCAACACCAGAGCTGCTGCTAGAGAGAAATCGAAGCTGTCGCAACTGGAGATAGACGCCGTTACTCCAATGTATGAAGGATGAGTGAGCGAGGATACCCGTCTGAACGTAACGTTAAGGACCCTCGAGATGAAGACAAAACACGGATGGACCGATGCGAGCTACGATGAGAATATGGCATTCTGGCACGGCCGTCTTCCCACGGGGAACAAGTGTCCAACGAGCATCGAGGAGGCCAAGAAAGTCGTGTGCCCTCTGGATTTACCTCACGTGAAATACCATGCTTGCATTAATGACTGCATCATCTATCGGGGCGCGGACGCGGAGAGAACCATATGCCCATTGTGCGACGCAACTCGATACAAGACAGGGAAGAAGGCCTCTCCTCGAAAAGTGGTGTGGTACTTTCCGATAACTTCTCGTCTGCAGCGGTATTTTGCAGACCCCACACAGGCGAAGCTCATGCGATGGCACGCGGAAAGGAAGAAGCCAGAAGAGCATGATGGAATTGATCCGGAGAAGGATGACACGATGCTGACACACCCCTCAGATGCTAGCCAGTGGAAGGCGCTAGACATCGAATACCCCGAATTCGGCGATGATCCAAGGAACATCAGGTTGTGCATGAGTACGGATGGATTAAATCCTTTTGGCAACCAGAGCAGCACCCATAGAACCTGGCCCGTGTTTGTATGCATATACAACCTACCCCCCTGGTTGTGCTTGAAGAGGAAGTACATACAGATGAGTATGCTTATTCAAGGGCCGAAACAACCAGGTAACGACATCAATCTGTATGTCCAGTTGTTGGAAGAGGAGCTAGCCACGTTATGGGACGAGCCAGCCAATACATGGGACGCCTATGGAGAAACGTTTTTCCCAATGAGAGACACGCTCATCACGACGGTGCATGACTACCTCGGTTACGGATATGTCGCGGGGCAGGTGACGCACGGATTCTGTGCATGCGTTAGGTGCATTGATGACACTACGTATCTCCAGCCCCGGGTCTTCGAAAACCGTGTTCTTGGGGCATCGAAGGTGGCTTCGCAAGGATGACCCGTGGAGAAAACACAAAGATCTATTCAACAATGAAGTTGAGATGCAAAGAGACCCACGTCAAAGGAGCGGCGAGGAAATCGACGAGCTGTTGAAGAACTGGAAAGAGTGCCCTGCGCCGGGAAAGAAGCGAAAGGCGCCGGCGCCGTTGGAGGGTGTATGGAAAACAAGGTCTGTTCTCTGGGGCCTGAGGTACTGGAAGATTCTCCGCACGCCCCACTGCCTTGACCTCATGCATATCACGAAAAACGTGTGCGAGAGTCTGCTTGGCACCCTGCTCAACATGCCGGAGAGGACCAAAGATGGGCCGAAAGCAAGGAACGACTTGAGATTTTTGAATATCAGGGGCGAGCTCCACGGAGGAAAACCGGATGATGATGACGATGATGATGATGATGTGTTAGATGGGACGGAAGGTCGCCGCAAGGGCAAAAAGGCCAAGAAGACGGAATATTACTGTCCCCCTTCGTGCTTCACGCTATGCGAGAAGGAGGTCGACCAATTCTTCAAGTGCCTCCTTGGAGTCAAATTTCCTTACGGTTATGCGGGGAAGATAAGCAGATACCTAGACGTACCAAAGCAGAAGTTCAGCGGGATGAAGTCTCACGACTGTCACGTGATGATGACGCAGATACTTCCAGTTGCAATTCGAGGGATAATGGACGAGCACGTCCGCGAAACGATGTTTGGACTCTGCAACTTTTTTTTGACGTCATCTCTCGAAAGTCGATTGGCGTGAAGCAACTCGCAAGGCTACAGGAAGAGATCGTGGTGATACTATGCGAGCTTGAGATATACTTCCCGCCCGCATTCTTCAACATTATGGTGCATCTCCTTGTCCATGTCGTGGATGATATCATCCAGCTCGGGCCGCCGTTTTTACACTCCATGATGGCGTTCGAAAGGATGAATGGTTCAATCAAAGGATACGTCCGCAACAGGGCCCGTCCAGACGCAAGCATTGCCAAGGGCTTTCTGACAGAAGAGTGCATCTCTTTCTGCACGAATTTTCTAGACAAAGATGAGAACCCTGGTCTGCCCGTAAACAGGCACTTTGGCAGGCTCGCTGGATGGGGACACCGCGAGGGCCAGCGCGAAATGAATGTCGACTTTCAGGGCCGACGCAACGACTTTGACAGAGCAAACCTAGTCGCGCTACAACATCTAACAGTGGTTGATCCTTGGTTGGAAAAGCACAAAATGCTAATCGCGAAGTATTACAGTGACCGGGGACAACATAGGACCAAAGCAGAAATAATCAGAGAGCACAACATCCATTTCACACAGTGGTTCAGGGAGAAGATTATGACCGATCACCCGGAGACGCCTTATTCTGAAGAAGAAAAACTCATACTCACATTGTCACAAGGCCCCGCACATAACCTCATGACATATCAGGCATACGATATCAATGGTTACACATTCTACACGGCAAATAAGGACCGGAATTGCGAATACCAGAACTCGGGGGTAACGATGGAATCATTAACAGGTGACGTCAAGGAAAGATACTATGGTAGGATCGACGAGATATGGGAACTCGACTACTGCGGAGAGAAGGTGCCAATGTTCCGATTCACATGGGCAAAGAGCGTCAGGAAAGAAGGACAATATTTCACCACCATGGTGATACCTGAAGCCAAATCCGGCACGAATGTCACCGCAAAAAATGAGCCATGGGTCTTGGCTAACAAAGTGGACCAATGCTTCTTCACACTGGTAGAAAATAGGCCTTCGGTACGCCCCCATTAGTCCCCAAAATAATGGACCCGCGACCATAGGGGTCTTTAGTCACGGTTCGGGACGAGACCCGCGACCAATAGTCTGGGCCCAGCGCGCTCGGCCCACAGCTGGCGGAGGGGAGGGGCTTTAGTCCCGGTTGGCCAGACCAACGGGGACTAATAGGTCCTCGGGCCGGCCCCACGGCCTTTAGCCGCGGTTGTCCAGGTGAACCGGGACTAAAGGCCCATCCCTATATATAGGACTCACCTCGCTGCACTTGGCCACATTTGCTCACAATATTCACAAGGGGGTGGTGGGTATGCTTTTGGTTCCTACTATGCACACAAGGTGTTCGATGAAATGCCCCATAGCATGAAACACACTTGAGCGTTTTCATTTATTTTACCTCCGTGATCGCGGTTAGCAACTTGAACCTTTCATGATTTGTATTATTTCCAGCTAGCTAGTTAGTTTAACAGATGCATGATGGTTAATTATATACTTTATATAATAATAATGCAGATGAATCGGCAATGGATGTACGGTAACCGACTCTCCGGTGAGTTCACTACGGGTTTGAAAGATTTCCTCGTAGTGGCAAATGCGAACAAACAGCGAGGTTTTATTATGTGTCCATGTGCTGAATGTAAGAATGAGAAGGGTCACTCCTCCTCAAGAGTCGTTCACATGCACCTGCTTCGGCACGGTTTCATGCCAAGCTATAATTGTTGGACCAAGCATGGAGAAAGAGGGGTTAGAATGGAAGAAGATGAAGAAGAGGATGATATCGATTTCAACTATCATGACCTTTTCGGTGATACTTTCATGGAGGATGATGCTGAAGGTGGGGAAGGGTTTGGTGAAGGTGAAGAAGAGGCACATGATGAGCCCGCTGATGATCTTGGTCGGACCATTGCTGATGCACGGAGACGCTGCGAAACTGACAAGGAGAGGGAGAATTTGGATCGCATGTTAGAGGATCACACGAAGTCACTGTACCCAGGATGCGACAATAGTCTGAAAAAGCTGGGCTGCACACTGGATTTGCTGAAATGGAAGGCACGGGAAGGTGTAGCTGACTCATCATTTGAAAATTTGCTGAAAATGTTGAAGAATATGTTTCCGAAGAATAACGAGTTGCCCACCAGTACGTACGAAGCAAAGAAGGTTGTGTGCCCTCTAGGTTTAGAGATTCTGAAGATACATGCATGCATTAACGACTGCGTCCTCTACCGCGGTGCATACGAGGATTTGAATGAATGCCCTGTATGCACTGCATTGCGTTATAAGATCAGAGGCGATGACCCTGGTGACGATGTTGAGGGCGAGAAACCCAGGAAGAGGGTTCCCGCCAAGGTGATGTGGTATGCTCCTATAATACCTCGGTTGAAACGCCTATTCAGGAACAAAGATCATGCCAAGTTGTTGCGATGGCACAAAGAGGACCGTAAGTCCGACGGGGAGTTGAGACACCCCGCTGATGGAACGCAATGGAGAAAGATCGACAGAGAGTTCAAAGATTTTGCAGCTGACGCAAGGAACATAAGATTTGGTCTAAGTACTGATGGCATGAATCCTTTTGGCGAGCAGAGCTCCAGCCATAGCACCTGGCCCGTGACTCTATGCATCTACAACCTTCCTCCTTGGTTGTGCATGAAGCGGAAGTTCATTATGATGCCAGTGCTCATCCAAGGTCCGAAGCAACCCGGCAACGACATCGATGTGTACCTAAGGCCATTAGTTGATGAACTTTTACAATTGTGGGGCAAACCTGGTGTACCTGTGTGGGATGAGCACAAAGAAGAGGAATTTAACCTACGAGCGTTGCTTTTTGTAACCATCAACGATTGGCCTGCTCTCAGTAACCTTTCTGGACAGTCAAATAAGGGATACAAAGCATGCACGCACTGCTTACATGAGACTGAAAGTGTATTTTTGGATAACTGTAGGAAGAACGTGTACCTGGGTCATCGTCGATTATCATAACGTAAGAAAGAAAGGCAAGCATTTCAACGGCAAGGCAGATCACCGGCCGAAGCCTGCGGAACGTACTGGAGCTGAGATATTTGATATGGTCAAGGATTTGAATGTCATCTTTGGAAAGGGTCCTGGCGGACAATCAGTTCCGCAGGGAGTTGACGGGCACGTACCCATGTGGAAAAAGAAATCGATATTTTGGGAGCTACAGTATTGGAAAGTCCTAGATGTCCGCTCTGCAATCGACGTGATGCATGTTACGAAGAATGTTTGCGTGAACCTGCTAAGCTTCTTGGGCGTGTATGGGAAGACAAAGGATACAAAGGAAGCACGGCGGGATCAACAACTTTTGAAAGACCCAGATGACCGGCATCCGGAATGGTTTCAAGGTCGTGCCAGCTACGCTCTTACGAAAGAAGAGAAGGTCATTTTTTTTGAATGCCTGAGCAGTATGAAGGTCCCGTCTGGCTTCTCGTCGAATATAAAGGGAATAATAAACATGGCGGACAAAAAGTTCCAAAACCTGAAGTCTCACGACTGCCACGTGATTATGACGCAATTGCTTCCGATTGCTTTGAGGGGCCTCCTACAGGAAAATGTTCGAGTAGCCATTGTGAAGCTGTGTGCATTCCTCAATGCAATCTCTCAGAAGGTAATCATTCCAGAAGATCTACCACGGTTACAGAACGATGTGGTCCAATGTCTTGTCAGTTTTGAGTTGATGTTTCCACCATCCTTCTTCGATATTATGACGCACCTCCTGGTCCACCTAGTCGAAGAGATTTCCATTCTCGGTCCTGTATTTCTACACAATATGTTCCCCTTCGAGAGGTTTATGGGAGTATTAAAGAAATATGTTCGTAATCGTGCTAGGCCAGAAGGAAGCATCGTAAAGGGCTATGGAAATGAGGAGGTAATTGAGTTCTGTATTGACTATGTTCCTGACCTTAAGCCGATTGGTATTCCTCAATCGCGGCACGAGGGGAGACTAAGTGGAAGAGGCACGATCGGAAGGAAATCAACGATATGTATGGACGGTCATTCTATGACTGAAGCACACTACACAGTTCTGCAAAATTCGAGCTTGGTGGCTCCGTACTTCGAGCAACACAAGAATATTTTACGCTCGAACAACCCGGGGAAGCCTGAATCATGGATTAGAAAGGCCCACATGGAGACTTTCGGCAGTTGGTTGCGAAAACATTTAATGAATGACAATGATGTTGAAGATCAGCTGTACATGTTGGCCAAGACACCATCTTCGACTATCACGACTTTCCAAGGGTACGAGATTAATGGGAATACATTTTACACGATCTCCCAAGATAAAAAGAGCACCAACCAAAACAGTGGTGTCCGCTTTGATGCAGCAACCGAGATTGGGCAAAAGGTCACATATTATGGTTACATAGAGGAGATATGAGAACTTGACTATGGACCCTATTTTAAGGTCCCTTTGTTCCGGTGCAAATGGTTCAAGCTAACAGGAGGTGGGGTAAAGGTGGACGAGCAATACGGAATGACAATGGTGGATTTCGACAATCTTGGTTACCTTGACGAACCATTCGTCCTAGCCAAAGATGTCGCTCAGGTTTTCTATTTGAAGGACATGAGTAGCAAACCGAGGAAACGGAAAGATAAGAAAACGATCAGTGCATCATGCGATGATCCAAAGCGTCACATTGTTCTTTCAGGGAAAAGAAACATCGTGGGAGTGGAGGACAAGACAGACATGTCAGAAGATTATAATATGTTTGGTGAAATTCCGCCCTTCAAAGTGAACTCTGACCCAAGCATTAAGTTAAATGATGAGGATGCTCCATGGATACGTCCAAATCGTAAGAAAGCGGGGACACAAGGGAAGAATTGATGTGTAATAATTTATTGTACCAAACTTTGTTGAATGGATCATGTTTAATGGATCATTTTGAATTATATTATCTCTAATTAATTTATTGTACCAAACTTTTACTAAAAACAGAAAACAGACGCGCTAGCGCGCCGCAGTGTCGCCGGAATGCAAATTCTTTTATTAAAAAGAGAAAACAGACGAACACTAGCTACTCCTCGCCGTCGTCGTCGGGGAACTCGTCGGTGACCTCCTCCGGGTCATCATCGTCGCCGAACTCGTCCGTGACCTCCTCGTCGTCGTCGGAGGTGCATGATGGTATGTCCGAGATAGGCCCCCACCTCGGATCGTCGGAGGCCCAGACTTCGCCGGCGCGGTCGGCCCGACGAAGCTCCTGCAACACCCTCGTCCTCGCCTCCCGAGCGGCATCTAACGCGAGGTGGCGTTCGAGGCGGCGCTCCGCCCGCTGACCCGCGCGGGTCTGCCAAAGCTCCTCGTCGGCGCTCTCCTCCCCCGGGTTGTTCCGGTAATACTCGCGGACGACGCGGTCTTCCCTGGCGTCGACTAGGCCCTGAAACGCGCGGTGGCGGAGGTGGAGGTGGTCGGCGGCAGTGATGATCTGCGGCTTCGGCGCCCTGGCCTCCGCTTCCCAGACGGTGTGGCAGTCGTTGAAGTTCATCAGCGACCGCGGGCGGTTGAGGCGCCAGGCCGCCGCGTCCCAGGCGCGGGCTGCCTCCGCCGCCGTCGCAAAGGTGCCGAGGGGGATGCGGTCGTCCCCCCAGCGGATATCTGCGCTGAACATTCCGTTCTGCCGTGCTCGGACGCCGCGGAAGCCGGTGGTGCTGTTCCTCCTCGGAGGCATGGTGGAAGCGCGACGGTGCGTGGAGAGGAGAAGACGCGCTCGAGGCGCGACAGTTTATACCGCGCCCTCCTGGCCACGCGTCACAAACTACCGCGCCACGCGTCGCAACTCCCGCGCCACGCGTCACAATTCCCGCGCCACGCGCCACCCTAACACAACCAAGCAAATAGTTGCACATTACTACCCGAGCTCAAAGTGAACACTGACCCAAGCATGGATGGATGTGTTAAAGGGGGGGTGTAGAACAAAACAATCGGTATCACCATCATACAGCCCTACCGTGGCTACTCAGTGCAATATGCATACCAAATGCACGGTAGGACGTATGATGGCGAATCCGGATGTTTTGTATTTGCTCGATGAACTGACCGGTGTATGAAGGTGGGCTATATATAGGGTCCTCTGGCTCACAAAGTGTTGTGCTAGGGTTTTGATCCAACGGTTAAGAAACCACCTCATCCACGGCTCACAACAACTCGAAAGAAACACACCGTAGCCCTGATCAAACGGCTCACAACAGCTCAAAAGAAACACACCCCGGATCCAACGACTCACAAGCGCTTTAAAGAAACACACGATCCGTGTGATTCTATCTGATTGGTCCAAACGAAACCCTAACCCATTTAGTCCCGGTTGGTGTCCCCAACCGGGACTAAAGGGATGTTTACTTCTCGCTATATATATGTGCATTGCCACACCATTGGCATAAACACATACAAACTCACCACTCTCTCATGACTTCTACCATACCCACTCTAACATTCAACCAGGCCGAGGCACTTTCCGCCTCGAACTACCCCTGCCCGCCCGGCTACAGTGTTCCCGCCGGTTGGATGCTGAGCGCCGGAGGAGTGCCGGTCCCTCCTCTTCCTCAAGGTGTGGCACGTCGGGCGGCCATCACGAACCATTACTACCACGAGCTCACGCCGGAGCAGCGGAGAGATCCCAGCTGGCATCCCGATACCCAACATACTTGGGATGCCTTCTTCATCAATCGGCGTGAGAGGGCGCTCGCCAGGTATGAGGAGGACGGCCTGCCTCCTGGGAACTTTCACGAGGCCGGTCGTCGGCTATGGTGGTCCGGCCGGACTCTACAGAGCGTCATGGACTACATCAGGGCCGGCGATAACCCCCGCCTGCGCTACCCTCAGGCCCAGTCCTGGGCTCTGAATTTTCTCATGTCGTAGGCCTAGGCAGGAGTATGACTAGCAGCAGATATCAGATCATGCATGCATCTATGCTCTCCGTTTAGGTTTAGATCCACTCTTGCCATTATGTACTGCCTTTTTTATCTATGGGAATTTTTAAGATTGGAAAAAGAATTAGTTCTATTTTTCTGAATTTTCTGATATATTATTTGTATTTTTAAGATTGGAAAAAGAATTAGTTTTATTTTTCTGAATTTTCTGATATATTATTTGTATTTTTAAGGTTGCACGCATCTACTATTTCTATTCGAATAACCACCTTTAGTCGAGGTTGGTGTCACGAACCGGGACTAAAGGCTCGTTCTGCGCGGGAACGAGAAAGCCGCGAAAATTTTCACCTTTAGTCCCGGTTCGTGACACCAACCGGGACTAAAGGCCCGCGGAGGGTACCCCAGGGGACCTTTAGTCCCGGTTCGTGACACCACCCGGGACTAAAGGCTGGACCTATATATGTGCGATGCCTTCCTGCCCCAAAATTTTCTAAGTCACAAACCCTCTTCTTCCCTCGCGCCGGCGCCTGCTCGTCTTTCTGCCCCGTCGCCGTCGCCCGCGCAGAGGACCGCGCCGTCTCCATCGCCGTCGCCGTCGCCGTCGTCGAGCCCTTCTCTCCACCGCCTCCACCCTGCTCCGCCCCCGTCCCGTCGCCGTCTCTCCGGTAGGTTCCCCGCGGGCCGTCGCCGTCGCCCTAGATCCAACGCGCGAACGCCATCGAACGGAGACCACGAATCACGCGCGAACGCGCCGCCCTCGAACGGCGACCACGAACTGAGAACGCGCCGCCCTCGCGCTCGCTACCGCGGCCAGATTCGCCGCCGGCGAGACAACAGTGGCTGTGGCCTCGTCCCCATCTCCGTCCCCTCCCCCGTGGCGAGCACCACAGTGGCCTCCTCCCCATCTCCGTTCCCTCCCCCGTGGCCGGAATCGTCGGAATCGCCGGAGACCCGAGAGCCTGAACTGCCACCGCCGGCCACCGTGTGACGCCAGGGGTGACGTCATCATGACGTCACCTGGTCACGTGTTGACGAGTTTTTTTTAATGACGTCATCATGACACGTGAGGCCCACTGTATATGGAATTACAGAACATAATTAAATCTTCTAAATTAAATAACTTTTAATTTATAATTCCAAAAATTATGGAAAAATATGCAAAATGTTCACAAAAATGTAAGCTATCTGTTTATATCATTATCATTCATGTTTGACAAAGTTTAAAATGAGACCATATTTGAATTTGAGTTAAATTCATTAAAATAATGAAAGTAAGTTTTAATTCAATAAATTCAGAATATTAAGTATAATATACCAAAATGACCAGAAAAGCAAATGCAACCTAGCTATGGGGTTCTCCAAGTCATTTGAGCGACCCTACCAATCTGTTTTCCCTCTTTCTACGACAATATTTGCTAAGTCTCCTATATACTTAATTAATTTTTACTACATGCATGTCTGCAGGAGTGACATATGGCAGACAATAGAGACCTGACGGCGGAACAGGTGGCTGAAGGTTATATATTAGATATCATAGCCGGAGGAGGAACAGACATTGACGATGATGTAATCTCTTCTTATCTGAACCTTGAGGATCAAGAAGGTGAAGGAGGAACAGACATTGTCGATGATCAAGGAGGTGAAGAAGGAACAGACATTGTCGATGATCAAGGAGGTGAAGGAATGGACATTGATGACGGAGGTCAACCGTCGACAAACGACGATCTCCAATTGCAAAGAACAACCACCTCCGGCGAGGTATATATTTTAGCCCTCGGTCTTATTTTAGCCCTCGGTCCAATTGCAAAGACTAACGCGCGCGACTCTCTTTCTTATTTTAGCCCTCGGTCGGATCTAGTATGACAAAGCGTGGCAAATCCAAGGCGATGAAAGATTCCGAAATATATACCATCGAATCAGTCAGTGAAATCGGCAAGCCCCTACAGCACACCACAAAGTTTATCAACCAATGCGGAGTCATTGTTAGAGACATCGTCCCGATCACCGTCCAGGAATGGAAGGAGCCAAAGAAAGCACGTATTGGTTTCAGTTATGTCGACAAGAGAACGAAAAAGATTATGTTTAGAAAGCTTATTGCACATTTCATTCTACCTCCGGAATACAACAAAAAAGATGAATTCGGTCAGGACGTTCCGGGTGGACGTGAGAGGAGGAGGATAGTCAAAGAGTTCGCTCTTCAGAAGATGGCCGAAGCATTCCGGAACTTCAAGAAAAAATTGTTCTGTGAATATGTCAGCCAGGGCAAGACTCCGATTTTTACTGGACAATATGAGAAACTGAGAGATGATTGGACAGAATTTGTGACGCAACATAAATCGGAGCATTTCAAGGAAATGTCGGCAAAAAATAAGGCTAATGCGAAAAAGAAACAGTACCATCATGTTATGGGGCCAGGAGGATACCGCGTTTCGGCGCCTAAGTGGCAGGCAATGGAGGACGGCCTAAGGGCAAGAGGAATCCGTCTAGGTACAGAGGGATGGGACGAAAGAGCCAAAATGTGGTGGTACGGGCATGGGGGATCGCTAGACCCGGAGACAGGGGAGTGTGTTCACCGGCAGAAAAAGTTTGCTCCCACAAAAGAACTTGTTGACGCAATGACCAAAGCTCAACAGGGCAAGATCACGTTCAACAGAGAGAGAGACCAACTGACAGTTGCCCTCGGAAATCCTGAACACGGAGGACATATACGAGGCAAAGGCAGATTGCCGTGGAAAGTAGGGTTTTCCCAGGAGGGTGACCCGTACTGTTACAGAAGCCGTAGGAGAGGTACGGACCGGGCTGCAGATGAACTGGCGAATCTTGCAATGGAAGTTTCTGACCTGAAGAAGGTCGTGGCGGGAATACTTGAGAAAGAAAAAGCGTCGGCTGCAGGGCTGCATCGAGAACATGCAACGGATCTCGGAAGCCAGCAGCGGAGAAGCAGCGTGGCTTCCACGGAGGCCCCGACTGCAGGTGCTAATGCACCGATGATCGAGAGTCGTGCACCGGAGCCTCACTACCCCGTGGATGACGTAAAGGAGATGAAAGAATGTGATCTGCATTATCCCGTGGGGAACATTTCCATGAAGGTGGCTACCGGCAGTGCTTTACCCTATACACCTGGAGCACTCCATCACAACAACCCCATTCCATATGGCTATGCTCGTGTCACGGTGGAAGACATAGTCCAAGCGTTTGAGGACCTGGAGATTGACATAGCTACACCCGAAGGGGAGAGAAGACTTGGAGATGTCAAGCGCCAGTTCATTCTATGGAAAAAGAAGTACATAGTGTTTCCAGGCGAGACGCCAAGGCTAACAAGTCCACCCCCCTACGATGGTGCAGGTGCTGGTGGTGGTGGTGGTGCTAGTGCTGGTTCACCTACGCCTCCTTCACGCCATTCGACGCCGTCCCCCGATCTTCCTCCTCCGGCGGTTAAGCAGCCGTCGCCCACGATTCCTCCTCCGGAGGAAAAGCAGACGTCTCCCACTATTCCTCCTCCGGAGGAAAAGCAGACGTCTTCGCCCCCCATTCCTCTTCCGGAGGATAAGCGGACGTCGCCCCCCATTCCTCCTCCGGAGGATAAGCAGACGTCGCCCCCCATTCCTCCTCCAGCGAAGAAACAGAAGCAGGCGGCCAGCAAGGGAACCCGCTCTTGGTCTATTAACCCGGACCCTTATGTACCTGAGACCACACGGGTACCGGAGCCATCACTGAAGCCTCTCACCCCAAGGCCTTGGGAACTTAGTGATGCTGAAACCAAATTGGTCGTGAAGGCTGACGTTGAGAAATGGAAGGGCAAACTGAAGGCGCTAAAGGAGCCTGAGCCCAAGGAAGTATTCCCTCCGATTGTAGACTATTGGGCTACGGATTTTTTATCGACAGTGTCCCAATCCGTGAAGAATTTGCCTAAAGACTATGATATTGAACTTCGTAAGCAAGCAGGAATATTGGAGGAGGAGAAAAAAAAAGCAAAAATGATACAAAGCGGGAAACAAGTTGCCCAGCTCGGGATGCAGAGTAAACAATCGATATCCCCCCTCATAGTGAAAGCCGCTCCGGAACAGGACCCCGAGGTCATAAATGCTGTGACAGCAATGGGATTGACTGTAGCTACTGCCATGCAAAATGCGTCCGAGGCCGGTATGTCTCTTCGTGCCTTTTTAGACATGGACGATATGCCAGTGGCTGATGTAGCATTAAAATATGTGAAGAAAGGGCCTCTCGTCGAGCCTGCGAAGGAAAAGGATCTACCACCACTAATGCAAAGTCTGCTACGTTGGTACAAAGATTTCATAACATTTACCGACAAAGAATATGTGTATGTGGATTATACAGAGGAGCATCACACCAAAAAGTACTCTGTAACAGTTGAGTTGAGTGAATTGTTCCAGCTGTTCAATATGCGTGAGCTCGACAAATCTATCCTGAGTTGCTACGTTCTGTAAGTGATTTATTTCTACCTCATCTCGTTCTTCATTGCCTACACTATATATATATATATTGTCCTAACTATATTGTTCCGTACGCTATTATGCAGATTGAAGATTTGGGAATGCAAAGTAAGACTCATCCATGATGTTGGGTTCATTGACCCACAAATCATTAATGGAACTATGTTAGAACGTCACCCCATAGACGTGGAGAAAGACTTGTACAATTTTTTTAAAAAGCATGAATCCAAAAGATATATTCTATTTCCTTACCATTTTGGGTGAGTGTTTCTCTCATGTTCCCATTCTCTTTTGTTTACTCCATGCATGGTATGTCCAATCGATAAATTATGCATGACTCTGCATCTAATGTGTCCGCAGGTACCACTGGATTCTGCTAAAAATTGATCTTCACAAGTCCATAGTTTTCATCATTGACTCTATGAATTCAAATACAGATCTTTGGGTCGACATGAGAAAAATGATGCAAAAGTAATTATTTTTCAATCATTTGCGCTCTATATCGATCGGTCTCTTTTGTTCATTTTCTAAGCTAATAACTCCCTTGTTCATTTAATTTTATTTGCATTGTAGAGTTTGGAGACGGCTCTCACTTCAACATGTCGGTGAATTCGAAGATGCGCTACGATTTAAAAATGTAGTCAAAGGTGTGGATAAGCAGCCACCGGGGACCGGTCTATGTGGATACTATGTCTGTGAGAACATACGGAAAGAAATATCTGAGAGGAAGAAGGACGAGGAAACGCGGAAGGGTCTCAATAACTTGCGGAGGGCGCTTACTCCAGAAGCTCGCTTCCGACCAATTCAAGAGGAAATAGCAGGATTTTTCCTTAGGCATGTCATCCAGAAGAAAGGAGAGTTCCATGCGTCCACCGACGATGACTTTTATACGCATGTATAAGCCCTAAGTACTTTGAAACTTGTGCGAATTTGTGTATGCTCGTCCATCTTAATTGTGTAATATGGAAACTTGTTCGAGGTTGTATATATGGTCACCCGATATTGAATATATATTATATATTCCTATTGAATTCTCCTTGTTTGATATTTCATATATATATATATATGCACGTATATGTGTACTGAAATTAAAACAAAACAAATTAAAAAGGAAACAGGTTTAGGGGGCCTAAAACCCTAAACCTGCGCAGGTTTTCAGTCCCGGTTAACCACAAGAACCGGGACTAAAGGTCCTCCGCCGCAACGGACCCCTAGCGCCCACGTGGACGGGCTTTTAGTCCCGGTCCGTAAGTGGCGGGACTATAGGGGGGGGGGGCATTTAGTCGCGCATAGCTAGTCCCGGTTGCCCGGACGGGATTAATGGTCCTGGCGAACCGGGACTGTAGGCCTATTTTCTACCAGTGTCATTACTGACCCGACAAGGCCTAGCCGTGTTGTCGTGCGGAGAGGCAAAAGAAGCATCATCGGAATGGATGGAGTAGCCAACGAGCAAGACTTTGACCAGTACGGCGACCCGAAAATGGAAGATGACAACGAAGATGGAACGAAATACACAACAAGAAGAAGCAGGACAACCCTACCTACAGGTCGCCCATTCCACCGAAGAAGTCACGGTGTTCCGGGACTGAATTACTCAACCGCGACAAAGAAGTGAAAGAAAATTGTAAAACGCTAGCTCTAAGAACAACGATATATGTGTTGTGTGTTTGCATGAATTCGAGGACGATGTAATATATATACACTTACTAGGATGTTTAAATTGATCAACAAATTTATTTTGAGCTTATATTGATTTATTTCCTAAGGAAAAAAATCATTTTTTGGAAAAATGGGATATACACTTACTAGGATGTTTAAATTGATCAACAAATTTCTTGATTTTATATTGATTTATTTGAATTTATTTTGAGCTTATATTGATTTATTTCCTAAGGAAAAAATAATTTTTTGGAAAAATGGGGAGGGGGGGGGGGTGGGACTCGAACTTGGGTCAATGGAGCAGTGGCAAAGGGGTCAGCCACTGGGCTAAGAAGCTAGTTCTGCTATATACCAGCGCGCACACTTTTTGAATAGGTAAAACAAATAGGCGCGACGCACCTCTCGTCGCTGCGTCACGGTTAAGTAATGCGCGACGCGCCATTGCTACGCATGTCACGGGTAGGTAATGCGCGACGCGCCGATTCTGCGCTCGTCACGGGTAAGTAATGCGCGACGCGCCTGTCCTATGTGCGTCACGGGTATCCTTTCGCCTATTTAGACTGGCCCGTTCCCCTTCTTCCTCTTCGAATCGACGCGCGCGAGCATCTCGATCTGACGAAGACCATAGCCTCCGGCCCTCTAGTCGCCGCCCACCACCTCGCCGCCACCACCCATCGTCGCGCCCGCGTCACGCCACCAGCCCTAGCCTCACACCCTCTAGCCGCCCACACGCCGCCGCCACCACCCCATCGTCGCGCCCGGCCCAATCCCGCGTGGAGGAGGAGCGAGGGAGGAGGAGGAGGGCCACGCCGTCCATGTCTGCACCGACCGCGGCCTAGGAGGAGGAGGGCCGTGACCTAGGAGGACGAGCGCCGCGGCCTAGGAGGAGGAGGGCCGTCTGCATCGACCGCGGCGGCCGCCGTCTTCTTCCCTCGACGCCGTTCATCTACAGGGTAAGCCCCCTCCTCTCCCTCGCTCTTCCTCTCCTAGGTCACGCCTGATCGTGGTGATGAAAAGTTAATTTGGTATCCATTTTGTTTGATTTGGTATCCAAAACCGAGCCTTCTTTGATTTTCAGAACAAGAATTGCTGGTGCTTAGTTCATGTAGAAGGCATCATGATTTCTAACCAGGAGGAATCATCTGATAGTTGCTAGATATAACTGAATTTAGGTTGTCTAATTTAACTTGGTGGCACTTGCTTCCTTGTCTTGCACAATGCACCTGCACCTCTGAACTATTTCTCAAACCGTTTCACGTTACCAACAGAGATTGGGCTGGGCTTAACTGGGTTTGGAGATGTATTCTCGTTTCTTGGGATCATCTCATCATCATTCTGTTTGGCAAGGGCTGAACGATCATAATCTGCGTCCTTGTAGTTACGAATTCCACTGAGTGATTTAGCATCCAATGGCTTCACTGAAGCAAGCTGCAAGCATTCGTTTGGTCTGTAGAATTTCTTCCAAATTTTACTGCTTGGAGTAGTTGATTAAATACTCAATAATCACTTATTGCAGATAACACTAAACTCCTCAAGATAATCAGTCTATAAAATGAACGACAATTCTTGCAATTCCATAGAGGACAATGATCTACCTATTCTACCATCAGCTAGCCTGTTATGATCATAGCTTCTTAAAGTTAATTCATGACTATCCTGAAAGTAAATTCTTGAGTAATTGGTTCTTGCAGTACTGTGCTCTTAGCATGAACAGAACTTTCTTGTACAATTGCCATAGTGTTCTCTTTAGCATGAACTTGTTGACTGAACCAGTTGGAGTAGTAGTGTTTCTTACTGAGACTTGTTTAAGTGTAAAAAATTCAGTTGGAGTAGTAGTTTGACATGATAATGAAGACCTAATAAATTTAATGATCTCTTGCTATTTTCATGTTTAATTGGATACAAATTCTGTCATGTCACAATTATATTCTATTCTGCTAGACAGACAGGAGCTGCAATTCTTACATCAGCTATTTCATATGCATGAGAACTTGCTGGTGTATTTCTGTTGTGGCTAGATTTGGAAAGATGTGTTCTTGTTGTCTAAAAACACTTGAGATGTGGCTGATTTTGGAGATGTTATTGAGTTGTGGCTGATTTTTGAAGGTGTTCTTGAGCTGTGGCTGGTTAAATGTCAAAATATGGCGATGTGTTCTTGCTGTGTAAACAGTAGTGCCATTGTTGGTAAATGAATATGAGATCAACCAGAGCAACTATGTCCGGCCATCGAGCCGTTTAAAACTTTGCAGGGAATTCAAATGAGTTGCCCATTTTCGCCGAAATGTTGATTAATTTCCGTTTCGGCGAGAATCGGGCACTCTAGTGTTAGAAAATTAGCAAAGGTCATGCTGGATTTTTCGGTGAATTTAGGACTTAGCCGTTTTCCCGTGATCGAGTAGTATGTCGATTTTTCGTTGCCTTTAGATTAACCAATAATTTCCCCCTTCAGAACATGGCACAAAACGACGAGGCCGGTGGTTCTAAGCCGTTCTGGCAAATCTCCGACGAAGAAGATGAGCAATACGACCCGACGGCGGATGCCGGGGCTGATGCAGACACTAGCGGTGGCGAGGAGGATGACGCCACGACTAGTGGCGCCGGTGATACCACTAGTGGCGCCGCCGGCGTAAATGACACCACTGATGCCGACGGTCAGACAGATGGTGGTAGCAAAGCCAAGAAGAGGACGGCAACGAGAAAACGGAAAAGGAACAGTCTCCGCACCTACCGTGAAGAGATCACGGAAATTGATAGCAGTGGGTATCCAATCGCGCCCGAGGCGGTGGTCAAAGGATTCGGCAACCAAATTGGTTGCATTGTCCGGGACACTGTCAGGATCAACACCGATGATCTAAGGAAAAAAGAGAATGCCCATTATCGGGTTGTTCTCTTTAGAAAGCTGCACGGACGATACTTGTACCCGCATCTGCCAGACGAGCCGTTTAAGTACAATAACGACAATCTGGAGGGGAATAAGGTCAACCATTGCGCCACTGGTAAGATGAACACCGCCTTGGGTAACTGGAAACACCGGGTGAAGGTTAAGGTCTTGAACCCCAAAAACAGCTTGGAGGATGTTTTAGCGAGTGAGCCGAACATCACCGAAGCTGAACTCCGGGACTTCAAGCTACTTTGCGAGAGCGAAGTCGCCAAGGCTAACGCCGATTTGGGGCAGAGGATGCGGCGGTTGAACATAGGTACCCACAAACTGGGATGTGACGGTTACAGAGCGGCGATTCCCAATTGGGAGAAGGAGGACGCCAAACGTGCAGCAGAGGGCATCCCTGACCCTCTCGCAAGGTACTCGCCGCGGACAAAAAACTTCATCAGGGCCCGGTTTACATATGACCCGGTAGCTAATCAGTATACTACCGATGATGAGAAGGTGAAGAAGTTGTATGAAAACTTGGTAAGTAAATACACCACCCTAGTTAGTTTGCTCTCGACGATCTAGTCGATTGCATTATAGTGTACTGGTGGAATTCTAAACGGTTCACGCTAATTGTGCAGAACGCAGAAATCGAAAGTGGTGGAACCTCGTCATCCATGCCGAGGCTGCACGGCCCGTGGGACGACAATTTAAACAGGGCGGTGAACGTGACGCAGGGGAAGGAAAAGCACAAAAGGCCGTCAGGTGGCCGAGTTTGTGGCCTGGGCACGACGACGAAGCTCAGAGAGTACTTCAAGGAGCCCAAGGAGGCGAGAAGGAATAGAAGGAGGACCGTCGAAGATATCCAACGTGACGAAGCCCGCGATCGCGAGATTGTAGACCTCAAGGCCAAAGTTGACGATATTCCTAATATTGTCAAAGCAGCTTTGGCAGAACAAATGGGTAGCGTTTTGCCTACCATCTACGATGTGGTTACTCGATGGAATGAAGGAGGTCGAGTGGGGCCGTGCCCGGTGCCTAGCGTGCAGGGCAGCAACTCAAGAGACTTGTCCAGAGTCTCGCCGGCCAACGCCACGATTGCGGACCCACTGGTGACTCCGCCCGCCTACAACACGCGCCGATAGTGACTCCGCCCGCCTCTAGCCGCCTGACCATCCGTTGCGCGCCCACAGTGGGCGGTCCTCCGCCGAATGAAGAGCGTGCTCCAACGAACGACCGCCGCCAGTCAACAGTAGCACGCCCGCCGTCGTTGGCCCCTCGCCACTAGAGGAGCTCGACGCCCTCGTCAGCCAGGTAAATAGTTAAGCGTTCGAGCGTCGATCTTCCTTTGCCTTAAACTGGCATCTCTGACGCCCTGCATGTTTTCCGCAGAACACCGACGTTCCATGCACTCTCCTACACACAGTGGACGGCGTGTTAAAGGATGTTGTTGTGGGTATGATCGTTCAACCGTCAACCCGCAGGTTCCATAACAGGCCGATGCGCGAAGACGTATATAGAGTTCGATTGCTTCGGGTGCTGGCGGGCTACGACGACTTGTTGCCTCCCATTCAACCCTACCAGGAAGAAGATGACCCCGATACCCTGACGCTGCTCCAGTGCCTACCTCGGAACATGGAATGGACGAAGAGCCGGATTCGCCTGGGGAAGAGGGGCGCCACCCCGTAGACATTGCCTCTAGAACTACCGGCGCGAGGCACCACCTCGAAAACTACCCCTCTAGAAGCGCCGGAGCGGAGCCATGGCAAGACCGTCGCCGCGCCGTCGCCTACCCCTGACATGGAGATGGCACAACACCCGGCGGATGACGTTGATCTTGATGCCATGGATTTCATCGCTGATGACTTTGATGGCGGAGATTACATTGCTTCTCCCCCAGAAGAACCCTACCATCGCACGGAGGCTCGTGGTGAGGCTCCTCCCGCGGATAAATCCAATTGCAAGCGTCTATTCGGTTCTCAGGAAGACACGCCTCCAGATGTCGCCCCCTGCACCGAGACTCAGAAAAGTGCGAAGGGAGGAGTTATTTTCAGCCCTGGCACAATCCGTAAGGCGGCTAATGAGGAGATTGAGAAGGAGATCATTCCGAAAGCGCCGAAGCCGCGGAAAAGAGGACCTAGATCCAAGGCCGCAAAGTCCGCGAACCAGCCTGCTAATAGCCGCTCCGTGTTCAGGACGGCCCACCTACATCTAGGCATGCGAAGATGCATGTGATTGGTCAGCCTATGCTTAGCCAGAGCAAGCTCAAGGCCGCAAGTGGGGATATGCGGAGTTTGCATGACAGCATTCTTTATCTTGAATCGCGCCTTCTTGAATCCAAGGATCCATCATACCCGGTTTTCATTGCCATGGTGCCAAAGGACTTGGGCTTCGTCGAGTCAACCGGCGCGGATAGGATAGTATTGCGTTTTTCGGACATCTTTGATATGTTCCATAGCAATCTGCTGCACTACTCCATGGTCCGCCTATACTCGCTCGGTCTGGCGGTGCAAGTCAGCAGGGATAATACACCGGGCATCGCGATAGCGGACCCCTTCTACATGCGCCACGACGTGTTGTGCGGCGTTGGGAACCAGGTAGTCGCGTCGACATATCTCCGGGACTTCATGCTGGCAAACCAGACCAAGGATTACATCCTCGTGCCTTACTTTGCCGGGCAAGTCAATATTCTTAGCCAAATCGAAAGTGATTTTTTTTTAGATTTTCATCGCTCCTTTCCAACACTTTGTTTGGATTGTTCCGCGCAGATATACACAATGCACACTCATCTGCATTTGTATCAGTCATTCGCATGCCACGTATCTTCGACTCAGGGAGTGCGGTGAAGAAATACTACTCCAACGTGAAGAAAGTTTTGGATAATGCTCTCACCGGCTACCACGCAAGGGGGGGGGGGGGGCAAAATCACTAGGAAGAAGGTCGTTCAGGGCGCTCGGGTGTTCACCCACACGACGACTTTCGCGTGCGTCAAGCAGCCGGCAGGCAGTAACCGAGACACCTACTATGTCCTCCATCATATGCGGGCGTATGTACGGGATCAACAGTTCCTTACCCTGCCTAGTCAAGTCCAACAATGGGCCTCCCGGTTGTCGATGGTCGGCGATGACAAGGTTAGAGAAGAGATATATGATATCCAGAAGTGCTTTGCCATGCAAATCGTTCATGAAGTGGTGAACACGAGTGGGACATTTTACTTCCGGTTCAACATGCCGAACCGCGACATAGATACCTACCTAGCAACTGCATGTGACGACAGGCCCTTCATCACTCCGGAGGGCTGTCCCGTTGTAATCCCTGGGAGGATGAGTCAGAAGGAGTGAGAACTATTGTAAGGCTTGCTACATTTTCCGAAATTAGTCGAACTCAATCGTTAGGGTTATGAATCGTCCATCGTGTAACAGATGCTCAATTATGTCAATGCTTAATTATCTTTCTTTTCGTTATTGCGGTCTTACTTGTGATGGTCGTTCGATCTTTTGAATAAGTAAATGCCGATGATTAAAAGAGTTGGTTCACACTCAGATGGCCTAGGTGGTCCGTTGCGCCTCGTGATTTTCACAAAGTTAGGATCTTGTGCATGCCACTTGGTGCAGCGGCACCACCTACGGCCGCTTGTATGTGTCCACCCTAAATATGAGGCACACTTCGTTACGGTTATGAATCGTCCATTCTGTAACTGATGCTCAATTATGTCAATGCTTGATTATCTTGCTTTTATATTATTCCGGTCCTATGTTCGTTCGATCTTTTGAATAAGTAAATGCCGATGATTAAAAGAGTTGGTTCACACTCAGATGGCCTAGGTGGTCGGTTGCACCTTGTGATTTTCACAAAGTTAGGATCTTGTGCATCCCACTTGGCGCAGCCGCACCACCTACGACCGCTTGTATGTGTCCACCCTAGATATGAGGCACACATCGTTACGGTTATGAATCGTCCATTCGTAACTGATGCTCAATTATGTCAATGCTTGATTATCTTGCTTTTATATTATTTCGGTCCTATGTTCGTTCGATCTTTTGTATAAATGCCGATGATTAAAAGAGTTGGTTCACACTCAGATGGCCTAGGTGGTTCGTTGCGCCTTGTGATTTTCACAAAGTTAGGATCTTGTGCATCCCACTTGGCGCAGCGGCTCCACCTACGGCCGCTTGTATGTGTCCACCCTAAATATGAGGCACACAGACCGATGACCATCTTGTTCCAGTTAAGAGGTACTACAGGAGGTGGTGATCCGGGGAAAGGAACGAATGCGAGGGTTTCTGGATTTCTTTCGAACTATGAATGGCCAATTTGATCCTTTGTGTTTAACATTCAACTTATTTATGTAATATATCTCCATTTACTAGTTATTACAGACATGTTTAAAACTATTGTTTTTGGTTTTCTTTCTTGTCATTACAGATGCCGAGGTGCTACGTGGTTTTTAGAGGCAGTGTTCCAGGAGTCTACGATCACTGGGAAGACTGCTTCGAGCAGGTGAACAAGTTCAAAGGGAATGCCTACAAATCCTACAACACAAGAGTGGCGGCGGAAGCTAGGTGGTTCATCCATCTCGAGGAGGAACAGAAGAAGAAGAAGAAGAACAACAAGTGGATGAAGACCATCGCCGTCGCTCTTGTCGCCGTCGCCTCGCTCGTCATGCTATGGTTTCTAGTTAGATGATTAGGTTATCGGCGACTAGATAGGTCACTTGTCCCGATGATGAAGCATCATCGATCGATGTAATCGGTCCCGATGATTAACCGTCTGATGTAGGTCACTTGTATCTATTTGACTCTGATAAACACTTTGTATTCATAATCAACTGTTTGATGTAGCTATTCGGAATTCTAAGTAGTATGATCAACTATGATATATCATTTGTTCGTCAGAGAACTGTTTTGATACATTTTGTCTACTGATATTCTTCTGTATTTGAGCTGTGTATATACCTGTATAAATACGGTACTGCGTATTTCAAAAAAATACAGCACAGTATAGCCGTGACGCACCAAAAAGGGTACCCGTGACGCACCTGGGAGGATAGCCGTGACGCGCAGAACTTGATACCCGTGTCGCACCAAGTAACTTAGCCGTGGAGGCATTACGTAGCCGTGACGCACCTAAATTCCTAGCCGTGGCGCACCTCCGGAGTTAGGCGTGACGCGCCTCGCAATAGCCGCGGCGCACCGAGCCCGTGCGTCACGGGTATCAATAGGCGCGGCGCACCAGCTAGGTGCGTCACGGCTAAACCCATAGGCGCGGCGTGATAGCCGTGACGCGCCCAGGTGCGTCACGGATAAGCAAAACGGCGCGTCACGGGTAAGCTTTTCCCTAGTAGTGTCCTATCACATTTTCCTTTTTTGCAACATATTTCAAAACGTAAATGGCAGCAAGGAATAGTTTGACAATACTTGAGAGGGTTCTGTAGTGTGAACCCCCAACGCGTGTCGCCAGCTCTTTGGAGAGTTGGATCTTGATTTAACCATATCCTTGTGCTAATCCGTCCACAGCCTATGGCTTTTATTACCTCATCTCGATGTTTCTTTCTAATCATGTCTTTTGTTGTGCAAGAAGCTTCAATCGTATTAAATAAGATAGAAATAATGTAGAAAAATTATATGATCTCTTGATTCTTATTTGCTACTGCCACAATAACCAACTAGAGTTGGTAAGAAAAACAATGCAAATAATATGCTAACCTATTATCTTGAAGAATCTTGTCTTTCAAGCCATTGAACTCACCACGCATGTTTCTTTCCCCATCCTAGCATTGCCCTCTCACCTATTTTATACTTAACCCAATATCAGTGAACAATCTTTGAAGAGTGGCCTTGATACATGCGGATGATGTTTCCTTCACATGTACAACCCCAACTAACCGTTCAACGATGAATGCGTTTTTGCTAATCTCAAGACAACTGTCATTTGCTCTTTGTCGGACACATCATGAGCCTCATCAATCAACAGACTAAAGACATCACCACCAATTTCTTCATTGATAAAATTTAGATTAATCTCTACCTAATCTATACCTAATAATAAAGGCGTTAAGGCTTCCTTGGTTTGGTTTGGTAAGTCATTGAAACTGCCCCTAAAGTTAGATACAAATTACCCACCCTGCCACCGATAAGTAAAAAACGTTTTGGTTGGTGTGCTTCGTTTTGGTTGGTTGGGCTGCTACGTACGTTGTTGCTTTTGCCGTCCGTGTCGTACACGTTGATTCAACTTCATCCGCGTCATTGTACATCTTTCCTGGCAACGGTCTGTCGTATGTGTTCCAATCTTAGTCAACTTGGCTCCCAACACGGCAAGGTGAAGAGAGATAAAAGGCCACACGTGCGGTCTCCATGGCAAGTCACCTCTCCCTGCATCTAGAAGCTTTGTCGCGTACCTCCCATGGCCAACACCTTCGCGGCGGCACTGACGAGATCCCTCCTTGCTTGCTCCCAGCGGCCCCGTGTCCGCACAAACGAGAGTGCTCCCAGCGCGATCCACGGCCCCGCCGGCGAGCCACATCTTCACCTGCGATGAGTGTTGGCGGTGGCGATAGCCTGTGGCCGAGGCGTGAGAACACATCGACGAGTGCCTACTTCCTAGCTGCTGCTGAAGTACTTTGTCCATGGTCTGTCGAACAATCTGGCTGAGAGACAGGACGAGGCAAGACCCACCACGGCAGCGACGCTTCTCCGAAGTACTTCCCCGCATCATAGGTGGTCTAGGTGATGCACCTTGCATCCACTGCCGCCACGACGAAGGGCGGCTGCTGCCATGAGCTCTGCGCGACCGCCGCACCTGCCGGGCAGCCTAGCAACCAAGAGATCTAAGGAGAAAACTCAAACCACTCGGCCAGGAATCGATTGGCGGCATGCGCCTCGCCGGCCGCGGTAGCGGCTGCAGCCCGGCAGTCGAAGTCGCTGTGCAGGCACGAGTGTCGCCAGGAGGCCTTGCTTCCGGATCCGGCGACGCGGAGCACCGAGGCTAACGCGGTGACCGCGGGCGCGAGCTCCCGGGTGTTGGCCTGGATGAGGAGGCGGCGCCTGTCGAGCAGGGAGCGGCGCACGCTGTAGCCGTCCTGCAGGCAGTGCCCCAGCTCGCGACGCGAGTCAACGTGGCCGACCAACGCCGCGCGACCGCTGGAAGCTGTCCGCGCCCCCTCCGGGTTCCCCTCGCCGTCGGTCCGTGCCTGTGGTATTTCCCATTCGCGTCCGCTTCTGACGCCCTGTTCTGGTGTCCCTCTCGCTTCTCCAGCTGCCGTGCTCACATGGTTTTGCTGCTTGGAATCTGTTTGGGTCGGCCTCCTGTATCCTCAATCCATGACACAGATTTGATATCCTCCAATCCACAGGTGCGTTCTCCAAATGCAGCAATAGGAGCGGCATATACATTCATCCTCCGTCTGCCCCAGCTTCAATTTTTTAATCCCTGATTACTACACTTGAGTGGTTGAGTTCTGAACTCATTGCCTTAACAGGATATGGTAGCCGCTTTGTATACAGGTGGAACACACTCACTATGTATACAGGTGGTTTATCTGAAAAACTGAATTAACATCAAATAATTATTCTTTTAGAACATTACAAGTCATGTTTCTCTCTAAGTTTGAGATATGCAAAATTAATGTGGTCAAATTCTTGGTTCAGGCCGAATAGAAAAAATTGCAGCTGGGTGGATGCATGCCAAAATATGGTTCAGATTATGGATGGCTGCCTATATCATATTACCATAGCACATGCACGTACTAAAGCCCAATAAGATATATACCGGCCATGTATTTGTCTAGGTTAATTCAGGAAAGCTCCTACTTCCTAGGTAAAGTCCAAAGCTGTTGTAGAAAATACAGAATATGTGGTTTGATAGAATGTAGAGAGTACATAATGGAAAGGCGCAAAAGGAAAGGGAGTGTCCTGTTCGCAGCTACAGTTTAGAAGTTCCTTTTTTTCCTCTTGCTTCTTTCAAATTATTGTTTTATTCACAACGACTGAACTGAGTTGTATTTGACATGGTACATCAATTTAACAAGTGGGATTGGATGCTATATCTCCGATAAGAAACTTCTGTCTAAAAAAATTCCAACAGCGAAATTCTCTATAGCTTTTCATTGAATTGTATGTATCTAGAAATGTTTTAGTGCTAGATACGTCGACAATTCGTACGGATAAAATGAAGTCATAAGAAAAACTTGTACCTATGGCGTGGCAGCGGAGGAAAGGTAGACCAAATTTTAAAAAAAATAGACGAAAGGGTAAACTAAGGCTACGGATCAACTTTTGGGGAACAATTTTGATCAATTTGTTTTTATCCATAAGTTAAACTTTCGTCTCGCCGTTGCAACGCACGGGCATGTTTGCTAGTAATAATAAAGGGAGGAAGGTTTCTTCCTCCCTTTTTTCGTACGTTTTTCGTCCGTACTGTTTTTACGTTTTCGTACGTCCCTTTTCCGTCTACAGTAACATCTGTTACGTCGCCGCGTTGGAATCTGTCTTCGAACCGTATGGAAAAGCAGGTTTGGCAGACGCAGGTATCCCAAACGCTCACGTTTATTACTGTACGAGGACCTGCCAAACCTGTCCCGGTTCAACACAATCTAGCCATGAACTCACGTACCAGATCGCTGACCTCAGACGACAGGATGGTCTACTTCCTCGACGACCAGATGGTTTGCCGAGCTTGACGAGGGCATCTGTTCCGGGCTAATCCGCAACGTTGAAGCAAATCCCCATATGTGGATTGGTACTCACCGGGCCGCACGGAGAGGTGAGATCGCAACGGAGGCTAGGCCGATCTCTGTCCAATACCAAAATCACCTTCCTGCCGCTGGCCGATTTTGACGGCCTCCCGTCGAGTGGCGGATCATGGCGTTTCCGTGGAGTGAAGGCATGACAGGCGACACACTCCACCGGTTCCGGCCTGGAGCTATAGGCCCGTCATCTTGGGTCACATCAAGGAGGAGGCGCAGCTGCGGCCACCGTGATATTTTAATTAGTACGCTCATTGTCTTGGCATCACCGTGATGGCCCTCGACCTCGCATGCTCCTTCGAAGATCAGCCTGGAGAGCCTAATTCATGCAGGGCATACGGGCGGTGAGCTCTCCTGCCCTGGACACATGTTGTTCCAGGTGGTGTCCTGGTCTCCTGGAACCCAGGTGCTTCACTTGGTGGTCTCAATCATCGATCAGGCCGAGCCGCCGAGGCAGCATGGACTTTTGCAAGCTCGCTATTGATCTGCTATGGATCAGCACACTGTAGAGCCGATGCGCATAAGCATGGAGATGAGTATTGGGTGTTGGGTTATCCTGAACATGAGGGTAGGGATTTTCTCCCTGCTCCTTATTTGTGCTCATCTTGATGCTCAGTGTGTGGTGTGCCGATGAGGCGCTGCTTTAGAGCTGTCAGTTCATGTGATAGATAAATTATGCAAAATTGATTTATCATAACAAATTTCTTCCGGTGGTCTGCATTTTCGAAGACGAAGGCAACACAGAGGAAGCGGAGCAGTGCTGGTCGTCACACCTGCGGCTGTTGGGCCGCCGCTGCGCTGGAGCCGTCTGCTCCCTCCGCCAACCCTGCGGCTATCCGTCTGCCGATCCGCGCCGCAGACGATGCTCCCCGCGCCCGCGGGATGGACATTGTTCTTTCCCATGCTCGTCCGCCCAGATTGAATGGGCCTCGATCCCGTTGCAGAGGCGGATAGAGCCGGAGCTCTCATCTGTCGGGGAGAGGTTCCCCGACCCCACCTTCCAACTCCACAACGCTGCTCCACCCAACAACACCCGAGGTATTGCGACGCTCGGTTGTTCCGGCCATCCAGATTTTGTCCTTTCTGGAAATGCGTGGCATCGTTGGCATGGACTGCGCCAATGACGTCTCCCTTCGCGCCGCGATGAAGGTTATGCTTTGTTCCCTGCAGGACGAGCTGCATGGCCGGGGTGAGCTGTTGGCTGTCGCCCACCAGGTTGTGCTCGGCAGGGGAAGAGGTGGACGCCCAACTTCCTGGCGGATTTTTTTGCCAGGTCCAGATCGCGAGAGTTTCAGTAAATTCAGATCTCGGAAATCCTTTCAGCCCTAATCGCCACTATTTTACGTAGCATTAGGTATCTGACACTCCTAAGATGAACTAACTGTAGATGCATCTAAGAATCTTGTGGAACTAGAAGAGTCTGAAAATGACATGCACCATACAAATCTTACTGCTTACACGGGATGTAGAAAGATTTGTTAAAAAATGTACGTATAAGGAATGCTAACGCTAAGGTGTACGAGTTTGAGGCAGAGATGCTATCAGCATTTGCTAAATAATGTGAACTTTGCTTGATATCTGTGCGTGCCCTCTGTCGAAAGCAATCACATGAAGAAGAATGAGAAAAGTCTAGCAAGGAGCATAACAGACAAGGATATAGCCAGTTGGATGCCGTTAGGTATAACCCAGTTATATCTAATTTATGTTATCCAAATATAAATTATCACTTGCAAATATGTCTGAGTGTTGTAACTAGGTGTAAAAAAAATCTCTTCTGGTAAAAACCTTGGAATAACCTAAATTTTGCCCCCAAAATTGATTGATCCATGTAGAATAATTTTAGTTTTCAGCCTAGATGAAGAACAAGTCGACGGAGCAGCAAAATGGCTCAAAGTGTAAGAAATATATGTTCCTACATTATTCTCATCATAACTTGATATATATTTGTTCAGCGGTACCAACGCATTGGCATGTATATATACTTGCTATTCTCTACCAAATTGAGGAAGGCATCTTTTTAGCCGTTGTCTTTTCTATTTTAACATAAAAAAACTTATGATCGCTTAATAAAAAGAAAACTTATATCAACCCACGCTCCCCTATCTGATCCTTTTTTAGAGCTCATCCCCAAGTCACTTCTCATCTTCTCGATAGAACGACTCCCTCCTCTTGAGAAAACACAACTCATTGCACACCACCGCCACCCCGTCGATCTCCGGTCATAGGAGTCGTCATCCTCCTCTTGCCGGCGGAATAAAATTGTCGGTACCCCAAACACCCCACCTTGTACTCTGAAAATTTAGATCGCTCCTATGTTTTTATCCAAGAGTTAAGTTTTTTTTCTCTCCCGTTGCAACGCACGGGCACCTTTGCTAGTATGTGAAAAGTAATAAGAAACTCATTAGGCATAAACTATAACTTGCAAAAAAACATAATTGTTATATAATATAGCTGATGATGATGTTACCTTTGCAAAATAACTAATAAGTTCCTTTTAAATATCTCCACGGATCCATTGGCGATTCTCCGGAGCATTCCTAAGAACTACCTTCTGTACATCATCATTTTGATTTTTCAAAGTGTCTACCAACTCCCAAAAGTTTCCCTTATTTTTTAACCCCTTCGATTCATCATGCCCTCGAAAAGTTAAGCCTGGACTCAACAGGTATCTAAATGAGTCAATTGAATCATTAAGACGAATATGACTTTTCTTTTTTGTAAGATCAGTTTTCTTGTTGAGAGCAACTAGAAAACTGCTACATTATGCAATTTGTTAACGGTATTCTTAGCCACATGAGTATCTAGTCTGGATTTCCTGTTCCAACCATTCCAACCTTTAATTGCAAATGCATCATTGCCGCCTTATACCTTATTGCAATATCTTAAAAGGTAGCAGCACAAATAAAATGCCTTATCCACTTTGTCACTGTACTCGAGCCAACCACCATATTTTCGAAACCATGCTGGATTAAATCTCCATTCTTCATTACCAACGAGTCGGTGTCGATAATTAAAATCAGGCAGTGGCCTATATGGTCATGGTCTAGTATCTTCTCCTAATATCATCTTGCTTTCTAGGATCTTGGATGTAGTCTGAAAATCTCTTCAGATTTGCTGGATCATCACGCAGTTCATCCAAATCAATTTCTCGATGCTTTATAGGGTTATGGGTTACTAGCGGTACCATGAGTTGATTGCTTGCGTCTAAGGACTGGCCTTGAAGTGTCCTCATCATTAGAATCTATGAATCGGTTTCTTTTTTAATAGTACTGTTCCATGACCTAGATCAATCAATGTACAGTGTGAAAATAATTAGAATGATAGGACTAAAGGGTTGCACGGGCTACGAGATAGAGAAGAGTTTATCGGTACCTGTTAGGTTGCCGCTATTGGCCACCGACATTCCGCCACGGTACATAAAGCGATGAGGCTCAACGACTATAGCTAACCTGCTATTTCGGCGTATATCATACATCGTACATGTCTAGGTTGATTATTTTACTCGTGGGCCGTGGGTTATTAATTATGAAAACACTTGGTTTAGGTAGAGCTACAACGCGCAAGTGCAGGTCGCTTTCGCTCCTCGCACTAGTAAGCCTAGTAAATGGGTCGGCTCTAGGTCAACTACTAGCAGTTTCGTTATTTCGCTATTTGGGCCCAATTTGCACGTTCGTTGAGAATTCAACGCCCAACTGACTAGAGTGTCATCTCTACACCAAATTTTTTTGATAGTTTTGTTCAATGTTGTATGTTGTATACGTCTTTCAAATTTATAATGATGTCGCACAAAGTTCGTTGAGAAAGCACACACGAGATGTTGCATGATTTTCTGAGTGATCTCAACAAATTTATGTGTTTATTTCTAGAAGTTTTTGGAATGGTTTTTTATGTGTTTTTTCACGTGTTGCAAACATGTGATTTTTCTGTTTTTCATTTATATTTTTTGTTTAAATAAGTGATGCTTTATATTTCAAATGAATCTGTGCCAAAACATTATGTTCCTTACCCACCTTTAAACAAATCACCTTCATTTTAATGATGCAATCCCAACCATCTTCTAGTTTTCTAAGAATAGAGACTTCACATTTTAATTCTTCTTCTCTAATTTGCATGAGAGCATTTGTAATATGTTTTGTGAAAGCCGTATTAATATTATTAGCATCGATGTTATTAGCAAGCTTTTGTAAGAACATAATTACTTCAGAGAGCTTGTAATTATCAAAATCAAGAACATTTTTATCAAAAGAAATATGACCATTATCTCCCATACCTAGAAAAATTTCAGCACTATTATCAGGAACAGTTTTAATGGTTTTAGGCAATTTCAAACGTTTAAAAAAAAACGATTCGCTGCTCCTGGTCGCCCCCCCGCGGGCGATACAGGGGCGACCCAGCCACCAACTCCCGAGCCCCTTTCTCCTTCCCCCGTCGCCGCCGCCGGCGGGAGCTGCCGGGCAAAGCCTGGGCGGTGCCGGCGGCGGCGGCTCTTCTCTTGCCGGTGCGTGTCTCTCCCAGGCGGGGCTTGGTGGGCGGGCAGCGGTGCGACCAGGAGGCCGAGATCTTGACCGGCAGCACCCGGCCAAGCGCGACGGCGACAAGGCCTACCGGAGCTGGAGGTGGTGAGCGACGGGATGCACGGCGCAGGGATGACGGCGGGCGGAGCTGGCCAGCGACGGAGGGGCCCGTGCCGCGGCCTAGATCTGGGCCCATCTGGGCCTGATTTGGGTCGGACGGGCCTTGCTGTCCGCATGGTTTCAGGGGCTGCTGGTGCGTCCGGGAGCCCATCCCTCGGCCATGGCGTGGCTGAGGCGCTGGATCCAGGCCAGGTGGGCCAAGATCCGGTAGCCGTCCTGGCAGCCCCGATTGGGTGCTGCAGATTCGACTTGCAGGCGCCTCCTGCTCGTTGTATCTCGTTGTCTAAGTGCAGGTGTTCGGCCCGGTCTCTCTTATCCGCTCTGGTGTGGTGAAATTGCCGTGGTGGTGTTTGCGGCGCTGCGGTTGCGAGATCTTGGATGGACGACCTTGGCGTGATGTTAGTCGACTGGGCCGGCGGCGGTTGAACGGTGGCGGTGTGGAGGCGGAGGTAGGGCGGTGGAGGGTGCTGGGCGGTGTGGCCGTCCCGATCTGCAGGTTGGCAACCGCGACCACGACACTGCAGCATGGCGGCGGGGTTTGTAGGGCCTGATCTGGGCCTAACAGGCCCTCCGGGGCTAGTCGGGCTGATCCGGGCCTAACAGGCCCTGCTGCTGTGTCCGGTCGGTGGCTGCCTATGGCGGCGAAGGGCGTTCTCCTTCTATCGGTTGCGGTTGCCGACCTCGCGGGCCCAATGTTGTCGTCGATCTTCCTCTCCCGACATGTTGTTCCCGCGGTGATCGGCTGTCGACAATGTGGCGCGAGGTTGTGGACGCCGGGGCGGCGGCCCTGGAAGGTGGACTGCACGGGCGTTTCTACGACAGGCGACGTGGCGGTGGTGATGGCTTCGCTCTTCGGTCATGTGGGTGGCGTGGAGCGAGCAGCGGGGTTCCTGGAGTTGGTGGCAGCTTCTCCCAGTTCGTGGTCGGGTGACCTTTCTCGAGACCAGTGAGCGGTCCGTTTGTGCGAAGTGTGTGTGAAGCGTTTTCCGGGCGAAAGCTCTGCGTTTTGGCGCCAATGGCGGCGGTGCCCGCGGGTATCGTTACCCTCTTGGGGGCGCTATTGTGGTTACCTTCGCCGTGCTTGTGCTCCGGGTGAAAACTCTTGACCATTTTGGTCTCGGCGGCGGTGACGGTCTACGTCATTACCCTCTTGGGGGCGTCGTCGTGGAGCCTCGTTCGTCGGATTCGGTCCGGGTTCTCGGTGGCAAGTTTGGTTATCCTTTGTGCTTTTCTTTTTTCTATCCTTGTACTGCTTGTAAGGGGTTCCCCTCATCACCTTGTATCTGTTCGGCCGTTGGGCTTTATTTATAAAGCGGGGCGAAAGCCTGTTTCGAGAATTTCAAACATTTAGATGAAGAAGTGGAGTCATTGCCAACACCAATCACTTTACCATTGATAGTAGGAGGTTTACTAGCATGAGAAGCTTCAGTTTACTAGTGGTGGTAATGGTGCAAATATTAGCTATATTATCCTTTCTAGCTAATTCATCTTCTCTTTCCCATTTAGCATGCAATTTTGCTAACATTGTCATCAATTCAAATTTGGATAGAATTAGCAGAAGAAAAAGGATTTTCATCAATGGTTTCAGCTTTAGCAGTCATCCTATTGATTAAAGAAGATTGTGCTTCAGACATAGATGAAATAGAAGTTTCAGCAAGAGCAATTTTACCTTGCAAATCAGAAATTTCCCTATTTAAATTCTCTAGTTGGTGACTAATATTCTTCAACATAGCAGATTGTTCCTCCATGGTCTTAGTAAATAATTTATTTTGCTCATATTGCTTTTGCATAAAATCTTTAGTGGCTCTCTCAATTTCTGAAATTATTTTATTAGACATCCCAGGTCTATCATATGAACAATTATTACCACTATTAGGAGGATATGGCCTATAGTTGTTGCTACCAAAATTATTCCTATAAGAATTGTTGTTGGAATTATTATTTTTAATAAAGTTCACATCAGCATGCTCTTCTTGAGCAACCAAAGAGACTAAAGGAACATTGTTTGAATCAATCGGAGCATGGCAATTAACTAGCATAGACATAATAGCATCAAGTCTATCACTCAAAGAGGAGGTTTCTTCAACAAAATTTACCTTCTTACCAGTTGGAGCTCTCTCGGTGTGCCATTCAGAATAATTCACCATCATATTATCAAGAAGCTTTGTTGCTGCCCCCAAGGTCATGGACATAAAGGTTCCTCTAGCAGCTGAATCCAGAAGGTTTCTTGAAGAAAAATTCAGCGTTGCGTAAAAGGTTTGGATGATCATGTAACACCTGGGGTGTTACCCTAATAGGAAGTGTTTGTTTTCTTTTGCTTGCATCACATGCATCACATCAGCATGGCATTTCTGTTTTCAAAACAAACCAAAATTCAAAAAAATTTAAACTTTCACACCTTGCTCAAAATTTCCAATTTCAAAATTGTAAACTAAACCACTCATTTGTTTTTCAATAGTTGAATTTGTTTTAATCCAATTGCTTGTTGATAAAATTTTCCCTTTTATTAGAACCCTAATGGCAAATTCCAAAAATTCAAATCAAATCAATCTTATTTAACATATTTCAATATGGGTTTAAATATTAAAAATTTGGCAAACAAATTAAATCAAATAATGTTTGTATGATTGCTTGAACTTGTTAAATAAAACTTTGCTTATTTCCAAAATTCCCAAAATCAAACCTTATTTGGAATTCAAATAACAAATTAGAAATCAAATTAATACTCTAAATTTTGAAGTTAATGTTAACATTTCTTTTAATTGATGTTTTGCAAATTGACAAAATTTATTTATAAAATAAAAAGAAAACCCTAATCCTTTTTTTTCCATCACTCTCTCCCTTTCTTTCCTTTACAAAAAAAAAGAGAAGAGGAGAGATAAAGGAAAAGCACAAAAAAAAAGTAGAGGGAGGCAGCCCATCTATTCCCTTTCTTTTCCTCAGCCCACCACCCAAGCCCATGTCTTTCTCTTTCTGGCCCACCCCCTCTCTTCTGTCGTCTTCCTCCCTCCCAACGTCATCAGTACGATCATCACCTCCACCATCCGATCCCCTCTCCCCCTCTACGATCAATGCCGTACTAGGCTCCTGCTCCTTAAAACCTAGCCACCCTACCCTCTGCTTGCAAACCCTAGTCCCTAACCCTAGCGCCGCCAACTCCTCTTCCCTTCCACCCCGAGTTCCTTCTGTTCTGTCCCTGAACCTGCACGAGAGAGAAATACAGAGAGGGGTGAGCTTGCTACCCCCGACCACCACCGGCCACCTCGAGGAGCAACCGATTAGGGGAATGGAACCATGGCGCTTTCCTCCACCTCTCCGTCCCCTCGCCGGTCGCTGGAAGCAACCGGAGTGACCACGCCGTCGCCGGGAACTTCCGCCCGCCGCTGCACCTCGACAGACTCCGACGACGACCACCGAGGTGAGCAGCGCTACCTCTCCTGCTTCCCCTCCCCTGTCCACACTCCACGACCTCCTGCACGCCTCCACGGTGATCCTGCAAGCACACGCACCTCGCGAGCTAGCTCCAGCCCGTCGATCGCCGCTACAGGTTCCTCGCCCAGGCGCTGTTTCTGAACCTCTGCTGCTGCCGGAAATTCAGTAAGACGCCTGCGTTGTTCAGGTGTGAAGCCCAATTCTCCACACAGCAGCACCCACTGCAACCCCTACCTGCACAGCACGTACGCGCAGTTACCTACAGCGGACACCGCCGTTTGGTCGCCATGGCCGATGCGATTGCTCCGACTGAAAGTCTGCATCTTGTTCTGTTCGAAATTCAGTAAACATCCAGTATTTCACCTCTTCTTTAGTCACACCCGTAACCCTTCACAACCAGCTTCAGTACCGCAGTGGTACTGCTTCCGTCCGCGCAGCGCTAGCACCCGGGATCGATCCCCGCGCGGCGCAAGCCTTTTCTTCTTATTTTTTCCGCGCTGACCACTAGGCCCCACCCGTCATACACACTCTTGCCACGCACGCACAGCGAGCCCTGGGCTCCCCTGGCAGTGCCCAGGGCTAGCTCTCTGTGCGGTAACAATTGTTTTCCAACATTTCTGTATTTAAATCTAAATCCTTCTAAATAACAGATTAGTCCCTAAACTTAAAAAGCTAGTAACTTTTGTTTTATAACTCCAAATAAAGAAAATAAAATATGTGCACTAATCTAAATTTAATTCTCTAGCCATTGGTAACATTTGTGTACTGTTTTGAAATTTCCAAATGCAATTCAAATTTGAATCCAAATAATTCAATTGCAATTTGCCAAAATTCATAACTATTTCATTCTTAATCCAAATAATGCAAATAAAATATGTTTTCCATACCATTTTGAATAACCTTTTCAAATATAAATTTTGTTTCATGGTTTGAATAATTTAAATTGCCTAAATAATTTAATACTTGTTTAATTCATTTAAATTTGATAAAATCATAACTTGCTCAAAATAAAATAATTTTGAACATGCAAAATATGTTTTCAAACCATCAAAGTGTGAACTTTTCAAATGTGAGTTTGAATTTATGTTTTGAACAAATAAAATTCAAATAAAATTCAAACTTGTTTTAAATTCATTTAAAACTTGTTTAATCTTGTTTACTTCATAATTAAATTATCCTAATTCCAATTTCAATATTTGAAACATGTAATCCAACTAAAAATTGATGTTCTTTTCAAATATAAATTTTGTTATTTGTTTTGAACACTTTAACTCGATGAAAACAACAATTGTTTGTGTGACACCCTTAAGGAACCAAAATTTTCTAACTTAATAAATAAATTTCTAAAATTGGTAAACCTTATTTCCAACTGGTTCTATTGTTGTTATTTTGTTGTCCTCCTCATCCATGCATCATGCTAATCCACCTTCACCTGTTGATTAGTTGGAAAACAATTGTTTCAACCATAATTCATGGGCTTTTCATATGCAACTCAAATTGCAAATGGGTCCATTTAAATGTGTTTATCTTGTCAACTAGTTTACTTTGATGCATCTTTAAACCTGTCATGCATCCATATCTTGATCATGCTGGATCTTTTGCCGTAGTAGTAATTGTTGCATCCGGTGTTTGTTCGAGGTTCGTTGTTTCTTCCCGGATAGGACGTTGAGATGATGTGAGCAACGACAAGTTCTGCTACCTTGCGGGATTTCAGGCAAGTATACTCACTTGCTGCCATATGGCTGCCTTTCATCACATGTTACCGATTCTTTCCGTTGTTCTTATTCTAGCCTGTTGTTACGATGCTTGTGTCTCGATCCTATTATATGTTTACCTTGCAGCCATGATATAGCCTTTCCTTCCACTTCCTAATAACTGTTGATTGTTTACCTCGTTGGCCTTCGTGTCGTAGCTGCATGCTTAGGGTTGCTTTTGCTCGAGTCTGTTGTCGGTTACTTCTTTTACTATTATCGTTCTGGGGGCTCGATGTTAATCAATCAATCCTGTTAATGCTAATGTTAATAATAATTTGATGATAAGGCACCGGCAGGAGGCCCTTGTGGTTTTGAGGCCTGCTAGTGTCGACCCTAATAGGAAAAGGGTCTTGTCTACTGATCCATGATGAGCGTACTACCCGCATGTGGGAAGCGAGTATGGGCGCCCCCCTCAATTTGACCCGATTCGCATCTCGTCCAAATCGCCTCATTTAGTTCGGGTTTTCCATTTGCTGCATGCATGATCTTGCGAGCCCTTAGTACCCGGGTGGAACTTTCGTAGTCGGCATATAGGGGGACACGGTCTTAGAGTGCTATGAGGGTCCCTTTTCTTCGGGGCTCGATTAGCCGTGCGCCCAAGGTTCTTTGGGCTTGATGCGAAGAAGGGTTGGATTGTGTAGAGTACCTCGCTTGGTGGGGTGATCTCCCATCTGGCGGGTTATTCTTGCGTGTACGGCTAAATTGGTGCAACCCTGCAGGGATAATCTTCTCGAGAAGCCGTGTTTTCCGCGGTTATGGATTACTTGGTGAAAGTACTGGCTAACAAGTACTCAGGACAACTTAAACCTAATGATTAACACTCCTACACCCAATGATTAACAACTTGACTAGTAATAGGCTTATTGACACAATAATCTAAACCACCCTTAATCCAACTGTGTGAGTTATCCTCGGATTGCTTCTTCGGATAAGGGGCGAGATCCAGGATGGGTTTGTTTGAAGTTATCTTTCAGTTGGTTAGAATACTCGATCTTATCTTCTTTCTGTTAGCCGGAAGTTGTAGTATCTCTCTGTAGATGGTTAGTGCAGCCCGCTGCCGCTTATGTGCAATAATCCCTTCCTTCCCGTTGATAGCAAAGTATTTGTATCTTGTGATGACTGGCTACGCCGGTATCTTGTGAGTATGGTTTATCCACTTGCCAGTACTTAACCGTACTGACCCACGAATCTCTTTCGTGGCTGCATATTCAACATTGCAGTCAACAGGTTTGACGTCTGACGACGTTAGCTTGGGAATCCCTCCGGCTTGTCCTGGGCAGGGATTGGACGCTCTCGGTTATCTTCAGGACTCTTAGTCCAATTTGTATCTTGTCCGTAGACGGACGATATCTTGTTTCTTCCGCTGTTATTTGGATCTTTGTATTGTATCAGTTGTATCCCTGGCTCGTCTGAGTCTTCTTGTATCTATCTGTTTCTGTTGTAATTGTGGAATATTCGTGAACTATTGTAATGTTATCACAAGTGGCAACCTGGAATCGGTTATTATGTGGATTTTGGCGGGAATGCTGAAATCTGCATAGTGCCCGATCTCGGGGCGTCACAAATGGTATCAGAGCCTTGGTTCCGATTCCCGAGATTGTTTCGATACGAATGGTTATCGAAGCAACGGGTCCGCAAAGCCTGTAGGATAACCTCGCTAACGGTCGTTGTTTCTAGAGTGTCAAAAACTATTTCTGCTAAACTATTTTGGAAAAACATCTCATTAGGATTCTTGTTTTCTCCTTATCCCTATTCTATTTCCCCTCCCATCTTATTTGTTTTTGGAGTCTACTCTCGTACTCAATCTTTCAAAGTGTTAGGATCCTACGTGGGTGGACGTTTTCTGAGCTTTTAACCTAATAGGTTCGATCATCGGAAGATTCCTGGTGGGAGAACATCGTCGTCACTCCGAGCAAGAATCCCTTGTTAGTGGTGTCGAGGAGATCAACTGGAAGCACGAAGAATCGATAGTCGAACTTCTTTCCCCTCCCGGGTTAGCAGGTGGATTGCGAGGGCGCAATCCCTTGTTAGTGGTGTCGTCTGTAACACCTGGGGTGTTACCCTAATAGGAAGTGTTTGTTTTCTTTTGCTTGCATCACATGCATCACATCAGCATGGCATTTCTGTTTTCAAAACAAACCAAAATTCAAAACAATTTAAACTTTCACACCTTGCTCAAAATTTCCAATTTCAAAATTGTAAACTAAACCACTCATTTGTTTTTCAATAGTTGAATTTGTTTTAATCCAATTGCTTGTTGATAAAATTTTCCCTTTTATTAAAACCCTAATGGCAAATTCCAAAAATTCAAATCAAATCAATCTTATTTAACCTATTTCAATATGGGTTTAAATATTAAAAATTTGGCAAACAAATTAAATCAAATAATGTTTGTATGATTGCTTGAACTTGTTAAATAAAACTTTGCTTATTTCCAAAATTCCCAAAATCAAACCTTATTTGGAATTCAAATAACAAATTAGAAATCAAATTAATACTCTAAATTTTGAAGTTAATGTTAACATTTCTTTTAATTGATGTTTTGCAAATTGACAAAATTTATTTATAAAATAAAAAAGAAAACCCTAATCCTTTTTTTTCCATCACTCTCTCCCTTTCTTTCCTTTACAAAAAAAAGAGAAGAGGAGAGATAAAGGAAAAGCACAAAAAAAAAAGTAGAGGGAGGCAGCCCATCTATTCCCTTTCTTTTCCTCAGCCCACCACCCAAGCCCATGTCTTTCTCTTTCTGGCCCACCCCCTCTCTTCTGTCGTCTTCCTCCCTCCCAACGTCATCAGTACGATCATCACCTCCACCATCCGATCCCCTCTCCCCTCTACGATCAATGCCGTACTAGGCTCCTGCTCCTTAAAACCTAGCCACCCTACCCTCTGCTTGCAAACCCTAGTCCCTAACCCTAGCGCCGCCAACTCCTCTTCCCTTCCACCCCGAGTTCCTTCTGTTCTGTCCCTGAACCTGCACGAGAGAGAAATACAGAGAGGGGTGAGCTTGCTACCCCCGACCACCACCGGCCACCTCGAGGAGCAACCGATTAGGGGAATGGAACCATGGCGCTTTCTTCCACCTCTCCATCCCCTCGCCGGTCGCTGGAAGCAACCGGAGTGACCACGCCGTCGCCGGGAACTTCCACCCGCCGCTGCACCTCGACAGACTCCGACGACGACCACCGAGGTGAGCAGCGCTACCTCTCCTGCTTCCCCTCCCCTGTCCACACTCCACGACCTCCTGCACGCCTCCACGGTGATCCTGCAAGCACACGCACCTCGCGAGCTAGCTCCAGCCCGTCGATCGCCGCTACAGGTTCCTCGCCCAGGCGTTGTTTCTGAACCTCTGCTGCTGCCGGAAATTCAGTAAGATGCCTGCGTTGTTCAGGTGCTGTGAAGCCCAATTCTCCACACAGCAGCACCCACTGCAACCCCTACCTGCACAGCACGTACGCGCAGTTACCTACAGCGGACACCGCCGTTTGGTCGCCATGGCCGATGCGATTGCTCCGACTGAAAGTCTGCATCTTGTTCTGTTCGAAATTCAGTAAACATCCAGTATTTCACCTCTTCTTCAGTCGCACCCGTAACCCTTCACAACCAGCTTCAGTACCGCAGTGGTACTGCTTCCGTCCGCGCAGCGCTAGCACCCGGGATCGATCCCCGCGCGGCGCAAGCCTTTTCTTCTTATTTTTTCCGCGCTGACCACTAGGCCCCACCCGTCATACACACTCTTGCCACGCACGCACAGCGAGCCCTGGGCCCCCCTGGCAGTGCCTAGGGCTAGCTCTCTGTGCGGTAACAATTGTTTTCCAACATTTCTGTATTTAAATCTAAATCCTTCTAAATAACAGATTAGTCCCAAAACTTAAAAAGCTAGTAACTTTTGTTTTATAACTCCAAATAAAGAAAATAAAATATGTGCACTAATCTAAATTTAATTCTCTACCCATTGGTAACATTTGTGTACTGTTTTGAAATTTCCAAATGCAATTCAAATTTGAATCCAAATAATTCAATTGCAATTTGCCAAAATTCATAACTATTTCATTCTTAATCCAAATAATGCAAATAAAATATGTTTTCCATACCATTTTGAATAACATTTTCAAATATAAATTTTGTTTCATGGTTTGAATAATTTAAATTGCCTAAATAATTTAATACTTGTTTAATTCATTTAAATTTGATAAAATCATAACTTGCTCAAAATAAAATAATTTTGAACATGCAAAATATGTTTCCAAACCATCAAAGTGTGAACTTTTCAAATGTGAGTTTGAATTTATGTTTTGAACAAATAAAATTCAAATAAAATTCAAACTTGTTTTAAATTCATTTAAAACTTGTTTAATCTTGTTTACTTCATAATTAAATTATCCTAATTCCAATTTCAATATTTGAAACATGTAATCCAACTAAAAATTGATGTTCTTTTCAAATATAAATTTTGTTATTTGTTTTGAACACTTTAACTCGATGAAAACAACAATTGTTTGTGTGACACCCTTAAGGAACCAAAATTTTCTAACTTAATAAATAAATATCTAAAATTGGTAAACCTTATTTCCAACTGGTTCTATTGTTGTTATTTTGTTGTCCTCCTCATCCATGCATCATGCTAATCCACCTTCACCTGTTGATTAGTTGGAAAACAATTGTTTCAACCATAATTCATGGGCTTTTCATATGCAACTCAAATTGCAAATGGGTCCATTTAAATGTGTTTATCTTGTCAACTAGTTTACTTTGATGCATCTTTAAACCTGTCATGCATCCATATCTTGATCATGCTGGATCTTTTGCCGTAGTAGTAATTGTTGCATCCGGTGTTTGTTCGAGGTTCGTTGTTTCTTCCCGGATAGGACGTTGAGATGATGTGAGCAACGACAAGTTCTGCTACCTTGCGGGATTTCAGGCAAGTATACTCACTTGCTGCCATATGGCTGCCTTTCATCACTTGTTACCGATTCTTTCCGTTGTTCTTATTCTAGCCTGTTGTTACGATGCTTGTGTCTCGATCCTATTATATGTTTACCTTGCAGCCATGATATAGCCTTTCCTTCCACTTCCTAATAACTGTTGATTGTTTACCTCGTTGGCCTTCGTGTCGTAGCTGCATGCTTAGGGTTGCTTTTGCTCGAGTCTGTTGTCGGTTACTTCTTTTACTATTATCGTTCTGGGGGCTCGATGTTAATCAATCAATCCTGTTAATGCTAATGTTAATAATAATTTGATGATAAGGCACCGGCAGGAGGCCCTTGTGGTTTTGAGGCCTGCTAGTGTCGACCCTAATAGGAAAAGGGTCTTGTCTACTGATCCATGATGAGCGCACTACCCGCATGTGGGAAGCGAGTATGGGCGCCCCCCTCAATTTGACCCGATTCGCATCTCGTCCAAATCGCCTCATTTAGTTCGGGTTTTCCATTTGCTGCATGCATGATCTTGCGAGCCCTTGGTACCCGGGTGGAACTTTCGTAGTCGGCATATAGGGGGACACGGTCTTAGAGTGCTATGAGGGTCCCTTTTCTTCGGGGCTCGATTAGCCGTGCGCCCAAGGTTCTTTGGGCTTGATGCGAAGAAGGGTTGGATTGTGTAGAGTACCTCGCTTGGTGGGGTGATCTCCCATCTGGCGGGTTATTCTTGCGTGTACGGCTAAATTGGTGCAACCCTGCAGGGATAATCTTCTCGAGAAGCCGTGTTTTCCGCGGTTATGGATTACTTGGTGAAAGTACTGGCTAACAAGTACTCAGGACAACTTAAACCTAATGATTAACACTCCTACACCCAATGATTAACAACTTGACTAGTAATAGGCGGGTTTGTTTGAAGTTATCTTTCAGTTGGTTACAATACTCGATCTTATCTTCTTTCTGTTAGCCGGAAGTTGTAGTATCTCTCTGTAGATGGTTAGTGCAGCCCGCTGCCGCTTATGTGCAATAATCCCTTCCTTCCCGTTGATACCAAAGTATTTGTATCTTGTGATGACTGGCTACGCCGGTATCTTGTGAGTATGGTTTATCCACTTGCCAGTACTTAACCGTACTGACCCACGAATCTCTTTCGTGGCTGCATATTCAACATTGCAGTCAACAGGTTTGAAGTCTGACGACGTTAGCTTGGGAATCCCTCCGGCTTGGCCTGGGCAGGGATTGGACGCTCTCGGTTATCTTCAGGACTCTTAGTCCAATTTGTATCTTGTCCGTAGACGGACGATATCTTGTTTCTTCCGCTGTTATTTGGATCTTTGTATTGTATCAGTTGTATCCCTGGCTCGTCTGAGTCTTCTTGTATCTATCTGTTTCTGTTGTAATTGTGGAATATTCGTGAACTATTGTAATGTTATCACAAGTGGCAACCTGGAATCGGTTATTATGTGGATTTTGGCGGGAATGCTGAAATCTGCATAGTGCCCGATCTCGGGGCGTCACAAATGGTATCAGAGCCTTGGTTCCGATTCCCGAGATTGTTTCGATACGAATGGTTATCGAAGCAACGGGTCCGCAAAGCCTGTAGGATAACCTCGCTAACGGTCGTTGTTTCTAGAGTGTCAAAAACTATTTCTGCTAAACTATTTTGGAAAAACATCTCATTAGGATTCTTGTTTTCTCCTTATCCCTATTCTATTTCCCCTCCCATCTTATTTGTTTTTGGAGTCTACTCTCGTACTCAATCTTTCAAAGTGTTAGGATCCTACGTGGGTGGACGTTTTCTGAGCTTTTAACCTAATAGGTTCGATCATCGGAAGATTCCTGGTGGGAGAACATCGTCGTCACTCCGAGCAAGAATCCCTTGTTAGTGGTGTCGAGGAGATCAACTGGAAGCACGAAGAATCGATAGTCGAACTTCTTTCCCCTCCCGGGTTAGCAGGTGGATTGCGAGGGCGCAATCCCTTGTTAGTGGTGTCGTCTGTAACACCTGGGGTGTTACCCTAATAGGAAGTGTTTGTTTTCTTTTGCTTGCATCACATGCATCACATCAGCATGGCATTTCTGTTTTCAAAACAAACCAAAATTCAAAACAATTTAAACTTTCACACCTTGCTCAAAATTTCCAATTTCAAAATTGTAAACTAAACCACTCATTTGTTTTTCAATAGTTGAATTTGTTTTAATCCAATTGCTTGTTGATAAAATTTTCCCTTTTATTAAAACCCTAATGGCAAATTCCAAAAATTCAAATCAAATCAATCTTATTTAACATATTTCAATATGGGTTTAAATATTAAAAATTTGGCAAACAAATTAAATCAAATAATGTTTGTATGATTGCTTGAACTTGTTAAATAAAACTTTGCTTATTTCCAAAATTCCCAAAATCAAACCTTATTTGGAATTCAAATAACAAATTAGAAATCAAATTAATACTCTAAATTTTGAAGTTAATGTTAACATTTCTTTTAATTGATGTTTTGCAAATTGACAAAATTTATTTATAAAATAAAAAGAAAACCCTAATCCTTTTTTTTCCATCACTCTCTCCCTTTCTTTCCTTTACAAAAAAAAAGAGAAGAGGAGAGATAAAGGAAAAGCACAAAAAAAAGTAGAGGGAGGCAGCCCATCTATTCCCTTTCTTTTCCTCAGCCCACCACCCAAGCCCATGTCTTTCTCTTTCTGGCCCACCCCCTCTCTTCTGTCGTCTTCCTCCCTCCCAACGTCATCAGTACGATCATCACCTCCACCATCCGATCCCCTCTCCCCCTCTACGATCAATGCCGTACTAGGCTCCTGCTCCTTAAAACCTAGCCACCCTACCCTCTGCTTGCAAACCCTAGTCCCTAACCCTAGCGCCGCCAACTCCTCTTCCCTTCCACCCCGAGTTCCTTCTGTTCTGTCCCTGAACCTGCACGAGAGAGAAATACAGAGAGGGGTGAGCTTGCTACCCCCGACCACCACCGGCCACCTCGAGGAGCAACCGATTAGGGGAATGGAACCATGGCGCTTTCCTCCACCTCTCCGTCCCCTCGCCGGTCGCTGGAAGCAACCGGAGTGACCACGCCGTCGCCGGGAACTTCCGCCCGCCGCTGCACCTCGACAGACTCCGACGACGACCACCGAGGTGAGCAGCGCTACCTCTCCTGCTTCCCCTCCCCTGTCCACACTCCACGACCTCCTGCACGCCTCCACGGTGATCCTGCAAGCACACGCACCTCGCGAGCTAGCTCCAGCCCGTCGATCGCCGCTACAGGTTCCTCGCCCAGGCGCTGTTTCTGAACCTCTGCTGCTGCCGGAAATTCAGTAAGACGCCTGCGTTGTTCAGGTGCTGTGAAGCCCAATTCTCCACACAGCAGCACCCATTGCAACCCCTACCTGCACAGCACGTACGCGCAGTTACCTACAGCGGACACAGCCGTTTGGTCGCCATGGCCGATGCGATTGCTCCGACTGAAAGTCTGCATCTTGTTCTGTTCGAAATTCAGTAAACATCCAGTATTTCACCTCTTCTTCAGTCGCACCCGTAACCCTTCACAACCAGCTTCAGTACCGCAGTGGTACTGCTTCCGTACGCGCAGCGCTAGCACCCGGGATCGATCCCCGCGCGGCGCAAGCCTTTTCTTCTTATTTTTTCCGCGCTGACCACTAGGCCCCACCCGTCATACACACTCTTGCCACGCACGCACAGCGAGCCCTGGGCCCCCCTGGCAGTGCCTAGGGCTAGCTCTCTGTGCGGTAACAATTGTTTTCCAACATTTCTGTATTTAAATCTAAATCCTTCTAAATAACAGATTAGTCCCTAAACTTAAAAAGCTAGTAACTTTTGTTTTATAACTCCAAATAAAGAAAATAAAATATGTGCACTAATCTAAATTTAATTCTCTACCCATTGGTAACATTTGTGTACTGTTTTGAAATTTCCAAATGCAATTCAAATTTGAATCCAAATAATTCAATTGCAATTTGCCAAAATTCATAACTATTTCATTCTTAATCCAAATAATGCAAATAAAATATGTTTTCCATACCATTTTGAATAACCTTTTCAAATATAAATTTTGTTTCATGGTTTGAATAATTTAAATTTCCTAAATAATTTAATACTTGTTTAATTCATTTAAATTTGATAAAATCATAACTTGCTCAAAATAAAATAATTTTGAACATGCAAAATATGTTTTCAAACCATCAAAGTGTGAAATTTTCAAATGTGAGTTTGAATTTATGTTTTGAACAAATAAAATTCAAATAAAATTCAAACTTGTTTTAAATTCATTTAAAACTTGTTTAATCTTGTTTACTTCATAATTAAATTATCCTAATTCCAATTTCAATATTTGAAACATGTAATCCAACTAAAAATTGATGTTCTTTTCAAATATAAATTTTGTTATTTGTTTTGAACACTTTAACTCGATGAAAACAACAATTGTTTGTGTGACACCCTTAAGGAACCAAAATTTTCTAACTTAATAAATAAATTTCTAAAATTGGTAAACCTTATTTCCAACTGGTTCTATTGTTGTTATTTTGTTGTCCTCCTCATCCATGCATCATGCTAATCCACCTTCACCTGTTGATTAGTTGGAAAACAATTGTTTCAACCATAATTCATGGGCTTTTCATATGCAACTCAAATTGCAAATGGGTCCATTTAAATGTGTTTATCTTGTCAACTAGTTTACTTTGATGCATCTTTAAACATGTCATGCATCCATATCTTGATCATGCTGGATCTTTTGCCGTAGTAGTAATTGTTGCATCCGGTGTTTGTTCGAGGTTCGTTGTTTCTTCCCGGATAGGACGTTGAGATGATGTGAGCAACGACAAGTTCTGCTACCTTGCGGGATTTCAGGCAAGTATACTCACTTGCTGCCATATGGCTGCCTTTCATCACTTGTTACCGATTCTTTCCGTTGTTCTTATTCTAGCCTGTTGTTACGATGCTTGTGTCTCGATCCTATTATATGTTTACCTTGCAGCCATGATATAGCCTTTCCTTCCACTTCCTAATAACTGTTGATTGTTTACCTCGTTGGCCTTCGTGTCGTAGCTGCATGCTTAGGGTTGCTTTTGCTCGAGTCTGTTGTCGGTTACTTCTTTTACTATTATCGTTCTGGGGGCTCGATGTTAATCAATCAATCCTGTTAATGCTAATGTTAATAATAATTTGATGATAAGGCACCGGCAGGAGGCCCTTGTGGTTTTGAGGCCTGCTAGTGTCGACCCTAATAGGAAAAGGGTCTTGTCTACTGATCCATGATGAGCGCACTACCCGCATGTGGGAAGCGAGTATGGGCGCCCCCCTCAATTTGACCCGATTCGCATCTCGTCCAAATCGCCTCATTTAGTTCGGGTTTTCCATTTGCTGCATGCATGATCTTGCGAGCCCTTGGTACCCGGGTGGAACTTTCGTAGTCGGCATATAGGGGGACACGGTCTTAGAGTGCTATGAGGGTCCCTTTTCTTCGGGGCTCGATTAGCCGTGCGCCCAAGGTTATTTGGGCTTGATGCGAAGAAGGGTTGGATTGTGTAGAGTACCTCGCTTGGTGGGGTGATCTCCCATCTGGCGGGTTATTCTTGCGTGTACGGCTAAATTGGTGCAACCCTGCAGGGATAATCTTCTCGAGAAGCCGTGTTTTCCGCGGTTATGGATTACTTGGTGAAAGTACTGGCTAACAAGTACTCAGGACAACTTAAACCTAATGATTAACACTCCTACACCCAATGATTAACAACTTGACTAGTAATAGGCTTATTGACACAATAATCTGAACCACCCTTAATCCAACTGTGTGAGTTATTCTCGGATTGCTTCTTCGGATAAGGGGCGAGATCCAGGATGGGTTTGTTTGAAGTTATCTTTCAGTTGGTTACAATACTCGATCTTATCTTCTTTCTGTTAGCCGGAAGTTGTAGTATCTCTCTGTAGATGGTTAGTGCAGCCCGCTGCCGCTTATGTGCAATAATCCCTTCCTTCCCGTTGATACCAAAGTATTTGTATCTTGTGATGACTGGCTACGCCGGTATCTTGTGAGTATGGTTTATCCACTTGCCAGTACTTAACCGTACTGACCCACGAATCTCTTTCGTGGCTGCATATTCAACATTGCAGTCAACAGGTTTGAAGTCTGACGACGTTAGCTTGGGAATCCCTCCGGCTTGGCCTGGGCAGGGATTGGACGCTCTCGGTTATCTTCAGGACTCTTAGTCCAATTTGTATCTTGTCCGTAGACGGACGATATCTTGTTTCTTCCGCTGTTATTTGGATCTTTGTACTGTATCAGTTGTATCCCTGGCTCGTCTGAGTCTTCTTGTATCTATCTGTTTCTGTTGTAATTGTGGAATATTCGTGAACTATTGTAATGTTATCACAAGTGGCAACCTGGAATCGGTTATTATGTGGATTTTGGCGGGAATGCTGAAATCTGCATAGTGCCCGATCTCGGGGCGTCACAGATCATCCAAGTAGTCAGTCCATGAGTGGAGCAATTTTTTACTAAAGATTTCATTCTTTTCCAAGCTTTAGCAACATGCTCATTATCAAGTTGCTTAAAATTCATAATGCTACTTCTTAGAGATATAATCTTAGCAGAGGGATAATATTTTCCAATGAAAGCATCTTTACATTTATTCCAAGAATCAATACTATTTTAGGCAAAGATAACAACCATTATTTAGCTATTCCTCTCAAATAGAAAGGAAACAATTTGAGTTTTATAATATCTCCATCTACATATTTATATTTTTGCATCTCACATAGTTCAACAAAATTATTAAGATGGGCAGCAGCATCATCGGTACTAATACCAGGAAATTGCCCTCTCATAATTAGATTTAATAGTGCAGGCTTAATCTCATAAAAATCGACAGTAGGAGAAGGTGGAGCAATATGTGTGCTAATGAAATCATTGTTGTTGGTGCTAGTAAAGTCACACAACTTAGTGTTCTCAGGGGTACTCATTTTAGCAAGATTTAAAACAGGATAAAAATAACAACTAGAATAAGAACTGATTTTTGTGGGGTTTTTATAAAGAGAAGCAAACAAGATAAAATAAATTAAGAAAAACTAAAACAAAATAAAGAGATTGTAAGTGATAGACTACCCTTGCAGAAATTCTCTTCCTCCCCGGCAACGTCGCCAGAAAATAGCTTGATGGTGCAGGTCTTGCACTCGTTGGGAAACCCCAAGAGGAAGGTATGATGAGCACAACATCAGTTTTCCCTCAGAAAGAAACCAAGGTTGAACCGACCAGTAGGAGAAATAAGCAACTTGTGAAGGTTGATGTAGTTTATGTGGTAGGGCGCACTACCGGTTCAGCAGTAACGTGGAACCTACACAACACAATCAATTCACTTTGCTCCAACGAAGTAGTGAGGTTGTCGATCTCACAGGTTTTGCTGATAACAAAGAGGTTAAATGTATGGTGTGGAAAACAGTAGGAAAATAATATGAAAACAGTAGTAGCCGTGTGAAAACAGTGAATGATTGTATTATCAGTATGAGAAAAATGGACCGGGGTCCACACTTCACTAGTGGTGTCACTCCATAAAAGATAGATAACATGTGTGGTGAAAAAATTACAGCTGGGCAATTGGTAGATATTGAAACATGTATGACATGATTATTACTATGTGATTCATGTGAGCATTACAACAAGACTCTTAGACCATCATCCAACTGCATCTATGACTAATAATCCACCATCCGAATATCATCTGAACAAACGTTGGGTATTAAGTTGCAAGCAACGGATAATCGCATTAAGCAAAGTGTGTAATGTAAACAATGTAAACATCGTTGTTTTCTCCCTAATATCAACAACACATCCTCTATTTGTCACGTTTCTGTCACTCGATCACACAGATGCGAAGGAGGCATGAACCCACTATCGAGCATAAATACTCCCTCTTGGAGTCACTAGCATCTACTTGGCCAGAGCATCTACTAACAACGGAGAGCATGCAAGATCATAAATAACATACACATGAAGATAACATGATAGATTGATAATCAAGAGACATAGCATTCAACATTTATCGGATCCCAGCAAACATAACATGTAGCATTACAATATATGATCTCGATCATGTGAGGCAGCTCACGACATCCAACAAACATAACATGTAGCATTACAATAACATGATCACTCCGAGATTTCCTCTCCCGGCAGGGTGCCGGGGAGACCTCTAGAACCCTCCCAATCTTGGAGTGACGATGACGACGGCCTCGGGTGTTTTTTCGTGGAAAAGTGGTATATATTTAGGGTTAACACATCGGGGGGGGGGGGGAATAAATAGGTGAAAGGGCGATGGTGGTGGATGCCCGAGGGGCCCACACCACCCTAAGGAGCGGCCAGGGGCGCGCCGCCCTATGGTGTGCCCCCGTGTGGCCCCTCTCCGGGCCTCTTCGGGACACCGTGGAACCTTCGGGAATTCTAAAACTTCCGGGCTTCGAATTTTCCAATTCTAGGAATATTTCCAGAACAACTTTTCTGAAACATAAAAACAGTAGAAGAAAACAGGGAACTGAATCTGTGGCATCTTGTCAATAGGTTAGTCCCAGGAAATCGATAAAAATGACATAAAATGTATAGCAAACATGTAGCAAATAACATGAAAACAACATGGAACATCGGAAATTATAGATACATTTATGACGTATCATCGGGTAATGGACATAAGGGCATCGTGACAAACATGCATGTAAGTTGCAATCGGTATAGATGGTTTGGCAGCTATCTCAGTGGTTGGTCGCACTCAGTTCTATAAGTGGGATCCTTGTCGCGTGACAAGCTTCCTAGCGGTGTATTGGCTGATTGTGGTGAGCCTCATGGCCGTCATTCCCTTCTTTAAGGTGTTTCCACCGCTTTTCTTCTCTTCCTCCCGAGGTTTCGGGTGAAAACTCTAGATTCCTTTGGATCGGGTTGCCGCAAAACATTGGTGAAATTCCTTCGTGAAGATGCCACCTTGGAGTTTGTGGTTCATCTCTCTTTTGGTGGTACTATGAAGGCAGTAGCGTTTGAAGGAGACAAAGTATGGGTAGGGGATGTCTAATATCTAGAAGGTGTAACGTTCTCTTTTGCGCCAACTTGTGTTTTTGGAAGACATCTCTCCCGTGAAATAAAGACTCAATCGTCAACCAGGGATAAGGGTCCATCCGTAACACAGATTGATGGCGGTTCAGGCTTGTTGGCATCTTGATGATCTCCTCAAGCGTTATGTTGCTGTCCCATGTTGCCATTGGCCAAACATCCTTTTAGTTCCAATTTCAAGGGTTTGTTTACACTAGCCATTGTCTTCAACTTGTATATGTGTGTGGTTTTGGGAAGTGATTCTAGCTCAACTGGTTGGCGGAGTGGTTGTACGAGCCCAACACCCAAGTTCAAGTCCCCATGGACGCGAATTTAGGTTCCTATTTATACATGAGGACATCGGGTTTGGTTTGTAACCAAAATAAAAATCCTTATACTCATGCATATATGGCTATGTGCATCCTTAGTTGGGGCAGAGGCCGGGGAAGTGAAATTCTCCCCCCTAATTTTTAACAGATTATCCTTTTTGGAGGGGAATCATGTCGGTCAAGAATGATTTCTTTTCTCAAGGTGCATTTACCGTTGGCAATGGTCAGGGCACACGATTTTGGGAGGATAGATGGCTGGGTGATAGTTCATTGGCTCAGCAATATCCGAGTTCGTACAACATTACTAGAAATAAAAAATGTTCTGGTTGCAGATATTTTATCAAATGCGCCTCAAATAAACCTATAGTTTAGAAGAAATTTACTAGGTCCAAAATGGGTGGCTTGGCTAAATTTGGTTTAAAGTGTAATGTCTATTTTCTTGACAACGGAGGAGGATTGTTTTGTGTGGAATTTGACTTCTAGTGGTAGGTTTTAGGTGAGATCTATGTATTTAGATTTTCTAAATGATCATACCCCTTACCTCCGTAAGTACCTTTGGAAATTAAAGACCCCACTAAAGATTAAAAAAAATATGTGGTTTGTCAACCTCAAGATTATTTTGACTAAAGATAATTTGCTTAAGGGAAGTTGTAAGGGATGTAAGAAATGTGTCTTCTGTCACCATGATGAAACAGTCGAACACCTTTTTATTCATTGTACCTTGGCTATCAAAATTTTGAGACAGCTCCAATTTACCTTTAATATTTCACCTCCAACTAGCTTAGATAATATATTTGGGTCTTGGATTAATGTGGTTCATAAACAAGCAAAGAATCGTATATGCATTGATGTATGTGCTTTTGTTTTGGCCATATGGAATTGTCGGAATGATATCATCTTTAACAAATTGGAACATGCTCACTTTTTGCAGGTGGTTCACAAGGCTACTTATTTGATTACCATGTGGTTCCTACTCTTCCCACAAAACCAACGTTCTTTTATGGATGCTGGATGCCACCGTTTGTTGGCAATTATCAGAGCCATACTCTCCTTCAACGGATGGCAACTTGATTGACGTATCGTTTGTTTCTCTCGTTCTCTTCTATTGTTTCGGACTAAGGTCCGCGTTTTATAACCAGATTTTGTGTTACCTACTTTGAACTTCTTGGTTCGTTAATAAAGGTCGTGTGCACCAAAGCGATGTAGAGGTCGGGGCTTTATAGCTCCCATTTCTAAAATAAATAAAAATATGTGTGTGGTTTTGTATGTGAGGTGGTTCAGGGTCTATCTTCCACCGATTAGACGTCACTAATTTAATTTACTAGAGGCTGGGCGCCCCTTGGGTGCCTCCTCTCTGGTCCTCTGCACCCCAATCCATCATAGTTGTTAGGTATGCTAGACATGTAAGTGGTCCGTTCACCGAATAAAAATATGATACGGACAACAACCACAAGCAGTAAAAATAAATGTGTACTCATTTCCATCGATCTTACATTCTGTTTTCTAAACAATGAGGTTTCAGAAAATCCTAAACCAGCAAATGTCAGTATTCAGCACTTGAAGCCGCTAGCAGGGATTGCACAATATAATACATACAACAACCAAAACTTTGTTTAGAAACAAAGTACAAACGCAAGCGCTCATATACACGCGTATACACTCACCCCTATGAACGCACACACGCACACCCTATCCCTATGAGCACCTCCGAGAGACTGAGCCGACGGATCTTGAGATTGACGAAGTCACCACAGACACATAGCTGTCGACGCGAACGTCGCCTCCCACTGAAAGAATGTTCCGTCTAAATGCAACACACGAGTGTCAAACCTGGGATTTGAACTCTGGTGGGCTGGGGGTACAACCACCCTCCTAACCATCCAACCACAGGTTGGTTTGCAACAACCAAAACTGTTTATTCCACAAGCATAACTGAAGTGAATAAATGCCAAAAAAACACATTGTCACGAGGTCATGACGTCTTCGAGTAGCACGTACAGGAGGACAGCAACCAACACAACTAGGAATGCCACAACTATGTACCTCTAGTTGAGCAGCGGCTTTATGGTCCGTGTTTTTCGAGCATGCCATCACCAGTAGAGTCCTCCTCTCGGGTTTTCGATTCCTTGTCGATTGGATATGCAGATCTTTCCATCTGATTAAAACATGGATATATATTTACGGCTTAGCAATCAGATGGTCAAGTACATGTTAGCAGTGGAAGTGTAGATATTTGGAAGGAAAATAGGCTTATAATACAAGATGCAACAGTTAAAAAAACCAGAAATACAAGAATCCAAGATGCATATGAGTCAAAGTCAAAGTAGCATATATACCATTCATTGCAACAACCTCTTCCATTGTTTGAATTCTAAATGTTACTCCCTTTGTTCTGAAATAGTTGACTCTCAAATGAGTGTATTTAGACAAAAAATAAAAATTCTAGATACATCTATTTCAGAGTCAATATTTCATAACGGAGGGAGTAAATGCGTGGAGATATAATTATGCAGATATAATATTTGAAAAGGAAATCGTAAATAATTTATTTTCCCCAAAAATAGCAATACACCTATGGGAAAGTAAATAAACTAAGTTAATTTAGAAGCCCAAATAAAGCGTTAGGATCATGTAGCTTCTACAAGAGCATATATTAACCAGGATTATAAATTCATTACCGTGTCAAGTCCATGAAGCTTAGAATGTCCAGATGAAGAGGTAAACTGTTAATAGTAATACAAATGACTAGAAGGATACCCCGCACGTTGCTGCGGGGATCTCATAATAGTAAATGGCATGTGTGTTTTTTGATGAAGAGGCCAAGGGTCTTAACCTCATTTTTTAAAGAAAAAACAGCATAATACTTTATATAGTCTAAAGAAATATGAAAAATTCGGTTGATCATACTCGAGATACTAAATTTTATAGACATGCGATGCGTATTATAAACCATTAGTTTAAAAAAATGGATGGTTTAAGGAATGTATGATATGTAGCTTCAATAAATCATTAAACTGAAAAATGGATGCTTAAAAAATGTATGATATGTAGCTTGCATGTAATAATTAATAATATTAGAGGAGATGACATGGACAATTGATTGGCTAAGAGGATGGATGATGTGGATAGCTTGCATGTTGAGATAGAAAAATAATTAATACATGTTAGTGGGGTTTTGCTTTATAAGAAGTATAGATATGTTACATTGACAATGCCACATAAAAGAATTTGTTGGTAAACCTAAAGATAATTAGCTCGACCAAAAGTAGAGTAGTTGCAATCAACCAAATAGAAAGTGTTATCTATTAATGGTTGGCATAATAAATATAACAGAAGGCAGTTCAATACAAAATAAACACAATTGATTCCTTGGGAAACTGGCATCTATTAGGAACAACAAAGAAGATGTGTGTACCATTTCTTCTGAGAAAGTGCTACATATTGTTGCTTTTTTGCCACTCCACTCCCATTATTCGATAGAATGTAGGAAGACCGTCCCATCACCACAATAGCTACAGGGAAATGTCATGTGAATAAGTGAAATACAAATAAAGTGTGCTCTAACTGTAGGAAGGGAAAAAATAACTCTAGTATATGATAGAACTATAAATGGATATCACTCCCAAGACATAATTGGCTAAAGTTAGACGCTTTCAGAGAACATACACATCTTGCAAAATGACGAGTGTTATGGCCAAATACATGGCATAGTTTGTTATAATGAGCCCATATTGCACACAAACATGCATCTTGAAAGCACGGACAATGTTTACGAAGGAATTTTTTTAACTAAATAAAAAACCATTTTCCATTTTTGGAGTGTCAGAAATGGGTTTTTTTGTGAATGACCTACCACAAAAATGTTGCAAAAATTGGGGGCTTATTTTTTCAAAACATGCTAGACATGTGATATGCACAAATAATTAATGTGTTTTCTAAGAAAAGATTTCCATCCACCACTTTTGAAAATCACAAGTTTCGACCGATTCAGGTGGAAACAGGACAAATTTGAACTACAGGTGCCTCGTAATTTGCTCATGAATTTCGGAAAAAATCATTTTAGGTACTCAACTATCTATTTCAATAGAGATCCACAATTAGTTGCTGAATATACAACCCCTAGCTACGAACGGTCATGCCCTCTGTCTTGACTTTCTCGTAAAACGGACTGAGAAAATTCCTGAAAATGAAAAAAAAACCTAAATAACGCGAGACCTTCGCGTGGTGTCATTACATATGTCCTAGTATCCACCAAAAATAATAAACTTGGAATACGACAGTTCTGTTGAAAAATGTTCACAAAACAGAGCTATCTCCTCCTAACATTCTAGGGTTTCGGTTGAAATGACGGGTGTTATGGCCAAATACATGGCATAGTTTGTTATAATGAGCCCATATTGCACACGAACATGCATCTTGGAAGCACGGACAATGTTTACGAAGGAAGTTTTTTTTAACTAAATAAAAAACCATTTTCCATTTTTGGAGTGTCAGAAATGGGTTTTTTTGTGAAGGACCTGAAGGGGTCGTTGCATAGAAAACAAAAAAAATTCCTACGTGAGAGACACCCGAAAGGCCAAGATCTAATCTAGGAGATGAAAGCAACGGGCATAGAGAGAGTCTTAAGAAGAACATACCCTCTAAGACACAAAGCGTTATGAGATCAAATCTCGTTGTTAGCGTAGTCGTACTCACACCGATCCCGAGAGCGAGAAGATGTGCACCGCAATCCGGCGGTGCCTCCGTGATCGGTCACACATACGGTTGATGACGACCTCCGTTCCCTCGATCTAGCGGGGCAGCGGAAGTAGAGGATCCCTCGGAAACCAGCAGCACAACGACGTGGTGTGGTGAAGAAAACTTCGTTCAGGGCTTCGCCAAGGGCATGAACATGAGGTGGATCAGCGGGAGGATGGAGATGGAGATGACACCAAGTTGTGTGTGGAGATAGAGGTCCAACCCCTCTTTATATAGGAGGGGGGCAACCAAGAATTTTTGGTGCCTCCACCTCTCCCCTCATCATGTGGGTGGAGTCTCCACTCAACCCACTCATTATCTCATCAATTCCCACTCAAAATTCCAAGGGTTTTCTTTAATAAATAAATAAAACAATTTTATTTCTTTATTTTAATATTTGTTAATCCTATTAACAAACATTAAAACTTACGCCTTCAACTAGTTGTTAATCAAACATTAACATATACCACCTTGAACTATTTCAATATTCACCGAAACAATTCCGGTGACTTTTTCAATATTCCTCGAAACAATTTCGGTGTTGTCCAAACTTTTCTCCGATATTCCGTATCCTCTCAAATGCGTCATCGAACCTTAAGTGTGTCACCCTACGTTTCGTGAATAACATAGACATGATCGAGACTCCTCTCCGGTCAATAATCAACAGCGGGACTTGGAGATCCGTGATGACTCCTATGTATTCAGCGATGACTCTCGTGATCGTGTGAACCATCAATGTCGTGACTATTCCCTTTGTCTCGCGATATTTTAGTTGTCCGGGATCCGATCATTGGTATCACCCATACCTTGTTTTCATCTCGTTACCGAAAAGTAATCTTTTCTTGTTTCCGTGATATGACATCCTTGTGATCATATCACGTGCTTGCAAGCGGTATCGATGTGATATCACCGAGAGGGCCCAGAGTATATCTCTCCGTCATTTTGGATGGATAAATCCCACTCTTGATCCATGAGCCTCAACTAATACTTTCCGAATACCTAACGGCACCTTTATAGTCACCATGTTACAATGTGACGTTTGATGACATCAAAGCACCTATCCGGTATCAGTGATTGACATGGTCTCATGGTCTAAGGAATAAATTACTTCGTACGCAAGATATAACAATATAAACTAAATGACTTGATCGCATTGTTATTTTGATATTGGGTATGTGTTCATCACATCATTCTTCTAATGACATGACCTCGTTATTAACAACATCTAATGTTCATGATCAGGAAACCTTGATCATCTATTAATCAACGAGCTAGTTAAAAGAGAGGCTTTACTAGGAACCATTGTTTGTTTATTAAACACACATGTATCAACATTTCCGGTTAATACAATTCTAGCATGAAAACATTTATCATAAACAAGGAATAAGATAATAACCACTTTATTATTGCCTCTCGGGCATATTCCCTTCAGTCTCCCACTTGCACTAGAGTCAATAATCTAGTCTATAAGCACTTAACACATATGGCGTTCCAGTGTTATTACCATTCTTCCCATGTGGTAAACATCATCAAAAAGATCTGAACTGTTCAGGTCCTATTGTATTTGCATGTTCTTTGCGTCTACACGCATCACTCATTCTCTAATGAGATGGCTTTATATATATTTGGTCAACCAGTGAAACCTTAATTCCTCAGCTTAAACCAATGCTACTAACATTGTGAAAATGTAGCTTCATAGTGTCAGCATTCTTGGAAATTCACCAAGTTCAATAAATAACTCTTACTATTTTGTTGTCAACACAACGATATACTTATCTTTTGTAGTATCCTTCACAATACTTTAATTTTGAAACTCTTTCAAATCCAGCATGGAACTTTCTTCCAGCCTATTGTGCTACCCTTCATCATATATTTTAATTGAGATAAAATTATTTGAATATATGACAAGACTATTAGTGTGACATATTACAACTAACATTTTGTCATTACTACATAGGAAAACATATCCTTATCATTTCTAAAATGACACAAGGATCTCTCCCACTGTTGTCTAATCATCATATGAATTATCCTGTTATAACATTTTTATAGCATAGGACTCATCTGGTTGTGTACATAGCATGGAAACATGACTTAGAAATCTCAATTTCAATGATGCTCATCATGTGTCAAAACACTTGAATCTTGCTCAATTATTTTCCATGTGACAAGAACTCCTTCTTGTCATTTAGATATTGACTTACTTCAATATTTCATCTATGTAATTTGGCTTCAATCATATCAGGCGCTGCAATCCATCTTTTATACATATCAATGCCCAATATCTTCTAAGCCTTTCATCAATAAGAAAATCTTAACCGTGTTAATTTAAAATACATATTTTCCAATCAACCATATGTCATCTACATAAAGCATTGGAAATATGTCATAGCGCTCCCACTTAATTTCTTGTAATTCTACAAGCATCTTTATCGTTCATGATGGAATCAAACTCTTTTGATAACTTCATTAAGGTAAATATTTCAACTTCGCTATGCTTACTTAGACCATTGAAGTGTGCATACCTTTCTTAATTTTACAAAACTCTCAGACTGTGTCAAGCACACATCTTTGATCAAACTTCCTCGAGAGGAGAGTTGGTTTTGTTATTCAACTTCCATATCATAATATGTAACTTTTGCTAGAACTATCCGCAAAGACTAAAACATCATTACGGAAGATCATAATCTTGTAGTAGTCAACTCTTTGAACTTCGTCGAAAACAACTTTTCGATAAGTACAACTGTCAAAGGATGTAAAATTCATGTCTTTGTCGCTATATAGACCCTTTTGCTATCGTTAGGCATCAAGCCTATCGAAAGGACTACCAAGTCACATACTTGATATTCATACAAGGATACTATTGCGGATATAATGACTCATAGTCAATTTTACGAAGTTAGGGCCCATCATTTGCTTCCTTTATAAGGTCCAGGTCCTTCCGTTGTCAAAACAACACTTTACTCTTAAACCACAAGTTGGTCTAAGTACAAAGTTTTAGAACTTTTGTGGTTCAGTACGCAAACTCATCCGAAGTATCTACAACACATGTAGTATCTTCTACTTTGTCAAAATAGCAAACCCAGGAACAACATCCAGTGTTGCGCTACTCTTGACATGATAACGAAGATTCTCTAATCTCGTTGAGTTTGTACTGTGCTCCCACTCACTTGTTTCGCAAGAACTAATTTCTCGAGAAATCAACCCTTTCTGACAAACAACATTTGTCTTTTGGTTCGGTGATAGGAGAAATACCAAATGTTTTATTTGGGATAACCTTATAAACATATATTTATCCTATTTTGGTTGTAAACATTTTACACATGCTATGCATACCAAAACTTAAGAAAATGACAATTCGGGTCACTACCCAAACCATATCTTATATGTCGTCAATTTCAACGTATCATGATGGTGCTCTTTTCAGTGGAAAAACGGTTGTCACTAATGTATAAACTACAAAATTATAATGGAATTTTTATTAATCTTACCATGTCCAACAAGGTTTGATTTTGTCTCTTGAATACTCCAAACTAATGTGGGGTATTCGAGAAGTACAACTTGTAGAACTGTTCTGCAACTTCTCAGATTTTTTGCTAAACTTGTAACTCAAACTTTATCCTTTATGATCCAATCATAAATACTTGATTATATTGTTACATTGATTTTTTACTTCATATTAACAACCTTTTGAACCAATTCAAAATGTCAAACTCCGTTCTCTTTAAATAGATATACTCACATATGTACTCAAATCATCGACAAAATTTTTATGAAGGAAAAGTTAATCCACCATACATGACTACACATAATGGACTATATACATCAATATGTATAATCTCCACTAAATTAGTCGTCCATTCTACTTTGGCCTAAGAACGGAATTCTAGTCATATTTTGGAAGAGGTCTCACAAGCGTCAATTTATTCAAAATAAAATGACTCCGGAAGTCCATCAATATGGAGTTCCTTCATGTTTTCCTTTCCGATATGAACTAAAAATGGTGTTGTCACAATTTAAGTGAAACTCTTTTACGTCTTGCAACGTTTAGCATTTAGTTTTATATATGTTTACTTTACCAACATGATTTATATTAACATATCCATCAATTATGGAATATGGTCATAGTTTGAACAATATCATTTGTTCACACAAAAGACCAGAACAAAATAACAACTTATTAAGTTCTTAAAATAAATCTTGAATGTTTGGTTCGATACGACAATGAACACAATAACACTTTATTACTGTTCTTGTCATAATCGATTCAACACCTATTACTAGTTTCTTTTAGGCCCTTGTATTTCTTGCATTGCGTTGCTTTGTATGACAACTCATACCAACCAATGTGGCATCAAAATACCCAAAAATACTTTGTTAACTAGTAATACATCTATAACTTGTATATCAAGCATATACTTCTGAGCTGGACTTTTCCAGTTATCTTCTTTTTCTGCCATATACCTTTTTGTAATTCTATTTTTAATATTCCCTTTCCTTTATAAAAGAATCATTCAACATCAAACAATGCTAGTCTTACTAGCTCATTTTCTTTGGCGTGTTAGTCATATACTATCACCCATTGAGTCATACTTTGAGTTTGATTGTTCTACTAATATCACCATATTAATAGTATTCTTCTAGATTCCACTCTTAGCAATCTCCAAGTAAGGTAAACGACTTTACCCATACTTTTAATCCATCCCATCATAACAATTTTATGATTAAGCAACTATAGCTCGAAGGAAGGAATTTAGAGAATAATTTTTAGCGCCCAACTTCTTGGAATATTCAAACGCCTAGCGTCTTCAATCATTGCATATATTCAGATAATCTAAGCAAACATTGTCACGCTAAATTATACTCAGTCATGTTGCCACGAATAAGTTTCTAGATATCAATATATCTTTCACTTGATTGTTTCTGAAAACAACTCTTTTTAGTTCTTAAATCACCTTGATCAACAAAACATTCTTTTGAAGATAAAGTAATATGGAAGAAACCATGACTTTGGATTCTAAGTAGGAATTAGTTGCTCTCTGGATCAATCAATCATTAATCATATGGAGCTAGGTAGGAAATACCAAAAATCTACAATAGGACTCAATTTTAAATTTCACTAATACGGTACCAATCTCAAATGATTTTTACCAGATCATAACAGTTATATCTCAATTAACAATCTAAGTGTAAGGTAGTTATGTGGATGCCAATGAATACTACAATTTGTGCACATTCACTTTGATTGGTTGTTCATGATAAATAAGTTCAAGTTAATTCAAAATTATGCCATGAACTCCCACTCAAAAACAACATCCCTCTTAGTCGTCTTTAGTGATTACACGAACCAAATTCACTACACCAAAACCGATCATCACGTGAGATGATGTAGCTTCAAAGGAGAACATCGACATGTTCATCATATCATCCATATGACTCATGCTTTACCTTTCGGTTACGTGTTCCGAGGCCATGTCTGTACATGCTAGACTCGCCAAGTAGAACTGTAGTATTGCGTGTGTTTCAAGGCCATGTATGTACATGCTAGGCTTGAAAACACCCGTTGTATGCGAACGTTGAGTCTGTCACACCCGATCATCACGTGGTGTCTCGAAACGACGAACTTTCTTAACGGTGCATACTTAAGGAAGAACACATTATTATCTTGATATTAAGTGAGAGGGATTATCTTATAATGCTACCGTCGCTATCTAAGCAAAACAAGATGCATAAAAATGATTAACATCACAGACATCACATGAAAGGATAACGTGATATGATATGGTCCTTCTTGCACTTGATCTCAATCATGTGCATCATGGTATGATCTCCATCATTCCACCGGCGTGGTACCAAGTATCATGGCACCCAAATCTTGATTGTCCATCAATAATAAGACAATCATATGGATACCTTCCGGTATATCAATAATTTACAAAAGAGATCATCTCATAATCAAATTTGTAACATTGACCATATCACATCACATGCCCAGCAAAAACTAGTTAGACGCTTCTAATTTATTTTCGCATATTTTACGTGGCTTAGGGCTTTCGAGGATAGAACCGTTCATACCTACAAACATCAACCACAACGATGATAAACACATTTTTAACAACCCTTCGTAGATTAGATCTTAACTATAGTAGGAGAAACGGACACCCTCTTAGCCACAAGTGAGACAATTCTCGCGTACATAGTACACGTAAACTTAGTCTGGGCAGCTTCATCCTACTATGCCACTAAGATCATTAAATACTCAAAGAGGCAATAACATGATCATCAACGCCCACATACACCTATGTGTTCTACCCGTACAAAACATCTACGCATAGATCCGGCTCTGATACCACTGAAGGGGTCGTTGCATAGAAAACAAAAAATTTCCTACGCGAAAGATACCCGAAAGGCCAAGATCTAATCTAGGAGACTAAGTGCAACGGGCAAAGAGAGGGTTAAGGAGGACACATACCCTCGAAGACACAAAGCGTTACGAGATCAAATCTCGTTGTTGGCGTAGTCGTACTCACACCGATCCCGAGGGCGAGAAGATGTGCACCGCAATCCGGCGGTGCCTCCGTGATCGGTCACACGTACGGTTGATGACGACCTCCATTCCCTCGATCCAGCGGGGCAGCGGAAGTAGAGGATCCCTCGAAAACCAGCAGCACGACGGCGTGGTGTGGTGGAGAAAACTTCGTTCAGAGCTTCACCAAGCGCATGAACATGAGGTGGATAAGCGGGAGGATGGAGATGGAGATGACACCAAGTGTGTAAGGGATAGGGATCTCATGCCCTCTATTTATAGGAGGGGAGGCATCCATGAAATTTTGGTGCCTCCACCTCTCCCTCATCATGTGGGTGGAGTCTCCACTCAACCCACTCATTCTCTCATCAATTCCCACTCAAAACTCCAAGGGTTTTCTTTAATAGATAAATAAAACAATTTTATTTCTTTATTTTAATATTTGTTAATCCTATTAACAAACCTTCACACTTACCCCCTTGAAATATTTGTTAATAAAACATTAATATATACCACCTTGAACTATTTAAATATTCCCCGAAACAATTCCGGTGACTATTTCAATATTCCCCGAAACAATTCCGGTGTTGTCCAAACTTTTCTCCGATATTCCGTATCCTCTCAAATGCGTCATCGAACCTTAACTGTGTCACCCTACGGTTCGCAAATAACATAGACATGATCGATACTCCTCTCCGATCAATAATCAACAGTGGGATCTGGAGATCCGTGATGACTTCTATGTATTGAACAATGACTCTCGTGATCATGTGAAGCATCAACGTCGTGACTATTCCCTTTGTCTCGCGATATTTTACTTGTACGAGATCCGATCATTGGTATCACCCATACCTTGTTTTGATCTCGTTACCGACAAATACTCTTTTCTCGTTTCCGTGATATGACATCCTTGTGATCATATCACGTGCTTGCAAGCAGTGTCGATGTGATATCACCGAGAGGGCCCAGAGTATATCTCTCTGTCATTTTGGATGGACAAATCCCACTCTTGATCCATGAGCCTCAACTAATACTTTCTGAATACCTAACGGCACCTTTCTAGTCACCCTGTTACGGTGTGACATTTGATGACATCAAAGCACCCTTTCGGTATCAGTGATTGACATGATCTCATGGTCTAAGGAATAAGTTACTTCGTACGCAAGATATAACAATATAAGATAAATGACTTGATCGTATTGCTCTTGATATTGGGTATGTGTTCATCACATCATTCTTCTAATGACATGACCTCGTTATTAACAACATCCAATGTTCATGATCAGGAAACCTTGATCATCTATTAATCAACGAGCTAGTTAAAAGAGAGGCTTTACTAGGAACCATTGTTTGTTTATTAAACACACATGTATAAACGTTTCCGGTTAATACAATTCTAGCATGAAAAATAAACATTTATCATAAATAAGAAATAAGATAATAACTACTTTGTTATTGCCTCTCGGGCATATTCCCTTCAGTTGCGAGGTGGGAGGAACCCTAATTTCTGTTTATGGGCATGAGTCCATGAGAGACGTGCGGGGATGAGAAAGAAAAGCAAAATGCTCACCCACGTACATGGACAATCGCGGCAAATTGAGCGGAGACAAAAGTGGACACCATCACCACCCCAAGCCTGCCACGTGGACGTGCGCAGAAGGCCGGCAGGTCCTACACACTTACTTGTTTTAGATGCCTTTTTTTCAAAATAACCATATGAGCAATGCTTGGTTCTTTTACCTTTTCTTTTTTTTTTATTTATTTTTGCATAATGTGAAGTTTTATGGTGAGACAGAACTTTTAAATGATGCCGCCAAATTTGTTTTAAGCGAGCTATCGATTAATGTTACACAGAACAAACTGTGTGTTTCTTTGACTGGATCGCTAAAGAACCGATACAAGTCAAAGCTATGGCGAGGGGCTACAGATGAATTCACGGTAAGGTGTGCGTAGAATATTCCTGAAACCGGCGCCGTGCTCGTCATCGGTCGAGGTTATTCCATCGGCACTCCGGCAGGAAAAGCTGACAATGACCGCGACCATTTAGATTTGTCATCACATGACGCTTTCCTCCAATCCCACTTGGCTGTGTCGACCTTTTCTTCCTCGTGCACATGCAGTACGGACTAGCGTAAAGCAATCAAATATTATCTGATGATGCTCGGCCGTGTGACCGTGAGTAATGCTTGATGCATGTAAAATGCATACATGAACTTTGCATGTTATTACTTGTTTTTTCTACATATTAGCAACTTACATTAATGTTTTATAATGATTTGGGGGATTTTCTAAACAATCCCCCTTCTTTTGGTTATAACCCTGTTTTTCCAGAAAACGTACTTTTTAGTGTTTCAGACTTTCCGGGAGCTTCGGGACTCCAAAAAGGGCAAGGCCAAAGCGCACGGTTCAGAATTTTCGAGACGAAGACCATGGGCCAAAGTAGAGGGCCAAAATGCCAACCAGGTGGCCAAGAGGACCCTCCACGCGGCCAGATTCCTTGGCCGCGTGAGAGGCCCCCTTTTTGCCCCCGTGGCTCCGATGCCGTCGATCTTTCTTCTCCCGAGTGTCTCGTGACCTAAAAACGACTATATAAAGGGTCCCCTGGCCTTTTCGAGGAGGAGGCGGCACCGAGAGACGAAACCACGAAACAGAGAGACAGAAGCCTGCCGCCGGAGAAGATCGGAGGGGGGAAATGCCGCCGGGATCACCCCCGGAGGGCTCCACCCCCCTCCGGCGTGTTCATCATCAACATCTACAGCAAGATCAGCTCCATCTCTCCACTGTAATCTCTTGTCAAACACGATGTATGATGCAATACTATATTCCCTTGATGTATTGTGTCTCCCCGTCTATGTTTGAGTAGTGAATTGTTCTTGGCAGTGGTGAAATAGTTTGTTGATTGGTTGCATACAAGTTTGTTATCTTCTATGATTGTCTTTATGTACAATATATGAGTGCACGCATATGTTGGGGAATGCATGTAAGGTGATCACCGGTAGCATAATGGAGTGGTGGTGACTTGGGAGTGATAGTAACCTGAGACCGAGCCACAAAGTTAAGTTATTGGGGGATATATATAGGGGACCTTAGAACGTAAGGCTATGGTGGGACTTTATGTCTTAATCAATCTTGTGCAGTCATTTACTTGGCCACATGATCCATCATAAGGGGTTGTAGATCATTTACTTGACTATACCTATTCATGGCTCCTTCCTAGAAGAAAAAACTAAGACTAAAACATGTGCTTCACTAATTGTGACAACCACACGAACGAAACACCTATTGCTAGAACACTTGCTCCCTTGAGATACTTGAGATATTTGCTGCTTGCTACTTGTGAAACTTGCTTAGAAACTTGCTTTAGAAACTTGCTCTAAGATTACTTGCATTTTAAACTTGCTTCACTAGTTACTAGACAAACCACACTCCACGTCACTTGCTTTTAATTAGTTAGTTCCTTTTAGTCAAACTTATTGCTTTGCATAAACAGCCATATAAGAGGGTTATAGGGCTTGAGAGAATAGATAGCTTACCTTCAGCTCCTTGTGGGTTCGACACTCAAATACTTATCGAAACGTACTACAATTGATCTCTTGCACTTGGGAGTCATCAAGCACTTTTCTGGCGCCGTTGCCGGGGAGCGTTGTGCTAAGCATTTATTCTTGTTTGTATTGCATACTAACATATAAACCTAAAACACAAAAAAAATTTATAAAATGGAAAACAACCAAACAATTTTAGAACTGTATAATATCTACCTTGAATTAGGACATGAAGTGTTTGAGGAGAAATTGAAAAATTATTTGCACAACAATCATATTTGTGATAGTACTAATTCTTTGAACACCTTTATTGATAAGGAAAACCTTGAGCTTGGGGAAGTTTGTCTTGATGAATATGATATTTTTAGTCCCCCTACTATTGAGGATAAAAATGATATACTTGCTGATTCTATGGAAAGTTTTAAGCTTGGGGAAGTTGGTTTTGATGAGCATGGTATTTCTAGTTCCCCAAGCTTGGAGGAGAAAATTCACTTTGATGATACCATGCCTCCTATATATGATGATTGCAATGAAAATTATGAATGTTTAGCTCCCACTATCACTAATGAGGATTTTACTTCTGTGGAGAGTAGTGATTCTTTTATGCATGTGGCTCATGATAAGAATGTTTTATGTGATATTCATATTGTTGAATCTATTCATGATGCTACTGAAAATTATTATGAGAGAGGGAAACATGGTTACACATATTTCAACAATATTAAGTTTCCCCTCTTTATGCTGAAAGTATTGAAGTTGCACTTGATCTACCTTTCTATGCTTGCTATTATGTGTTTCTTTTATTTGTTTCATTACAAAATGCCAATGCGTAGGAAATGGGTTAGACTTAAAAATAAATTGTTTAATTTTTTTTGGTGTGTTCCTTATGCTTTAATTTCCTATTCGGTTTGAGCACACATTTATGTCTTTACAACATGTAAAACGCCTTTACCTACTGTTATGTATCATTTAGTTTAAGATTTTCATTTTATAAAAAATTTGGGAAAGTAAATGAGAAGGATGAGTAATGGAGAAGTTGGGGTCGACCTTGAACATGTGTTGTTCATGCCAATGAAAGCATTGCAAAGTCTCTATCATTAAAACTTTTTTCCAAAGCTAAAAACAATAAAAATATTAGTTCACTACTGTAACATCACATTTCTGTCTTATTTCTCATCTTAAATGGCAAGAATAATCTTATATGAGAGATAGGATTAAACAATAGTAATTAGCTGTCAAGAAAACAGATTCCTGAACTTCACTGCGAAAAATGTTTAAAATCACAGAAGTGGAATTTTGATCTGGTAATTTACGACAGAAATATTTAGTTATCACTACATATTTCATTAGTTTTAAGTTTTCTGATTTGAGCAACTTAAGTGCCTCTAAAAATTCACTATTTACGGGCTGTTTAGTTTTTGGCAGATTATGTCTTTATTTTGCATTGCTCTCATTACTTGTGTTTTGTGTGGTTCTTTTGATCAAGGAGCAATGCACAACTATAGTAACAACAGTTAATATTTAGAATCAACTCATGATGTGTCTTTTCTGTACCTATGTGGATTTTATTTATGGAGGCACTAACCCCTCTAATCAAGTTTTATGTTGAGATTTGTGTAAGAAGAATTTTTCAGGAGGAAGAGTTGAGTGAGATGAACAAAGATCAAGAGGGACAACCAATCAAGCTTGGGGATGTACCCCTGGGATCACCCTACATGTATCAAATAAGTACAAGAATCTAAGCTTGGGGATGCCGAGCCACCTCACTCCAACCATCATGATGTTAAGTAAGTAAAGCCTAGCTATATGGCTATAAAGAAAGCGCTTTACGGGCGGCAACCCGGTTGTTTTTGTTTGGATTTTCCTTGTGTCCTTTTGCTGTCTCAAGAAATTAGTTTTTTTGTTTTAATTCTGGAGTTTTCAATAAAGAGTCAAGTCAAACCCATTTAGACTTATAAGTTGCTATCCTAGTGCATGAAATTTCTGTTTCAGCACGAGTCTGCTCACCGTATGATTTTACGTTTTTTATTGGTATGTCGGATTTAGCGAATGTTTTAGTATGTTCTGCAACTTTTCGTCCTCTGTAAGCACAAAAATTGGCTTAATTTTTTGACGAGTCTAGCTTAGGGAAAAATGTTCGTTTTGCTGCTGCTGCTTTTCTGGACAGATTCTGCCTTCTTTTGTTTTATGCACTCTTTGGGCTTGGGAATCGAATTTCCATGATTCTTTCAAGCAAGAGAGTGAACATACAACATAATGAACCTTATTGTCTATCTACTGGAGCATTTTATTTGGAATTTTGCATAGCAAGCATGTGATTTGTTTGTCCTTGCTAATCTCACCCCACAGAAAAAGAAAGGGAGAAACATGTTTTGTGAAGTTTTTTTCACAGGGAATAGAGGAGCTGCGCCTCAAGACATCCAAGAATGGTGAAAGCCATAAGCTTGGGGATGTGATGAACACCCCACTGGAGCTACACTACTCTTTTGGTTAGCACACGTCTACTTTCTGTTTTTCTAAGCAAAGCATTTATCGTAGAGACTTGAAGCGTCTAGTTTTTGTTTTTATTTTTGTTTTGATAAGACCACACCAATCATTTTATATGAGATTTAGCTACTGGAGTTTGGGGTTGGAATATATTGGATGCTAGTATTATGACTTGGAATAGGGATGCCATGGTTGATTTGAAGAGCTACATATGTTTGCATGATTTATAGGCTTTTTATGTGTAGAAATTTGCAATAATGTTGTCTTGAGCTATCTCTTATTCATGTCCTTGATGTTAATTGCTGGTTTATTTAGTTTGTCATGAAATGAGTAGTTCTATGGACATATGCATGCATAGTAGCTGGTCAACTATCTCCCTCTTGCTAGCCAAAAATTTAAAAATTCCTACAAGTAAAAACTTGTTTCAACACTCCTTAGCCAAGTATTTCCAGTGAGTCCACCATATCTTCCCATTAGCTTCATTGCTATTCCGAGTATGTTCACCATGTTATTGTGTTATTTATGTTCTAAATTAATATATTCACTTTATTAATTGTCATGGGTTGAACTTGGGATAGGACTCTCACGAACTTTTGAAGGCACACTTTACTTTTTATGCATCTAATAAACATGACCCAATAATGGGAGCCACAAGTTTTGCGTTTGACAAGTGTGTGGTTGGGAGCTAGCTATAAACGTGTATCATCGGAAAGCTTTCAACATTGCACAAAAATTTACATTTGGTTGATATCATGTACTTTTGTTTTCGGACTCCTGCCATGCCGAAATGAAATAGAGGAATAGTAAGTTTTGATGAGTAAGTATCTATATGACTAGAGAAACGCATTGGGCCGCTAACCCAAGCCATGCTTTATCATGGTGGAAATTTACTTACAGCTTGAGTGACTCTACAACACATCCTACAATAAAATAAGAAGCTATGCATAATAGTGAATGAAAATAAAAAGGATGATGAGTCTACTCCGTTTGTTTGTCTTGTCATTATGACATGGGCTTGTTTCCATGTCATGGGGCAAGAGGTACCTCTTTGCGGTTCTCTATGATGTCATTAATACTTATTATGATTGTACAAAGCTTATTAGGAATCTTAAGTTGAGTAATCATGGAGTAGGTTTTCACACTCATGGGGCATGAGGGTTTCAACCACCTTGTCATTCACATTACTTCAACATTCACCATTTAAGATGCTAGTGATAAAGGGGCAATGAGAGTCCTAGATCAATGGATACCACATTTCAATTAGTAATTTTAGTTGAATAATTTAGAGGCTAAATAAGACTTGATCATGTTTTACCTCTACTCAATTTTCTCCAAAGTGTCCACCATATTTTCTATTTTCCATTATGCTATTCTTTGACCAATATAGGATTTTATTTTTCATTTTGTGTATGCATTTGGTCCATAGTGCTTTTATTTCATTATACACTTTGTAAACTTTCATGAAGCATCTTTGCTTGCATATTTGATATTTCTTACAACATGAATTGTATATTGCTACTCATTTCTAGTATTAATCATTTGATTATATGTAGCATGAATAATCCTCCTTGATATCCCATGATTGTTTCAATATGCAAAGTCCATGTTAGTTTTATCACCTTCATACTCGAGGACGAGCATGGGTTAAGCTTGGGGATGTTGATGCATGTAAAATGCATACATGAACTTTGCATGTTATTACTTGTTTTTCCTACATATTAGCAACTTATATTCATGTTTTATAATGATTTGGGGGATTTTCTAAACAATCCCCCTTCTTTTGGTTCTAACCCTGTTTTCCCAGAAAACGTACTTTTTAGTGTTTCAGACTTTCCGGGAGCTTCGGGACTCCAAAAAGGGCAAGGCCAAAGAGAACGGTTCAGAATTTTTGAAACAAAGACCATGGGCCAAAGTAGAGGGCCAAAAGGCCAACCAGGTGGCAAAGAGGACCCTCCACGCGGCCAGATTCCTTGGCCGCGTGAGAGGCCCCCTTTTTGCCCCCGTGGCTCCGATGCCGTCGATCTTTCTTCTCCCGAGTGTCTCGTGACCTAAAAACGACTATATAAAGGGTCCCCTGGCCTTTTCGAGGAGGAGGCGGCGCCGAGAGACGAAACCACGAAACAGAGAGACAGAAGGCTACCGCCGGAGAAGATCGGAGGGGGGAAACGCCGCCGGGATCACCCCCGGAGGGCTCCACCCCCCTCCGGCGTGTTCATCATCAACATCTACAGCAAGATCAGCTCCATCTCTCCACTGTAATCTCTTGGCAAACACAATGTATGATGCAATACTATATTCCCTTGATGTATTGTGTCTCCCCGTCTATGTTTGAGTAGTGAATTGTTCTTGGCAATGGTGAAATAGTTCGTTGATTGGTTGCATACAAGTTTGTTATCTTCTATGATTGTCTTTATGTACAATATATGAGTGCACGCATATGTTGGGGAATGCATGTAAGGTGATCACCGGTAGCATAATGGAGTGGTGGTGACTTGGGAGTGACAGTAACCTGATACCGAGCCACAAAGTTAAGTTATTGGGGGATATATATAGGGGACCTTAGAACGTAAGGCTATGGTGGGACTTTATGTCTTAATCAATCTTGTGCAGTCATTTACTTGGCCACATGATCCATCATAAGGGGTTGTAGATCATTTACTTGACTATACCTATTCATGGCTCCTTCCTAGAAGAAACAACTAAGACTAAAACATGTGCTTCACTAATTGTGACAACCACATGAACGAAACACCTATTGCTAGAACACTTGCTCCCTTGAGATACTTGAGATATTTGCTGCTTGCTACTTATGAAACTTGCTTAGAAACTTGCTTTAGAAACTTGCTCTAGGATTACTTGCATTTTAAACTTGCTTCACTAGTTACTAGACAAACCACACTCCACGTCACTTACTTTTAATTAGCTAGTTCCTTTTAGTAAAACTTATTGCTTTGCATAAACAACCATATAAGAGGGTTATAGGGCTTTAGAGAATTGATAGCTTACCTTCAGCTCCTCGTGGGTTCGACACTCAAATACTTATCGAAAGGTACTACAATTGATCTCCTGCACTTGGGAGTCATCAATGCTACACTCAGTTTACTTACGGAATAGGCTTACAAGATGAGGTGGCCAGGAGTGATCCAACGTGATTTTCTAGAAAAGTAACCAATTTGAAATCCTATCCAACCCCCTCGAGGTGGCGGCGGCGCTCTTGTGTTTTTCTTTGGAATATGACGACCCCCTCGTGTTTTTAGGTCAAGAGGTATATGTAGTTGAAAGGGGGGCACGAGGGGGCGCCCAAGGCGGCCACACCATGAGGTGGCTCTGCCTATAGTGGGGGGCGCGCCGCCAGGTGGTGTGGGCGCCTCGTGGCCCCTCTCTGTCTCGTCTTCTCGCTCCGGGGGTCTTTGGGAAAAGTATGAACATAGGGATCTTTTCCGGAACACCGTTAGTCCGTGTTGGTTGTACTCAAAACTCACAAGTTTAGAGGAACACAACAAGAAAAATGTTGGGAAAAGTAGATACATTTTGGACGTATCAACCACCTATGTTATGCACAAAATCTTTTAAGAAAGTTCATCTTTTTTACATTCATGCAACCAAATAGTTTCTATTATACATCCATATGTTTTCAGTTATTGTAGGATTTAGTATGGGATATGAAATATGAATCATGCCTTTTTCATATTCTCGACTTTTTAGAATCTTGCGAAACTGAGTGGCCATTATTATTTTTCCTACCTTCTACTGCTCAGCTTGTGTTTGTTGTTATTTTATATATTTGGCGTATTTAAGAAAAAAAGAATACATAATTGGTTGTAATCTTTTTCTAATTAGTTAGTTTAGCTTACCTTTCCTTTCTTAATTTATTTTCTTTCATCTTAGTTGGAAGCCAAATACATTAACTTGTTAGTATTTTATTTTCAGAAAGGTGGGAAAACCTATTCCAATTACATGTACATTAAATTTACTTTAAAGTTTGGCACTATAGTGAAGGGGTCGTTGCATAGAAAACAAAAAATTTCCTACGCGAGAGACACCCGAAAGGCCAAGATCTAATCTAGGAAACGAAGTGCAAGGGGCAAAGAGAGGGTTAAGGAGACACATACCCTCTAAGACACAAAGTGTTACGAGATCAAATCTCGTTGTTGGCGTAGTCGTACTCACACCGATCCCGACGGCGAGAAGATGTGCACCGCAATCTGGCGATGCCTCCGTGATCGGTCACACGTACGGTTGATGACGACCTCCGTTCCCTCGATCCAGCGGGGCGCGGAAGTAGAGGATCCCTCGGAACTCTAGTAGCACGACGACGTGGTGGTGGTGAAGAATCACATGGTAAGGGCTTCGCCAAGCCGGAGACCATGGAATTGAGCAGCGGGTGAAGTGGAAGGGAGGTGGGACAAGTGTGTGGAGAAGAGGATCTCTCACCCTCCTTTTATAGGGGCGGGGGAGGCAGCCCAAGATGGGGTGCGGCCAGCCATGGTGGTGCCCCCACCTCTTCCCTCTTCATGTGAGTGGAAGCTCCACTCACACCCACTCATGCTCCCATTATTTCCCACTTGGAAAATCCAAAGGTTTTCCTTTAATAAATAAATAAAACATTTTTATTTCTTTATTTACAACATTTGAATATAGCACCTCGAATCATTTGTTAATTCTATTAACAACCATTCGACGAAAAACCCCTTGAACTATTTCAATTTTCCCCGAAACAATTTTGGTGCTGCCCAAAATATTCTTCGATATTCCGTATCCTCTCAAACGCGTCATCGAACCTTAAGTGTGTCACCTTACGGTTCGCAAATAAGATAGACATGATCGAGAGTCCTCTCCGATCAATAATCAACAACAAAATCGGAAGATCTGTGATGACTCCTATATATTCAACGGTGACTCTCGTGATCGTGTGAACCATCAACATCGTGACTAATTCCCTTTGTCTCGTGATATTTTACTTGTCCGAGATTCGATCATTGGTATCAAACATAGCTTGTTCAATCTCGTTACCGACAAGTACTCTTTTCTTGTTCCCATGATATAACATCCTTGTGATCATATCACGTGCTTGCAAGCGGTGTTGATGTGATATCACCGAGAGGGCCCAGAGTATATCTCCCCGTCATATTGGATGGACAAATCCCACTCTTGATCCATTATCCTCGACTAATACTTTCCGAATACCTAACGACACCTTTATAGTCACCATGTTACGGTGTGACGTTTGATGACTTCAAAGCACCCTTCCGGTATCAGTGATTGACATGATCTCATGGTCTAAGGAATAAGTTACTTCGTATGTTTGATATAACAATGTAAACTTAATGACTTGATCGCATTGCTATATCCACTTTGGGTATATGTTCATCATATCATTCTTCTAATGACATGACCCCGTTATTAACACAATCCAATGTTCGTGATCAGGAAACCTTGATCATCTATTAATCAACAAGCTAGTTAAAAGAGAGGCTTTACTAGGAACCATTGTTTGTTTATTAAACACACATGTATCAACGTTTCCGGTTAATACAATTCTAGCATGAGAAATAAACTTTCATCATAAACAATAAATAAGACAATAACCATTTTATTATTGCCTCTCGGGCATATTCCCTTCAGACTCCCACTTGCACTAGAGTCAATAATCTAGTATGTAAGCACTTAACACATATGGCGTTCCAGTGTTATTACCATGCTTCGCATGTGGTAAACATCATCAAAAAGATCTGAACTATACAGGTCCTATTGTATTTGCATGTTCTTTACGTCTACATGCATCACTCATTCTCTAATGAGATGGATTTGTATATATATGGTCAATCGGTGAAACCTTAATTCCTCAGCTTAAACCAATGTCCCTAACATTGTGAAAATGTAGCTTAATAGTGTTTAGCATTCTTGGAAATTCACCAAGTTCCGGTGATACCTTAATTCCTCAGCTTAAACTAATGTTACTAACATTGTGAAAATGTAGCTTTGGAAATTCACCAAGTTCAATAAAGAACTCTTTGACACAAAATACGCTTATTATCAGTTGTCAAGACAACGATATACTTTAGCCTTTGTTGTAGTATCTGTCACAATATTTTAATTTTGAAACTCTTTCAAATCCAGCATGGAACTTTCTTCTAGCCTATTGTTCTACCCTTCATCACGTATTTTAATTGACATAAATTTAATTGAATATATGACAAGACTATTAGTGTAACATATTACAACTAACATTTTGTCATTACTACATAGGAAAACATATCCTTATCATTTCTAAAATGACACAAGGATCTCTCCCACTCTTGTCTAATGATCATATGAATTATCCTGCTATAACATTTTATAGCATTGGACTTATCTGGTTTTGTACATAGCATGGAAACATGACTTAGAAATCTCAATTTCAATGGTGCTCATCATGTGTCAAAACACTTGAATCTTGCTCAATTATTTTCCAAGTGTCAAGAACTACTTCTTGTCATTTTGATATTGACTTACTTCAATATTTCATCTTTGTAATTTGGCTTCAATCATATCAAGCGCTTCAATCCATCTCTTATATATATCGATTCCCAATATCTTCTAAGCCTTTCATCAATAAGAAAATCTTAACCGTGTTAATTTAAAATACATATTTTCCAATCAACCATATGTCATCTACATAAAACATTGGAAATATGTCATAGAGCTCCCACTTAATTTCTTGTAATTCTACAAGCATCTTTATCGTTCATGATGGAATCAAACTCTTTTGATAACTTCATTAAGGTAAAGATTTCAACTTCGTTATGCTTACTTCAGCCATTGAAGTGTGCATACCTTTCTAGCAACCTTTTGAATTTGACAAAACTCTCAGACTGTGTCAAGTACACATCTTTGATCAAACTTCCTCGAGAGGAGAGTTGGTTTTGTTATTCAACTGCCATATCATAATATGTAACTTTTGCTAGAACTATCCGCAAAGACTAAAACATCACTACGGAAGATCAAAATCTTGTAGTATTCAACTCTTTGAACTTCGTCGAAAACAACTTTTCGATAAGTACAACTTTCAAATGATGTAAAAATCATTTCTTTGTCGCTATATAGACCCTTTTGCTATCTTTAGGCATCAAGCCTATCGAAAGGACTAACAAGTCACATACTTGATATTCATACAAGGATACTATGGTAGATATAATGACTCATAGTCAATTTCACGAAGTCAGAGCCCATCATTTGCTTCCTTTATAAGGTCCAGGGCCTTTTGTTGTCAAAACAACACTTTACTCTTAAACCATAAGTTGCTCTAAGTACAAAGTTTTAGGACTTTTGTGGTTCAGTTCGCAAACTCATTCGAAGTATCTACAATCACATGTAGTGTCTTTTACTTAGCCAAAATAGGAAACCCTGGAACAACTTCCAGTGCTGCGCTACTCTTGACATGGTAACGAAGATTCTCTAATCTTGTTGAGTTTGTACTATCCTCCTACTCACTTATTTCGCAAGAACTACTTTCTCGAGAAATCAACCCTTTCTGACAAACAACATTTGTCTTTGGTCGATGATAGGAGAAATACCCAATGGATTCGTTGGGATAACCTTATAAGCATATATGAATCCCATTTTGGTTGTAAACATTTTACACATGCTATGCATACCAAAACTTAAGAAAAAGACAATTTGGGTCATTACCCAAACCATATCTTATATGGTGTCAATCTCAATGGATCATGATGGCGCTATTTTCAGTGTAAAAGCGGTTGTCACTAATGTATAAACTACAAAATTATAATGGCATTTTTATTTATGTTACCATGTCAAACAAGGTTTGATTTTGTCTCTCGAACACTCCAAACTAATGTGGGGTAATTCGAGTAATATAAGTTGTAGAACAATTCTGCAACTTCCCATCTGTTTTGCTAAACTTGTAACTCAAACTTTATCCTTTATGATCCAATCATAAATACTTGATTATCTTGTTACAATGATTTTTACTTCATATTAACAACCATTTGAACCAATACAAAATGTCAAACTCCGTTCTCTTTAAATAGATATACTCACATATCTACTCAAATCATCGACATAATTTTATGAAGGAAAATTTAATCCACCATACATGACTACACATAATGGACTATATACACCAGTATGTATAATCTCCACTAAATTAGTCGTTCATTCTACTTTGGCCTAAGAACGGAATGCTGGTCATCTTTTGGAAGAGGTCTCACAAGCGTCAATTTTATTCAAAACAAAATGACTCTGGAAGTCCATCAATATGGAGTTCCTTCATGTTTTCCTTTCCGATATGAACTAAAATGGTGGTGTCACAATTTAAGTGAAACTCTTTTACATCTTGCAACGTTTAGCATTTAGTTTTATAGATGTTTACTTTACCAACATGATTTATATTAACATATCCATCGATTATGAAATACGGTTATAGTTTGAAAAATCTCATTTGTTTTCACAAAATACCAGAACAAAATAACAACTTATTAAGTTCTTAAAATACTTGAATGTTTGGTTCTATACGACAATGAACACAATAACACTTTATTACTGTTCTTGTCATAATCGACTCCACATCTATTACTGGTTTCTTTTAGGCCCTTGTATTTCTTGCATTGCGTTGCTTTGTATGACAACTCATACCAACCAATGTGGAATCAAAATACCCAAAAAATACTTTGTTAAATAGAAATACATCTATAACTTGTATATACAACATATACTCCTGAGCTGGACTTTTCCAGTTATCTTGTTTTCTGCCATATATCTTTTTTGTAATTCTATTTTCAATATTCCCTTTCCTTTATAGAAGAATTATTCAACATCAAACAATGCTAGTCGTACTAGCTTATTTTCTTTGGCATGTTAGTCATATACTATCACCCATTGAGTCATACTTTGAGTTTGATTGTTCTACTAATATCACCATATTAATAGTATTATTCTAGATTCCACTCTTAGCAATCTCCAAGTAAGGTAAACGACTTTAGCCATACTTTTAATCCATCCCATCATAACAATTTTATGATTAAGCTACTATAGCTCGAAGGAAGGAATTTAGAAGATAATTTTTAGCGTCCAACTTCTTGGAATATTCAAACGTCTAGCGTCTTCAATCATTGCATATATTCAGATAATATAAGCAAATATTGTCACGCTTAATTATACTCAGTCATGTTGCCACAAATAGGTTTCTAGATATCAATATATCTTTCACTTGATTGTTTATGAAAACAACTCTTTTCAGTTCCTAAATCACCTTGATCAACAAAACATTCTTTTGAGGATAAAGTAATATGGAAGCAACCATGACTCTGGATTCTAAGTAGGAATTATTTGCTCTCTAGATCAATCAATCATAAATCATATGGAGCTAGGTAGGAAATACCAAAAATCTACAATAGGACTCAATTTTAAATTTCACTAATACGGTACCAATCTTAAATGATTTTTACCAGATCATAACAATTATATCTCAATTATCAATCTAAGTGTAAGGTATTTATGTGGATTCTAATGAATACTACAATTTGTGCAAATTCACTTTGATTGGTTGTTCATGATAAATAAATTCAAGTTAATTCAAAATTATACCATGAACTCCCACTGAAAAACAACATCCCTCTTAGTCGTCTTTAGTGATTACACAAACCAAATTCACTACACCAAAACCGATCATCACGTGAGATGATGTAGCTTCAAATGCGAACATCGACATGTTCATCATATCATCCATATGACTCATGCTTTACCTTTCAGTTACGTGTTCCGAGGCCATGTTTGTACATGCTAGGCTCGCCAAGTAGAACCGTAGTATTGCGTGTGTTTCAAGGCCATGTCTGTACATGCTAGGCTTGAAAACACCCGTTGTATGCGAACGTTGAGTCTATCACACCCGATCATCACGTGGTGTCTTGAAACGACGAACTTTCCTAACGGTGCATACTTAAGGAAGAACACATTATTATACTGATATTACGTGAGAGGGATCATCTTATAATGATACCGTCGATATCTAAGCAAAACAAGATACATAAAAGGATTAACATCACATACATCACATGTAAGGATAACGTGATATGATATGGTCCTCCTTGCACTTGATCTCCATCATGTGCAGTATGGTATGATCTCCATCATTCAACCGGCGTGGTACCAAGTACCATGGCACCCCAATCTTGATTGTCCATCAATAATAAGACAACCATATGGATACCTTCCGGTATATCAAAAATTTACAAAATAGATCATCTCATAATCAAATTTGTAACATTGACCATATCACATCACATGCCCAGCAAAAACTAGTTAGACGCTTCTAATTTATTTTTGCATATTTTACGTGGCTTAGGGCATCTCCAGTCGTCCCCCCCAGGAAGCAAATTAGCGCCGTTTTGGGCGAAAAGCGCCGTTTTTTCACCAGTCGACCCCCCCAGGACCTGAAAAAGCGCCGTTTCGGCGGAAATTAGCGCCGCCGCCCCCAGGCGGAACCCAGCCTGTTGGGTTCGGCCTGGGGGGGGGGGCGGCGATAGGAAAAGCGCTCGTGGGCCAGCGCTGTCGGTGAGGGAGAACTCTTTTCCCACTTTCTCCACCCCCGAACCGTCTTTTTCCCCTCGCTCGCCTCGCCGTCGCCGCCCCACCCCCGCACCCCACGCCGCCACCGTCGGCCACCATCGTACAACAGCGACGAGGCAAAACCACCGACGGCTGGTCCACCACGTCGTCGCCGCCGTTCGAGCACGTCTCCGGCGCCGAGGAGGCTGCGCCCCAGTGATCCACGTCCACCGCCTGCAAGGTGTTCGACGCTCTGTCCGAGGCATGGACTCCGACGCCGAGGAAATGCTCGCCGAGCTATTCGACGAGGAAGACCAGGCCACCATCGACGACGAGGAGCACCTACTCGTCCTGAGCTGCCTGGCCGGAATGCTGGCCCAGGACGCCGCGCCGCGCCGCGCTGGATCGAAGCCCGGTCGCCGGAAGAGCAGGCCGAGGCAGCGGTACGAGGGCTACTGCATCCTCTACTCCGACTACTTCGCCGAGGATCCCACCAACGACGAGAAGGTGTTCCGGCGTTGTTTCAGGATGAAACGCGCACTCTTCCTCAAGATCATGCATGCCATCCGGGAGTTCGACACCTACTTCAAGTTGAAGAAGGACTGCACCGGCACGGTAGGGTTCACCTCTATCCAAAAGTGCACGATGGCCATGAGGTTGCTTGCATACGGTGCTCCCGCAGATGCACAAGATGACTACCTGCGCATGAGCGAGTCCACGGCCCTCGAGTGCTTGAACAAGTTCTGCCGGGCAGTGGTTGCAGTTTTTGGCCCAATATACCTGCGATCACCCAATGCGCAAGACACTGCTCGTCTCCTCGCAGAGAATGAAGCAAGAGGGTTTCCGGGGATGCTTGGCAGTATCGACTGCATGCACTGGGCATGGAAGAACTGCCCATTTGACTGGCAGGGGATGTACAAGGGAAAGGAGGGAGAGTGCTCGGTGGTTCTCGAGGCCGTGGCTTCGTATGATCTATGGATTTGGCATTCATTCTTTGGTATGCCTGGAAGTCACAACGACATTAATGTCTTGCAGTGCTCGAATGTCTTTGCTGATCTTGTCGAAGGCCATGCCCCCCCTGTGAACTATGAGATCAATGGACACCAGTATACAAAGGGGTACTATCTTGCAGATGGCATCTACCCGAAGTGGGCAACATTTGTGAAGAGCATCTCCAACCCTATCCCAGGAAGCGCAAAAGCTTGGTTTACCAAGTGCCAGGAGGCTTGCAGGAAGGATGTTGAGCGGGCATTTGGTGCGCTGCAATCTCGATTCGCTGTTGTCCGATACCCAGCTATGACTTGGTCGAAGTCTAACATGTGGGAGGTGATGCAGTGTTGTGTGGTCTTGCACAACATGATCATTGAGAGTGAGCGGGATGACCCAGTGCCTGACAGTGAGGCAAGCACACCATACTACCGGCAGGGTCCTCTTGCAGATGTTGATCACCAGGTGCCGGCATCATGGACAGACTTCCTCACCAAGCGACAGGAGATTCGACACGCTGCAACACATCATGCTCTGCAGGATGACCTGGTGCAACATTTGTGGGCGCGAAAGGGGAATGGCAATGTTGAGGACGATGACTAGTGTTCTTTTTTTTAAAATTGTTGAACTATTTATTTGTGTGGCCAAACTCTATTTATTTGTGTGCAACAATCTATTTATTTGGTGGAATTTTTTTTGATTGCCCAAATTTGGCCGAGTCGCCGCTGGGGGGGGGGCGGCCTGGGTTCACGGCTGGGAAACGCGCCCCCCCCAGCTCCGAGAATAGCGCCGTTTCGCGCCGCGGCGCAAAAAAAGCGAGGTTTTTTGCGTCCTGGGGGGGCGCAACGACTGGAGATGCCCTTAGGGCTTTCGAGGATAGAACCGTTCATACCTACGAGCATCAACCACAACGTTGATAAACACATTTTTTAACTACCCTTCGTAGATTAGATCTTAACTATAGTAGGAGAAACGGACACCCCCTTAGCCACAAGTGAGACAATTCTCGCGTACATAGTACACGTAAACTTAGTCTGGGGCAGCTTCATCCTACTATGCCACTAAGATCATAAAATACTCAAAGAGGCAATAACATGATCATCAACGCCCACATACACCTATGTGTTCTACCCGTACAAAACATCTACGCATAGATCCGGCTCTGATACCACTGAAGGGGTCGTTGCATAGAAAACAAAAATTTCTGTACGCGAGAGACACCCGAAAGGCCAAGATCTAATCTAGGAGGCGAACTGCAATGGGCAAAGAGAGGGTTAAGGAGAACACATACCCTCGAAGACACAAAGCGTTACGAGAACAAATCTCGTAGTTGGCGTAGTCGTACTCACACCGATCCCGATAGCGAGAAGATGTGCACCGCAAACCGGCGGTGCCTCCGTGATCGGTCACACGTATGGTTGATGACGACCTCCGTTCCCTCGATCCAGCGGGGCGCGGAAGTAGAGGATCCCTCGGAACTCCAGCAGCAGGACGACGTGGTGGTGGTGAAGAATCCCACGGTCAGGGCTTCGCCAAGCCGGAGACCATGGAATTGAGCAGCGGGTGAAGTGGAAGGGAGGTGGGACAAGTGTGTGGAGAAGTGGAGCTCTCACCCTCCTTTTATAGGGGAGGGGGAGGCAGCCCAAGAGGGGGTGCGGCCAGCCATGGTGGTGTCCCCACCTCTTCCCTCTTCATGTGAGTGGAAGCTCCACTCACACCCACTCATGCTCCCATTATTTCCCACTTGGAAAATCCAAAGGGTTTCCTTTAATAAATAAATAAAATATTTTTATTTCTTTATTTATATTTGTCAATTCCATTAACAAACATTTGCATATAGCACCTCGAATCATCTGTTAATTCTATTAACAACCATTCGACAAAAACTCCTTGAACTATTTCAATTTTCACCGAAACAATTTCGGTGCTGCCCAAAATATTCTTCGATATTCCGTATCCTCTCAAACGCGTCATCAAACCTTAAGTGTGTCATCCTACGGTTCGTGAATAAGACAGACATGATCGAGACTCCTCTCCGATCAATAATCAACAGCGGGATCTGGAGATCCGTGATGACTCCTATATATTCAACGGTGACTCTCGTGATCGTGTGAACCATCAAAATCGTGACTAATTCCCTTTGTCTCGCGATATTTTACTTGTCCGAGATTCGATCATTGGTATCAACCATACCTTGTTCAATCTCGTTACCGACAAGTACTCTTTTCTCGTTCCTATGATATAACATCCTTGTGATCATATCACGTGCTTGCAAGCGGTGTTGATGTGATAGCACCGAGAGGGCCCAGAGTATATCTCTCCGTCATATTGGATGGACAAATCCCACTCTTGATCCATGATCCTCAACTAATACTTTCCGAATACCTAACGGCACGTTTATAGTCACCCTGTTACGGTGTGACGTTTGATGACATCAAAGCACCCTTCCGGTATCAGTGATTGACATGATCTCATTGTCTCAGGAATAAGTTACTTCTTATGTTTGATATAACAATGTAAACTTAATGACTTGACCGCATTGCTATATCCACTTTGGGTATATGTTCATCACATCATTCTTCTAATGATATTACCCTATTATTAACAACATCCAATGTTCATGATCAGGAAACCTTGATCATCTATTAATCAATGAGCTAGTTAAAAGAGAGGCTTTACTAGGAACCATTGTTTGTTTATTAAACACACATGTATCAACGTTTCCGGTTAATACAATTCTAGCATGAGAAATAAACTTTCATCATAAACAAGGAATAAGATAATAACCATTTTATTATTGCCTCTCGGGCATATTCCCTTCATATAGCACACTCCCAAAGACCCCTTATTCAACCGGACATTTTCTAATTTTTGAATATTTTGTGCTCCATTTGAAAATTCCTAGCATCATGATGCTAAAAGTTCCAAGTGATATTTTGTTTTTGGCTAGAAGATCAACATCAAATTATATTGTGAATCATCATGAAGAAAAGGGAATTTAAAGGAAACACCAGCATGTTTGCTCCAACGTAAACGAATCGCATTGGATATAACACATGTTGAGATTTCATACACTATATAGTTACTATTTTATAAACTAAGCTATAAGACTATGTAGAAAGCTCTAGTATAATATTTATTAGACTTGGTGCACCGAGAACTCTATGAAATTATTCGTGGACGCTAAAATTTTCACAAGAATTAGAGTATATATAGGTGTCACACATTACTTCAGAGTTAAATGTTATTTGTAGCAAATTTATCTAGGGCTTGCTTATATTTTTGTGGAACTCAATTCAATGAAAATGTCTCAAACTAAAAATTGAAGGAATAAGATTCCACGACAATATAGAATTATGCATTATCATTGGCATATTTGCAATGTTAGTCTTTTGAATTATGCTTCGGCGAACTTTGATTTTTAACACTACTAGTGTAGTTAATTATGTGGTTTGAGTTTTAGTATTACTAGTGTAGTTGTGTTGTTGATGATTCTAGATACAAGTAAAAAAGTACTAATTAACATCCTATATTGTAGACAATATTGATGCAAAAGAGATATATTAAAAAATTGGTAAAGAGCATGAATGAGTAAAAAAAAATTAGTATAAACATATCATGAGTAACATGAGTAAAAATATGTTAGCATAAATAGATCATGAGTTACACATACCATTGAAAGAACAAAAAATTATGACAATAGCACATAGTTCTTTTTTCGTAGTTCTTTTAATCAATAGATTATTTTGTAGGATAATATTTTTTACTTATTTTTGTATATGATAGCGAGCAAAGATACTTCTAGGGAACCTTCGGGAGAAAGTTACTGAAGTGACATGAAGATCACATATCTGTAGCATACCATAGCCTTTGGGATATGTTTCTTTTATCGATAAAATGACTTGCACTGCAAGATTACTATATATGGAATCACCACATACATGTACCGTTCGCAAAAAATTCGATATTTGCTATAATACATTGTGTTAAACTTGTGGTTCGACACCTTAGAAGGACAACCACAGCTGCACCAATATAACCACCACAACATGGGTCAAGTGTGGGTCAGGTAATGGTCATAAGGGCAGCGTGACAAACATGCATGTAGGTTGCAATCGGTACAGATGGTTTGGCAGCTATCTTAGTGGTCGGTCGCGCTCAGTCCTAGAGGTGGAATCCTAGTCACGGTAACAAGCTTCCTAGCGGTGCATTGGTCGATGGTGGTGAGGCTCATGGGCTTCATTCCCTTCTTTATGGTGTTTCCACGACTTTTCTTCTCTTCCTCCCGAGGTTTCGGGTGAAAACCCTAGAATATTTGGGATCTGGTTGCTGCAAATCATTGGTGAAATTCCTTCCTGAAGATGCCACCTTAGAGTCTGTGGTTCATCTCTCTTCCGGTGGTACTTTGACGGCAATGGCGTTTGACGGAGACGAAGTCTAGGACCCTTTTTGTTTGGGTTGTGGCTTCTTCTGCTTTAGGTGCTTATAAAAGCACAAGTCTAGGCAAAACACGGATTTGTACTACAAGCCTAGAAGTACATCCGGGGGACACTTTGCGCAGCTTCTCGCGGCTTCAAACTTAGAAAACGAATCGGTATGTGGAGCTGCACCCGAAACTCATGTTATTTACACTAAATTGCCACCATACGAAACGAATAGACCATGGCCGTGTCTGAGGGGCACAGCGAGCCAACGGCGCCGATGTGAATTAGGATGGCAGCGGCGACTCCCTAAGGCGCTGGATTCGAAAGCGTGAGGCTTCGTGGGGACCAGTCACAGAATTAAGAATTTAAAATTACTTAATTACATTTTAGAAATAAATCAGATGTAGTTAATTATGTGTTTAATCAACGGCTATAAAAATTTAGTGGGAGAGGTACCCGAAAGTACCCGTGGTACCAATCACCCTAATAGAGCTCCTTTTTTCTATGACTCTTTCGAGTCCCTATACTAGCTCCAGTGAAGAAGGTCCGAAAATATTTACAGCCCGTAATATTTAACGACCAGCCAAGCGAGCCCTAAGGTTGGTCACAATGGGGAGGAACTTAGGAGTAACATCACACACTCCAATACAACTTTGCTTATGTGGCACATATTTAATGAAGAGAGAGGTGCTTGTGGTAACTAGCTAAGTTACCGGAACATCACACACTCCAAGAAATAATGAGTCTATAGCGTAATAAATGCATTGTTGCATGACACTACATACATGTTACTCCCCATTGTGGAGGTAGGAACATAGTCTAGAAAAGTGTGTAGGTTCCTACCTTATGTTACTCCCCATTGTGACCAGCCTAAATCTGAAATTTTATAGTGAGACAGATCTCTTAAATGATGACACCAAATTTGGTTTAAGCAAAGCTATCGGTTAACGTTACACGGAACAAACCGTGCGTGGCTTTGACTGGATCACGGAAGAATCGACAGAAGTCAAAGCTATGGTGACGGGCTATGGATGAATTCACGGTAGGTGTGAGGGATTCAGGGGGAGGGTAGAGTCACTTTCCCCACCCTAGGTTTGAGAGTCCACTACAGTGCTCCCCCACCCCCGCCGGCGCGTTCCGCGTCTCCCACCGGCGGCGTTGCCGTTCGGCGTGGATTCGAGGGCGTTGCCTGGCATGTGAATAGTAGAGGTAGGTTCTTAGTCGTTGTGTTAGTTGTTGCCGCTATGACCTTCTTCCCTTCCTCCGGCTGGTGCTCCGCGACTCGCAGCGACGCGGAGGCCTGGTCTTCTTCCTTCTGCAGGTCTGGTCCATGGTGGACGGTGCTTGCTGGAGAGGAGGATCGACGCCGCTTCAATAAACTCGCCTGCCCTATCGGCCGCTCGGGAGATGCGAAGAAGAAGAGTATCTTCCCTCCTCTGCTTCACCACGGAGGTCAAGGAAGGAGGTCAAGTTGCTGTTCTTCTCCGTCGTCGATTGAGTGGCTCTCGCTGCAGATCGGTGCAAATCAAGCGGATGTGAAGCTCACCTTCGCCAATCATGGCCATATGGGTGGCCATTCATCAGCTACCTCCAAGTTGGAGGCCCTCTGCGCTCGTCGTCGGGGCTCGATGGCTCACATCCACCAAGTGGTTTGTCCCCGGTGGTTGGGAGCTAGCCGGCGTCAAGCGCCTCGCCGGAAGGGAGAGCTCGAGCTCCTCAATGTGCTCCGATTTCGGTGGTTCTGCCGCCTGGAGATCGTCGGCGATCTATCGAGGAGAAGCCCAAGGACCGGATCGCTTTTTTACTTTTTGTCCAGGGTGTGTTCTGTAAATTCTGAGGCCTTATCTTCGAATGTTAGGTCTATAGGGCAAGTTTTCGTTAGGGCCTCAGTGTAATTTGTAAACTCCTCTATTTAAATGCAGCAATGGCACTTCGGTGCCACCCCATGTTAAAAAAAAACACGGTAGGTGTGAGTAGAATATTCTTTAAACCGGCGCATATCGTCGAGGTTACTCCATGGTCAGGAAAAGCTGACCATGGCTGCGACCTTTTTAGATCCGTCATCACATGACGCTTTCCTCCAATCCCACCTAGGCCTGTCGACCTTTTCTTCCTCGCGCGCACGTACTGACAGCGCGTAAACCATTCGCACATTATCTCACGATGCTCGGCCGTGTGACCGTGCTACCGTTAAACATGGTGGCCCACTCATCGAGCCCCAGCACGTACTATTTGCACGACTCCACGTACCAATCCTACGGATTATCAGTATCTCTTTACTACTCCCTCCGTTCAACAATAGATGACTTCCATATATGTAGATATAGATGTATCTAGATATATTTTAGTGTTAGATACATCTATATATAGATATGTGGAAGTCATCTATTGTTAAGCGGAGGGAGTATTAAATGGGACGTCCAACTCCGTCCGCCATCGTCCTGGAAGAAAAGGGGTAGAGATGCAACCGCCACATGACGCCGGGCTGTTGAGCTGGATGTGGGGCGCCGTCGTTTGGTCCCCAACCAGGTGCCGCGATCCAACAGGCAGATTCGACCGCGTGCTATCCTGGGAGGAGGTACGCGGCGCGGTGCCCATCAAGATCAATCGTGGTCTGCAAGCGGGACCTGAAGAAGATAGTGGCAGCCCTCGGCTCCAGTACCGACGACAAGGTGGTGGCGGCATCGGGGATTGCCGCAAGCCCGCAACGCATCGGGTATCACGGCAACAGCCGACAGCGCGCGACATGTGTCATGGGGAGGAGCGCGTCGGACGCACACTAGCCGGGAGTGGGAGCCCGGCTGCAGAACATCCCAGAGAAGGTATACTAATGATTGCTGCCCTTAAATTGTAGTAGATGGCGTCGTTTGTTAATCACTTTTACTAATGAAGGTTTGATTTTGATTACCTCCTGCAAAATGCTAGATGGATGTATGTGTATTGTGTCTGTTCTGTATTCTTAATAATGAGGTTGAGCGGTTGGTTGATACTTCTACAGCTACTGTGTGAATTCGTGCATTTTCTCTCTCAATGTTTGTAGATGGAAAAGAAGAGGTGATCTGGCTACAGCTAGCGAAAGAGCTTCATTTTCTCTGAATTTTCCTCCGCAAACTCTATCTGCAGGAGGGCTGCTTCTCCTGCTGCCTCATTTGAGCGTTTGCTGTTTGTTTTCATTTAGACAGAAGAAAAGGAGCAGTTCAGTTGTGAACTGCTGCTGCACTTCAGTTCGTTTTTTATAGGGTCTCTTATATATCTCCAATAACATTAGTTTGTTTTTTGCAGTGGACTGAGGACATTGTGATTTGTATGAGATCTCTGTTTCCAAACAACTCCAATCAAATGTGTCTGAAATATTAAGTTGATGCAGACCATAGCTCTGGTATTAAGATCTCCATTTTCCAAACATCCCCTATCAATCCTTCTATTTTTATTTCTATGTACCAATTGATTTAGCCATTGACAAATAGACTAGACTTATCACGAAGTGGGAGTCGAACATTTAGATTGGTTTCTTTTATAGTTGTTCTACTTGTATACATGGACAGACAAGCTAATTACATTAATATAAGATAAATTTATGTTGTTTTTCCGTATAGAACACACTCCACATGATATTCCTTTTCCCAGAGTTGTACTTATTTAGAGATTCGCTAATTCCTCAATAAAATTCCGATCTGATCTCAAACTACTCAATTTTTCTCTATTCCTAACTGTAGTTACCTTCTGATTTTTCCTCAAAGCATGTCTGTGTGCGTGCTAAGCTAAAGAGGCCTGAAATCTTTATGTGGTTCCGAAAATGGTGCAAGTTTTTGGTAGCTGAAACGCAACAATGGTATAAGATCATATGAGTGACATATGTCTAACATCTGTTTCTCGTTGATTTGATAGGTATACAACGGTTATTACAAACTCGAGTGCACTGAAGTGTATTTTGTAATAAAAATTGTCGGTATTATCTGCCCGTGGTAACATATATGGATTAGGCGGAATATTTTATAACATATAAAATGAGAGATCAGATGTATTCAGATTTTCATTCTTTTTAAGCTTGGAAGGCTGGTTGATGGTGATCGGTTGTAATAATTGGAGCCAACGGGCTGTTGTTGCCATTGAGCTTCCCGACTTCTTCATGTGTTTTTTGCATTTAAGATACCAATCTATTACCTGCAAATTTATGTTAAAAAAATTCATCAGAGGCAACATGGGCATTTGTGCTATGTTTCCCTTCAAGTTTAGAAGGTTTCTCTTCTCATCTGTGTTGCCCTGTTACAACTATGTACATACAGGAAATTGAACTGGATTTAACCTAATCCTTGCAAGTCTTATTGCTAATTTCGGAAATCATTGTGCCGCTAGAGTCGCGAGAATGCACCGTTGGGTATTGGGTCGTCGACGGGGACGAGGAGATGGTGTCTTCACCGCCGAGTCAGTGAGCGCCGGAAGGAGCAGAGCATCCGGACTGCCGGTGTGAGTATACGGGATGGCAACGTGCTGTGATTCTACGTTTTCCTTCATTTTTTCTTGCATATATGGGGTGTGGTTATTTCCTCTCTTGGGGGTTTTGGAACTGTTTTATTTCTCTGATTTGTTTTGAAACTTGAATGAAAAATATCACAAATTATTCAAAACATATGTGAACATGGGAAAACAAAATATTGTGAAAGATGTTTTGAACCTTCGTGTAAGACCGTGTACATTTTTTTTATCCGTAGCTAAAGTACACTGCAATATGTTTCCGGCTTTATTTATGTGTTGAACGATATATGCCAAATTCATTTGTGTTCTCAGCCCTTGTTTAATTTAAAGTATCACAGACTGAATATTATGTTTATGCTGGACGCTAAAGCACAAAAATATAACCAATTTAAGCAAACCAGTAACATGTTGAAGTCCATTGTTTTTTCTCTTTAGGTTGGATACTGAAGCACAAAAAATAACCAAATTAAGAAAAGCTTTGAAGTCCTTTGTTTTTTAGTTACGGTTAGGAAACACAGCTTGAACTTATTTAGAGATATGTTCACTTTGGAGGGCATGTATTTTGTTTAGAAGGTATTGACGTATTGGACAACCTCACATTTCTTGGTGATGTATGTCACGGTGAAGTCTTGACTTCAACATTGAAACGTAAGACTAACTATTTTGCTTGTAGCTTGGTTTCTTTGAGCCTCCTGGAGTCCTGGGATGTACAAGCAATAATTTTCAAAATCTATTCAACACCTTATGATTTTTTGGCTTAAAGTGAAATTATATGTAGAAATGAGGAGAAATACCTTGAACCATGTAACACCAGCAAGGGGGCACATATTTTCCCAAGATTCACATTTTACATAAGTTGTTTATTTGTCTACATCGATGGATCGATGATGGTTAATGATATTACATAAATTAACTTGAAACAAGTGTCTTTACTTCATCCATTCTCAGGCAATGCTTGAAAAAGGAAATGAAAGAAAAATGTAGATTTGGGTCTTTTAAACCTTGTAAAATTATTCAGGATATTTTTTCACAATTTTTAGGTGAAATGGAAAGTCACATTGTTTTTTTTAAGGGAGATACTGATTGCTGCCACTGCAAATTCTTGGTTATAAGGGGGTAAGAAAAACAGTGACAATGCAATGGCGAAAGAGGAAAAATCGAGTGCTTGAGTTATTTGAATTGCGTCCTTAAAGACACAATAAACACATTTCCCATGCAATAACGTATTAGCAGTTCACAGTTCCGTTAAAATACCCGATAGCTCTTGTGTTTGTTACGAGAATTGTTATTTGTAAAATGTGAGGATGGAAACTCAAATGACCGTGGCAACGCACGGGCATTCAACTAGTATATATATATATAAGGAGTCCTATATTAGGATGAAAGAAAATTAAAACAGAACTTTCAAATAAAAAAAGAAAGACAAAAGAAATAAATAAATAAACTGTTGAATTGAACATTAATTGCCTCGCGTCTAAGACCTAAGAAAGCGCCCCCGTGGTAGAACTGGACTCGTTGTTCAGTGATGTCTCCACAAATATTCGATACTAATTCCAACAAAGTGGTTGGCAATGTTTTTTGAATAGTGGAGCGCCCCAAAGGGCAGAACCTTCATATAAAAACAACGGTGGATGTACATGAAATTACAAAGGACCTCATGAAATATTGAAAATCTTCTTCTCCACCGCGGAGCGCAGAGTCAGGACGCTGCAGCCATGGATTTCAACAGGGACGATACCACTTGCCTCCATCCCGGCAACATTCTCAACGACCAAACTCTTGTAGGGCCTCACGAAGGAGGTTAAAACGCCGTTCTTCGGCTTGAAAGGCCAACTCCTGGCCATGAGTGTCGGACGACCTACGGGGGTCACCGATGAGATGCTCCAATATCTGGTTCTAGAACTCCAACACCACTCCAAATTGCCCTCCACCTGCTCATCGTGCTCCTGCAACACCACCATGGCGCCCCAAGAGGAAACGATACAAACGGCCTTCAAGCTCACCGGAGTGGCGAGGGCATACCCACATCGCATCGAAGAAACCGGCTCTCCGTCGAACCCTAGGTACCTGCCACGGACCAGGGGAGGCAAGCGAAGAAGATGGCGACGAAAGCATACCACAGAGTCGGACTTATTGAGGCAGCGGCCAATCTCCATCTTCCTCCTTCACTACAAGAAATATGTTGATATATGACCATTTTATAACGACCGTGGATGAATTGGTCATATTTCTATGACAAATTCAAACCAATTGGTCGTTAGCTGTTTGTAAAGGTACAAAGCTAAACACATAATGACTATTTTGGTGAGAACAGTCATGATTTCATTAGACGAATTGGTCATAAGCGGGTAACCATGTGATCCATTTGGCCACCTCATCATTTTTGCTTATGTGTCATCCTAGTTGTCTCAACCTCGCATATGTGTCAATTTCTCTATTGGGATTTTGGACCCACCTATAAGCAATTTAGCTATACAAATTTTGGACCACCTATAAGCAATTGAACGCAACAGTTTTTTTTTTTAAATCATTGACGCTGGTACCTGGCAACACGCAGCAGCAGTTTTTTTTAAAATCATCCACGCATCAACCCATGAGAAAATAGAAATAAGCAATGGGGGGAGGGAGAATCGAACCCAGGACCTCATGCACACGCTCGACCGCACCTGCCATCAGACCACGAGCTGGTTAGTGATGTACATAGACATTCGCACATTTTCTATCACTAACTTGTCCTGGGGCCAGCTGGACTGGGCCGACCATGCTGCTGGGAGGGGTTGGCCGAGCTGTTGGGCTGGGCCGGCCGCGCTACTGGGATAGGACGGCCGCGCTGCTGGGCTTAACCGGCCGGCTTGGCAAGCTTTTTTTTTTCTCTTTTAACTTTTTTTCTTTGACTTCTTTTATAACTTTTGCTTTTGAACTTCAATTTCAACCAAATAAATTTGAATTTTTTTTTATAATATGTCTTCTGCTAGTATAGACTATTAGGGACCATTTTTTGTCAAAATAAAATAAAAATACCCCTAAGCTTTAAATATTGCTTCATATAGGGTTGTGAAGATTCATAATTAAAATTTTGGATTACTCCTTCAAATTCAAATGCAAGATAATTTTTTTTAGGGTTTTTAAATTATTCTAATTTTATGATTTTTTATGGTTAGTAACATATGATTACACATCGCGCATTGTTTTCCATTTTATTGATTTTTTTGAACCGTGCCGGTTTCGGAAAACGGTCAAAACGGGGGACATGACCGTTCGTACCTAGGGGTTGAATCGTGATAAAATCTTGGTGTATCTATGTTGAAATAGGTACTTGGGTACCTAAAAATGATTTTTGCAAAAAATAAAGAGAAAACTACAAGGTACCTGTAGTTCAAATTTGGCCCGGTTTCAGACTGAATCGACGGAAATTTGTCTTTTTCAAAAGAGGTTTATGTAAATCATTTTAGAGGAAGTGATTTTAGTTTTTGTAGATACAATATGGTCTAGTAACTTTATAATTTTACGTGGTACAATTTTGCAACATATTTTTGGTAGATGCTTCACAAAAGAACTCGTTTTTGACACTCCGAAAATAGAAAATGGTATTTTTATTCAACGAAAAATAAAACTTTCTTCGTCAACATTGTTCGTTGTTCCAATATGCTTGTTGGTGTGGAATATGGGCACATTTAAAGAAACTATGCCATGGATGTAGCCATAACATCCGTCATTTGGCCCGAAAGCCATGAATCTTCGTAGGAGATAGCTCATGTCTGTGAACACCTTTTCAACCAAGTTGTCGTATTCCAAGTTTATTATTTTTTGTGGATACTAGGACATATATAATAACACCACGCGAAGGTCTTGCATCATTTCGAGTTTTTTTTGAATTTTCTGGAATTTTCTAAACCGGTTTCGGAAAACGGTCAAAACGGGGGACATGACCGTTTGTACCTAGGGGTTGAATATTGATGAACTCTTGGTGTATCTATGTTGAAATAGATACTTGGGTACCTAAAAATGATTTTTGCAAAAAATCACGAGCAAACTACGAGGCACCTGTAGTTCTAATTTGGCCCGGTTTCAGCGGAATCGGCAGAAATTTGACTTTTTCAAAAGAGGTGTATTTTGAGCTATTGAGAGGTAGGAATTTGGTTATTTGTAGATAAAATATGACATAATAGATTTATAATTTTAGTTGGTAAAATTTTGCAACATATTTTTGGTAGATGCTTCACAAAAAAAACAGTTTTTGACACTCCGAAATGGAAAATGGTATTTTTATACAACGAAAAATAAAACATTCTTCGTGAACATTGTTAGTTGTTCCAATATGCATGTTGGTGTGGAATATGGGCACATTTATAGAAACTATGCCATGGATGTGGCCCTAACATCCGTCATGTGGCCCGAAAGCAATGAATCTTCGTAGGAGATAGCTCATTTATGTGAACACCTTTTCAACCAAGTTGTCTTATTCCAAGTTTATTATTTTTGGTGGATACTAGGACATATATAACAACACCACGCGAAGGTCTTGCGTCATTTCGAGTTTTTTTGAATTTTCTGGAATTTTCTAAGCCGGTTTCGGAAAACGGTCAAAACGGGGGACATGACCGTCAGTACCTAGGAGTTGAATCTTGATGAACTCTTGGTGTATCTATGTTGAAATAGGTACTTGGGTACCTAAAAATGATTTTTTTTCAAAAAATCACGAGTAAACTACGAGGCACCTGTAGTTCGAATTTGGCCCGGTTCCGACGGAATCGACAGAAATTTGTCTTTTTCAAAAGAGGTGTATTTTGAGCCATTGAGAGGTAGGAATTTGGTTATTTTTAGATAAAATATGAAATAATATCTTTACAATTTTTGCAACATATTTTTTGGTAGATGCTTCACAAAAAAACCCGTTTTTGACACTCCGAAAATAGAAAATTGTATTTTTATTCAAAGAAAAATAAAACTTTCTTCGTAAACATTGTTAGTTGTTCCAATATGCATCTTTTTGTGGAATATGGGAACATTTAAACAAACTATTCCATGAATGTGGCTATAACATCCGTCATTTGGACCGAAAGCCATGAATCTCCGTAGATGATAGATCATTTCTATGAACAATTTTTTGCGATAACTTCCGTATTCCAAGTTTATTATTTTTGATGGATACTAGGACATATATAACAACACCACGCGAAGGTCTTGCATCATTTCAAGTTTTTTTGAATTTTCTGGAATTTTCTAAGCCGGTTTCGAAAAACGGTCAAAACGGGGGACATGACCGTTAGTAACTAGGGGTTGAATCTTGATGAACTCTTGGTATATCTATGTTGAAATAGGTACTTGGGTACCTAAAAATGATTTTTTTTAAAAATAAAGAGAAAACTACGAGGCACCTGTAGTTCAAATTTCGCTCGGTTTCACCAGAATCGGCAGAAATTTGTCTTTTTCAAAAGAGGCGTATCAGAATATTTTTAGTGGATGCAATTTTGTTATTTGTAGATAAAATGTGGTATAATAGCTTTATTTACGTTGTACATTTTCGTCTCATATTTTGTGTATGTGCTTCACGAAAAAGCCAATTTTTGACACTCTGAAAATGGAAAATGATGTTTTTATTCAAAGAAAAATAAAACTTTCTTCGTCAACATTGTTAGTTGTTCTAATATGCATATTTGTGTGGATTATGGGCACATTTAAACAAACTATGTCATGAATGTGGCCATAACATCCGTCATTTGGACCGAAAGCCATGAATTTTCGTAGATGATAGCTCGTTTCTATGAACACTTTTTCGTGATAATTTCCGTATTCCAAGTTTATTATTTTTGATGGATACTAGGACATATATAACAACACCACGCGAAGGTCTTGCATCATTTTGATTTTTTGTTTTGAATTTTCTGGAATTTTGTAAGTCGGTTTCGGAAAACGGTCAAAACATGGGACATGACCGTTAGTACCTAGGTGTTGAATATTGATGAACTCTTGGTGTATCTATGTTGAAATACGTACTTGGGTACCTAAAAAATATTTTTGCAAAAAATAAAGAGAAAACTACGAGACACATGTAGTTCAAATTTCGCCCGGTTTCATCGGAATCGGCAGAAATTTGTCTTTTCGAAAGAGGCGAATGAGAATCTTTTTAGTGGATGCAATTTGGTTATTTGTAGATCAAATATGGTATAATAGCTTTATAATTTTACTTTGTACAATTTTGTGTCATATTTTGTGTATGTGCTTCACAAAAAAACCCATTTTTGACACTCCGAAAATAGAAAATGATGTTTTTATTCAAAGAAAAATAAAACTTTGTTCGTCAACATTGTTAGTTGTTCCAACATGCATATTTGCATATAATATGGGCAAGTTTCAAGAAATTATGCCATGGATGTGGCCATAACATTCGTTATCGATGCTGAAAGCCATGGACGGGGACAAGATTTACCATTTGATGGCGATTGGAAAGCGTGCAATATATTTCATCGTAAGACCAATTATGGCATATTTTATGAAATGGTCTCCAAATATAAATTTCATTATGTGTACTCTGAAGCCGCAAAGGTCTCCTTGATTCACGCAACCCGAGACATCTTTGTAGCTAGGGATGATGGACGGTGTTTTTGTCGTTTCTCGATAAAAAAAGTATCAATTTAAAGAAACATAAATTTTTTAAACTTATTGCATGAGTACAGCTTAACTTTATGCCTATAAGAAGTTTTACATTAAGTAGAAAAATAATATACTTTCTCCGTCCGGAATTAACTCTAAATAAGGCACTCAATATGGGACCTCAAAGCCTCGGGCCCGATGGCAGCCACACTAGTTTGCTAGGTGGGAGTAAACCTGCTTGCGAAAATATGCCCGCAATCAATTGTGAAATATGCCGCGCCTTTGCGAAATTTTTAGGCCCACTCACCTAACCCTAGTCGCACCGCGGGCACTTCCCATCCACCGCCGCCACTTCCCCTCCCCTCCCCTCCCCTCCCCATCAGCTAGCCTCTGGTACTCCCATCCCCTTCGACTCCAACCCAGATCCTCCAGATCGCATCCCTAGCGCTCCGTCCTTCTCTCTCGCTGCCGCCGCAATGGCCACCTCTGGGCGCCCGCTGGTCTCTGTCAAGGCCATGGAGGGGGACATGGCCACAGACTCGGCCGGCGTCCCGATGCCGCACATCTTCCGCGCGCCTAGCCGCCTCGACGTCAACGTCCACCTCTGCAGCATCGTCGTCGCCCCCGCGCTCGCCGCCACCGCCGTCTCTTCCCTCGTCCTCGCCCGCGGCTACCGCCTCGTGTTCGTCCCCGAGTTCCCGCTCGTCGTCTCCGACTCTTCCGAGGGCATCGAGAAGACCGCCCAGGCCATCAAGGTCCTCAAGCAGCTCGGGCATCCTGGAGCGCCTGCTCTGCATCCCCAATGAGAAGATGCTCCCGCGCCCGCCTGACGCCCCCATCCCCGGACAACCTCGCCTCTCACGCGCGTCCCCGACAGGTTTTGAGGTACGAGGCGCTTTCTTCTCCTGATGTCTGCTGAATGCCACCGTCCTTCATGATTACTGCGTGCGCACCATCTAGATCCACCCCATGGACCAAACCCTCCGTGCAATAAGCCGAGACGATCATCTAGGAAACGTACTGTATCTGGTCTAGTGTCGTTCCTGATGGTATGGACTTGTAGAATTATCTAGGAACGTGTTGTGTGTTCTTCTTTTATTGCTGCCTACTTAATTGACTTGCAGCGTATCCAGCCAGATTTCTAGCTTTCATCAGACTACCCACTTGACACTAACAAAATAGCAGTCTTCTTTAGCATAAGAACAAGCACAATTGATACATGCTTTTGCTCTAAAACTGGACCATCTAATGACCGAATGAAGATCCGGATACCTCAGATTATGCAGACTTCAACAGTCATTGTACTTATTCTATCACCGTGCATGCATTTCCATTGTAATGGTTTATTTTACTTAACTGCATTTATCATTGATCCTTGCATGATATTGTTTTTTCTGGTGCAGGGGTGGGTGAAGCGGCATCGGGGGCTATGCGGTGCGGTTGTCTCTGTAGCTACACACAGTCGGGTTACCAACACGTGAGGTTTTAGAGTAGGTAGGACACATAGAGATTCCTTTTGCTGTTGGTCTCTTGAATATGAGTCGATCTTCGAAACAGATTTAGGTTGCTGTTAGTGATGAATGGATTGGGCACTCCTACTTCAGCGTTTGTATTTTCTTCTTTCAGTTATGATGATTTACCCCAAAGATTCATTACTAGCTGTTTAATCTACTCGTTGACTGCCATAGCAATTACTATTTTCTTCTCTGTTTTGTTTCTTGTTGTATGATATTCCACTAGTAGTCTTGTTAGATAAATCTGTTGGTTTAGTTTGATAAATTCATGGGGTTATGTTGAAATTGGGTATTGGAACTCTACTGGGCGTTTTACTTCCATATTGCAGCTTGTATTCACGTTGTTGATCTTGATGCACTATACAATTCACATATTTAGCCATATTTTGGTTACTTGGTGCCTTGATATCTCCACTAGTAGTCCGGAGTTAAATGAATTGCCTACATTTTTTACCTATGCCTATTTTTCAATGAAAACAGTATTGGTAATTAATTAGAGTCTTACATCTTTATTGCATAATCGGTGCACAATGCAGGAGGATGAAGCATCTAAGTTCTCCTGGACTGATCCGTTTTGTTGCGCGCAATTGGAATGACACTTTGCATGTTTTCCTTGTGTAAACTGTGTGTAAGAATGTACTGTTTTGTTGAGTCCTGTCTAAAATGAGATAATTGCGATGGCACTAAAGTGAATTTGTTTTGCTTCATTTCTCCTGGTTGAAATGAGAGAATTGTAATAGCAGTGACATGAAATATTTTGTGTTTATCTTGTATAAGATTGTTGGATGTTCAAATTGTATGCGTGGAAGTTTGTATTCTGAAAACAGCAAAATGCCACAGCCCAAACTATAATGGTGTTAAAGTGGGCATTCCTGAACAGTAATGGACCATAAAAGGCCCAATCTAAATTTATACGTAAAAGGACAAAATCGAAAATTACCTGGATCTTTAGGAGGCAAGGCCCAAAATATATTGGTCTAGAATCAGTCCCACAGGCTTTTTTGCCCAAAAATCAGATAGAGAAAAAAATTTTAAATGGGCTAAATAGTTGGGCTTGGCCCATGTAAAGGACCACTATGGACTGGCTGATTCTGATATATGACTTTCTGATTTGGTCATGATTTTGCCACGTAGGATTGGCCATGTAGGATCTGACGTGGCTATGGCAGGACATGCCATGACCAAAACAGTCGGTTGGTCATGCAGAGCTATATGACCATCCCATTAAAAGGGTCATTGACGATCGAATAAGACGCTCGGTATGTGACTTTCAATTTTTGGTCAAAAAGGGGTCATGAATGAAAGCATGTGACCTTCCGGTGACCAAAATTGAGGATCATGTATAAACATATTTCTTGTAGTGCTTCTCAACCGAAGAGTAGAGAGAGAGACAGAGCTCGACCACTCCGGCGAATCGCCCGCAAAAACGCCAGCATCACTGCCTTTGCGCACCTTATTGAAGGAGATGTTCGCCGCCTTGTCCACCACTTGTGACGCCATATGCCACCTCGACTCCGCAGCAGCGAAGCAAAGCTTCCAGGAACCCTGACCATGGCCGCGACGGCACAGGGAACTACTCCACCTCACCACGGAGGAACAACCTACAAAGTAACTCCTAGTATGTACCGGCCACCGCACCTATCCCTACTCCTCTCCGGCTGGCCGCGCCATGGAGGGAGCTACGGGATCGGGCCGGGCTCTGGAACCCTCCTCCGACTCTCAACAGGGGCGCTCAGAGAGGATAAGGTTCCCTATCGCACGCGAAGTCTTCAACAATGATGTCCTTGCCAGTGGTTGGTAATGTATGGACCGCCACCGCCGAGCAAGTTGGCGAGGCGAAGTCAGCTACCATAGTAGTCGCCGGCGGTCGTGACGTCCCTTTAAAAATATGGTCTACTACAAATAAGGCCGTCTGTAATGGTCGTACCTTACCTAACGTGACTATGTAGAAAGCTCTAGTATAATATTTTTTAGACTTGGTGCATTGAGAAATCTATAAAATTAACCGTGGACGCTAAAATTTGATCAAGCATTAGAGTACATATATAGGCGCCACACATTACTTCAGAGTCAAATGTTATTTCATAGCAAATTTATCTAGGGTTTGCTTATATTTTGGTGGAACTCAATTCAATGCAAATATTTCAAACTAAAAATTGAAGGAATACGATTCCACCACAATATAGAATTATACATTAGCATTTACATTTTTGCAATGTCAGTCTTTTGAATTATGATTTGGAGAACTTTGCTTTTTAATGCTAGTAGTGTAGGTAATTATGTGGTTTGAGTTTTAGTATTACTAGGGTAGTTGTGTTGTTAATGATTATAGATACAAGTAAATAAGTACTAATTAACATCCTATACTATAGACAATATTGATACTATAGATGGAAAGAAAAAATATCATGACAATATCACATAGTTATTTCTTCTTAGTAGTTCATCTAAACTACAGATGGATTTTGTAGGATAATTTTTTTCTTTTACTTAATTTTATATGGTGATAGTCTGTTAGCGAGCAAAGGTGCGTCCAGAGAACCTTCGGGAGGAAGTTAGTGAAGTGACATGAAGATCACATATCTGTAGCATACCATATCCTTAGCCATGAGCCTTTGGGATATGTCTTTTTTTATAGACAAAATGACTTGCAATCACCACATAGATGTATCATTTGGAAAATAATCGATCTTTGTTGTAGTACATTGTGCTAAACTTGTGGTTCGACACCTTAGATGGACGACCACAACTGCACCAATATAACCACCACAACATGGGTCATGTGTGGGTCGGGTAATGGCCATAAGGGCAACGTGACAAACATGCATGTAGATTGCAATCGGTACGGATGGTTTGGCAGCTATCTCAGTGGTCGGTCGCACTCAGTTCTAGAGGTGGGATCCTTGTAGCGGTGACAAAGATTCCTAGCGGTGTATTGGCCGATGGTGGTGAGGCTCATGGGCTTCATTCCCTTCTTTAAGTTGTTTCCAGGACTTTTCTTGTCTTCCTCCCGAGGTTTCAGGTGAAAACCCTAGATTCCTTTGGATTGGGTTGCGAAACATTGATGAAATACTTTCATGAAGATGCCACCTTGGATTATGTGGTTCGTCTCTCTTCCGTTGGTACTGTGATGGCAGTGGCGTTTGACAGAGACGAAGTCTGGGTAGGGGATGTCTCATATCGAGAAGGTGTAACACTCGTTTTTTACGCCAACTTGAGTATTTGGGTGAGTTCTAGCCTACCAAATAAGGACTCTCTCGTCAACCAGGGATAGGGCTCCATCCTTAACACAGATTGATGGTGGTTCAGCCTTGTTGGCGTCTTGATGATCTCCTCAAGCGTTGTGTGCACTAGTGGAAACAAGGCAAAAGGATTCGACCTTTAGTACCTGTTCAGTTAAAAACCGGTACAAATGGGTGTGTAGTACCGGTTCGAACGGGGAGGGCGCTGGGCATGGCTAATACCGGTTTGAACCTTACCGTTGGTACCGGTTGGTGGCTAGTACTATTACCAAAGGGGTGTGGCAACCGTTAGCCTGGTGCAAGCACCTTTGGTACCGGTTGGTGGCAAAAACCAGTACCAAAGGGGTGTGGCAGGGGTAATGTGGCGACCTTTCGCCTGGCGGGAGCACCTTTGGTACCAGTTGGTGGCTAAAACCGGTACCAAAGGGTCGAACGGTTTGCCTCCCGCGCGTATGAAATCGTGAACTGCGCACAGTGCATGCAATATCTCTGTTTTCGTCTCCCTCTCCTCATCTCTTGTCCCTCTCTCTTTCTTCTTGCCATAATCCACCATGGAACCAATCACTCGCATTGGGCATGTTCGCGCACATGGCACGAACGCGCTTACTGTTGTCTACACCAACGACAGCGCCAACATGTCGGGTTATCTTGCCACATTCCAATGATGGGTTGAAAGCGCGAAGTAACAAGAGAAGTTCATAGGGCTTGATCTTGAGTTCAACCGTGATCAAAAGGATGTTGCCGTCATCCAATTATGCTTCAAAAAGAATGTCTTGATCTTCCAATGGGCAAGGTACGTTTTAATTGGGGCTCTTGATCTATCCATAGGTTTATGATGAAAATTGCATAGGACATCAATATGTCCGATCCCCATTTGAATCATATATGAGCGTGACATATAGTTAATTTAGTAGTGAATTAATTTTCCTTGGCAAAATCCTTGATAGAAGACATAGTTAATTTAGGACATATTGGAAAATTGCATAGGATAGAAAATTGTTCCCATTTGAATTCTATATGAAAATCAATACTATTTAGTAGTGAATTAATTTTCCTTGTTAAAAATTGGCAAATTCATGGTAGAACATATGTAGCAAAATGCATATTGGCAAATTGCATAGGATAGCAAAATAACAGAAAGTTAATTTACGACATGCATATTGGCAAATTGCATAGGGTAGCAAATTGTTCCCATTTGAAATCTATATGAAAGATCAATACTATTTAGTAGTGACTTAATTAGTAGGTTATTGCTATGATTCTTCATTAACAATTTGCTTCATTCTAATTTGTTGTTGCAGTAGTGACAAGAAGTGTCAATCTCTCATGAACTTCCTTTGCCGCAGCGGCATTCGTTTTGTTAGCGTTGATATCAACAATGACAAGATCAACATGAAAAAAAGCTTCAATATTGAGATACCGGCTGCCTGCCATATTGATCTCCAGGATATATTCAGGCCTCTGCATGATAGGACTTCACTGGCTCATATGGAAATCGATTTGATCGACGACTACTACACTGATATGAAGACCAAGATCGAGAACCACGATGAGTGGGAGACGACCCCACTTCACCGCAAGAACATTGAGTATGCCCCCATAGATGCTTACGTTGCATACGACTTGTACCGCATTATTCGAGTGGTCAACTATGGGCAGCGTCACCTCGTACCGCAAGCACCGACAGTTGATGATGACGATTCAGACGATTACTAGTGTGTAGTGCTTGGGGTCGATCTTGTGATCTCTATAGTACTTCTATCAAGAGTTGGGTTTCGTCGGAGATTTATGTTCATGTTTAAGTTTAAGTATGATGTGAGTACTTGGGATTTATGTTCTTGTGCTTGGAATTTATGTTCATGTTTAAGTTTAAGTATGATGTGAGCAAGATTTCATTATGATCTATGTAATCTCTCTATGATGTGAGTACTTTTATCAAGAGTTGGGTTTCATCGGATAGGGACTCCCGCATTGGGATCCCACCAGGAGATAGGGGTGCCATAACATGTGTGTACAAGTGTGCTATGGGTTGTGGATGACAGACACTACACTTTGGGGTGTGACCTACTTCACCGGTATCAACTTCTCTCTAGGGAGTTTCATGACTTAGAGCTTGAAAGTACTAGATCAGATAAACATTAGAGAAATTTATCAATAGTTGGGTCATACATTTGTCTTATGAGTTTCTAGTACCTAGCCTAACACAACCAAACAACTAGTTAAACACTTTTCTACCCTATTTTGACGCCGGTACCGGATTTATTTGTATAAGCCTGATTTTTCTACAACGGGTCTAGGGTTTTATCGGAGAGGGACTCCGCGTTGGGATCCCAGCACAAGATAGGGGGTGCCATAACATGTGTGTACAAGTGTGCTATGGGTTTTGGATTACAGACACTGCACCTCGGGGTGTGACCTACTTCGCCGGTATCAACTTCTCTCTAGCTAGGGAGTTTCATGACTTAGAGCTTAAAAGTACTAGACCAGACAAACATGAGAGAAATTTATCAAGAGTTGGGTTATGGATGTCTCATATTTGGATTTCTCTCATTTTTCTAATCGATTTAAACATATTATTTGTCAAATTTCAATTTACGGATTTGCATATATGAATTATTCAATATTAAATGGAAAAGGCAAATAAGTTATTATTTGCATTTAAGAATAATTTAATTCAAAAATATTATTAATGATTCATTTCTTTTTATTTAAATAATTACTATGATTTAAAAAAATGTGTGTAACATCATACTCTATGTGTTAATAGGATTGATAGGATAGTATTGTCATGTAAGTATCTCTTGTTTGTAGGTAGCTCACGGAGAAGGAACGAAGAAGTTAAGCGTGCTAGTGCTGGAGTAGTTTGAGGATGGGTGACCTGTGTGGGAAGTGTTAGTAGAAGAGAGTAACGGTTCGTGCTGGTGCTGGAGTAGTCCGAGGATACGTGACCTGCGCGAGAAGTGTTAGTGGAAGGGAGTAATTTAGATTGAAATTAAGAATGCTTAGTGATAAATGTGAGTTAAAGTGGTTGAAAAATATAAATAAAAAATGGAAATAAAATTGATCTTTTTCTGAAAATAAAATTGAAAACGGAGAAAAAAGACTATCCTTTCGTACCGGTTCCTGTTACGAATCGGTACCAAGGATTCCGGCCCCGTGGGATCCTCCTGGGGCACGTGAAGACCCTTTTACTATCGGTCCGTAAGGAACCGGTACTAAAGGTTGGTTTGCCTTTAGTACCGATTAATTAGTACCTGTTGTCCAACCGGTACAAAGGGCCTCTAGAACCGATACTGAAAACCCATTTTCTACTACTGGTGTTCCTGTCCCTTGTTTTCATCGGCCGAACATCCTTTTAGTTCCAATTTCAGTGGTTTTCTTTACACAAGCCATTGGCTTCATCTTGTATTTGTGTGTGGTTTTGTATGTGAGGTGGTTCAGGGTCAGTATCTTCCACCGATTTGACGTTGCTAATTTAAGGCCTTTTGTTTCAAAATAACCATATGAGCAATGCTAGGTTCTTTTACCGCTTCCTTCTTTTTGTATAACCTGAAATTTTATGGTGAGAAAGATCTTTTAAATGATGCCACCAAGTTTTGTTCTAAGTGAGCTATTGATTAACCTTACACAAAGCCAACAGTGTGTGTCTTTGACAGGCTCACTGAAGAACGGATACAAGTCAAAGCTATGGTGACGGGCTACAGATGAATTCACGGTAGGTGTGCGTACACCAGTGGAAAATGGGGCTTTTGCTCACCGGAGAGCACCCCTTCCGCCCCGGCTCGGCCACCAACCGGTGCAAAAGGCTGCAGAGGTGGGGCCGGGGCGAGAAGGGCGCGTGGTGGGGGGCTCTTTTGCCCCGGTTTGAGCCACAAACCGGGGCTAAATTCGAAACCATTCGTAAACTAGGTTTTTTTAAAATGTTTGAAAATTCAAAAATTGTAAGTAGTTTAAATAGTTAGAATAATTATTTTCTAAAACAGAAAATTTATTTGAAATGTTTATGCAATTTTAAACACTTTTCATATTGAAAGTTTCTTCAAATTCAAAACCATTTGAAATGTATTTGAAATAGTATTTGAAACGTGAGAGTGAAAAAAAATGGCGGCAGGAAGAAAAAACTGAAATTTTGGGTCTTTTAGGTGCGCGGGCAAACGATGGCTCGCCTCGCCCCTTTTGCGCCGGTTCGTGTTACCAACCGGGGCAAAAGGCCCCCACCTATATAACCCCGGGCAGTTGCTCCGCCCGGCGCAAACCAGCAGTTTCGCTAAGTCCTGGAAGTGCCGAAATCTAGAGCGACGCCGTGAGGCTGCCCGATTTTGCCGCCACCGGGATCCTCGCCGCCGCTCCCCGCCTCCTCTACGCATGCGACCGCTCCCGTGCTCCTCCGCGCCAAGCCCCTCCTCGCGCAAGTACGCCTCCGCCTGGCCGAGATTGATCGCCGCCAGCCTCCTCGCCTCCTCCCTCGCCCTCCTCCTCGCTGCTGTGCCCTCCTCCTCGAGGTGAGGTCGCCCCTCCTCGCCGTCGTGGCCTCCTCCATGCACACTTGTATTTTTTTAGTTAATTAGTTTAATTACATTCTTAGTTTAGTATTAATTAGTGTTAGTTAGTTCACTTAGAGATTTAGGTTTTACACTTCGAGATTTAGTTAGTCCAGTTTCAAAATTTAGGTCTTGGACTTAGAAAAAAAATTAGGTTTTAGACTTAGAGATTTCTTTTTAATGTTTTTGGACTTAAAGAGAATTTTAGGTTTTACATCTTAGAGAAAAAATTAGGTTTGGTTCACTTGTAAAAAAAAATAGTTAGAGGTTTGGAGGAAATTGATGAAATTTGCAGCAATTTTTGATGAAATGTATGCTATTAGCTATATTTTGATTAGATTTTATGCAGTTGTTGCCAATTGATGAAATGGATGCTATTAGTTAGTGCGACTATGACAAACTTATGATGTTGTAAATTTTTGTAGCCATGGCGAGAGCTCCCGTGCAACGAAGTGCGCGTGTTGCCGGTGGGCGCGGCGCCGTCCCGTCGAAGAAAACACAGTCGTACCACGTGGTGGACGTCCACGTGGATCGCGTGCAGCGCGTGGACATGGTGGTGGCGTAGCCATCAAGGAGAAGGAAGCGGCGCCTCCAGCTCGTGGACGTAGGCGTGGACGCGGAGCACGGGGGGTAGCAAGCGGTGCACGGCGCAGCGCCGTTGCTGCGGCGGAGGAGGCTACGACGGCGGAGGAGGAGGAGGAGAAGGATGACGGTCTCCGGCTACCGGAGTTCTACGTCCACCTGTTCCACCCACTGCGGAACAGGCTTCGTCTACCACAGAAAATATGGGATATCCTCCTCGAGAGCGGCGTACCCTTTAGGTTCAGCCTCCAGTTGGAGGGTTGCCACAACGGGTCCGTTCACGTGCTCCTGCAGCGACGTGACGATGACCTCTACCTGCGCCATGGGTGGGGGCAGTTCCACCGCATGTACAACCTGGATGTGGGCAACATGCTCACATTCAGGTACATCATAGATGCCATGGTGGACGACGTGCTGAAGGTGAAGATCTTCGATGACACCCTACTCCGCCCCCGTTGCTGCCAGGATCGTCTGACAGCACCTCCGCTTCCGAGGCTGACGAGTCTAACTTCGGCGAGTCTAGCTCGGGCAAAACTGCCTCCGACGCAGAGGCGTAGTATGCTGAGCAGTGTATCGCTCTATGTTTATGTCGCTCTATGTTTGTGTCGTATTGTGTTTAATTATATCATCGTGTCGAACAATATGTGTATTCGTGGCGGACTATTATGTTATTGTTGGTTTTCATCTGTGTTTTTGTTCGATAACTTTTCATCTTTCTTACTATAAATGTTTATTATTTGAAAGATCATTGAATTTTTAGTACATTTGAAGTATTAGTGCACTTGAAGAAAAATAAAATTTCTAATCTTTTGCAGAGAACGGGAAAACAGCAAAAAAAAAAAACAGAGAATCTTTTGCTCCAGTTGGTGTTACCAACCGGGGTAAAAGGGTGCCGGCCTGGTCGCTGAGCAGAGCCCACGAGGTCTTCCCTTTTACCCCGGTTGGTAAGCCCACCAGAGTATAAGGGGGACCTTTAGGCCGGATTTAGCAAACTCGGTTGGGCAGCCGGGACATAAGGGCCATACAAACCGGGGCTAATGTCCTGTTCCCCACTAGTGGTAGAATATTCATGGAACCGGTGCTCATCGTCGAGATTACACCACCAAGCACTCTGGCAGGAAAAGCTGGCGTTGACGGCGACCTTTTAGATTTGTCATCACATGACGCTTTCCTCCCATCCCACTCGGCTGTGTCGACCTTTTCTTCATCGCGCGCATGCAGTACGGACTAGCGTAAAGCATTCGAATATTATCTTACCATGCTCGGTGGTGTGACCGTATCACTGTTAAACATGGTGCCCACTCATCGAGTCTCAGCACGTACCTGTACTGTTTGCACGAGTCCACTGGTATCCATCCTACGGATTAGCAGTATATATTCTCTTTTTTGTACGACACTTTTAAATCCCTACACTAGCTCAGTTTTGCAGGGTGAACGCAAATCAAAATAGAACTTTTGAATAAACAAAAAAGGCAAAACAAATAAAATGTGGAATTGTACATGGCCTCATGTCCTTGATCGACCCATGTACGTCGCCGTGGAAGTGTTAAATGATGTTTCTACAATATTCGACACTAATTCCAACATAATGGTTGGCAATGTTGGACCACCGTCGCCGAGCAGGTTGGTGAGGCGAAGTCGGCTACGATAGTTGTCGCCGGCAAAGGGATGACGTCACTCTAAGAAGAAGCCCTAGTCCAAAGAAGGTGCTTCGAAACACATTTGCACTAGTTATTAGATTGGAGTGGGCTATGGCTTATCGAGGAGGTCCCTTCACTGGTGGAAAAAGGGCCTTTAGTCCCGGTTTCCAACCCCATTTAGTACCCGGACTATGGATTCGGGACTAAATGCCTGATCCTTTAGTCCCAGTGTTGCAGGTTAGAAAAAATAATGTCTCCCACCAATGCAACTCGTGGGATTCGAACCCAAGACCTCACGTATTGCCTCGCGCGCAGCTTACCTCCGCACCTACAAAGCACATGTGATTTTGAATGTGATGCTTTCCTTTTGAAGTAGCCTATGGAGGATCATTAGTCCGGGTTGGTGGTATCAACCGGGACTAAAGAGTCCTTTACTTCGGGGTTTTTTTAATATAAGGACCGTATGGCTTACACCCCACATCATTTTATTGAAATCAAAGAAACCAGCAGTAAAATATTTACAAACAGAAAAGAGTGGTGTGTGTGTGGGGGGGAGGTGGTGAGATGGAGTGGAGCTAAACTAATCAATTACAAGCTAAGGTAGATTTTCAATCCATCTTGAAAAACTGTGAACATGTTGATCCTTCACCCTATGCACATGCATGGTGGCATCATGAATAAAATTCCTCTTCCAAGATCTAAACGAAGGCTGAACATGATTGAATATAGCATCATTTCTTTGCTTCCAAATGTGCCATAGGGCCAAAATAACCACTTCATAGAAGAAAGGTTTACTGAACTTTTTCAAAGTTTCACTGAACACTTGCTCAAAGGTGTCACCAGGCTCCCAACTGATTTGTAAATATGTCCAAATCTTGTACTGAAATTACAAAGAAAAAATAGATGCATCCAATCCTCCAAAGCTCCAGTGGGGAAGAGTTCAAAATGTATTAGATCTGTGACATTCCAATGTCGACGTTTTAACATGTCCCTTTACTTCGGTTTGGTAATGCCAACCGGGACTAAAGGTAGACTCTTTAGTCCGGGTTAGTGTTACCAACCGAGACTAAATGGTCAAGGGCTTTAGTCCGGGTCCGTGGCTTAAACAAGCCGTTCGGCCTCCTAGCCGCTCGAACCGAGACTAATGTGAGCATTATATCGGTTAGTAACGCGACCAGGACTAAACCTCTTTCTCGGGTTGGACGAAAGCCCTGTTTTGCACTAGTGCTTATTTTCTTCGAGTTTCCTTAAAAGTCGTCTAAACTTATTGCCATCTAAACATTGTATAATTTCTTATTTATTATAGTTCATTATGTCTGATATTGCTGAGTTGGAAAGTTCTATTACAGATTGCTCTTTCTACAATATTTAATAGACTTTTTTTATATCACAATATTTATTAGACTTGGTGTCTATAGAACGTCAGTTGAGGTGCTTTTAGATACAAAAATAGTCACAAACACAGTCGATAGCAAATTAAATAACAGTAAACCTTAACCAGCTAGGAGTTCTGTCAGCATTTTGAACTAATCCTGGTTCAAAACCGCAACCCTTATTTTTGTTCGGAAGGAGCATTATACATTTATGTGTTTCCAATTATTGTAGGATTTAGTATGGAATTTTACATCTTAATCATAATTCTTTTTCCATATTTCCATGCTTTGAGAATCTTACCAGAGAGGCCATTAGTAGCTTTCCTATGTTTTAGTTGTCAGCTTGTTATGTCGTTATTTTATTTAGTTTGTTTTATTTTCGAAAATAAAAACCCTAATTGATTGTAATCTTTTCCTAGTTACTTTCTTGCATTTTAGTTGAAATCCCAAAGACATTAGCTTGGTATTATTTTTTTTACTTTGGGAGAGGCAGGAGAACTTGTTCCAAATTCCATGTACCTTATATGCACTATGAAGTTCGGCACTACAACACACACCGAAACATCCCTTATTCAACTCAACATTTTCTAGCCCGTCGAACTATTTTTTTGCTCCATTCAAGGATGCCTAGCATCATACCGTTTTGGCTAGAAGAAGAAAAAAATCAATTAGATGAAGTTCCACCAATGAAAATAGTAATTCAACTTGGAGCTATTTTATTTATGAAGGATCAAGCATACCGTCTAAAGGAGAATATGGGGAAAATGAAAGGGGAGATAATTGAGCATATTAACAGAAGGGGAAAGGATCATCATAAGAAATTGATTTAAAGGAAACACCATCATCTTTGCTCAAATGGAAACAAATGGCATCGGAGAAAAGTCTTGTTGGTACCCCATACACTATATGATTAATATTTTCAAAACTAAGCTATACAAGCCTATGTAGAAAGCTCTAATATGATATTAATTTTGTTGGACTCAATGCATTCAGAACTCTATAAAAATAATTGCGGATACTGAAATTGACACAAGAACTAAAGTATATATGACTGTCACAAACTACTTTATAGGCGAATTTCTTCGTGAAATCATCTAGGGTTTTCTTGTATTTTGGTGGAACTTCATCTAATTAGATGCCTCAGACAAAAGATTGAATGAATAAATTCCCCCATAATATAAGATTTTACATTAGAATCGACATAATTGCAATGTTAGTCTTGTGAATTTTGTATAAGCGAACATTGATTTTCAGTATTAATAGTGTAGTTATGTGGTTAGGTTTTTAGTATTACTAGTATAGTTATGTGGTTAATGTTTCTAGATAGGGTTGAAGAAGTTCTAATTAAGATCATAAACCTTAGATTGTAATGATGAAAAAGAGAGATAATAAAATTTTAGTGATATGGATCTTTACTAAGTAATAAATATTAGTATAAATAGGTTACGAATACCATATATTATCGATTGTAACCTTTAGACAAAATTTGGTGATTTTACCCTTTAGCGAGCATGAGAAGGGTGGTGAGCCGAAGCATGGCAAGACATGCCAAGAGAAATAAGAAACTTAACACATCATGATGGAGGATGGAGCGGAGAAAGGATGACACTATCCAAGAGACTGAGGAACTCATTGATGAAGCCGAGTTTGTCACCCCGTCGGCCGTAATGAATTGATCATGTAAATGTCGGGTAGCTTCAAAAATTTCGACATTTCTTGAGATCATCAATGTTCTTAGTGTTTGGATATATGTACTATACTTTTTTGTGCGAAACTAGGAAAAATAAAGATATAATTTGTTGCATTTATCATTGTTTAGGTCTAATGTATTTTTTAGGGTTTAGTCTAGATGATCTAAGTGGTGCTCTTGCAATTATTTGGTATGACAGTTTATTTGTAGAAAGTGTATCTATTAATGAGAGATATATTGATGCGTATGTTCGTGAGTCCCAAGTCGCCACCATTTATGCATCTATAGTGAACCATGTACTCCTTCCGTCTAATTTAAATGGCACAATTTGAAAAATATGTAGTCCCAAAATCCCGCACCTCCTAGGCACATTTGCATTAATTTCCTATCAATTATAGGTTGGTTGCCTCTCTCCACAACTGCATCGAAGATTGCATACCTAGTCTACTAGCACCTTAGTACAAGATATGTTCAAATTGTGCCCTTTAAACTCGGACGGTCACCCTCGTATGTGGAACACAATGATTGACTTAAAATGTAAATCTAATTTGTCCTGGTTAGTCGTTGGTGATTTTAATGAGGCTCTTGGGCTAGTAGAACTTTTATCTTCTACCACCTCATGAGAAGGTCAAAGGTCAAATGGTTTCCTTTTTGTGAAGCTTTTAATTTGTGAACTCCATTATGTCGGCTTTGTGGGGCTTCCCTACACCTATGATAAGCGGAGGAAACGTAATGTGAATGTAAATGTTAAATTGGATATAATAGTAGATATAAATGAGTAGTCGAGCGTCTAGTATCTCCTAATTCGATCATTGTCATGTTTTTTTACGCCTTGTACATGAGAATATGGAAGGACGCCAACAACCACACATGAATAGCAAGGGAGCGTGAGTCTAAGCCGCCTGAGTTTGATTGCCATGACATGGAGAGAGGACACATTAATTGGATTGTGTGACCCAAAACCTGCAAGGCCCCCCTCTCTCTCTCTCTCCTACCGAAAGCTCTTTGAGAGTCAGCCGGTCGTTACCGTTTCCGCCCCTCTCCTTCCCTTTACTTGGCGGTAAGGCTAGACGACAAGAGGATGGAGTAGGTGGTAAGACCCCCCGTATAGAATAGTAGTAGTAGCTGCTTTAGGTTGAGAGTATGGTCCTTCGTTGCGACTTGGAGTAGTATGTCGGTTCCCATCGGCCGGATCTGGCGCGTCCCCATTTTGGTATTCGTGGTTGCGCATCTCTAATGGTGGTGGTTGTTGCAAGCGGTAGAGCTAGGGCAATGCATCTCTACCAATAAGGTCTTCCTCCCTGCTCTTTCGACCTTAGCTTTCCTAGTGTCTTGGCGCGACACTCGGAGGTGGTGGTGCAGTGTATCCGCCAAGCTTCCAAGGAGGAAGATGGGCTGGGAACATTTTGCCATAAGCTCTTCAAATAAGCGTCGTCTCTTCCAAATCGGAGACATTCTATCCCATATTCTTTGCTCGACTGGCCATGGAGGCGAGGGGGAGTGGAAGTGCGGATGCATTCTCGCTGGTGTTGGGAGAGAGAAGGGTGACCTGGCTTCTCTAGAGGCGATTCATCAACCGTGAAGCCCAAGGACTTGATCACGTTTTCGTGATTACTTTTTAGGGTGTATGTTGTTATTGTGAAGGGCTGGGTTGTATTTTGCTTCTCTGTGGAGGTCCTTCTTGTATGTTGTCACCATCTGGATAATTAATGCAAAATCAAGGTCCTTCGCGACCTCTTCCTGTTCCAAAAGACATGGCGAGTGGTCGGGCGACAGTTAGCTCCGTAAGTCCTCTGTCACCTCGCGTGTAGCTTTGCCATGCATGCTAGGAGCACTATAGGGCGCGTTGTGGTAGCATGCAAACCTTTTAGGGATGCAAGAGGGCAGGTCGGCCAGGGCCTGGCCACGCCGAGATGAACCGTATACACGTTGTGCAAGGTGTTAAGTAGTCTACATTAGAAAATAGGCCACTTCCCGCAAGTTGTTTGGTTCTCTGATTTGCATGACCTAATGCAACCAACCGAGTGTTTGGCTACATGCAAACCTACGGGTATTGTAAGCTCTTCTCTAGCATGGTGAGATTATCAGCGTACGAACGGAGTATGAACATAGTACTAAGAGAGTATGAATAATAATCAGGTAGGCATCAATAGGTAGCAGAACAAGAAGTCTTAAACATAGGGCAGAAGTCATAAGCAGGTAACATCAAGAGGTAGCAGAACATGACAACATAAGCTTAAACGTCCATCATGACGTTGTCTGGATAAGGAGGGCACATCTTGACAATCTCGACGCTGGTGGTGTCGAAGATAACGAACCCGAACGTCTTAAGAGCTACCTTCTCGAAGAGGAGTTGGTAGCCCATGCGTATGGCGTGAGCCGTCTCAGATGGCGCCCAAACCCTATCGAGGCATGCTCTCCCATTGATCTCCTTCAGGTCGATAGTCCAGACGCAGCCGATGTTTGTCTCCAGCCCGATCTTAGTCGGCAGCTCAACCAAGTATGGCATGAAGGCTTCCGGAACAGGGAGCAGGCCAAGGTTAGGGGCAACCACCACTTTGCAAAAGTGGCTGGGGGACACCTCCTCCTTCTTCTAGCCATAGGGTATCGTCTTCTTCTTGGAGGGTGGGACCTGACCCATGATCACCGTGTACCCCTTCTTCTTCGAATCCTGCAAAAATATACTCGGTCAGAGTAATGCACAAGCAAAAACATGCCTCATAAAAACAGTCACACAAACATGACAGGAGATGACTCTTGTAGGATCAATAGTAATGCACAAGCAATATGGTTGTACAATGCTCAAGTTATTGCAAGGTTAACTCCTTACACCGTTTGCGCCGCCAGACTAGCCAACAAAAGCAATGTGCAAGGTCTCAATGATCATCTATAACGTGCAAGGTTTACGCCATCAGACTAGCCAACAAAAGCAATTAGATGGCACTACTAGTGGCTGCTTAATGCTTTTGATGGCTGTCTGGTGGCAGTGTCGACCTTATCTTCATTGACCAAAAAAGTAAGCAAAACAAAATATGCCTCATAAATAGCAAACACAGTCATCTGAAGGAGATGATTTTTTTCAGGACACAGAAGAAATGCACAAGGAAGTGAAGGGCGCGTTTGGTAGCCTACAGTTACCACAACTGTAAGGTTGTACATTGCGCAAAGTCCTGAAAAATCACCTCCTAAGGAGCAGAACAAGCATTGCAAAGTACTGAAGAGCATTGTGATGTACGCCATTCTAATCATTGGCCATGTACTGAAGAACATAACAAGAATTGCAATGTACTGAAGAGCATAACAAGCATTGCAAAGTACTGAAGAGCATAACAAGCATTGCAAAGTATCGAAGAGCATAACAAAGTACTGAAGAGCATAACAAGCATAGCAAAGTACTGACTCCAGTATGTTGTGCCTCATTATATCATTCCAAGTGTGGGAACTAAAGGACCAAGTGAAATGGACAGCATAGCTGATAAGATCAGAAGGTCATTTAATCCAACACTTGGACTTGGATGCTTAAGGATTTCATCATTGGCACCAAATCACGGTCTCAGAACATGGAGGAAACACAAAAGAAGTGTTTCCTCCTCGAGGAAAAGAGACCACCAACAATACCATGCCGTTTCTAAATCGAGGAAAAGAGACTACAAAATATTGTTGAACTCTCCTTTCCCCAATTGGCTTTATCACTGGCCAAACTTAACCCCTAATCTTACACGCAGATCAAACCCTAAAATACCCTATATCTACTCTACATGTCTCTCTACCGCCAAGAAACAAGGCTGATCTAAAGATCTACGATGCATACGAGTGCGGGAGAGGTTGGAGATGCACTTACCGCCATTGCCGCCGACGAGGAAGAAGAGTCAACACAGCGGTGTGGATGATGCCCGGATGAGAATGTGCGGTACAGGAGAAGGAGATGCCCGGTCGTCTACTACCGCCGCTACCTACGATGCGGGCCGCGGAGTTCGGTACTGCCGGAGATGGGGGAACTGCCAACACTGAGAGGTGAGAGAAGGAGCGAGTGAACTGAGTGGAGAGAGAGATGATGGGATTTATGGCGCGTGCTTCCGTAGGGACACGGCGTCTCCCGCGTGTACGCACGCGCTAGTGCTCCACTCAGCCCTGGAAAAACTGTCGATTCAGCCGCTCCCCAGAGGCCTAGCCCAACATGCTTTAAAGTACGTGCGAGCCCAACATTCTCCTCACATGCAACCAAATGGTTGGGCTGGTTTTGCACTTAGCCGTCCTGGTCTGGGAATCTGCAGGGTACCAAACGCGTCCATATATGTGGAGGCCCTATGCATCGCCTATAGTGAGCTGGAAGGCTCACTCTGCAACCACTACCTATCGCTTAATGCGAGACGTATCATCAACTCGCCCGCAGCGCATGCCCCCATTCGTGCCATGTTTTACATACAATATACGAAAATAAGGGGCGAAGCTGAGGTTCGAACTCCTGATCTAGGAGACTGGTTCACGGGAGAACAACCACTGGGCTAATAGAACGTTTGTGTAGACCTTTCTTTTTTAACCGTTTTATTCTCTTTCTTTGGTTTTTTCATTTTCTTTTCCGTTTTCTGTTTTTTTTTGTTCACCGAAAGTTTTGGTTCAGAATCATTTTTGTTCAAACTGAAAAATGTTCAAACTTTAAAATATTCATTTTTTACAAATTCGAAATTTGATTGTATAAAAATGTTTAAATCTAAAATTTGTTCAAATGAAAAAAGTTCAAATTAAAAATCGTTCAAATTTAAGATTTGTTCATAGTAACATTTTAATCATGTTTGAAATCGTTTATTTTTTAAAATCGTTCAATCTTAAAAATTGATCATATTTAGACAAAACTTAAAAATTGTTCAAAATTAAAATTGTTCATACTTAGAAAAAAAACTAGCGCAGTTGCAGAAACCATTTCGTCCTAATGGGCCGGCCCATCTATCCTCTGACCAGGTGCTCCGTGCGGGCGAGCTTGCAACGAGCGCGCTATCGGGGATCCCGCTCACTCGCCCATGTCGTATCCCTTAGATGGGCCGGGGCGCCTGGCCAGCAATGCGTGAGCGCCCAGCATAAGCTCAGATTTCTATTTCCCTTGAGTTTTTTTAATATTTTTGCTTGTCCATTTTTATCTGTTCCTAGAAAATGCTTTCAAAAATAAACAAATTTTGGATCGCAAAAATTTCTGAAAGTAAAAAAGTTATAAATGGGTAAGAACTTTTGAAAATGGTGAGCAACTTTTAAAAATCAAGTAATTTTAAAAATGGTAAACAATGTTTGAAAATGAACAAAATTTGAAAATGGTGAACAATTTTTGAAAATATAAATTTTTTGAAAGTGAAGAATTTCGAAAATGAACGTTTTTTTAAAAAAGTGGTGAAGAATTTTAAAAATGAACGAATTTTAAAAATGAACAAATTGTACAGATGGCGAAAAAATTAAAAACAATTTTTTTAATGGTTTAGATTTCAAAATGTTCAGACTTACAAAAAATGAGAAAAAAACTAAAAAATGGAAACAGAAACAGAAAAGAAAACATGGAAAAGGAAACAAAAAAAACTAGAAAAAAAACTGGCGGAACCGGGCTGGCCCGTTTCAGGGATCGCCGTGAGAGAGTCCTAGTACAACTCGCTACAAACGAGATATAGTGGTTGCGCATATATAGGGTTCCCCTATACAACGCCTGTAGCGAGCGGTCGCTCCCACTCGCCCGCGTTCCCTCGCTTCACTCGTTCGCTGGCTGTCTCCCTCGCTCTTTACTGGGCCGGCCCATTTGTATTTTTTTCTTTTTTAATTTTTAGTGTTAGGAAAAAAATATAACTTAAAATTAATATTTTTTAAATGGTGAACAAAGTTTAAGTTTGAACGATTCCAAAACATGAACAAAATATTACGCATGAACAATTCTCAAATGTGAAAAAAATTAATTTAAACCTTTTTTCATTTTGAACAGTTTTTTAAATTTTCAAATATGAATGATTTTCAAATCTGAACAAATTTTAAAATAAAACAAATTTTTTAAATAAACAAATTTTAAAAACTGAACGTTTTTTCATTTGAACAAATTTAAAACTTGAACATTTTTTATCCGATCAAATTTTGAATTTAAACATTTAAAGTTTGAACAGATTTCAAAACGAACATTTTCGCATAAAAGGAAAATAAAACAAAAGAAAATAATATAACAGAAAAGAAAGAAATAAAACAAAAAAATAGGAAAAACAGGAAAAAAAATAGGAAAAACAGGAAAAAATAGGAAAAACAAGACAATAAAAGGTGGAAAAAGGCTACCTAGACACGAACTAGCGACTTAACCCAGTGGTCGCCTACTCGCCACCAACGATCTCTCAGGTTGTGTGTTGGAATCCCTTCTTCACCACCTTTTTCATGCATATTTTCTGTGCGCGAATGGAATTAATGGGCCGGCCCGTCCCAAACTGGTACTCGCGCGAGTCGTTATACGACACGCTATAGGCGTTTTATGTGTCGTTCGTCCTTCCTGTCGTCCGGGCCCCACAAATTCTGGACCCACTTGTCAGACACAATCTCGTCTCTCTGAATTGCTTGTGCATAGTTGGGTGGATGAATCTGTTTAAACCGGTATAACTTTCAGTCAGCTTCCGATGTCGGACTATTCCCCCAATGAGATTCCGAAACACAGCATGCGTGCCACTCCCTGTCTTCACGTCGTTGCGGGCCCGCGGATGGACTGCGTGCGTACCTTTGCATGTTGGCCAGACTATTACGGAAAAGAGTGACGCATGCATTGTGGGACCAAAGAATAAAAATCAACGCTGCTCACATGTGCTTGGCTAGTCGCTGATCTTGCATGCATGTAGCATGTGCATGCATGTTGGCAAGACTATGCACGAACTCTCAACCGTCAGAGTGAACTAAGGCTGGTGCCAACGCGGGAGAGAGCGGGGGCGGGAGGGGGCCTTATCGCCCCGCCCCGGGCGAGAGGAGGCGAGATGGGGGGCGGGAGGGAGGCGCCGGGCGACGGCGGGGTCGCCCGTCGAGAGGAGGCGAGAGGGGGGCGTTTCGCCCGCGTTGGCGGCGCGGTAGGAGGGTGGCGGGGCGAGAGGGGGGCGAGAGAGGGGGCGGCGCGATTGGGGTGGCGGGCGAGACGGGCGGTCGAGTTGCAGGCCAGAGGTAGAAGACAACGAATTTTTATCCATAACCCCCTGTCCTCTCGGGAATTTCACAAAAAGGTCCTTTTCCTTTGAAAACTGAAGAGAAAACAATGTTTTCTGGGTCTTTTTGTAAAGTAAAATTTTGGCAAAAATATATTTTGGAAACCTTGTGAAATTTCCAACAAAACCATGTGTTTCTTTAGTTAATTTGAATTATTTTTCAATACAAGATTTTGGAAACCAAAATACGTACTATTTTTCAATACAATACGTGGAGGAGAGAGAAAAGCTGATGTGGCAGAGAGAGAAGCTATAGCCCGGGCTATAGCCCGTGCACTGGCACCGTGCCGTGAGAGTGACGTGAGAGTGGTGAAAAAATGTGACGTGGCGGGGCTATAGCCCGTGAATAGTGCGTGGTGCATTGGCACCAGCCTAACCACTGGATCTTGACTAAAAAGAGGGGCAAATATGTGTATGGTTGTGGATGCTGTTTTTTTCTTAATTTTATATACAGGAGATGCATGCCGATAGGAGTAAAAAAAATTGATAAGCGCTTTCTTTCTAGTGACGTGCATGCAAGCCTGGGCAAAGCTAGTGCAGCGATGGTGACCGGTCGTTTTGCCCCAGCATGCATCAACACTAACCATCATGCTTAAGCTAAGTAACAACATGAACTGGCCGGACGAGCCCGGGCAGCCACCCGGGGTCACCAGGTGCTAGCTCCGCCCCTGTTGTGCATGTCATACTTAGTGCGATGATGATAAGTTTTGTAAAATACATAAAACAAACAATATTTATCAAGGGAAAAAACAATTGGCGGCCGTAGAACAAATAAAAAGTACGACAACAAAAAAAGAAGCAAACTTGTCCAATAAATGCACAATGAACTAAATATACTAAAGCGCGCTCCATAATTAGGGGCGAAGGAATATATAACAACTATAATTGGAAAGAAAATGTGTACCATAATTTTTGACAGTGGAACAAAAATCACAAACCAAAAAATAGGACCGAAATTTAAACATATCAAAACAAAGTTTTAACACATTGGGGAGCACAAGAAATCATGACTACTAGAGAAATTAGTTTTGAACTAACTGGAACAAAATTATAGCATAAAGGAACAAAAGGTAATTATTTGGAACAAAGTTTAATACTACGTGGAACAAACATTTAGTATGCATTTGAACAAAATATTTTGCTCTCAACTATTTGTATCTTAGCTCGAGAGAAATACGAACAAAAAAAATCTATAGAGAAAGGAACAAAGTTCCGTGGAGATAGGAATAAAATCTCAGAACAAGAGTAGGAACAAAGTTCCATCGACATAGGAAGAAAATCTTGGAACAAGGTAAGAACAAAGTTTCATGAACATAGGAACAAAATCTCGGAATAATGATAGGAACAAAGTTCCATGAACATAGGAACACAATTTCAGAAAAGGGTAGGAACAAAGTTCCATTGATATAGGAACAAAAACTTAGAAAAATGGGTAGGAACAAAGTTCCATGGACATAGGAACAAAATCTCAGAACAAGGGTAGGAACAAAGTTCCATGGACATAGGAACAAATTCTCAGAACAAGGTAGGAACAAAGTTCCATGAACATAGGAACAAAATATCAGAACAAGGGTAGGAACAATGTTTCATAAACATAGGAACAAAAATCTCAGAACAATGGTAGGAACAAAGTTTCATGTATATAGGAACAAAATCTCAGAACAAAAGGGTAGGAACAAAGTTCCATAGACATAGGAACAAAAATCCCAAAACTAAGGTAGGAACAAATAATTTGGAACAAAAAAGCTATGTATAGATAGGACCAAAAAAAACTTTATAAAAGAGAGGACAAAAGTTCTATGGACATTGGAACAAAACCTTGGAACAAAAAAATAGCAACAGAAAGCTCCAGGAGAAATGGGAACAAATGCTTGGAACAAAAATTCTAGGAACAAAAGCTCCACATAGATTAAAAAAATCACTATATATCAACAAAGTTCTATGAATACAGGAACCAAAATTTAGGAACAAAGTTAGCATGAAAATATCTCTCTCGAGAGAGAGAGGAACAAAAGCTCCATGGACATAGAGAAAAAAAAGCTCCATAAAGGTAGGAACCAAAAAAATCTACAGACAAATAAAGTTTCATAGAGATGGGAACAAAAAGTTAGGAACACATTTTTGAGCAAAGACTCGGAGAGATAGGAATAGAAAAGTTCCATAGGAGAGGACGGAATTTTGTCGAAACAAATGGTAGGATAATTATACACAGGGGAACAAAAAAAATAGAACTAAATTTCTAGAATAAGAGGAACAAAAGACAGTAACAGAAAACTCCTTGGAGATAGGAACCAAAATATTTATAGAGGAACAAAATGCTTGGAACAAAATGATAGGAACAAAATTTAGGGGGAAAAATGTTAGGAACAAAATCTATGAGCAAAAAAATTTGGAACAAAATCTAGTAGCAAAAATCTAAGAGCAAAATAGTAGGAACACTAGGAACAAAAGGTTGAAACAAAAATGCAGGGAACAATATCTAGAAACAAATGCTTAAAACAAAAATCTAAAAATAAAATTCTTGGAACAAAAATACTTGTAAATTTTTTTAAAACAAATGTTTGGAAAACAAATACTGGGAACACAATCTAGAAACAAATGTTTGGAAAAAATATAGAAACAAAATTCTTGAAACAAAATATAGGAACAAATGGTTGAAACAAATGCTAGAAACAAAAATGATTGGAACAAAATTTAGATACTAATGCTTGGAACAAAGTTTCATAGACAAAAATGAAAGAATAATTATATACCGGGAACAAAAAAAAGTACAACGCTGAGAACCAAAAAAAGTAAAGAAAAGGTACTTATAAATATGAAAAAAGTTAAGAAAGAAAAGAAACGAAAGAAGTGAAAGATATATATGAAATAAACAAATAAAAAGGGTAAATGGAAAACATGACACGTGAGGAAATAACGTGAACTGAATGAAAAAAAATCATAAGAAATACGTGAGAGAGAGAGGAGACACGTAAGAACCTGCTCTGCTCTGCTCTCTGCTCTGGGATGCATGTGTTACGTACATGCCCTACGATGCTTCCGAAGCGAAGGCAACAAACGGGCCAGGCCCAGCAACGGAATCCCTTAAACGAAACGACAGACACCAATCGCTCGGGCGATGCTGAGGGTTTTCCGTGCTGGCGCATATGCGCTAGGTCCGTCTACAATCACGCGCACGTCATGGGCTTGGGCTGGGCAGATCGTAACGCCGAGCGCGCTACGGCCTGGCCCAACTCTCCAATCCAGCGTTTTATCAAAAAAAAAAAAAAACTCTCCAATCCAGCGCTGTCCGTAGGTGACGATGTTGCCCGCGCGTACGTGTAGACCGCGAGAGAGCCGCCTTATCCGCCGCGGACACGATTTCTCGTGGCGCCTACGTTCGTAGCTCCAGAGAGTGCCTCCATGGAAGCTCTCGCCTCGTCGCCCCGGGCTCTCTTTTCCCGCGCGTCGACCTCGCCGGCGTCGTCAGTGGCGAAATGGGCGTCGTCGGCCACGCGTTCAGCTGCCGGCCGCGTCAGGGCCGCCGCCGCCGCCGCCGAGCCGGCCGGCGAGGCGAAGCCGGCTGCGGAAACCGCTGCACCGGCACCGAAGAAACTCCTCAAGAAGAAGCCCGTCTACTCCAGTAAGATCGACACGATGCTTCAAAATAAGTACAGTACATGCGCATCCTGCTTCTCCTGAATTAGTTAACTGAACCCTGTGCATCTCTTCGTTCACTTTGTGCAGTGAAGAAAGGGCAAATCGTGCGCGTCGACAAGGAGAAGTATCTAAACAGCATCAACGTAAGTGTGCAATTGGCCGAAGCGCCTGAACATTCTGCATCCCTCATAATTTCGAAAATATTTCTACAGCACCACTACAGTACGAACCAGTAGTAACTCTTGCTTGGAGCTAACTTATGCTTGACTGACTACTTCAGTGATATTTTGTATATTAATTTGCTGGCTTCTGATTATTACACATGATCTGTTCATTTCAGTACCTGTCGGTGGGCCATCCACCCTTCTACAAGGGGCTAGACTACATCTACGAAGACCGTGGCGAGGTAACCAATGGAATAAGCAACTTCAGTGATCCTAGTTTATTATGGGATTAATAATAATAATCTACCCAAGATTTCATTTGCTAATCACCAACTGTCCGGTCTGCAGGTTCTGGACATCAGACTCTTTGAAACGGGAGAGTATGCCCTGGTAACTATTACGGCTTCATGATTTATCTTTGGCTGTTCATTATATTGCTTTTACCCATAAGTTTTTTTAGACGAATCTTAGTCATCGACAAGTGTCTCATCAGTTCTTAGTCACTGAAATTTGGATATGTCTTGTGCAGATCGCGTGGGTGGGGATTCCCACCCCTCCGGCGTGGCTACCGACTTATATGCTCATCAAGGTATAGTCAACACTTCCGCGCCAGTTAATATCATTTTGGACACTGACATGATCTGTCGTACGACCATTTGGTACTATTTATTCTCCTAATAATATGTTCACCCAAGGTATTTAACCTCTACGTGGAATTATTATCGCAATGAACCCACCAAGATAATATCCATGTATACGGCTAGTCCTAAGTACTTTTGGCTATATTTGTGATCGGAGTATCTTTCCTTTGCAGTCTGACAAACTCGACTACGAGAGAATGTGATGGATGGATGAATGGCTCGGGATAACATGAGAAGAATGTCTTGTGCATAGATTGATGTCACTACATAGACTTGTTGTGTAATTGCTCCCTGGCTATATTGCAAAGCAATTGTAAACCCATGACAAAGACGGTCATTCCACTAATATCATATTCCATTGGACATAATCTTAAGCCAATATAGATGAGCGATATTGCTAGGCGTTTTTTTACGCTCTGTGTGAATGCTTCCACCTTATTTAGTTTTGAAAAATTTGAATGAATTATTTGAATTAGGACGAACGAATAATAAATTGTGTTTGCTCCTTTGCAAAGTCACGTGTATTGTACTTATCTTTTTGGGCTCATGAATAATTTAGTTCATTTTTTACCTTAATTTAGTTCAAAATTTAACTGAAAAAAAAATGTCTAATCCATTCGTAACATACAAGTTTTTGGGGTCTATTGATCATCGACCATACTAACATACTCCCTCCGTTCCAAAATACTTGACTTCTATTTGTCCAAATATGGATGTATCTATAAACTAAAACATGTCTAGATACGTCCATAGTTAGACAAATGGAAGTCATCTAATATGGAACGGAGGGAGTATAAGTTAGGACAAACTGGTCAATCATTAATGTAACCGAATTGTTTCTTCCTAATTAATATAAGCCAAGTAAAAACAAAAAGTTATGACAAACTATTTGTTTTGCGCGCTGATCAATGCAGAACCCGAGAGGTAATAAAGTTACCCCGGCAAAAACTGTATATATACTCTAAAATTTATACGGAAAAATAAAAATGCATACAAACACATGTATGTGTTAAATTGACAACACAACTTTTTATTTCAGGCTCCGCCACTACCTTTATCCTAATAAAACATGTACTACTTCAATGACTATGACAATTGATTTTTGACATGTTATCACTCCCAATACAAATTTTTGTGGTCACCAAAGAGTGTATTCAAAGGGGTCAACCCTATGACAACTAGAGAAAGTAAAACGGGAAAATTAGTGGCCGAGTCCATCGACCCGATGCATTAGCCGAAATGAATTAAAACTACTATTATTATTTTGTTAACCAAATAAATGTGTATTTAATCGAATGTCCGTTTATTATTTATTTGTTATTTCCTAATTATCCAAAAAGTAGAAGTTTTTGGTTGTGTCCATGAATCGAATTCAAGTAATAGGAACCCCAGTGATGTAGTCATGGATTACAATAGGAATCCCTAATACTCTCGCAAATACAGCTCTCTTAATCATTTCTTCACATGTACCTGCAGTCGCATTCAAGTGATGCCCCTTAATTTCACCGGTTTCGGCATGTGCTTTATAATTAGTTTCGGCACAAAAGACAAAACCGTCTCTCCAACGCATAAATGGTTGTGAGTTTATGCTTTCATCATCTTTGGTAAAATCAAGTCCACCACGTAGACCACTCATAACACGCTCTACCGTAATTTTTGAGGATAACCCCAATTTTGGTTTAATAGTACATCCCAATAAAGGACGACCATACTTCTTCAACTTATCTCTTTCAACTTGGATACCATGAGGCGGGCATTGGAAATTTTTGCATAAGCAACGGGAATTCGTAGATCCTCCAGACGTAGAGCTCGTAGGGCTTTGAGACCAAATACATTACCCACAATGAAAGTAAAAATGTTAGTAAAGGAATCCTCTTCAAATAGGTCTAATGGATAAACTACATAACAGATCCATTGGTTGTCTTCCCCAGCAACAGGCTCAATGTGATAACATCGTCCTTTGTAACGATCAAGACTGGTAAGTCCATCAGTCCAAACAGTTCTCCATGTACCAGTAGAAGATTCGGCAGCTACAGCCCCTGCTTCTTCCGAGGGAACCCCGGTCTGAGAAGTTACTCGAAATGCTGCCAAGATATAAATATCCTTGGTTTCATACTCCGGAGTGTAGTAAGTCAATTTATAATCTTTAACACCAGCTTTAAATCCAACACTTGGTTTAGTTTCTGTTTGTGGTGACATAAGTCCCTCCCTACAACTCTTGAATTAAGAATTCTCATAATAGGAGGGTCTACTCGACGATAAGAAGACTAGAACGAATAAAACTATTATGTGTGCACGTTTTCAAATTTAAATTTTAAATTTTGACACGTTTTGTTTCTACCGTAGTAAAGTTTGGGGAGTAGATTTAAGAGGGGGCCAACCCAACAACAACGAGGAGAAAAGTAAACCCGGAGGAAAACACGGAGAAAGAGTCATGGAGGCGAGGGTTGCAGCAGGAGCGCCCGGAGTGGACGAAGAGTCCGGTCTCCTCCCCCGCGCCCGCCCGCCGGCATCCGGCGGCCGCCGTCCGCCCTCCTCATCCTCCGCCGCAGCGACCCAGCGCCGCGCGCCCCCGCCGGCGGTCTGGGCCACGGTGGACGGGCCCCTGGGGATGCCGCTGGAGGACGCGGAGGGCCACGCCCGGCGCATGTTCCTCTGGGGCTTTGCGTGCCTCCCCCTCCTCTGGGCCATTAACTGCTGCTACTTCTGGCCCGTCCTCCGCTCCCCGGCGGCCGCCTCCCCCGCCGCCTTCGCCCCCATCCGACCCTGTAAGCTGACCCGATGCTCTTCCCCGTCTCCTCGTGTCGGAATAGTAGTAGATCTCGTCTTGTTGGTACAAGCATGCGGTGGTGTTTTGATCTTCTATTGATCTCTTGTCCATAGGTTGGACTTTACCTTTGCTGCTGTCAAACCGGCAACATGAGTGATTATACCTAGAATGTTTGCTTGCTGAAATTACCGATTTCTCTGTGAAATTGTGCTGCGACAATGCAGGTTTCTGGTGCCACTTAGCCGTCAGTTTATTTTTAGAGGGTACACAATGCTGTAGTTCTAGTAATTGTAGGCAGGGAGAATTGGGTGCTCGTTGTGTGAGCTAGAACTGGGAACCCCGTGTGGTCAACTCAAATCGGAGGCTTTATCTGATGGAGAATCGGCTGTTAGTGGCAGTTGATTACTGAATTTCAGTTCAGCTCAGTCCTCTAGACCCGGTTTGGTTGCTTTGAGGCACATGTGTTGACTGCTATCTTAGTCACGCTGTTACGAGATGGCTAATCGTTGCACGGACGGGGATGTCTTTAGCCAATCTAGTTTCTCGATATTCATCTCACATTTCCGAGTTATTATCACTGGTAGAGCCTTATGAGTTGGCCTTCTTTCAGAAGAGCAATAGTTCAATGAGTAGTATTTGCTGTCTAGGATCAGTTATGTAGGCGGATGGTGTACAAATCTGAATATAATAGACGTTTATAGTTCATTGGCAGTTTGGCACTGCAGTCTACATTGGAAAGTGCCTGGTCTTTCAGTAAGACGAAAACTATCCCATAATAACTATAGTGGAGGTAAAGTGGTCGGACCCTTCCCTGGACCCTGCACAAGCAGGAACTAGCTGCACCGGGCTGCCATTTAATTACTATAGTGGAGATGCTCTGAAAGTAAAAAATATCAGATGAACAAATGGTACAAGTTCCATCCTTAAGATCAAATTTGTCACGGTTGATACAGGGAAACATTCATGTTATCTTGGCACTTCTATGTTACCAAGCTCCAACTAAAGCATAATCGTTGGAGACGAACAGCTTAACAGAGTCAGGTGTAGTCCAAAGTGGCAATGTGTACATGGTTATTGTTAGCTGTTTTAACATTGATATAGTAATGTTCACATATAAATAATCAATTTTGAGAAAAATTAGCCAATCTGGCTACTCAATATCTCATGGTGCTGAGTTATCGCTGGTAGACCCCTACATTTTTTTTTTCAGACGAGCAATTGTTTGATGGGTAGTATTTGGTGTGAAGATTCTGTTATGCAGGCGGATAATGTATGTATTTAAACTGCCTGGTCTTTCAGTAAAACGAAATTATCCCATAATGACTATAGCAAGTTGATACCCTTAAGGATTTTTTATGGTTAATTCATGGAAATTTTCATGTTATCTTGGCACTTCTATATTACCAAGCTCCAACTAGTGGATATTTGTTGGAGATGAACAGCTTAACAGTCATGTGTAGTCCAAAGTAGCAGTGTAACCATGGTCATAGTTTAGCTGTATTAACATTGATATAGTAATGGTAAATAATCTATTGAAATAGCAGTATAGTGATCTGTGAAATAACTACTCCCTCCGATCCATAAAAAGTGTCGATCATTTTTATACTAAGTTAGTACAAATTTTGTACTAAGTGAGCGACACTTTTTATGGATCGAGGGAGTATTTGATTTGCTAATTTCCTTGTGATGGCATTTATTAGGCCATGTAGACAATCAGGGAATGACTGCACAAATTTTGAGTTGCTTTTAAAAAAATAAAAATAAAAAGGATTTTAGTTTGTTCTCATGGAAAATATGTAGGGCTCCATCATCTGAGCTAGTTTTGTAACTTCTCTCAGCAGCATTTTCCCTGATGCTAGTAGTTTTCACTAGATTTCATCTTGACATATATTCCTTTTAGAGAGGACGTACACATTTTTCTTTTACTGTCACGTGTGGTAAAAAAAATAGTTGGGCTTCTTCATGGTATTGAAAAATTTAGGTGCTGAGGTTTTCTCGTGGTATGTCCATATGACATGCAAATACGAAGGTTGAAGCTTTGTGTGTAATCTGTCAGAGTCAATTTAGAGTTAATACGGACAGTGTTATGTCATGCCAGTTGGTCGCTTCATATGTTCCTTTATCTTAACCTTTTGGTCCCTTGCACTTACTTTTCTTACACTCGTTGTTCATGTCATTTGCACGTCCTTTCTTCCTTACACATTCTGATATGATCCTGTTGCAGATGTTGTGAAATCTGCGATTGGCTTCACCATCTTCGCGGCGGTTCTGCCTCACCTGGGCCACGACTTTCATCGTCGGAGGCGAGCGGCTGTTCGGGCCAGTGTGGAACGATCTCGTGATGTACAACGTCGCGGACAAGCTCGGCCTCACCGGATTCATGGCATAGATTCCACTGCAGGCATGGCTCGAAGAAGATGGGCGTATGCTTTGCTCCAGCCAATATGACTGTCTCACTGGAAGGGTAGTACCATGGTGTTCTGCAAGACACTGGTTGATGGTTGTCAGACTGAAGATGAGTCTTGTGCTCTTGAGTAGCTATGTATTGACACAGGCCCGTACAAGGCCATGTCTAGTAATTAAGGGTTTTTATTATATGTAAGTATAGCCCATTTCAGCCATGGAGAAAAAAAATACTCCCTCCGTCCACTTTTATAATGCACACTTCCTAGCATTTCAATAGTAAGAAGTGAGCCTTATAAAAGTGGACGGAGTAGTATCAGAAGTTAGCTGAAAATGTACTCCAGACGAGCTCTGTAGAGCTGGCTTGGTGTCTGACCGTCTCTTAGCTATGCTTCCAGCACGTTCTACTTAACAGTATTCCATTGTGAGAGGAAAACTTGGTGTTGCATTGTCCTCGGGATTATTCCAGTTTCACTGTTAGCTGAGTTCCCGTCAGTTGAAACTTAAAAAGGCCGATTATTCTTGGTAAATCACTTTGGGTCTAATCGTGGCATATTTTTATGGCAGAAACGAAGTTCAAACTCTGGTTGTTGGCCATTGTTACTGCAACCATGCATTTTTTAAAATTTATTATTATTATTATTTGAGGATATAATACATTTTTTGTATTTTAAAAAAAAAATCCTATCATCCTCGGCAAAGATCACTGGATCTTGTCTTCAGCGAAGACGATTAGTACAACCAATCCTCTACTTATAACCAACCTGTGGTTGGATGGTTAGGAGGGTGGTTGTACCTGAAGCCCACCAGAGTTCAAACCCCAGGTTTGACATCTGTGTGTCGCATTTAGGCAGAATATTCTTTCAGTGGAAGGCGACGTTCCCGTCGACAGCGAGGTGCCTGTGGTGACTTCGTCAATCTCAAGACCCGCCGGCTCAGTCTTTCGGAGGCCCTCATAGGGGTAGGGTATGCATGTGTGCGTTCATAGGGGTGGGTGTATGCACGTGTATATGAGCGCCTTGCGTTTGTACCGTGTTTCTCAAAAAAAAAAAATCCTCTACTTATAACCTATCTCACGTTTTTGTTGGAGTCTGAATCTCTCAGTTTTGCCTACTCCGTTCGTATTGAAACGTAATATGTTTTATCGTTTACTGGACAACACATATCAAGTTATGTTTTAGTGTATAGATTCATGTGTATCTCGCACTAAAACATTGCTTGTATCAATTTGTTACTTGCTAACAGAGCTTGCCACTCTAGCCCCCGGTCCCCAGGTGTTCATTTTTAGCCTAAATTCTATTGTAGCAAAAAATACTCCTATGTAGCAAAAAAAAAGTTCGTCTTAAAGCGCATACAAAAAAGATACCACCGGAGACCTCACCGGCGATCTCAACGGAGACCCGTAGCAAAAAATAAATAATGCTATAGTACAAACAGTTGATTTCGCTGGCGAATCACCGGGACACACTCGCCGGAGACATCCCGGAAAATATCGGAGCAAAAAAATTGTAAAAAAAACCCCAAAACCTTAGAATAATTGTAGGAAAAAATTGTTGTATTATAGCAAAAGGTTACCTCGCCGAAGTTCTTGTAACAAAAATTGTGTACAAAAATAGCAAAAAAAAAAATACGTGTATGTAGCAAAAACCCGGCGCCGCCAAAAAACACCCAAAACATGAGACTTGATGCCGGCCTTCTACAGCACTGCTGATGTTCTATTGGAGCACCGCTAGAGTGATGCTGAGCATCGGCGCTGGGCTTCGAAACATAGGTGGAATGAATCTGCACGAGGTGCTGTGGTGGACGGAGGGAGTCGAGGTCGGGCTGGAGCACGCCTATGGCAGCTTGGTGCACGGTGCACGGGACGACCGGGAGGTTGTCCGAAACGCGCCCATGGCGGCAGGCCTCGGAGCTGGTCGGCGGCGGCCTTGGCACGGCGGATGCGCGCGAACACGATACCTTGTGTCCACGCGGAAGAGGCGAGGCAGAGCTCCTAGAGGTGGCCATGGCCGGACTAGAGCCAGATCATCGAGCTCTCGTAGGAACGAGGTGGAGGCGCTGTTGGCAGGCAACGGAGCTCCCGCTCTCAGAGGCGAGCTCGCCGTGAGCGGAAGGTTGTGGGAGGAGGGCGCCGGAACGAAACAGAGAGGGCGCGGGGTGGTCTTCATTGACAGCGACCATGGGGAGGAACTCGTCGGCGACAGCGACCATGTTGGGAGGAGCTCGCACGGGGAGGGAGGGCGCTCTGTTTTTTGGTTCTGGTCCGTGTACGCCTGAAAAAGATAAGGGAAGAGATAAGGTGGGATCTCAGCCAATCGTGGGCTCCCACGCAGGGGACACGCGACGATGTGACGATGGCCAGCGTTTTCCATTTATGAATCTATTTGCCCTAGTCTTCTTCTTTTTTTCTTCGACATTGTTCGTGTTGGAGATCATTGAATCGACGAGATTTTCGGGAGGCGGAGGAATGGACCTAGGGTAGCCCAAATACACGCGTGTCCAGACAGGTCCATCTCTGACGTGTCGGCTTTCATGTTTAAAAGCAGTCAGCCGATCGTCCACATACCGTGCTTCCGGCGAGTGTCCTCCGGCCCCGTGTATGAATAATGAGGGAGCATGTACTACCTATGGAAACTGATATGGAGGAACACGCGGAGGATATTGAGAAGCGTGTGGTGGAGGGAAGTGTCGTCTGAGATGTTGGCGACGATGGTGAGTTCCACGCCTTGCACACGAGACTGAACCGTAGCAGCGAATCCAAAAGTAAGACGGGCTAGGATCAGCATGACGAGCTCTTGAGGTATGTACATATCCTCTGCTGAGTTGTCCATGGCCGAATCGATGTATCTACCTCTCTAACGATCGAGTTTGGTGTCGAGTTTACAAGCCTTGACGACGCGAGAGAGACATAGCGCACGACTGCCTCCCGGGTCGCCCCCAGGGACGACTCCGGAGGCGAAGAAACCCAAGCGCGTTGCCACCCCTCCCCCTCCTTCTCCAGCCCGGTCTGGTTTTCACAGGTTTATCAAAAATTGAGATAGAAGAATTTTTCTACAAAATCAAATTAATAGAAAAAAATTCAAAAGAGTAAAAAAATATGTATTTTTTAGGAAAAGATGATATGGTGTCATATTTGGATTCCTCTAATTTTTTAATCAATTTAGACATATCATTTGTCTAATTCCGAATTACGGATTTTTAGATATGAATTTTTCAATATTAAATAACAAAATTCAAAAAGTATTTTAATTAATTTTATTGCTATTTGAATTCAAGATTGTCACTATTTATTCATTTTTGTATACTTAAATAATTTTTTGGATTCAAAAAGTGAATGCGTGTGACACTATGGTCCAAAAGTTAAGAGCATTGATAGTATTATATTAACAAGAAGGTATGAGTAGTTCCTATGTAGCTCATAGTGAAAGAACTAAGAAGTTAAACGTGCTGGGCCAGAGTAGTGGGAGGATAGGTGACCGAGCGAGAAGTGGACAATTAAAATTGAAATAAAAGAAAGAAAATGAAAACAAAAATCTACACTATGATTAAATGTTCCCCAATTTAAATGTTTTAAAATTTTGAAAAAAATTATGGTAAAAAAATTATTTTGAAATTTTAAATATCTTGAGGGGGACATGATGGTTCGCCAGCGGTAACCCGCTACCAGTGGCAGCGAAATTTTATTCGTCACTGGTAAGTCTTTTCCTACTAGTGGTGAATTCAAAGTCGGGCTCTTTCAAGCCTTGTATCTAAACCGTTTACAAAGCCTTGCCCTCTTCGAGATCGGTATCCGCATCGGTTTAGGAAGCCTAGATCGAGCAGCCCAAACTATGGCAACCGGCAAGCACAGAATATATGTTACTCCCTTCGTTCCATATTAGATGACTTTCACATAGATGTATCTAGATATATTTTAGTACTAGATACATCTATTTAAGAGTCAACTAAAATGGAACGGAGGGAGTAATTGTCTAGTGGTTCACAGCGTGGTTTGTTAATTCCTCACATGCGATGGACGCCAGCGGCGGTGACGCCAACGACCTCTGTGACTGTGTCCCCTACGACGTGCTCATGGACGTCCTCGCTCGTCTCCCAGAACATCACCTCGCCAACTTCCGGGGCGTGTGCCGCGCGTGGCGGGCCATCGTCGACACCCACCACAACCTGCTCCCGCACTACTTCCCCCCGCGCGACTTCCTAGGCATCTTCATCACCAAGTCCGATTGTCAGTCCGGTGGCTGTTCCTTCTTCGGCCCGCTATCTTCGGTCGAAGGATGTTACTGCAAGCCTAGCCCTAGCACGAGGCCACCATACACGACTGCTGCAACGCCCTTCTCTTCTTCGAGGACTGGGATAACTACTACGTGTCCCGTCAATGACCAAGTGGCACATCGGCGCTATGTCCCTTGCCTTCGATCCGGCCGTCTCGCTGCACTACGACGTGCTCCTCTTTCATGAAGATGCATTGCAGTCGGCGTCGGCGAGCCATAGGAAGCGAGTGGTTCCTCTGGAAGTGTACTCATCGCGCACCGGCTGGCCAGTGGGAGACCCCAAGAGTTCACGCCCGGGCCTTTTACCCTGGGTCACCTTTATGACATGGTCGTTATATTGGCCGACTACTACGGTTGGCGCGATACCTACCACAGAATGGACGAGAGAATGTTTTGGTCATCCCATTACAGGCGCGGGAACTATGCAGTGCCAATGCATGAATGCGAAGAGCGTGCTTCCGCTGCCAAAACATTCTGTCTTGGCAAGCTATGATAGAGGGGTTCACTACGTGACAATCAATAAGCTTACAGCTCCATGTATGGATCGGATGCTGACCGAATCGACATATGGTCAACTAGGTTGGACACTCGCACACAACGCCAACCTCAACCTGCACGTTAATATGGTTGATTCTATTGTACTAAACTCAACAAATGTGAAATGGGGGGGGGGGGGGGGGGGGGGGGGGGGGGGGGGTTACCGGAAGCAGCGGTGGACAGTCTGCTAGAGAAAAAGAAGAAGCTTCCCTCCCCCCCTTAACCGCTCCGCGCTGCCCCCGGCCTCCTCCTCCTCCTCTCAGCTCCACCCGTCCTCCCCTTCCCTCCCTCTGCCAAGCCTTGCTCGAGCGGGGCCGGCGGCAGCGGAGCTCCTTTCCCGCGCTCGGATGGGGGCCTCGCGGGGCGGCTTTGGTCGGCGGCGGTGCACGCAGGGTGGCTGTGGTCCGGCCGCGGCCGGGAGGTAACGGCACGACGGCGTCCCCGTGGTGCGTGGGAAGGCACTGCACAGCGGGGTCGAGGTCAACTGCAGGGCCTAGCCGGTGGCCCTTTCGGCCCAGATCTAGGCCCTTTGGGCCCCATCTGGGTCGGGGCGGGCCGTCCTGCTCGGTGTTGACTTGATCTGCAGGTGGAGGTGGTGGTGCTTGCGCAGGGGTGCAGAGGCGACGTCGGCCGTCCTTGTTGCAGCATGGCGGCAGGCTTTACGGGCTCGTTTTGGGCCCGACCGGACCCTTTGGGACTGGCAGTGTGGCTGGACCTAATTGGGACTAGTGTGCCTGCGGCCGTGTCCGGTCGACTATCGTTCCCCGCGGTGGAGGAGGTTCCCTCCCGCGTCTTGACCCCGAGTTGAGCTACTCCTCGCCTCCGTCTAGCAGACCTCGTGGCGGTATCTTTGGTGAGTTGACGTTGGCAACTTCATGACGGTAGTGGCGCAAGTTGGTGGGCGGCGAGGCTAGGATGGGGCAGTTGTGGATATGTTCTTTGCAGGAGAAATCCTTGTCGGCTTGTCCGGCACCGACGCGGTGCCGCCTTTGGGCGGCATCTTTCCTTCCTGAAGGGCGTCGTGGCTACCATTTATGTACTTCCCTTAGTGTGCCGGGGGAAACCCTAGGACCAGTGCGATGGTCCGGGCAGCGGCAATTGCTTTCCTTCCTTTAGGGTGCTGCTTGGTACTCGACGATTTAGCGCTGGGAGTGTGGTGGTACTTCTTCGGTGGGAGCAGCGGTTGCGGGTCGTCTTCGTTTAGTTTTACCGCCTATGTCTCCATTTATTTCTTCTTTTCTTGTTTTGGGTGTATGTTTCCTGCTGCCCCAGCATTCCCTTCGGTTTCGTGAAACTTGCTGGTTGTATCGGGTGGTTGCTATATTAATATAGCGGGGCGAAAACCTGTTTCGTGTAGTGCGAAGGAGGATGGAGACGGAGCGGATGACTCGTGGAACTCAGACGATGAAAACTTCATTAATGCGATACAAGGTAGCGTGTCGTCGATATGGCGTGCTGACTCTAGGATTATAGGATTCCACCCGCACAAGAATGCCCTCGTCCTCCTACTTCATTGGGATGTGCTAGTGTATCATCTCGACACAACGAAGCTGCAGTTTTTAGGCACCCGGGAAGAGTTCATGGAGGGCCATATGGGACATTGCTACGTCAATGGCGCATTCATTTACCGAGTTGTTACGTGGACATGTTGCGAGGGGAAAATTCTAAGTCATGATGTTGAGTGAATGATAAATTTCTGCTTGTATTTATGAGAGATCAATGTGAGCGCATTGTCCGCAGATACGGACAAGGTTACAATTCATGTTAGAAATCTCGATTCAATAATTTATTTAACTATTAGTCATCTCCCTGAATGTGTGTATGCGCTTGCTCCGTGTTCGTGGCCTGCGTGATGTGCGCGCGTGTGTGTTTGTGTTGGGCAATTTAAATTGCATACGTGGCCATTACCAGATTCCGCGAGGAAAAGGAACCACTAGTAGGAAAAAATTGTAGGTGGATTTTAACTAGGGGCGAACAAACACTAGTAGACAAAGGGGCTTCCATATACCCCTCTAGTTCTGTTGGGTTTTGGGACGGGACTAATTGGACCATTAGGCCCAGTTCCAACTGGGTGGGGGACGAATGGAGCCGTCGAGTTCTAGTACCGGTTGGTATCAAACCTTTGGTAGGTTTTCTGGATATATTCCTTCGTCACCAAGCCGCATCTCCCATTTGGCTCATTGTAATTCACTCCCAAACCTCGAGTTTCATTCAAAATTTCACCAAGATTTGGTGGTGGAGCAACTATTCAAGTGGTCTAAAAGGTTAACAATTTCATTCTCTCATCTCTCATTCTAATTTTGTTTCATTTCATACTCTAGAGTAGTGTAATTAGTTGATTCTAGTTTAGGTGTAAATGTGTTATTTTATTTGCGATCTGAGCTCAAATTAATCCCTTAGTTTGGTATGTGTAGGTGTGTTATGTTTATTAGGTTGTTTATCTCAGTTTGGAGGTTAGTGATACTATTAGTGGGTTAGTATGGTTTAGCTAGCCTGTGTCCTAGAGTGTGTCTTAGTGGTAGTATTTGTGTGTGGTAGTGTGCTAGCTAGGTTTTAGTGTTAGTTTAAAGAAATCCCCCTCAAGCAACCATGCAATTATGATACAATAAGTCTCTTGTGTCCCCAACACACCTAATACAATTGTCAGTTGTATAGCTGCACTAGTTCAGCAAAGAGATAGTGAAATACAAGTAATATGGATGATTATAAGTGATAATAGCAGTCTGAAATAAAATGGCTGCAAGCAAACATGTAGAAGAACTGGTTGTAAACGGTGTTTGAATGCTTAGAATCAAGGCCTAGAGATCATACTTTCACTAGTGGACACTCTCAACAATAATAAAATATTTGAATACATAAATATTATCTCTTCACTATGCTACTCCGAAGCCCTCTCCGGTTGGATAACAAACACCAATCATTGCGTAGGGCTATGAAAGAACACCTTAAAGTTCCATTCCCCACTAGGTAACCCCACACTGTCACCATGAGCCCTAGATGGTTCCAGACAAACACAACAATTTCATAGGGTCATCCAACACAAAATATATGAATCATGATAAGTCACACATGGTGCACACACTGTCACCTTTACACTTTGGGACAATGTGTCTCCGAAGATCACATTAACCAAAAACCTAGAGTAGCATAACAGATAAAGAGTAACATCTACTTATTCTACTAGATTGCAAAGCGCATAATCACATAAAGATTGCACCATGGGGAGAGTGTTGAAACACATAGCTACCGGTAAAGCCCTCAGCCTCGGTGAAGAACTACTCCCTCCTCATCATGGTAGTGAGCAACGGCGATGAAGACGTCAGTGGAATCGATGGAGAGGGATCCGAGGGCACTTCCCCGTCCCAGCAGGGTGCTGGAACAGAGATTTATGTCCCTCAAAACATATCGACCATGGTGACGGAGCTACAAAACTTTTCGTGGAAGGAGGCCGTTTTTTTAGGGTTTCTGCATCGGGGGGAATAAAAAAAAATGGAGATGTCGGTGGGCACCCGAGGGGCACACACCATGTGGTGGCGCGGCCAGGGGGACACCAGGTGGTGTGGCCACCTCATTTCGTCCCTCCGGGTCTCCTCTGGAGTCCGTTGACGTGCCAGAAAAAATAGGACCCTGGGATTTTGTTTTGTCTAATTCTAAGAATATTTCCAGAACAACTTTTCTGAAATAAAATACAGTAGAAAACAGGAACTGACACTGTGACATCTTGTCAATAGGTTAGTCCAGAAAACATCCGGAAAATGAAGGAAAACATGTAAAAACATAAAGGTATTGGAAAGAAAACAAGCATGGAGCATAAAAAATTATAGATACGTTTGAGACACATCTTTCGCAGTAATGGTAGATCATCAGTACAGAATGACAATAGTGGATCTCAACATTCTTCTGTACAGAGACGAACCATTTACCCTAGCAAATGATGTGGCTCAGATTTTCTATGTGAAGGACATGTCTATCAAACTGAATAAAAGAAAAGACAAGTAAACGAATATATGATACGATGAGCCGAAGCGCGACATAGTTCTTTCAAGGAAAAGAAACATAGTGGGACTGGAGGATGATACGTGTCCAACGTATCTATAATTTCTGATGTTCCATGATGATATTATGCCAATTGCTAAATTTTTCTCCCTTCTTTATGTCATTTTTACCAATTTTCCGGACTAACCTATTGACAAGATGCCACAGAGCCAGTTCCCTGTTTTCTGCTGTTTTTAGTTTCAGAAAAGTTGTTCTACCACCGCCTTTGCCCACAGGGCACCACCGCCTTTGCCCATTCGCCTATATATTCCCCTCCGAAGGAAAGCCCTAGGCACCTGATCAAATATCCCCGAAAAGTTCCACAGTCGCCGTCATCGTCAACCCTAGATCAGGGGGGTTCTGAAGCTGTCTCCCGGCACCATGCCAGAGAGGAGATCATCACCGGAGGCCACTTCATCACCATGCCTGCCTCCGGAGTGATGCGTGAGTAGTTCATCCTTGGACTACGGGTCCATAGCAGTAGCTAGATGTTTGTCTTCTCCTCCTATGCCTCAATGTGACGCCCCGAGATCGGGCACTATGCAGATTTCAGCCTTCCCGCCAAATCCGCATAATAACCGATTCCAGGTTGCCATTTATGATAACATTACAATAGTTCACGAATACTCCACAATTACAACAGGAACCGATAGATACAAGATGACTCAAACGAGCCAGGGATACAACTGATACATTACAAAGATCCAAATAACAGCGGAAGAAACAACCGTCCGTCTACGGACAAGATCCAAATTGGACTAAGAGTCCTGAAGATAACCGAAGGCGTCCAATCCCTGCCCAGGCCAAGCCGGAGGGATTCCCAAACTAACGTCGTCAGACTTCAAACCTGTTGACTGCAAGTTGGAATTTGCAGCCACGAAAGAGATTCGTGGGTCAGTACGGTTAAGTACTGGCAAGGGGGATAAAACCCATACTCACAAGTTACCGGCGTAGCCAGTCATCACAAGATACAAATACTTTTAGGATCAACGGAAAGGAAGGGGTTATGGCAAATAAGCGACAGCAGGCTGCACTAACCAACTACAGAGATTCTATTACTTCCAACTAACAGAAAGGGGATAAGATCGAGTGATAGTAACCAACTGAAAGATAACTTCAAACAAACCCATCCTGGATCTCGCCCCTTATCCGAAGAAGCAATCCGAGGATAACTCACACCGTGGTATTAAAGATGAGTCAAGTTATTGTGTGAATAACCTATTACTAGTCAAGTTATTAATCATTGGGTGAAACATGATTGATCATTATGTTGAAGTTGTCCTGAGTACTTGTTAGCCAGTACTTTCACCAAGTAATCCATAACCGCGGAAAACACGGCTTCTCGAGAAGATTTACCCTGCAGGGGTGCACCAAAGTAACCACACTCATGAATATCCCGCCAGATGGAGTGGCCCCTCCACCAAGCGGGGCACTCAACACAATCCAACCCTTCTTCGCATCAAGCCCAAAGAACCTTGGGCGCACGGCTAATCGAGCCCAGAAGAAAATGGACCCTCATAGCACTCTAAGAACGTGTCCCCCTATATGCCGACTACGAAAGTTCCACCCGGGATCCAAGGGCTCGCAAGATCATGCATGCAGCAAATGGAAAAACCCGAACTAAATGAGGCGATTTGGACGAGATGCGAATCGGGTCAAACTGAGGGGGAGCCCATACTCCCCAAATGCGGGTAGTGCGCTCATCATGGATCAGTAGACAAGACCCTTTTCCTATTAGGGTCGACACTAGCAGGCCTCAAAACCTCAAAGGGCCTCCTGCCGGTGCCTTATCATCAAATTTATTATTAATAGTAACATTAGCATGATTGATTGATTGATTGATTAAACATCGAGCCCCCAGAACATAATTAAGTAATAACAGAAGGTAACGGGTAACAGACTCGAGCAAAACAACCTAAGCAAGATAGTAGGACACAGGCTCAAGCAAAGGTTATAGGAGTGGAGGTGAGGCAATATCAGGGTTAAAGGATTCATGTGATGGGTTCGTAACAGAAACAACTACTACTAAGGCTAGCAGAAAAGAATCAACGGAAAGAATCGGTAACAAGTGATGAAAGGCAGCCATATGGCATGCAAGTGAGTATACTTGCCTGAGATCCCGCAAGGTAGCAGAACTTGTCGTTGCTCACATCATCTCAACGTCCTATCCGGGAAGAAGCAACGAACCTCGAACAAACACCGGATGCAACAATTACTACTACGGCAAAAGATCCAGCATGATCAAGGTATGGATGCATGACAAGTTTAAAGATGCATAAAGGTAAACTAGTTGACAAGATAAACAATTTAAATGGACCCATATGCAAAGGTTGCATATGGAAAGATCCATTGGGAATAATTGGAAGCAATGATTATTTATTAGGTGATAGTTGTTATCATGATGAATGCATGATGAAAACAATAGGATAACAATTTAAATGCAATTAGAATGATAGTTAACCAATTAAGAAATCATTTATTAGTTTGGAAAATTTGGTTACTTAAACATGTCACACAAACAGTTGTTGTTTTCAACAAGTTAAAGTGATCAAAACAAATAACAAAGTTGATATTTGAAAAGGTTATCAAATTTTAGTTGGATTACATGTTTCACATTTTGAAATTGGACTTTGGATTATTTAATTAGGAATTAAACAATATTAAACAATTTTTAATTGCATTAAACAAGATTTAAATGGTTTAGACAATTTTAATTATTCAAAACAGGAAACAAAAATTATATTTGAAAAGGTGAGATGAAATGGTATGGAAAACATATTTTATTTGCATTATTTGGAATAACAATGAATTATTTATGAATTATTACAAATGGCATTTGAATTATTTGAATTTGAATTTAAATTGCATTTTGAAAATTCAAAACAGAACACAAATTGGATATTTGGATAGGTTAGGAAATTTAGATCAAGATTCATATAAAGTTTGTACTTAATGGAATTACAGAATGGAAGTTATTGAATTTTGAAGTTTGGTGTTAATTCTGTTAATTAAAAGGGAATTTGGAAATTTGAATTGCGCAGAAAAACTTGTGGTACTCAGCCTCACGCTACCCACTGCCACTGCGCAGTGGGCCAGCGGAGCCAGCGTGGCACGCTGCGCTGGCGTGGCAGCCAGGGTCACCGACTGGTGGCCCCTGCCTGTCAGCCACGCGGGGAAAACAAAAGGGGTGGGTTTATTTGCTACCGCGAGGACTCGAACCCTGGATGCGCCGCTGCGCTGAAGGAACAAAGCCATCGGGCTGCGAATCGTTTCGTGACAGGGTGGGTGCGCGTTTGCTTTTACAGTGTGATTCCGTCAGTTTAGCTGACTGACGAATCTGACGAACAGAGTTGTCCTGCGACCGAGAGCAACTACGACGGAAAACAGAACGCAGCTGAAGGCCGCGGCGATCCCTGATGTGGACGGCGGGGATGCGGGGCTGCGTGGCGCGGGCGTGGTTCTCCGGTGCGGGACATGGCAGAGCAGAGGGGAAGGAGGCGACGGGAAAAGGAGGCGGCTCACCGGGGTTCAGATCGGGGAAGCACAGCAGCTCGGCGGCGGAGGAAGAACCATGGACGGCGTCGCTGCCACGGGCCTCCTCTCGCCCCTGCACCTTCAGGGAAGTTGGAGGTGGACGGGAGATGGTTCCATTCCCGCAAGAAGTAGACCTCGAGGTGAACGGGGGGGAACGGCGATGAGGGGAGGAAGGTGGCGGTGGTGTTCAGGTTCAGTGTCGATGGTTTCAGCAAGGCAGTGTCGATCTTCAGAAAACAGAAAGCTTTGGGGAGAAGGAAGAGAAGTGGGCGGCGCAGAGGGAGGAGCTCTAGGGTTAGCAGAGGGCAGAGGGGCGGTGGATACTTAAGGAGGGAGGCATCCTTGTACGGCAGCTCATCGAGCTGGGGGTGGGGAGATCACACGGCTGTTCTTGGTTCGTACAGGTTGACAGCGACTTGAGGAAGAAGGACAGAAAAGGTAGAGGGGTATGGGCCAGCAGGTTGGGGGGCTTTGGGGAAAACGAGAGGATGGGGTTGGGCTGATTCCCTCTCCTCTCTCTTAGGCTATTTTTTTATTTTTCCTTTTCCATTTTTTTTTGCAAGAGATCAAAGAGGGAGAAAGAATAGGATTTTTGGGGTTTAACCTTTTGTAATTATTTGGGATACTTTTCAAAAACAGGAACTTAAGCAATGTCAACCTATTTTTCACAAGATTTGAAATTCTAAATGATTTAAAGTTGTTTAGTTGAAAAAAAATTCCAAATAGGGTTTGAGGTTTGTATTTTGATAATTAATTTTATTAGGTTGCAAAACAATAAACAAAGCAAAGGTTAGTTAATGATTTCAAAATTGGTATATTAGTTTGATGTTTAAGTGGTTAGTGGAATTTCAAATAAGGTTTTTGATTTTGGGAATTTTTGAAATAACAAATTTTATTCAATAAACAACAAGCAATTATACAAACATTATTGGAAGTAGTTGGTTTGCCAAATTTTAATCTTTAAACCCATATTGAAATATGTTAATTAGAAGTGATTTGATTTGAATTTTGAATTAGTCATTAGGGTTTTAAACAATTTAAATTGTTTTGAGTGGTTTGGAAAACATGATGCAATGCTTATGGGATGCAGATGATGCAAACAAAAAGGAAAACAAACAGGTAACACCCCAGGTGTTACAGACGACACCACTAACAAGGGATTGCGCCCTCGCAATCCACCTGCTAACCCGGGAGGGGAAAGAAGTTCGACTATCGATTCTTCGTGCTTCCAGTTGATCTCCTCGACACCACTAACAAGGGCTTCTCGACACCACTAACAAGGGATTCTTGCTCGGAGTGACGACGATGTTCTTCCAACAGGAATCTTCCGATGATCGAACCTATTAGGTTAATGGCTCAGAAAACGTCAACCCACGTAGGATCCTAACACTTTAAAAGATAGACAAGAGGGGGAACTCCAAAACAAATAAGATGGGATGGAAAACAGAATAGAGGTAAGGAGAAAAACAAGAATCCTATTGAGAGGTTTTCCAAAATAGTTTAGCAGAAATAGTTTTTGACACCCTAGAAACAACGACCGTTAGCGAGGTTATCCTACAGGCTTTGCGGACCCGTTGCTTCGATAACCATTCGTATCGAAACAATCTCGGGAATCGGAACCAAGGCTCTGATACCATTTGTGACGCCCCGAGATCGGGCACTATGCAGATTTCAGCCTTCCCGCCAAATCCGCATAATAACCGATTCCAGGTTGCCATTTATGATAACATTACAATAGTTCACGAATACTCCACAATTACAACAGGAACCGATAGATACAAGATGACTCAAACGAGCCAGGGATACAACTGATACATTACAAAGATCCAAATAACAGCGGAAGAAACAACCGTCCGTCTACGGACAAGATCCAAATTGGACTAAGAGTCCTGAAGATAACCGAAGGCGTCCAATCCCTGCCCAGGCCAAGCCGGAGGGATTCCCAAACTAACGTCGTCAGACTTCAAACCTGTTGACTGCAAGTTGGAATTTGCAGCCACGAAAGAGATTCGTGGGTCAGTACGGTTAAGTACTGGCAAGGGGGATAAAACCCATACTCACAAGTTACCGGCGTAGCCAGTCATCACAAGATACAAATACTTTTAGGATCAACGGAAAGGAAGGGGTTATGGCAAATAAGCGACAGCAGGCTGCACTAACCAACTACAGAGATTCTATTACTTCCAACTAACAGAAAGGGGATAAGATCGAGTGATAGTAACCAACTGAAAGATAACTTCAAACAAACCCATCCTGGATCTCGCCCCTTATCCGAAGAAGCAATCTGAGGATAACTCACACCGTGGTATTAAAGATGAGTCAAGTTATTGTGTGAATAACCTATTACTAGTCAAGTTATTAATCATTGGGTGAAACATGATTGATCATTATGTTGAAGTTGTCCTGAGTACTTGTTAGCCAGTACTTTCACCAAGTAATCCATAACCGCGGAAAACACGGCTTCTCGAGAAGATTTACCCTGCAGGGGTGCACCAAAGTAACCACACTCATGAATATCCCGCCAGATGGAGTGGCCCCTCCACCAAGCGGGGCACTCAACACAATCCAACCCTTCTTCGCATCAAGCCCAAAGAACCTTGGGCGCACGGCTAATAGAGCCCAGAAGAAAATGGACCCTCATAGCACTCTAAGAACGTGTCCCCCTATATGCCGACTACGAAAGTTCCACCCGGGATCCAAGGGCTCGCAAGATCATGCATGCAGCAAATGGAAAAACCCGAACTAAATGAGGCGATTTGGACGAGATGCGAATCGGGTCAAACTGAGGGGGAGCCCATACTCCCCAAATGCGGGTAGTGCGCTCATCATGGATCAGTAGACAAGACCCTTTTCCTATTAGGGTCGACACTAGCAGGCCTCAAAACCTCAAAGGGCCTCCTGCCGGTGCCTTATCATCAAATTTATTATTAATAGTAACATTAGCATGATTGATTGATTGATTGATTAAACATCGAGCCCCCAGAACATAATTAAGTAATAACAGAAGGTAACGGGTAACAGACTCGAGCAAAACAACCTAAGCAAGATAGTAGGACACAGGCTCAAGCAAAGGTTATAGGAGTGGAGGTGAGGCAATATCAGGGTTAAAGGATTCATGTGATGGGTTCGTAACAGAAACAACTACTACTAAGGCTAGCAGAAAAGAATCAACGGAAAGAATCGGTAACAAGTGATGAAAGGCAGCCATATGGCATGCAAGTGAGTATACTTGCCTGAGATCCCGCAAGGTAGCAGAACTTGTCGTTGCTCACATCATCTCAACGTCCTATCCGGGAAGAAGCAACGAACCTCGAACAAACACCGGATGCAACAATTACTACTACGGCAAAAGATCCAGCATGATCAAGGTATGGATGCATGACAAGTTTAAAGATGCATAAAGGTAAACTAGTTGACAAGATAAACAATTTAAATGGACCCATATGCAAAGGTTGCATATGGAAAGATCCATTGGGAATAATTGGAAGCAATGATTATTTATTAGGTGATAGTTGTTATCATGATGAATGCATGATGAAAACAATAGGATAACAATTTAAATGCAATTAGAATGATAGTTAACCAATTAAGAAATCATTTATTAGTTTGGAAAATTTGGTTACTTAAACATGTCACACAAACAGTTGTTGTTTTCAACAAGTTAAAGTGATCAAAACAAATAACAAAGTTGATATTTGAAAAGGTTATCAAATTTTAGTTGGATTACATGTTTCACATTTTGAAATTGGACTTTGGATTATTTAATTAGGAATTAAACAATATTAAACAATTTTTAATTGCATTAAACAAGATTTAAATGGTTTAGACAATTTTAATTATTCAAAACAGGAAACAAAAATTATATTTGAAAAGGTGAGATGAAATGGTATGGAAAACATATTTTATTTGCATTATTTGGAATAACAATGAATTATTTATGAATTATTACAAATGGCATTTGAATTATTTGAATTTGAATTTAAATTGCATTTTGAAAATTCAAAACAGAACACAAATTGGATATTTGGATAGGTTAGGAAATTTAGATCAAGATTCATATAAAGTTTGTACTTAATGGAATTACAGAATGGAAGTTATTGAATTTTGAAGTTTGGTGTTAATTCTGTTAATTAAAAGGGAATTTGGAAATTTGAATTGCGCAGAAAAACTTGTGGTACTCAGCCTCACGCTACCCACTGCCACTGCGCAGTGGGCCAGCGGAGCCAGCGTGGCACGCTGCGCTGGCGTGGCAGCCAGGGTCACCGACTGGTGGCCCCTGCCTGTCAGCCACGCGGGGAAAACAAAAGGGGTGGGTTTATTTGCTACCGCGAGGACTCGAACCCTGGATGCGCCGCTGCGCTGAAGGAACAAAGCCATCGGGCTGCGAATCGTTTCGTGACAGGGTGGGTGCGCGTTTGCTTTTACAGTGTGATTCCGTCAGTTTAGCTGACTGACGAATCTGACGAACAGAGTTGTCCTGCGACCGAGAGCAACTACGACGGAAAACAGAACGCAGCTGAAGGCCGCGGCGATCCCTGATGTGGACGGCGGGGATGCGGGGCTGCGTGGCGCGGGCGTGGTTCTCCGGTGCGGGACATGGCAGAGCAGAGGGGAAGGAGGCGACGGGAAAAGGAGGCGGCTCACCGGGGTTCAGATCGGGGAAGCACAGCAGCTCGGCGGCGGAGGAAGAACCATGGACGGCGTCGCTGCCACGGGCCTCCTCTCGCCCCTGCACCTTCAGGGAAGTTGGAGGTGGACGGGAGATGGTTCCATTCCCGCAAGAAGTAGACCTCGAGGTGAACGGGGGGAACGGCGATGAGGGGAGGAAGGTGGCGGTGGTGTTCAGGTTCAGTGTCGATGGTTTCAGCAAGGCAGTGTCGATCTTCAGAAAACAGAAAGCTTTGGGGAGAAGGAAGAGAAGTGGGCGGCGCAGAGGGAGGAGCTCTAGGGTTAGCAGAGGGCAGAGGGGCGGTGGATACTTAAGGAGGGAGGCATCCTTGTACGGCAGCTCATCGAGCTGGGGGTGGGGAGATCACACGGCTGTTCTTGGTTCGTACAGGTTGACAGCGACTTGAGGAAGAAGGACAGAAAAGGTAGAGGGGTATGGGCCAGCAGGTTGGGGGGCTTTGGGGAAAATGAGAGGATGGGGTTGGGCTGATTCCCTCTCCTCTCTCTTAGGCTATTTTTTTATTTTTCCTTTTCCATTTTTTTTTGCAAGAGATCAAAGAGGGAGAAAGAATAGGATTTTTGGGGTTTAACCTTTTGTAATTATTTGGGATACTTTTCAAAAACAGGAACTTAAGCAATGTCAACCTATTTTTCACAAGATTTGAAATTCTAAATGATTTAAAGTTGTTTAGTTGAAAAAAAATTCCAAATAGGGTTTGAGGTTTGTATTTTGATAATTAATTTTATTAGGTTGCAAAACAATAAACAAAGCAAAGGTTAGTTAATGATTTCAAAATTGGTATATTAGTTTGATGTTTAAGTGGTTAGTGGAATTTCAAATAAGGTTTTTGATTTTGGGAATTTTTGAAATAACAAATTTTATTCAATAAACAACAAGCAATTATACAAACATTATTGGAAGTAGTTGGTTTGCCAAATTTTAATCTTTAAACCCATATTGAAATATGTTAATTAGAAGTGATTTGATTTGAATTTTGAATTAGTCATTAGGGTTTTAAACAATTTAAATTGTTTTGAGTGGTTTGGAAAACATGATGCAATGCTTATGGGATGCAGATGATGCAAACAAAAAGGAAAACAAACAGGTAACACCCCAGGTGTTACACTCAATGTTTAGATCTCGTGAGCTACCTAACATGATCAAGATTGTTCTTATGTAATTCTATGTGCCGTGTTTGTTGGGATCCGATGAATATTGAACTTATGCCAAGTTGATTATAGTCTTTATTTCATATGTTTTTGTGATCTTGCATTCTTTCCGTTGCTAGTGGTTGCTCTGGCCAAGTAGTTGCTAGTGACTACAAGAATGAGTATTTATGCTTGATAGTGGGTTCATGTCGCCTTATCGCCTATGCTCGAGTGACAGAAACGTGACGGGGGAGGATGCGTTGTTGCCACTTGGGAGAAAACTGCGGTGTGAGTGCCCGCGTGTACAATCATTGCTTACATTACACACATTGCTTAATACGATTATGTGTTGCTTGCAAGTTAATACCTAAGGGGGTTTGGATGATAACCTGAGGGTGGATTATTAGTCATAGATGCAGTCCGATTACGGTCTATGCATATTGTTGTAATGCCCGCACTAAATATCATGATAGTCATCATGTCATGAATGTGCACTACAGTGCAACCTCTATTTGTCAATTGCCCAGCTGTAATTTGTTCACCTAACATGCTGTCTTTTATGGAGAGACACCACTAGTGAACCTATGAAGCCCGGTCCATTTTCCTACACTGTTAAACAAACCACTACAATTTCCTGTTTTCTTTACTTACTGCAAGCATACACCATTTTCCACAATATACGTCCAATCTTTGTTTTCAGCAAGACCGGTGAGACTGAGAACCTCACTGTACCATTGGGACAAGGTATTTTGGTTGTGCTGTGTGCAGGTTCCACATTGTTGCTGACACCGGTGAGGCACCATCACCACCGTTAGTGGCATCAACCTTCCTAAGATTCTCTTTCTCCTACTGGATTGATAACCTTGGTTCTTAACCGAGGGAAATTCTTACCGCTGTGCTCATCACACCCTCCTCTTGGGGTTCCCAACACACAAGCATCAAGGAATTTCTGGCGCAGTTGCCGGGGAGAAAGAAGTCTGCTGGCAATGGGAGTCTCTCACTCTCAACCTCTTTATTTTTTTTATTGTCTTGTTTTTATGTTTTGTCTTGTTTTGATTCTTTATATCAAAAACACACAAAAAATTTGTTTACGTTATAGCTGTTATTTTCGCTTTTGCGCTCTTAGTTTAATCTCTAATCATGATTCTACCCAAGTTTACCTTGAAAGACGTACCAATAGGTAGTGGTGATATAATTGGGAAAGGTAATATTGGAGAGTTGTTTAATTATGTTAGTAAGCACAAAGAATTTGAGGATAGATCCTTAGCTGAACTTGCTCCAGATTATGAAACCGCTGCAGCATCTCTAGTTCGTATGCTGGAATCTAGGTTTGTTAACCTTAATCCCATCATACAACAAATGTTCCTCAACCTTGATAACATTAGGGATAGTGGAAAAAGAGAGTTTATCCTAGAAACGTTGTTTAAAGTATTTGGTGATGTTGCCATTGAGGGTAGAAAAGTTTTTAGCCGATTTCAGATGCCAGGCTCATGTGGAGATGTTAATAGCACACTGGGTAAAGCCAACGGTAAGGAAATTAAAATACCAATACCCTTTAAATTGGTAGGAATGCATGAAATTCTAGAAAATAATTTTGATTGGATATTTCCTACAAATCCATTTGATGAAAGTAGTGTGCCTAAAAGTGCTGATAAAGGGACATCTAAAACTTCTATAGATGAAATAAAATTATTTTTTTAGGAGATTTCTAATCTTAATTTTGATGCTTCTTCACATGAAAATACTTGAGTTGCTTTGTATGCCTAGCTGAAAGGCGTTAAAGAAAAGCGCTACCGGGAGACAATCCGTTTTATTTCTCCGTTTTCAACCCGTTTTCCATCGTTTCTTTCTATGTGCTTTGCACCTGGGTGTTGTCTATTTACTTATCAACCCTGATGTATATTTTCTTTTGTGTCTTTGTTGAGCCAAGTAAAGCCTCTAGTGGAAAGTTGAGACTATATTTCGGATTTCTGCGCAGGAAACAGATTTCTTCTGTCCACTATTAAATTCGTATAAAATCACAGAAAATTCAAAATGATCTGAGTTTTTTTATGCGTAATCCTAGGCTATATACAGCAACTTTTCTTAGATTCACTTTAAAATACTTGAGTTGCTTTCTATGCCTAGCTGAAAGGCGTTAAAGAAGAGCGCTACAGGGCGACAACCCGTTTTATTTCTCTGTTTTCCTTTGTTTTCTTTGGTGTGCTTTGCACCTGGGTGTTTTCTATTTCCTTAGCAACCCCTCTGTATCTTTTCTTTTGTGTTTTGTTGAGCCAAGTAAAGCCTCTAGCGGAAAGTTGACACTATATTTCGGATTTCTACGCAGGAAACAAATTTCTCCTGTCCACTGTTAATTATGTATAAAATCACAGAAAATTCAAAATGACCTGAGATTTTTTGTGATCAATCCTGGGCTATATACAAAACTTTTCTTAGATGAACACTTTTATAGTTAAGCAACAGAATATTTTCGAAAAAAATCATCTTTACCTGCTGTCCTGTTTTGACAGATTTCTGCCAATAATTGCATTTGCATCTTAATCTCTTTCTTTTGGTGTTCTTTTGAGAAAAAGAGTTTTAAAATAAGTTGTGACAATATATAATGTGTTTATGAGTGTTATTCTTGTGTTGAAACGGAACCATGTGAATTTATTATTTCGATTGCACTAAAGTTGCTAATGAAGATTGTTAGAAGTTTGGTGTGAAGGAAGTTTTCAAGGGTCAAGAGAAGAGGATGATATGACGTGATCAAGAAGAGTGAAGAGCCTAATCTTGGGGATGCCCCGGTGGTACATCCCAGCAAATTCCAAGAAGACTCAAGCGTCTAATCTTGGGAATGGCATCCCCTTCTTCATCGACAAATTATCACGTCACTTCTAGTGAAACTATATTTTGATTCGGTCACATCTTATGTGCTTTACTTGGAGCGTCTTTTTTTTTCAGTTTATTTTTATTTTTGCAATAAGCTTGGTTGTACTGCAGCATTCTTTTATTGAAAAGTGACACGCTCCGCTTTTTCATGGGAGTACTTTGTATTATTAATCTTTGTATGGCTGCATGCATCACTTATCTAGAGCTGTTTCTTTTAGCACTGTTATGTGAGTACTCTCATGTTTTCTTTCTGTATCATGTAGAGTATTTTTGTTAAAACATATCTTGTATGGTGCTTGTTGGGAAAAGAAACTGCTGATTGAGGTAGAATTTATAACGGTGCATGTAGAAGCTTGTATAGACTGTGGCTAGAACTTTTCCGTGCCATGCTAGATGTTATTTTAGTTTTAAAGCCTTGTGGTTATTGAGTAGCATGAATAGCCTCAAATAACTGAGAGTGTTTAATATGCCATTGAAAGAATCATGAGTTGTTCTTGTCATATTAAAGCATAAATTTGTGGTATTCTCCTTTGAATGTTTTATTTGGTTGACTTGGCGCATGCTCACACCATGTTTATGACTATGAACCAGTCATAAATAGCCTCCATGATCACTTAGTTTTTGAACTTGTGATACCACTTATGCTTTGATTGATGATGTTTATGTCGCTATGCATGATTATGGCTCTTATGCTCTCTTGATTTGTCGCTCTCATTCTTTTTCTAGCCTCCACCTATACTGAGTATGAGCTCTACTCGTGCATCCAACTCACTAAAACCAAAGTTTTCCCATTGTGTCCACAATACCTACCTACATGTGGTATTTCACTGCCACTCCAAGTAAATTGCTCATGTGCTACCTTTAAAACTTTCAAAATTACTCCTGTTTTGTGTTCCTGTTTTTTCTCATGAGGACGTCAATAGAGAATCTTTATCTCACTTGTTGATTGGATTTCACACCCTGGACTAGTGGCTTCATCCGCTTATCCAATTGATAGAAGAGCTGGCAGCGGGGTGCCCAGCCCCAAATTAATGCAAACAAATTCTCTTCACTATGTTTCCCATGAATTATCAGTCAAAATATAATTGTGTAAACAAAAGAGAAAGAGGGATGACCTTCTACCCAGATGCGTCCTTCACATGGGAACCGCTCTTGTGAAATCTAGTTGGCTTGTGACGTACTGTAATTTCTGTTTACCATTCGTTGACATTAGCATACACCTCTCTTAAAATATAGACACTCCTCCATGGTATGTGATTGTTGGCAGGCACCCGAGGATTCGGTTAGCCATGGTTTGTGAAAAATGGATGGGATGAGTGTCAAACTTTTAATACATCTGCTTAATAAAATAAAAGCTCTAGCACATGAGTGATCTCTGCTTCCCCCCGCTAAGGGCCTTTCTTTTACTTTTATGTTGAGTCTCCATCTTCTAACTTTATGCATAATTGAGAGAGCATTTTTTCCATTCTGAGTTTTATGTACATTTGTCCCATAAACATCATTAGTTGATTCGTGAAGTGTGTTATTGTTTGTTCTCCAACGATTTGTTCTAGTCTTCCTCATGAACTTTGAAGGTTTCCTGGCATTTATGTTTTGTCCCACTCTTAAGAACTTGCGAAATACCACCTTACCATGCTTTCTTTATACTTGAAACAAACGTATAACTTTAAATGCATTATTATTCATGATCTTTTATTTGAGTTACTTCTCATGATGCAAAGTGATTGCTATTCTTTATTATTAAAGTTCTATTTATCATGTTTGTGTTTAAATTCTACGATCTCAGCTTACATATGCTTTTACATTATAATGACCAAGTTTATGTTAGTAGCATGTTACCTCAGAAATTATTGTGTTTTTATCGTTTAACTACTCAAGGAAGAGTAGGAACTAAGCTTATGAATACTTGATACGTCTCAACGTATCTATAATTTCTGATGTTCCATGATGATATTATGTTAATTGCTACATGTTTTCTCCATTCTTTATGTCTTTTTTATCGATTTTCCAGACTAATCTATTGACAAGATGCCATAGAACGAGTTCCCAGTTTTCTGCTGTTTTTAGTTTTAGAAAAGTTGTTCTAGAAATATTCTCGGAATTGGAAAATTCGAAGACCGGAAGTCTTAGAATTACCGAAGGTTCCATGGAGACCCGGAAAGGGGCCTCAGGGGGGCCCACACCATAGGGCGGCCTGCCCCCCTTGGCCACACTAGGGGATGGTGTGGGGCCACCAGGGCTCCACCGCCTTTGCCCTTTCGCCTATTTATTCCCCTTCGAAGGAAATCCCTAGGCACCTGATCAAATATCCCCGAAAAGTTCCGCAGCCGCCGTCGTCGTCAACCCTAGATTAGGGGGGTTCTGAAGCTGTCTGCCGGCACCCTGCCGGAGAGGAGATCATCACCGGAGGCCTCTTCATCACCATGCCTGCCTCCGGAGTGATGCGTGAGTAGTTCATCCTTGGACTAAGGGTCCATAGCAGTATCTAGATGGTTGTCTTCTCCTCTTATGCGTCAATGTTTAGATCTCGTGAGCTGCCTAACATGATCGAGATTGTTCTTATGTAATTCTATGTGCTATGTTTGCTGGGATCCGATGAATATTGAACTTATGCCAAGTTGATTATAGTCTTTATTTCATATGTTTCTGTGATCTTGCATTCTTTCCGTTGCTAGTGGTTGCTCTGGCCAAGTAGTTGCTAGTGACTCCAAGAATGAGTATTTATGCTTGATAGTGGGTTCATGCCGCCTTTTCGCCTTTGCTCGAGTGACAGAAACGTGGCGGGGGAGGATGTGTTGTTGCCACTAGGGAGAAAACAGCGGTGTGATCGAGTGTCCGCGTGTACAATCATTGCTTACATTGCACACATTGCTTAATGCGATTATCTGTTGCTTGCAACTTAATACCTAAGGGGTTCGGATGATAACCCGAGGATGGATTATTAGTCATAGATGTAGTTGGATTACAGGTCTGTGTATATTGTTGTAATGCCCGCACTAAATAGCATAGTAGTCATCATGTCATGAATGTGCACTACGGTGCAACCTCTATTTGTCAATTTCCCAGTTGTACTTTTTTCACCCAGCATGCTATCTTTTATGGAGAGACATCACTAGTGAACCTATGAACCCCGGTCCATTTTCCTACACTGTTGAACAAACCACTACAATTTCCTGCTTTCTTTACTTACTGCAAGCATACACCATTTTCCACACTATACGTCTAATCTTTTTTTTCAGCAAGACCGGTGATATCGACAACCTCACTGTGCCGATGGGACAAGGTATTTTGGTTGTGTTGTGTGCAGATTCCGCATTGTTGCTGACACCGGTGAGGCGCCATCACCACCGTCAGTGGCATCAACCTTCTCTTGGGGTTCCCAACACGCAAGCATCAAAGGATAAGACAGATATGTCAGAAGATTATAATAAGTTTCATGAAATTTCTCCCTTCAAAGTGAACACTGACACAAGCATGCTGTTAAATAATGAAGATGCTCCATGAATACGTAAGCAATGGACACACACGAAGAAAAAGTTCCACTAGATGGGGATGTGGCGATGTTGCAACCATGTATGTATATATATATATATATATATATATATATATATATATATATATAGGGAAAATGGTTTCTACTCCCGGGTGTAGCTACACCCGTGTCTCATATACTGCCATACGGAGGTATGTGTCATACCTTTTCGGTCTGAGTATGTTCATATACTATATCTAAGATACTCCAAAACAAGTTTCGTGAAAATTATAAAATTGAGCATGTAGTTTGCACTATATATTTAAAATACCTGTATATATGTACGTATAAAAGGAGTATGTAGAAAAATTACACATACAACATAAAAAGTAGTATATATACTCCCGAAATAGTAATATATACTGCATACTACCTGTATATACTCTCCGGTATGATAGATACTACATATATCATACTAAACACATGTGGGTGTAGCTACACCATGGAGTAGCCTGAATTTGTCCTATATATATATATATATATATATATATATATATATATGTGTGTGTGTGTGTGTGTGTGTGTGTGTGTGTGTGTGTGTGTGTGTGTTTTGGGTGTCTGAATCCAAGTTCCCGCTCCGAGTTAGGTTATTTCATTATAAGGCTTTTTGCATCTGAAACAGACCAAGAAAACCCTAGTGTAATTTTTTCCATCCAAAACACATAACACACGTGTACGCACATGCTATGGCACCCTCTAGCTTGTGTTGAGATCTAGACGCTCTGAAGCCCCTCTTCGGTGAAACCCTATCCCCGCTAGAGAAAAAATCGGTCTTATATGTCTACACACGGTAACGACGTCGAAATGGGATAACAAAGTGGAACTAGTTGCTTGGTTGTGTTAGGGTAGGCCCTAGTAACACACACAAAAAGCTAGAGCCCAACTCTTTAGAAGATTCTCTCCGGTTTGTCCAATACATGGATTATCTTGTAGGCGACCGAGAGGTTATTTTTCCACTGGAGAGCGAGAGCGACTACCAGCTAGGCCGGGGTTGGCGCCACGGTGCCCATCAAAGGAGGAATTCACTCGGACATACTACTCTAGGACGCCGGTAAGTTATTTTCATAACCAGTTGTTACCGCTATAATGTGCCTTCCAAGTTGTAACTTTTTCTCAAAAGTGCATGTAGGGATCGGGATGCTCCGGGACTGGACCCTTTGGCTATGCTGATGCCTCGCCTGAAGGGAATATGCCCGAGATGCAATAATAAAGTGGTTATTATCTTATTCCTTGTTTATGATAAATGTTTATTTCTCATCCTAGAATTGTATTAACCGGAAACGTTGATAGATGTGTGTTTAATAAACAAACAATGGTTCCTAGTAAAGCCTCTATTTTAACTAGCTCGTTGATTAATAGATGATCAAGGTTTCCTGATCATGTACATTGGATGTTGTTAATAACGGGGTCATGTCATTAGAAGAATGATGTGATGAACATATACCCAAAGTGAATATAGCAATGCGATCAAGTCATTAAGTTTACATTGTTATATCAAACATACGAAGTAACTTATTCCTTACACCATGAGATCATGTCAATCACTAATACCGGAAGCGTGCTTTGATGTCATCAAACGTCACACCATAACAGGGTGACTATAAAGGTGAAGTTGGGTATTCGAAAGTATTAGTTGAGGCTCATGGATCAAGAGTGGGATTTGACCATCCAAATGACGGAGAGATATACTCTGGGCCCTCTTGGTGATATCACATCGATCGACACCGCTTGCAAGCACGTGACTAGGTCACAAGGATGTCATATCACGGAACGAGTAAAATAGTACTTGTCGGTAAAAAGATCGAACAAGGTATGGTTGATACCGATGATCGGATCTCGGACAAGTAAAATATCGCGAGACAAAGTGAATTAGTCACGACGTTGATGGTTCACGCGATCACGAGATTCATCGTCGAATATATAAGAGTCATCACGGATCTCCAGATCCCGCTATTGATTATTGATCGGAGAGGAGTCTCAATCATGTCTATGTTATTCGCGAACCGTAGGGTGACACACTTAAGGTTCGATGACCAATTTGAGAGGATACAGAATATCGAAGAATGTTTTGGACATCACCGAAATTGTTTCAGGGAAAATTGAAATAGTTCAAGGGATTTTTCATCGAATGGTTGTTAATAGAATTAACAAATGATTCGAGGTGCTATGTGCAAAATTTTGTAATAGAATTAACAAATGCTGAAATAATGAAAAAAAAATGTTTTCTTTATTTATTAAAGAAAAACGTTTGGGAATTTTGAGTGGAGTTTAAGTGGAAAATGAGTGGGTGTGAGTGGGGAGTCCACTCACATGACGAGGGAAGCGGTGGGGGCACCAACATGGGCTGGCCGTACCCACCTTGGGATGACTCCCCCTCCCCTATAAAAGGAGGGTAAGAGCTCTCCCTCCTCCATACACTTGCCCACCTCACTTCCTCTCCACCCGCTGCTCCATTCCATGGTCTCCGTCTTGGCGAAGCACTGACTGTGGGATTCTTCACCACCACCACGCCGTCGTGCTGCTGGAGTTCCGAGGGATCCTCTACTTCCGCTGCCCCACTGGATCGAGGGAACGGAGGTCGTCATCAACCGTACGTGTGACCGATCATGGAGCCACTGCCGGATTGCGGTCCACATCTTCTCGCTCTCAGGATCGGTGTGAGTACGACTACGCCAACAACGAGATTTGATCTCGTAATGCTTTGTGTCTTTGAGGGTATGTTCTCCTTAACCTCTCTCTTTGCCCGTTACCTTTCATCTCCTAGATTAGATCTTAGCCCTTCGGGTTTATCGCGTGGAGGTAATTTTTTTTTTTATGCAAGGAACCCTTCATCGCCGAGTCCGTCACGCACGATCACGCCAGTTCATGGCGCTGCTGGTGCATTGCCAAGTCCGTCGCGCGAGATCACACCGGTTGATGCCTGTGCTAGTGCCTCGCCGAGTTCCGAGGGTGGTTCAACGACGGATGCCCGAGAGGGACGGTCGACTTTTTTTCACTCCGTCCGAGATGGGCATGTCGAGCTCCCGCGAGATGTAGAAACATGGTGTTTGTGTGATATCGATGATGTTCAGATGATATCGTACTTTATATGATGTTCGGATGATATGAGTATGATGTTTGGATGATATTTGTGTGATTTCAATCATAATTGAAATTTTCTGCAATTTAAATCTTATTTAAACCCTTCCAGAAGCATCACAACAACGCAAAAAAAGCCCAGACCTTACGTCGACGGCATTGCCATCGGCGTCTTCCTCGGCACAATGCGCCCAACAGTTGCCACGTGGCCTGATAGGCCGACGACATTGCTGTCGGCCTCTTCCCTTGCCTTGGCACCCAGTAGTTGCCACGTGGCCTCATACACCGACGGTCTCCCCATCGGTGTATACCCTGCTAACGGAATGGGGGCACGGAGATATGTGGGGCCCACTTGCTAGCTACGCCGACATGTATTCTATACGCCGATGGGATGGCGTGTACACCGATTGAGGTAGACGCCGACGACCACCGTCAGCCTATGCATAGGCCGACGGTGCTCCCTACGCCGACGGGCTCTGGTCGTCGGCTTTTCGAGTCGTTCCTGTAGTGCGTGTTGTGTAGGGGAAACAAACATTGGCTTGCTACGGTCTGTGTTCGTGTGGAAGTGGCTGGCTTGTAACGTCAATCTAGAGTGTCGTCAATTTGCCAGCTACAAATTGTTAGCTAGCATCGATTTAGTTGTTCGGAGTTCCAAGTATGTGAATAAAGCATATGCGTATACACGGGTGGCTGCATTGGATCAATGAATGTTGGCTTCTTCCTCGATGCCATGGCGCGACATGTAGAGCACAATGGGACATGGACGCGGTGGCCAGGGGTGGCGGCTAATTGGGGGTTTTGCGGTGACGGTGGCGGGACGCCATGGCGAGGAGGTGGAAACTGGGAGTAAGGCATGCGGCGGTGGCGGATTTGGCTGTAATCAACGTCAGCGGAGGAAGGAGGTGGAGAGGCAGGACATGCACGCACCTCGTCGGGCGTGTTGGAGAGTCAGGAGGTGATCTGTATTTAGATCACCCGTGCCCTATTTTACATCACCTTGTGAAAACAATTGGGCAACAATACATCTAGGACAAGTTATTAGTAAAAGATCTTAAAGGTTTCTCAAAATACACAATCGAAAAAATCAGTCTACAATTTTTTTTCCTTTGCCCTAGTTTTCTCTTGCCCGTTCTTTGGCTATCTTTGTGTGGAGAGTATCGAATCCACGTGGTACTAGGGACAGGCGAACCTACCTAGCGCGTCACATAAATAGCCGCAACATGATGTGTCACTCCGGAACGTGTGGGTTTCGTCGCCCAAAAGCACTCGACTGTATTGTGTATCGCACTCGTTAACCGGTTTGGGTATGTACAATCGTTGATAAAGCTGTCTTATCTAAACTCCGCCACGTCATATGGATATGAAAAAATAACATGTTGTACAATGTGTTATTTTTTAGTCGTATCAATAACAACCAGATATCCTAAATATGTGGTGAGACAATTATGATAAGAGGTGATCTCTTAGCTAAGAGAAGACAAACCTTATTTTTTTCTGTTTCTCTCTCCGCCTACTAAGCAATTATACTACCTGTCATCATTAAGAGAGAACCATTGTACGTGCCCTTGGATGGAAACACGGAAATCGGAGCCGAAATCGCGTCATACCGATGCGGATGAGCGCGTGCCAGTAGGAAGCCTCGCTTGAGATGGTGGAGTGCCACTGCTTGCACACGCGGCTAAACCGTACCAGCGACTCCCCTGGCAGACGGGCCAGGATCAGCATGACGAGCTCGTGAGGTATGTACGGCATCCTCGTCTTCTTCTCCGCTGCTGTCTCGGCGGGGTCTTCCATGGCCGGATGGATCGATCTCACGATCGATATTGTCTAGTCTCTCAGCTTTAACCTTGATCCCTTGCGTACTGTCGCCAGGATTTACGGGCCGGTATATGTATATATAAGTGGAGTCCTTCCTTGACATCCGGTAACCGCTTCGGATTAGGAAGCCCAGAGCGAGGAGGCCCAACTTAACAGTGGTAAAAGCAGAAAAGGTATGCTGAACCAACTCATAAGTCCACACGGTCACAGATCTCTTCTTCCAGCCCCTCAAAGAACAGAACCATGGGAGCAGCTTCACCACCTTTATTGTGTCGCTGACCAGCAACATGGCGAACCTCAATATACCTCGTCGTGGTTGCCGATGGTTGTCTCCGTGAGCTTCAAATAAATCAGAAACATCATTACCCGAATGGCCTTGGCTGCGCAACGGTGACTCTAGACGCTAAACACAGCGGTCGATCGATAAAGGCTCTCTATAAGCCCTCGTCAACTATCATCCCGCTGACGATCGCTAGTCATCAAATACACATTAAACATGTCCTCGACACCCGCAATATTTGTAGACAAATCTCAACTTTTGCACTAATTTTTTATTGGCGCATTTGATGAACATCAAGTGGATACACAGATCTTCTGGACCCAAGGGAGTTTCCCCTCCATCCAAACCAGAATCTTCAAGATGTAACAACTTGAACAAGTAACAAGAGAAAACAAATGCACCATGAATAACCTTCACTACCAAGATGATACGCCGCAACTAGCGAAGTCGACACCGCGGTGTTGTTTCAAGATATTTCACGGTACGAAATAATTAGCCAACAATAATCAGAACTATACTAATGATCCTCCGCATCGAGGTTCGACAAGGATCCAACGGGATCAACATCTCGCACAGTGCCTATGCCCAGAAGCTGCTGGAGAAGACGGGCGGCTGCCACCATACACGACTAGAGCAAAGACCTTCTCTTTCTCGAGGACTGGCAAAACTACTATGTGTTTAACCCGGTGACGTCGCGTCACACTGGCCTGCCATGCCCATCGATGACAAAGTGGCACATCAGTGCTATGTCCCTTGCCTTTGACCCGGACGTGTCGCCGCACAATGACATGTTCCTCCTTCATGAAGATGTAGTGATGTCAGCGAGCCATAGGAAGCGAGTGATTCCTTGGGAAGTGTACTCGCCGCGATGCACTAGGCAGTGGGAGATCCAAGTGTTTACGACCGGACTTTGTGCCCTGGACCACCACTACGACATGGTGGTTAGATTGTCCGATTTCTATGGCCGGCCCGATACCTACGAGAGAATGGTTTGGTCATTCCATTACTGACGTGAGTCGGTCTAAATGCATTCTCGTAAAAACGTCCTCATGGTCCTACGCTCTTCAAAAAGGACTTTCGACATGATCCAAATCCCCGGGGAACCATGCAGTGGCAATGCAGAGAGCAAACCTCCGCTGTGAAAACATTCCATCTTGACAAGCTATGCCAGAGGGATTCACTATGTGATGATCACTAAGTTATTAGTGCACCTCCGCCGGAATCCCATGTAATTTGTGTTCGATACCCCTCCCCCCACTAATGGTGCCATCTTAATTTGGCAGGTCTGATGGAGAATTAGTAGTTAGCGGCAGTCGATTAAATCGTATGGACGACCCTGATTGTGGTATGGTTGCTTCAAGGCATATCTCTTGACTGATATGGCTAATCTTTGCATGGACGAGGATGTATTTATCCTATCAAGTTACACAATGTTCATCTCACGATGCTACAAGTTCTTCGGTTAGCCTTCTTTCTGATTTGCCATAGTTGGATCAGTTTTATTTGGTTGCCAAGTTCTATGCAGATGGTCTATAAAACTGAACATAGTGGACGTTTATAATTCATTGGCGGCTTAGCACTAATATCAACTGCAAGGGATTCTGTCTCAACGCAAGGAGCGGCGCGATGTTCTTCTTATGTCGCCACCATGGGGACATGGTGAAGTCAGAGATGAAGAATGTCATGGAAGCTGAGATTGAAGGACTAGCAATAGTGATTGGAGTCTTTGCATCGAGGCGGAACCGACTTAGAGTTTCAGGAATTTTGTCATCGGTATGGAAGTGAGGACCGCAACATAGGTGAAATTCAAAGTATTACCTTTTAGGGTGAAAATCCAAGGTCTTGCAACGGGGTTGATCGAAAAAATTGTCATACATAAGAAGATTCTTTTACATGGGAAGCTGGAATACCCATTGTTGCAATCAAACCCTATATACATAATATTGGTGAGGCAACTTGATATCTAGATCATCTCAATCCGAAGGTCGTATGCGATATGTACAGCCAAATTAAAATAATCTCATGCTGTAGACAACCTTATTATATACATCTCGCGCATAGCCCAGAGTTTATAGGGTTACATATGGGAATTTTTTAATCGAAGTTTATATTTTCAAGATATTTTTTTTCCATTTGGAGTCATCTTGATCGATGCTTGTTTAGAGCCTAATGAAAAAAAGGGGCCCATCATCAAGAAAAGTTCAAATCAAACCGTCTGAATTGGACCCAAATTAGCCTTTTGGATGTGAATCCAAACATATTCATTGCATGAAAAGTTCATCCTCCTCTTATATATGAGTGTTGACAACCAATTAAATAGAAAAGCAACACACGGTTGTAAAATCACTCTATATACTTTTTCCTTTGCTCTAATTTTTATGCTTAGCTTTCGGCGTTCTTCGTCTTGGAGACCATTGAATGCATGCGTATCTATGGCGTGGATGAACCGATCTAGGACAGCCTGTAGCCACCGCGCGTATAGACATGATGCTTCCGGTCCATGTGAGGTTAGGGTTTCCAAAACCAAGGTCTAGATTTCCCTGTGCATCACGCATAAATCTCTTTTAGCGATCTGGCGTCTTGCTCGGCGACAAGTAAAGTGCAACACGTTGAGTGAAGCAGCCTGGATAGCCTTGCCTCGGAGGAGTGCGCGCTGAAAGGAAGCGTGTCCGGAGATGGTGGAGCTCCACGCCTTACACACGCGGCTGAACCGTACAAGCGAATCCCTTGGCAGATGGTCCAGGATCAGCGTGACAAGTGTCGCACCCGGACTCCTAAAGGATACTCGCCGTTCCGTTGAACAGTAGTAGATTGGATTACGGGGCTTACCGGCACCCGCGTCCTCTTACGAGTAGGCCAACACACGTATGTGTGACAACCAACCCCTATCTGTTCAGCGTCGACGTAAACTATCCCATAGAAATCAGGACACTACCATTGACGTACTTCATACCATACACACATGGTACGTCCACGGTTTGTAACAGAATGATAGCACAACATAACTCTAAGACACAAAAGATTGAAATAAGTTGCAAATGGCTCTCACTAGAGTAGAGATAGCAAATACAATCATCCAGAGGACACATGTCCCAACATAACATCATTACATCTCAGCGGAAGCATTCAAAGGGGTCTGAGTACAGACAAATCCAAATAGGCTTAAGAAGCCGGGAACTGAAATAAAGACGGAGCCCATCCACGTAGTCTCGGATCCTGCCCGGGTCCGCTACCTACTCGTCAGCAGCCTCGTCAAACTCCACGTAGTAGCCGTCGGTGGGATCCTCGTAAGCGTAGTCTGTGGAAACCACAGCCCCAAAGGGGTCAGTACATAAACGTACTGGCAAGCAAGACTCACAGTTCACCAAAGTGTAGCCCGTCAACACCAAGCACAGATGCCTTGGGTTCAACGGAAGAAGGGGATATAAAAGATGCTGCAACTGGCTGCGCTAACCAACTACAGAGATGCTACCACTTCCGGCTAACAGAAAGAAGATAAGATCGAGTATTGCAACCAACTGAAAGATAACTTCAAACAAACCCATCCTGGATCTCGCCCCTTATCCAAAGAAGCAATCCGAGGATAACTCACACAGTTGGATTAAAGATGAATCAAGTTATTGTGTCAAAAATCCTATTACTAGTCAAGTTGTTAATCATTGGGTGTGAGATTGTGAATCATTAGGTTTAAGTTGTCCTGAGTACTTGTTAGCCAGTACTTTCACCAAGTTAATCATAACCGCGGAAAACACGGCTTCTCGAGAAGAGTTATCCCTGCAGGGTTGCACCAATTTGGCCGTACACGTAAGAATAACCCGCCAGATGGGATGCCTCCCACCAAGCGGGACACTCAACACAACTTAACTCTTCTTCGCATCAAGCCCAAAGCACCTTGGGCGCACGGCTAATCGAGCCCCGAAGAAAAGGGACCCTCATAGCACTGTAAGAACGTGTCCCCCTATATGCCGACTACAAAAGTTCCACCCTGCGCTGGGCTCGTAAAAACATGCATGCGGCAAATGGAAAACACGAACTAAATGAGGCGATTTGGACGAGATGCGAATCGAATCAAATTGAGGGGGGCGCCCATACACGTTCCCACATGCGGATAGTGCGCTCATCATGGATCAGTAGACAAGACCCTTTTCCTATTAGGGTCGACACTAGCAGGCCTCAAAACCACACAGGGCCTCCTACCGGTGCCTTATCAGCATATTATTATTAACAGGTTGATTGATTAACATCGAGCCCCCAGAACATAATAGAATATAGTAATTTAGAAAGTAACGGGTAACAGACTCGAGCAAAACAACCTAAGCATGCTAGTAAGACTCTGGCTCAAACAATGGGGTTGTAGGAGTGGAGGTGAGGCAATATCAGGGTTAAGGGATTCATGTGGTAGGTTCGTAACAGAAACAACTATTCATAGGGCTAGCAAAATAGACAACGGAAAGTATCGGTAACAAATGTTGAAAGGAACACAGTGGTTCATGTGAGTGATAACTTGCCTGCAAACTCAGCAGCCTGGTACTGAGCTAGATCCTCAGAAGGGGTGCTGTAAAGATCGTCTATCTCAATGTCGTCGTCTATCCGAGAAGAAGCAAACAAACAAGGCAGAAATATAAACAATCAATATCATGGCATAGTGCACAATCATGGGATGATGCATGTCAAGTTAATGGATGCATCAAAATAAAATAGTTGACATGGTAACACAATTTAAATGGACACATATGCAATTGGATTGCATATGGAAAAGGTCCATTGATTAAGGTGGAAACAAATGATCTACAATTTAATTACCATGTGAGAATTTATTACCATGATGCATGCATGATGATAACAACAAAATAACAACAATAGATGCAAGTGGTAAAGGAATTTAACAAGTTTGGAAATTATTTATTAAGTTTGGAAATTTTTTGGTTACTTAAAGATGTCACACAAGCATTTGTTGTTTTCATCAATTTAAAATGTTAAAAACATATAACAAAATTTATATTTGAAAAGAACACACAATTTTGGGTGGATTACATGTTTCAAATATTCAAAAAGGAATTACAATGATTTAATTATGAATTAACAAGATTAAACAAGTTTTAAATGAATTTAAAACAAGCATGCATTTTATTTGAATTTTATTTGTTCAAAACATAAATTCAAATTCATATTTGAAAAGTTTATAATTTTATAGTTTGAAAACATATTTTGCATGTTCAAAAACAATTTATTTTGAGCAAGTTATGATTTTAGCAAATTTAAATGAATTAAACAAGGATTAAATTATTTAGGCAATTTAAATTATTCAATACTTGAAACAAAATTTATATTTGAAAAGTTTATTTGAAATAGCATGGAAAACATATTTTATTTGCATTATTTGGATTAAGAATGAATTAGTTATGAATTTTAGCAAATTGCAATTGAATTATTTGAATTCAAATTTGAATTGCATTTTGAAAATTCAAAACAGAAAACAAATGCTATAGATAGATAGACAATTTAATTTAGAGCAGTGCACATATTTTATTTTTATTAATTGGAGTTATAAAATAAAAGTTATTCACTTTTTAAGTTTAGGGACCAAACTTTAAAAAGAAAGGGCTTGTTTTTAAAAACAGAAAGGTTTAAAACCTTTGTTACCGCACAGAACCCTACCCAGGGCACTGCCAGTGGGCCCTGGGCCATTGGATGCTTGCGTGGCCATACGGGTGGCTGACAGGGGGGCCACCCTGTCAGCGCTGCGGTCCAAAAATTGGGTTTAATCGCGGAGCCAGGGGCTCGAACCCTGGATCTCCCTAGCGCGCGCTGTGCTCTGAACCAGTGCGGTGTTTGGCGTTTGTTGTCAGTATACGCATCGCGGACAGGATAAGGCATAACGCGCGGATCTGAAGTTAACTGACGAACGCACGCGACTGAACTCGTCAGAGAGCTACCGGCGGCGATCAACGTGGTACTGCTGCGCCGTGGACGGAGGGATCGTTGCTGCTACTAGGACCTGGTGCGTGCTGGTGTTACGCTCGTGCAGAGAAGAGGGAGGTGGGAGAGCACGGTGGCCTCACCGGCGGCTGGAGTCGTGGCGGAGGCTCGGTGGACAAACCGGCGACGACACGGAGGATGGCGGCGGCGATCCACGACGTTCACGGGCTCGCTGCGGTGTCCAAACGAAAGCTGGAGAGGTGGTGGTTCGATCCCCGTACTTAGGTGGGGTGGAGAAGGACGGCAGCGGCGGCGGCCATCGAAGATTCAGACGGCGGATCTCCGGTGGCAGTGGCAGAGGTGGAAAGATTGCGGCGAGGTGGAGGAGAATGGCGGCGATCCCGAGGGAGGAGGGAGAGATGGTGGCTAGGGCGGCGCCAGGGTGTCTAGGGTTGGCTTTATAGCCCTAGGGCTCGGCTCCTGGCCGTCGCTGCGGCACGGCGGCGTACGTGGCATGGGCGGATGCCCTGCCGTACGTTTAGACGAAGGGGGGCAGCGCGAAGGGGTATGCAGGCCGCTGGGGTGGGCTGGGCCTGCATAGGCTAGCTGCCCCGCGCCTGTGTGTGTGTCCTTTTTTTTTTTTGTTTTTCTCTTTTTTTTTGCAGCAAAAGAAAGAGGAAGAAAAAGATGCTTTTGGGGTTTGCAAAAATTTCAGAGAAATTTGGGTGGGCTACTTAGTGTGTTAGCAAACATTTGGCCATTTTTATTTTTCAAGATTTCAAAATTTCGGTGCTGTTTGTAAATTGGTTTAGTTTTGAAGTATTTGATAATTATTTGATTAATCTTCAAACCCACAATTTTAATAGGGTGAACAAATAACTTTAATTGGAAACAAATGAGTACAAAATGTTTTGGTTATTTCATAATTTCAAAAGTGAGTACTGTTTGAATGTTTTTGATTTGAATTTGAATGCAATTTGGAATTAATGGGTTGATTAAAAGCCCTCATTTTTAATAGTTGATCACTATGAAATAAATGGAAACAAAATGAGATTTGGTTTGAACTTTTGATTTGAAAATATTGTAACATGACAAGTATGAAACACATCATTTGACATTGTTTGAATTTCCACTATGAAAACAGAATAAAAACAGATGCAAAACAAATTCAAACAAGGAAATAAATATGATGACATGATGCAATACTTTAATTAAACAGGAAATCAAACACTCTAGGGGGTATTTCCATACTTGGGATGTTACAAAACGCCCCCCCTTGAAGGAATCGCACCCCGAGATTCCTTACTGAGAAGCGAAAAGGTCCGGATACTTCTTTCGAAGATCCTCTTTGGTCTCCCACGTTGCCTCTTTATCGGAATGATGCGACCACTGCACTTTCAAGAACTTGGTGCTCTTGTTGCGAGTCTTACGCTCGGTCTCATCGAGAATACGAACATGGTGTTCCTCATAAGAGAGATCATCTTGCAGTTCAATGGAATCATAATCAACTGCACGATCTGGATCTTTGAAACACCTTTTGAGTTGTGACACGTGGAACACATCGTGCACCTTGGATAGTTTTTCTGGAAGTTCAAGACGATAGGAATTTTCTGCCCGCCTTGAGAGAATGTTGAAAGGACCAATGTATCTTGGTGCAAGCTTTCCTTTCACACCAAAACGATGAGTGCCTCTGAGGGGTGTTACACGGAGATATGCCTTGTCACCAGGTGCATAGATCATATCCCTGTGCTTGCTGTCATAGTAGCTCTTCTGACGAGGCTGAGCAATCTTGAGATTGTCACGAATGATACGAACTTTCTCTTCGGCTTCCTTAACAATGTCAGGGCCTACGAGTGAACGTTCACCAGCTCCAGACCAATTGATTGGACTCCTGCATCTGCGGCCATAGAGTGCTTCAAATGGTGCCATGCCTAGGCTTGCCTGGAAACTGTTGTTGTAGGAGAATTCATCATATGGAAGGCAATCCTCCCATTTCATGCCAAAGGAGAGGCCACATGCTCTGAGCATATCCTCGAGAATCTGATTGACTCTTTCGACTTGCCCCTGAGACTGAGGGTGATAAGCTGTGCTGAACAGAAGTTTGGTGCCCAATGCTTCTTGGAAGCTTTTCCAGAAATGAGAAGTGAATATGCTTCCACGGTCTGAGCTTATTTCCAATGGAACACCATGAAGAGGAACAATCTTTGCTGTGTAGAGTTCTGCTAACTGGCTAGCTGAGATTGTTTCTTTGACAGCAAAGAAGTGAGCTACTTTAGTGAGACGATCAATAACAACGAAGATTGCATCGTTGCCCTTCTTGGACTTTGGAAAACCAGTGACGAAGTCCATTTCAATCATGTCCCACTTCCACTCAGGAATTTTCAGAGGTTGGAGTAGACCTGTTGTTTTATGATGGACTGCCTTAACACGTTGACAAACGTCGCATTCAGAAACGTATTGAGCAATTTCACGTTTCATGCCAGGCCACCAATACAGCGTCTTAAGATCCTGGTACATCTTTGTACTTCCAGGATGGATGGAGAGAGGAGTTTCATGAGCCTCCTTGAGAATGACATCTTTGAGACTTTGAATTTGAGGAACTGCAATGCGTCCTTCGAAGAACACAGTTCCCTTGTCATCAATTGAGAAGGACTTGAATTTATCATTGCCTTCTTTGATGTGCTCTGCAATCTTCTTGATTTCAGCATCACGAAGTTGTTCAGAACGAATCTTGTCCTCGAGAGTTGGACTAGCTGTCAAGCTTGCAAGATATCCTTGAGGAACAAGACCAAGGTTCAGCTTCTGGAATTCTTCATGAAGTGGAGGTTGGCTTTCCATGATCATGAGATTATTGCAATAGGACTTGCGACTGAGAGCATCGGCCATAACATTAGCCTTGCCTGGAGTGTAAGAAATGGTGAGATCAAAGTCTTTAATCTTTTCAATCCATCTCCTTTGCCTGAGGTTTAGATCTGGTTGAGTGAAGATGTATTTCAGACTCTTATGATCGGAAACGATTTCAGTGCGGTTACCCAACAAGTATTGTCTCCATTTCTTGAGGGCAAACACAACTGCTGCAAGTTCAAGATCATGTGTGGGATAGTTTTGCTCATGTGCATTCAATTGACGTGAAGCATAAGCCACAACTTGACATTCTTGCATAAGAACTGCACCTAGACCTTGGAGAGATGCATCGCAGTATATCTGGAAAGGTTTGGTAGTATCTGGGCCAACCAGAACTGGGGTAGAAGTGAGTTTAGTCTTCAAGAGATGGAAACTTTCATCACATTGTGGAGACCGAACGAACTTCTTGTCCTTCTTTGTGAGATCAGTGAGAGGTTTGGCAATCTTGGAGAAGTTTTCGACGAAACGACGGCAATAGCTAGCCAAGCCAAGAAAACTTCTGACTTGCTTCACCGTCTTAGGAGGTTTCCAATCAACAATTGCCTTAACCTTTTCTGGGTCAATGGCTATGCCCTTGGCAGAGATGATATGACCAAGATAAGCAACTTCTGGAATCCAAAACTCACATTTGGAGAATTTGGCATATAGACGATGCTCGCGAAGTTTCATGAGAGTGAGACGAAGATGTTCTCCATGCTCTTCCTCGGACTTTGAGTAGACCAGAATGTCATCGAGATATACCACAACGAACTTGTCGAGGTATTCATGGAAGACAGAATTCATAAGTCTAGAGAATGTCGCCGGTGCATTGGTGAGACCAAAAGACATGACGGTGTATTCATATAGACCGTAACGAGTGGTGAAAGCTGTCTTTGGAATATATTCCTTTCTGATCTTTATTTGATGGTAACCCATCCTCAAGTCCAACTTTGAGAATATTGAGGCTCCAGCAAGTTGATCAAAAAGATCATCGATACGAGGAATTGGATACTTGTTTTTGATGGTTTTCTCGTTGAGAGGACGATAGTCAACCATGAGTCTTTTTGTTTGGTCCTTCTTGGCAACGAACAGGGTTGGGCAACCCCAAGCGGAGGAACTAGGCTGAATGTAACCTTTCTCCATGTACATATCGATTTGCTCCTTCAACAATTTCAGTTCAGGAGGAGCTATCTTGTATGGATGCTTAGAGATTGGAGCAGTACCTGGCTCAAGCTCGATCACGAACTCCACTGCTCTGTCCGGAGGCATCCCTGGCAACTCTTCTGGAAAGATGTCAGGGAATTCACAAACCACCGGAACATTCTCAATTGCAGGAAGAGGTTTAGCATCGAGGTTGAACAGCTGAACAGAACTTGATTCATATGGGGAATAGACTATCTGGCCAGAAGGGTGAGAGAGAGTTATTGACTTCTTAGCACAGTCAATTCTAGCTTTGTTGGTCTTCAACCAATCCATGCCCAGAATGACATCAATGTCAGAATTTCCCAGCAACATGAGTGAAGCAAGGAATATGCGACCTCCAATTAGGATTTGATTGTCCATGCTTATCTTGGAAGTCAACATTTGAGATCCCGGAGAGTGAACAGTGATTTGATTGCTTAGTGGAACCAGCACTAGGTTGTACGTTGTAGCAAAGATCTTTGACACAAAAGAATGCGATGCTCCGGTATCAAACAACACTTTAGCTGGAAAAGAGTTTACGGGTAATATACCGAGAACGACGTCAGCATCTTCCTCAGCTTTGTCGGCCTTGATATGATTCACCCTCGCGGTCCTCCCGACAGGCCTGTTGTTGGAGTTGAAGGCTTTAGCCGGGGGAGCACGCACCATTGCCTGGTTGGTGTTGGGGCGAGGTGGTGGAGGCAGCTGCCTCTGAGTGCACTTATCGGCGTAGTGCCCAGTCTCCTTGCACTTGAAGCAAGTGACGACACAAGGAGGACCTGGCCTTGGCTGCCCCATTGGAACCCTCTGACTCTGCATCTGAGCTGGGTTGGGTGGGCGGGGAGCGAAGCCTGGAGAAGCTTGGGCATATGGAGCCCGAGTGACAGCACCATTTGGCACCCAGATGCGGCGCTTCTGCGGAGGGGTGGTCATGTTGGAGGAGGAACCACCCTCACGCGAGTGCTTACGAGACTCCTCGAACGCCTTGCGCCCATTTTCCTCATTGAGCGCGGTGTTCACGAGCTCCTCGAAGTCTTTGCACTTGATGTTGGTGAGTGCGTACTTGAGTTCCGGGTTAAAACCTCGGCGGAACCTTGCCATCTTCTTAGGCTCAGTGGACACCTCATCACCAGCGTATCGAGCGAGACGATTGAACTCATTCTGATAGCGAATGACGTCCAGCTTGCCCTGCTTGAGAGAGCAAAATTCCTCACGCATCCTTTCCATGAGACCATCTGGGATGTGGTGCTTCAGGAAGGCATCCTTGAAACAACCCCAGGTGATAGGATATCCAGCTCTCATGGTCTGGTAGTTCTCCCACCAAGTAGCTGCCTGACCCTTCAGTAGGTAGGTGGCATACTTGACTTTGTCTTCCTCAGCAACGTGAGCAATGTCCAGAGCCCTGGTCATCTCCCGGATCCAGTCATCAGCATCCAGAGGCTCACGTGTTGCCACGAAAGCTCTCGGGCCCATACTGAGGAACTCCTTGATGCTGACCCTTGGAGCATTCTGGTTGTTGTGCTGGTTAGTCTGGAACTGGGCCATCTGCGCCACGACCTGAGTCATCTGAGTCAACAACTCCGTGATCGGAGGTGGCTCAGGCGGGTTGTTCCTTGTTGGCGGCATCCTGAATAGACATGCATTTTAGCACAACAACAGAAAAAGAATAGACTTGGTAACCGAAAGATAGATTATTCCGACGCATGAATAGATAACCAACAGGTACATCATCACATGTTCAAATACATCAGAATATCCAACAGACCATAAATGGTTCGAATGCCAAAGGATAACTAAACATAGCTAGGAACGGATACATCGGTACTCCCATGCTCATCACGCAGGACGGTGGTGAGTAGTACGACGAGAGATACGGTGAGGAGGAATCCCACGAAAGTAGGTAGAACGACGATCCACGTAGATCGGGACTGCTCTGAGAGCGACTCTCGGTGTGGTGAAGTACATAGCGTCGACTCCCTGTGCTCCAAAGCGTGGAATCCCAGTGTAACCAGCACCGAGGTTGAGGAGTGGACCTCTGATCGGCTCGTAACCTCCAGCATCTGGTAGACGACGACCAACTGGCTGATCGAAACGTGCAAAGCGCTCATCTCCAACAAAGTCTGTGGTATACGTCGCCAGACGAGTCAAAGCAAGGTAGAGCTGCTCTCTGACTGAGGCCAACTCCTGAGAAAGTGTGGTGGCAACTGCGTCACTGTGCCTCACAAACTGAGCGGTGGTGTGCAGCCTGGTGTTATCATGCTCGTAGACATCCAGGTTGTCGTAGAGAGTGAAGTGAGCTCCCTCCGAAGTGATGTAACCACGGGGGATGTGGCGATAGATAGAATCGTCAAATCCCCAGTAGTCAGCACGAAGGACGGTGAGACTCACATAAGCTGCCTGCTGCACAGCCATATCAACTGTGGAACCTACTGCCTCGTAGCGGTGGACAACGCTCATGCCATCATCTGACAGAATGTAGACGATAGCCTGGTAGTAGGTCTGGTCAAACTCTCGCTGCTGCTCGTAGACCTGGTACTCTGGTGCCCAACGGAACCCCAGATAAGTGACCATGTCCCTCAGCATCTCCGGATAACCGGCAGTGCTCTCGCAACGAGTCATCCGAACCACCTGCGGGTAGAACCTGAGATCCATCTGCAGATGATCGTTTTTGATTAGACGCCGGTAGAGAACTGAAGTGGAAAGCAACAACAAGGTTCAACGGACGATAAGGATGTTGAAAAGAACAGGATATTGAAGCAACATCGGGAAACACGAGACCAAAAACTCCTGAGGTGAGAAGAGAAAACACGTTGCACTTCCTTACCAGAAAAGGGTGGGTGGGTGGGGAAAGAAGAAAAATGGCAGAATTCCTACTCTCACGTTTCATTTTTCCTATATAGCTACAAAATAGTTTCTAGACTCAAACTGCGACCAGTAAAAGGGATCCTACAGGCAGACAGGCTCTGATACCATTTGTCGCACCCGGACTTCTAAAGGATACTCGCCGTTCCGTTAAACAGTAGTAGATTGGATTACGGGGCTTACCGGCACCCGCGTCCTCTTACGAGTAGGCCAACACACGTATGTGTGACAACCAACCCCTATCTGTTCAGCGTCGACGTAAACTATCCCATAGAAATCAGGACACTACCATTGACGTACTTCATACCATACACACATGGTACGTCAACGGTTTGTAACAGAATGATAGCACAACATATCTCTAAGACACAAAAGATTGAAATAAGTTGCAAATGGCTCTCACTAGAGCAGAGATAGCAAATACAATCATCCAGAGGACACATGTCCCAACATAACATCATTACATCTCAGCGGAAGCATTCAAAGGGGTCTGAGTACAGACAAATCCAAATAGGCTTAAGAAGCCGGGAACTGAAATAAAGACGGAGCCCATCCACGTAGTCTCGGATCCTGCCCGGGTCCGCTACCTACTCGTCAGCAGCCTCGTCAAACTCCACGTAGTAGCCGTCGGTGGGATCCTCGTAAGCGTAGTCTGCGGAAACCACAGCCCCAAAGGGGTCAGTACATAAACGTACTGGCAAGCAAGACTCACAGTTCACCAAAGTGTAGCCCGTCAACACCAAGCACAGATGCCTTGGGTTCAACGGAAGAAGGGGATATAAAAGATGCTGCAACTGGCTGCTCTAACCAACTACAGAGATGCTACCACTTCCGGCTAACAGAAAGAAGATAAGATCGAGTATTGCAACCAACTGAAAGATAACTTCAAACAAACCCATCCTGGATCTCGCCCCTTATCCAAAGAAGCAATCCGAGGATAACTCACACAGTTGGATTAAAGATGAATCAAGTTATTGTGTCAAAAATATTATTACTAGTCAAGTTGTTAATCATTGGGTGTGAGATTGTGAATCATTAGGTTTAAGTTGTCCTGAGTACTTGTTAGCCAGTACTATCACCAAGTTAACCATAACCGCGGAAAACACGGCTTCTCGAGAAGAGTTATCCCTGCAGGGTTGCACCAATTTGGCCGTACACGTAAGAATAACCCGCCAGATGGGATGCCTCCCACCAAGCGGGGCACTCAACACAACTCAACTCTTCTTCGCATCAAGCCCAAAGCACCTTGGGCGCACGGCTAATCGAGCCCCGAAGAAAAGGGACCCTCATAGCACTCTAAGAACGTGTCCCCCTATATGCCGACTACAAAAGTTCCACCCTGCGTTGGGCTTGCAAAAACATGCATGCGGCAAATGGAAAACACGAACTAAATGAGGCGATTTGGACGAGATGCGAATCGAATCAAATTGAGGGGGGAGCCCATACACGCTTCCCACATGCGGATAGTGCGCTCATCATGGATCAGTAGACAAGACCCTTTTCCTATTAGGGTCGACACTAGCAGGCCTCAAAACCACACAGGGCCTCCTGCCGGTGCCTTATCAGCATATTATTATTAACAGGTTGATTGATTAACATCGAGCCCCCAGAACATAATAGAATATAGTAATTCAGAAAGTAACGGGTAACAGACTCGAGCAAAACAACCTAAGCATGCTAGTAAGACTCTGGCTCAAACAATGGGGTTGTAGGAGTGGAGGTGAGGCAATATCAGGGTTAAGGGATTCATGTGGTAGGTTCGTAACAGAAACAACTATTCATAGGGCTAGCAAAATAGACAACGGAAAGTATCGGTAACCAATGTTGAAAGGAACACAGTGGTTCATGTGAGTGATAACTTGCCTGCAAACTCAGCAGCCTGGTACTGAGCTAGATCCTCAGAAGGGGTGCTGTAAAGATCGTCTGTCTCAACGTCGTCGTCTATCCGAGAAAAAGCAAACAAACAAGGCAGAAATATAAACAATCAATATCATGGCATAGTGCACAATCATGGGATGATGCATGTCAAGTTAATGGATGCATCAAAATAAAATAGTTGACATGGTAACACAATTTAAATGGACACATATGCAATTGGATTGCATATGGAAAAGGTCCATTGATTAAGGTGGAAACAAATGATCTACAATTTAATTACCATGTGAGAATTTATTACCATGATGCATGCATGATGATAACAACAAAATAACAACAATAGATGCAAGTGGTAAAGGAATTTAACAAGTTTGGAAATTATTTATTAAGTTTGGAAATTTTTTGGTTACTTAAAGATGTCACGCAAGCATTTGTTGTTTTCATCAATTTAAAATGTTCAAAACATATAACAAAATTTATATTTGAAAAGAACACACAATTTTGGGTGGATTACATGTTTCAAATATTGAAAAAAGAATTACAATGATTTAATTATGAATTAACAAGATTAAACAAGTTTTAAATGAATTTAAAACAAGCATGAATTTTATTTGAATTTTATTTGTTAAAAACATAAATTCAAATTCATATTTGAAAAGTTTATAATTTTCTAGTTTGAAAACATATTTTGCATGTTCAAAAACAATTTATTTTGAGCAAGTTATGATGTTAGCAAATTTAAATGAATTAAACAAGGATTAAATTATTTATCCAATTTAAATTATTCAATACTTGAAACAATATTTATATTTGAAAAGTTTATTTGAAATAGCATGGAAAACATATTTTATTTGCATTATTTGGATTAAGAATGAATTAGTTATGAATTTTAGAAAATTGCAATTGAATTATTTGAATTCAAATTTGAATTGCATTTTGAAAATTCAAAACAGAAAACAAATGCTATAGATAGATAGACAATTTAATTTAGAGCAGTGCACATATTTTATTTTTATTAATTGGAGTTATAAAATAAAAGTTATTCACTTTTTAAGTTTAGGGACCAAACTGTAAAAAGAAAGGGCTTGTTTTTAAAAACAGAAAGGTTTAAAACCTTTGTTACCTCACAGAACCCTACCCAGGGCACTGCCAGTGGGCCCTGGGCCACTGGATGCTTCCGTGGCCACACGGGTGGCTGACAGGGGGGCCACCCTGTCAGCGCTGCGGTGCAAAAATTGGGTTTAATCGCGGAGCCAGGGGCTCGAACCCTGGATCTCCCCGTGCGCGCGCTGTGCTCTGAACCAGTGCGGTGTTTGGCGTTTGTTGTCAGTATACGCATCGCGGACAGGATAAGGTATAACGCGCGGATCTGAAGTTAACTGACGAACGCACGCGACTGAACTCGTCAGAGAGCTACCGGCGGCGATCAACGTGGTACTGCTGCGCCGTGGACGGATGGATCGTTGCTGCTACTAGGACCTGGTGCGTGCTGGTGTTACGCTCGTGCAGAGAAGAGGGAGGTGGGAGAGCACGGTGGCCTCACCGGCGGCTGGAGTCGTGGCGGAGGCTCGGTGGACAAACCGGCGACGACGCGGAGGATGGCGGCGGCGATCCACGACGTTCACGGGCTCGCTGCGGTGTCCAAACGAAAGCTGGAGAGGTGGTGGTTCGATCCCCGTACTTAGGTGGGGTGGAGAAGGACGGCAGCGGCGGCGGCCATCGAAGATTCAGACGGCGGCTCTCCGGTGGCAGTGGCAGAGGTGGAAAGATTGCGGCGAGGTGGAGGAGAATGGCGGCGATCCCGAGGGAGGAGGGAGAGATGGTGGCTAGGGCGGCGCCAGGGGGTCTAGGGTTGGCTTTATAGCCCTAGGGCTCGGCTCCTGGCCGTCGCTGCGGCACGGCGGCGTACGTGGCATGGGCGGATACCCTGCCGTACGTTTAGACGAAGGGGGGCAGCGCGAAGGGGTATGCAGGCCACTGGGGTGGGCTGGGCCTGCATAGGCTAGCTGCCGCGCGCGTGTGTGTGTCCTTTTTTTCTGTTTTTTTTTGCAACAAAAGAAAGAGGAAGAAAAAGATGCTTTTGGGGTTTGCAAAAATTTCAGAGAAATTTGGGTGGGCTACTTAGTGTGTTAGCAAACATTTGGCCATTTTTATTTTTCAAGATTTCAAAATTTCGGTGCTGTTTGTAAATTGGTTTAGTTTTGAAGTATTTGATAATTATTTGATTAATCTTGAAACCCACAATTTTAATAGGGTGAACAAATAACTTTAATTGGAAACAAATGAGTACAAAATGTTTTGGTTATTTCATAATTTCAAAAGTGGGTACTGTTTGAATGTTTTTTATTTGAATTTGAATGCAATTTGGAATTAATGGGTTGATTAAAAGCCCTCATTTTTAATAGTTGATCACTATGAAATAAATGGAAACAAAATGAGATTTGGTTTGAACTTTTGATTTGAAAATATTGTAACATGACAAGTATGAAACACATCATTTGACATTATTTGAATTTCCACTATGAAAACAGAATAAAAACAGATGCAAAACAAATGCAAACAAGTAAATAAATATGATGACATGATGCAATACTTTAATTAAACAGGAAATCAAACACTCTAGGGGGTATTTCCATACTTGGGATGTTACAAAAAGGTCGTGAGGGATGTACGACATCTTCGTCTTCCTCTCGTCTGCCGTGTCGGTGGGGTCATCCATGGCCTGAATTGCCTTCGTCTTTATCCGAACTGATATAATCATTGAAAACAGCACCTCCTAAACGCAAATCATTCTGAACTTATTTAATATGCACTGGTAGAAAATAGGCATTTAGTCCCGGTTCGCAAGGGCCATTAATCCCGGCCGTGCAACCGGGACTAAATATGCGCGACTAAAGGCCCCCCTTTAGTCGCGCCTTTTACGAACCGCAACTAAAGGCCTGTCACGTGGGCAGCTGGCGTGCGCCGGAGGCGGGAGGACCTTTAGTCCTGGTTTTTGACACGAACCGGAACTACAGGCTATTTCGTTATTTCTTTAATTCATTTGGGTTTCTAATTATTTTTCACTTCAATTTTTTACTCCTTTTTTTTTCAGAATTTTTATTATTTGCTTAGTGTCTAACTACAATTATCTCTAGTCAAATTACTTACTCGTGGTCAAACTTCCCACTCGGTCACCCATCCTCCCACTACTCTAGCAGTAGCACGCTTAACTTCCAAGTTCTATCCCATCCCGCATCCAAGTGTCTCGCACGCATGTATGTGATATTAGTATCATATCAATCCTATTAACATGTTGGTCGATGCCACATTTCTTTATTGTTTGAATTTCAAATAAATCTTTTAGTAAACAAAAGTAATGGTGTAATTAATAATTTTGAATAAATAAATAAACATTAACTTTTTAATTTGTATTATTTCTAAAAAATATTCAGAAAAATAAAACTAATTCATTTTAAAATCTTAAAAATACAAATAATATATCAAAATATTCAGAAAAATAAAACTAATTCATTTTAAAATCTTAAAAATACAAATAATATATCAAAATATTCAGAAAAATAAAACTAATTCATTTTAAAATCTTAAAAATACAAATAATATATCAAAAAATTCAGAAAAATAAAACTAATTCATTTTCCCCTTTCCTAAATCTCTTCTATTTTCCAGCCTTATGAATGCATCATGTCCTTTTTAACCCGTGATTTTATTTGAGCCATTTCATTAGTCTATTGCTGCATATATATCCATTAAACATATCGAACGCAACATAGCGGTACATATATCCATTACATAATATAGAAATAATATAGGAATTAATATAGAAATAATATAGGAATTAATAGAAAGACATATATCCATTACATAATATATATCCATTACATATATCGAACGCAACATAGCGGTATATAGATGCGGTACACAAACAACATCTACTCGAGCTCCGAAGAGTAGATGCGGACCAACTCGAACGCAACGTATGCATCTGTTGCTGCCTACTCGAGATTGATCCGGTCAAGTGGGTTCTTCCCCCAATACTTGTGATTCCTCCAGGGGAAACAAGTCTTCATGCTTCTGTAGTCGTGGTGGATGAAGGCAGTTCCCATCTGAGCCATCCCGGTCTTGTGCCCGTACAGCTCATCAAAATGGATCAAGTCCTGAAGATCAATGTAGTGGTCTTCAGGTATCTCAATACCCAACGTGCGCATCATCTTCTGCCGGTCATTTGTGATGTCCACGCTACAAAAGTCGTAACCTTTGTTGACAAGAAAATCAACAAGTTCTGGAGATTGCTTTGAACTAATGCAACAACAAAAATGGAACACATGTTAGATATTGTTGCAACACGTGTATTCTTCCAATGCAACAACAAATCGAAAATGCAACAACTATCCTACAAGAGATTGTACGTGTGCGTATCTTGCCTATTGGAAGACCAAAACGGTTTCCTTGTAGGCAATCTGGATGACGGCCACATCCTTTTGATTGGCCGTGTACTCTAGATCAAGCCCGAAGAACTTGTGGTGTTCATCGGCTTCATAGAGATTGCTCAAACGGTTAAGAGCTTCGGGGAGCCTCTCGCATCTATTGGTATAGGCGACGTAGAGATTCTTGCCGCATGGTGTGGGCACATGGAGAACCTTGAAAACGGGAGAATCCATGGGTGGAGGAAGAAGAGAGGAAGAAGAGAAGAGAGGAAGAAGAACAGAGAGCCGCGCGCGCACTGTAGCAATGGCCTTCTACCTCTCGCTCGTGAAATAAAACCACGCGGGAGGCGAGCAGTTTGGAACTTTAGTCGTGGGTGGCCAGGCCAACCGGGACTAAAGACAGGGAGGCGAGCAGTTCCGACTCCAGATCCCGCTATTGATTATTGATCGGAGAGGAGTCTCAATCATGTCTATGTTATTCGCGAACCGTAGGGTGACACACTTAAAGTTCGATGACCAATTTGACAGGATACAAAATATTGAAGAATGTTTTGTACGTCACCGAAATTGTTTCGGGGAAAATTGAAATAGTTCAAGGGATTTTTCATCGAATGGTTGTTAATAGAATTAACAAATGATTCGAGGTTCTATATGCAAAAGTTTGTTAATAGAATTAACAAATGCTAAAATAATGAAATAAAAATGTTTTATTTATTTATCAAAGAAAAACCTTTGGGAATTTTGAGTGGAGTTTAAGTGGAAAATGAGTGGGCGTGAGTGGAGAGTCCACTCACATGACGAGGGAAGCGGTGGGGGCACCAACATGGGCTGGCCGCACCCACCTTGGGATGACTCCCCCTCCCCTATAAAAGGAGGGTAAGAGCTCTCCCTCCTCCACACACTTGCCCACCTCACTTCCTCTCCACCCGCTGCTCCATTCCATGGTCTCCGTCTTGGCGAAGCACTGACTGTGGGATTCTTCACCATCACCACGCCGTCGTGCTGCTGGAGTTCCGAGAGATCCTCTACTTCCGCTGCCCCACTGGATCGAGGGAACGGAGGTCGTCATCAACCGTACGTGTGACCGATCATGGAGGCACTGCCGGATTGCGGTCCACATCTTCTCACTCTCGGGATCGGTGTGAGTACGACTACGCCAACAACGAGATTTGATCTCGTAACGCTTTGTGTCTTTGAGGGTATGTTCTCCTTAACCCTCTCTTTGCCCGTTACCTTTCATCTCCTAGATTAGATCTTATCCGCGGGTGGCCAGGCCAACCGGGACTAAATCCCTCTGCGCGCTACCCCAACCGCCACTCAAGACGTTCAGTCGCGGGTCGCCTCCCGAACCGCGACTAAAGACCCATTTAGTCACGGTTCGGACATTTTGGGGATTGAAGGGGGCGTATGGAAGGCCTTTTTTCTACCAGTGATGAATCACCCACATAGCAAATAGCCAAACATATTCAACTTCATGTGGTGTACTTGGAAATCTAGAAATGATTTTTTTGTTTGGTAGGAAGGAAACTGAACCCTACCAAATAAGTTTGCATGCTCAAGCACTTTCAAATGATATTGAAATCGCACTGGTTCCAAAGGTAGGCAATCATGAGATAAAACCGAACGATAAGATGCGGGGCAAAATTGGTCAACGGAAAACTATCGTCTCTCACACGGTCATACATGCACCTCTTATTTTCTCTGATGCGGCTTGGAAGTGCAGGGCGGATATGGGAACTAATTATCTGCAGGCCACTGGAATAGGGATGTATCAAGATGGAATTGGAGGGAACGGTGTGCAATATAATGTATCATGCCTCAAAACACCAAGTTTCCGCAGCATTCCAAGCAGAGGCGAAAGGCCTTTTGTTTGCAGCAATGGTGGCACAGGTGTTCAATATTCAGAGGCCAACTTTTCTCGTAGATAACCAAAACATAGCAAAGGTGGCTGCCACCAGGAAATTGGATCACAATTTACTACATTGGGACACGAGGAAAACACTTGCTAAATTCATGCAAGCTACCTCCACTTCCTCGACTCAAAATTTTCACATCGAGAGAGATATAAATCAGATAGCTCACAACGGTGATACACATGTTCTTAGACAGTGTCTAAGTCACCCTACCTTTAGTTGTACTTGTTCAGCTCACAGAGGAATTCTTGTCCTGTAATTTCTACATTCCGAGTAACTCAAGTTCAGCACTCTGTACTCAATGCTGTATTCTGCATGTTGAACACACTTGTTGTCACGTATTCTCTAACCGCCCTACCTAGTCAAGTGTTAGTGCCTTGTATTTAGGATCACGCGGTGTGCCCATGTACTGCTACTTATGCAACTCTCCCGACATGCATGCAATACAATTAGTTCAGATTCAGAATTCCACTCTGCACTTGACTTTCTCCGAGCCTTGCATAGATGACACGAAAACAGTACGATAAGCTTCGGTTAGAATTTTCAATTTGTGTCGATATCAGTTTGGGTAACATTTGTCTCCTTTGTCATCGCTCACGGACACAAGAAGAGAATCACCATCCACGAACAGAAAGAATATTTTTTTGACGATTCTAAGGCGGGCGGGCAGACAGCTTTAACCATTTTGAAATTATTTCAAGTCGGCGAAAAGCCGGACACAAAACTTCCCATATAGAGCAAACAACACGGGTAAAAAGGAAGAAAAACAAAGAGATATGAAAACTCATATTTATAACGGTTTTGCTAAATCTCAGTCGACTGAGATTTTCTTAAGTCTCAGTCAATTTTGAGAAAAGTGCAAACGCAGTTTAAAAAAAAGTGCAATTGCACCTTTCTGTCCAGAAAAGTGCAACGAGTTCAATTGCACTTTTCCGCTCAGAAAAATGCAATTGCACTTTTCTTTAAACTATAGTTGTACTTTTCTAAATTTGCTGTGATTTAAGAAAAAATCAGTCGACTGAGACATAGTCGCTCCCTATTTATAATCTATAATATATAATAACTAAATGGGACTAAGGTCAGCGCTATGCCACCTAATTAAACAGTCTTCCACGTCATATTTTTAAGCCACATCATCAGCTGGTCTAGGAACAACTCAGTAATATTATATGCAAGTCACTAGTCAGTTTCTTTCCGCCTGGTTTTCAGTTTTAGTTTGCCGATACCAGTCTACAATATATTTTTGAGAGGTCAACTATCCCTACTCCGTCCATGCAGCCAGTTTCTTTATCGTGAGAAAGTTACATCAATTGGTTCACATGCATACAATCAACTACTCCACTTTGTTTAGTATAATCACACGAACTTGTGAAGTCGACAAGACGGTGTTGTTACCTGATCTTTCATCCTACAAAATAATTGGATAACAATAATCTCAGTCCAATCTTTGTCCAAGAACTTCCGAAGTCGACAACGTGGTCTTGTTACTCGATCTTTCATCGTACAAAATAATTGGATAACAATAATCTCAATCAAATCTTTGTCCAAGGACTTGTGCCAAATCTCAGGTCGATACTCATCAAATCATAAACATAGAAGTGGATTTTGATGGTTTACTTACTCGCGAAAAAACTTTTCCATGTAACATGAGGCGCGGCCTCTTTATTTAGAGTGCGTGTGCAACAGCAAGTGCCAGGACTTGGACTAACATGACTTCTAGACTCGATTTGCATGTCCGACTAATACCTCAGCTACTATTCGATACACACATGTCTAGAACTTTGCAAATAAAAGCGACTAACTATGAAAACCACTACCAGCAGTCGCAAATTAAAGTAAAGAAACCACTACCGCGTATGTAACGTGGAAATCGAATAGAACTGAACATTGTTCATATTTGATGGCAATCATGCCGACCATGAAATACTTGCTTGGAGTCATGAACCCTTGGCTATTCATCCGCCGGTGTAACTACAATAGGGATTGAGCCCGCCAAAACTTGGGTTGTCACTAGCATATTCGCTAGCATCGAGATATCAATAGTGGTTTGCACCCCGACGCCTGGCGGGTATCACGTACTTCCGCGTCTCCTGTGGACAACCGTCTGACATGTCCTTTGGAATAGCGTCCGATATAGGCGTGGCCACATCACGTCCTGGATGTGTGGGGTTTTGGGTTTCAGAAGCAGCCGTCGAATGGTCCTGCGTATCATGATATCTTCTTCGTCTGTTATATTTGCAATCAAGAAGTAGGGATATCTTATTGAGGAGGGGGAGTTCGCAGTCGATGGTGATGATGGAGTGCCACGCCTTGCACACGCACGCGAACCGTCGCAGCGACGCCACTGGCAGGCGGGTCAGGATAAGCCTGACGAGCTCATGAGGTATGTACGGCATCATCGTCTCCTCAGCTGCCGTCTCGGCGGCGGCGTCCATGGTCGGATGGATCGATCTATCTCACAAAGTCACAATCGGAGTCTCTGGGGGCTGCCCTCGATGGACGGGCGGGGATATATATATTGCGTGATCGTTCCGGCATCCGCATCAGACTATGAAGTGCAGGACTAAACCGTGACAACCACAAACTGTGCCCTCAATTTAAGGTCTTGCGAGATGCATCCCGCGTCAGCTGAACGCTCTACGACGTGGGGTAGGCCCAAGTTTCTAACTTCGTCAAAATAAAAAATGTATTCGATTAGGCAGCATGTATTCATTACAACCCCAAAAAAAATGTATTCATTGTCTCAAAATAAAAAACAAAGTAGCATTTATTTCTTTCCCGATAGTTTATTTTCATTAGCTAAAAAAAAGATTTCTTTTCAAGGGTTTTTGTATTTTTTGGGTCAGGCGACCGGGCCGGCGCACCTTCCCCTCCGCCGCAGCTCCTCTCTCCCTCAGCTCCTTCTCGCTGCCGGGCGTTGTCCGTGCGACGCCATTGCGTGGCCGGTGGCGGCGGGACCTATTTTCTACCCGGCGTGGGAGGGGTGCCCAGGCGGCGGTGCGCCTTGGTTGGCGGAGGTCCGCGAGTGCGCGGATGGCGGCGGGGCAGGGCATGGCCAGTTCGACGGCGGGGACTTGCTAGTGCAGAGCCCGGCCGGCGGCGGCACGTAGGCCCAGATCTGGGTTAGGACGGGCCGGTCTGGGCTCTGTGTGCGTGTCTTTGGCTGGATTGAGAACCCTCTCGGGCTGGGGATGGAGGAGTGTCGATGCTATGTCTGCTGGCAGGAGCTTCACGAGCCCGATTCGGGCCTGGTATGCTCCCCCTGCTGCGTCCGGGCTGCTATTGCCAGCGACGGTTCTTCCGTCCCGTATGTTCGGAGATGGGGTCTCGATCCGGCCGACCTCCCGGTGTCATTCATGCTGAGACGACGATGGTGCCCTCAAGACTACGCTGGCGTATGTTGGTGGGTGGGGAGCTTGGTGGTGGCCGACGGTGTGTCTGGGGTGGTGGTGTACCGGGGGTCGGGGGAAATCTTGTCGGTTCTGCTGGCACCCACGCGGTGACGCCTGTGGGCGCCGCCATCCTTCTTGAAGGGCGTCAGGTGTACCCCTACCACACTCAACTCCGTGTACCGGGAGAAATCCTAGGAGTGGTCCGGGAAGCGGCGGCGGCGTCGTCGGAGTCCTTCTTGAAGGTGTTGCTTGGTACGCAGCATATCGAAGGCATAGAAGTGTGGTGGAAACTTTCCGGTAGGCGCAGCAGTTGCGAAGGCATTTTTCTCTTTCCTTTCTCTTGTCTTTCTTTTGGGCTTAATATACAGAATAGGCTCGCCTATAAATAGAAGCTTCGGCGCACTCTCTATTTTGCGGGACAAGAAAGAAAGAGTCAAAGGCATGGATATCGCTGCAAGACTTGCAATCATTCCTTACAAAATTCAAGATATAGAAGAAAAAAAACAATAGGAAAAAACTAGAGGAAAGCCTGGGTGGCATCTGGTGGCCTATGTTTCTGTTTTCCGTCGATCCAGGTTCAGGTTATATACACAATCATATACTTCATCTTCAGAACAAAATCCGCATTTTCGAAGACTGGAAGAAGGCGCTGCTGGAAGAACAACAATCGCTCATCGTGGCGGCTGCCCACCACGGTGAAAAAAAGGTAGTTACTCGTCTATCTCAACGTAAATGAACGAAGTCACTTAAGTCTTCCTACTACTACCGCTCCTTCTTACTTATTTTCGTTGTTCAGGATCTAAAGAAGAAGAGGTTTTCTTAGCGGGCGTGAATCCTCTTGAAACTTCTGTTCTGTTGTCTCACTTATGAGGAGCTGGTACTTCCTGATCAAGAGTGTAGTGAGCATAAGTATTGTATTGTTCAGTATTTTCTTTTCAGGTGTGGTGTGTAGAGATATCTCATGTATCAAGTTCAGGTGTGGTGTGTAGAGATATCTCATGTATTCTTCTAGTGCGTAAGACTATTTCGGCTAAAGTTTCTACTTTCTTCTCTTGTATCACATACGATTATTTTTGGAGACTTGGGAACAATTATTTTCAAAAATGTGAACAGTATTTATCAAACGAAACGTTTATTTGAACCACAAGAACAATTATTTTGAGCTGTATGGACAATTTTTCTCATACGAACAATACTTTTGAAAATTGTGAAAATGTATTTTAATCAGTATGAACATTTTTTTTGTGTTGTAGGGACATCTTTCCTCAACTCTAAAAATTTATTTTCTCCATTCGCACAAATCCAGAAACAGAGTTTTCTATATCGCAAAATATGCATAATAAAGTTCTAACTAAAGTTGTTCATGTAGCTCAACGAAATCACTCTCGTGTTTCATAAAACATGTTTTCGAAAATTAGTCACACATTTAAGAAATTTTTGCACATCCTTGAGACCATCTGCACCATCACAGACCACACCACCAGGATCGACACCTCCTCTTCTCATGAACTGCCGCTGATCAGCTCAGCAAACAAAGCCACATCGAGGTGCAGAACAAGATATAAAACTTGCAAAACAAAGCTCGACGCAGAAACAACACTAAAGCACCGCAAATTCCACACAACCTATGGAGAGCCACATGCCGTGAAATCTAAGACGGCGTCTTCATAAAGAGAATGGTGCAAGAGAGCCTCCCCTGACCGGTGAAAAGATGTTGGATTTTCATACGAAGCATACAAGGCCAAGAGAAGCCGCTACAACACATGAAGAACACGACGTCCATGGACGTTGCCTCCACGGCCCAAGAAGATCTTCAGCAAGCACTAGTAGAAAAACGGCCTCTAGTCATAGGCTTTAGTCCCCATTAGCTATTGGCCTGGGACTAGAGGTGGCAGCGTCAACCGTTTGCCTGACTGCGAACCCTTTTAGTCTCCGGTCGTAATAAGGTCCGGAACTAAAAGGGTTCTGGCAACCATTCGCCAAGAGTGAGACCTTTTAGTCTCGGGTCGTAATACGACCCGGGACTAAAGGCCCGAGCCGTTCTCCTCCCGCACGCTTTGGAAGTTGTTCCGATCGTGAGGGATAAAAAACAGAGGCCCCCTCGCTAATTTCTATAGTAACCGTGGCACTCTCTTCTTCTTCCTCTTTCTCTCCTCTCTTCTTCGCCATCCTCCACCATGAATCAATACGGTATTCGGTTTGGACGTGTCCGCACATGGCAAGACCCTCGATGTCGCCTACACGAACGAGAGCGCCAGGGTCACGGGTCTTCTTGCCGACTGTAGAGATGGCTTTACGAGGATGAACACAAGTTACTTGTCCTTGATCTCGAGTACACGGCTGATCAACGAGATGTTAACATCATACAACTTGTTCACAAGAACCATGTCATTGTCTTGCAATGGGCAAGGTAACACGAACTTCTTGTAGGATAGGAAAATTACGTAGGATAGTAACATGTGGACATTGAAATCCTATTGGAAAGAGATCTTCTTTTGATTCATATAGGATCGAAAAATTGCATAGGGTAGCAACATGTGGCCATTGAATCCTATTGGAAAGTTATTTTCTTTAGATTCATATATTGGAAGAGCAATTTCTCGTCTTTGATTCATAGGAGAACTTGCAAATTTTGTATAGGGTAGGAAAATTACTCATTTTGTTCCATTTGTTGTTGCATCGAAAGAATATACTTGTTGCAGTTATATTTAACAATTGTTCCATTTGTTGTTGCATTTAAAGAATATAATTGTTGTAATGCCCGCATGAATCACATAGTAATCTTTATGTCTTGCATATGCACTACGGTGCAGCCTTCATTTATGTTAATTGCCCAGCTGTAATTTGGTCACCACACATGTTATTTATCTTCTATGGAGAGACACCACTAGTGAACTGTGCACCCTGGTCCATTTTCTCATACCGATAATACACATATTGTGTCCACTGTTTTCACATTGCTTCTACTATTTTCATATTGTTCTCATACTGTTTCCCACATCATATGTTTAACCTCTTGTATTCATCAAAACAGGTGAGATTAACAACCTCACTACTTCATTGGGGTAAAGTGATTTGATTGTGTTATGTAGGTTCCACATTCCTGCTGAATCGGTAGTGCGCCCTGCCATCTCAGCTGCATCAACCTTCAGAAGTTGCTTCTTTCTCCTACTGGTCGATTCAACCTTAGTTTCTTTCTGAAGGAAACTTTCTATTGTGCTCTTCATACCTTCCTCTTGGGGTCTCCCAACGAACGTGTGTTACACATGCATCATTGATCCATGCGCACAAAAATATAATGGACACCAAAGGACTGCAACATATTAACATATAATTCTAATGAACCAAACACATTTAACTATTCAATCTAAAAAGAAAGAAACTACACAAACATGACATGGTGTGTGGGAGGATGAAAGACTATATCCAAGGTGGAATTGGCGATGGAGATGGTGGTGAAGACGGTCAAGACGACAACGCGGGGCGCAGGGCGACGCCAGCGCAGGCGGTGGCGCAGGGACTTCTTCACTTTGCCGCCGGAATCATGGGGGGAGCGCCGCCCCTTAGAGCTCTTCCTTCATGGATTCTTGGGAGTTGTACCCCATGGAGAGAGGATCCATGGGGGAGGAAAAATCGTGGCTTTGGCGGCTGAAATTCGTGGTATGAGGGGGTATTCAACAACCTATGTTTCCTCCCTTTATATAGACTCACGGATTGCCGTCATCCCATCTAGGCCTGCAGTAAATCGGGCACATTTCGGCCGCCTGGACTCGGAATTGGGCAAAGTTTAAGTCTAGAACGTTTCTCGCAAAATTGGCTACAACTTGCGCGACCAGCCTTTTTTCATTTGATGTCGTCTTCTGTTTGGTACGTCTCAATCTTCAAAAAGAGTTGTCACACAGTTTTTTTTGTCACATTACTGTGGTGAAAAAACTCCCACTGTCAAAATTTTCTATTAATATATGGAATATTTACAATGAGTGTTCATACAATATTCAAACAGATTTCAGGAAAGTCTCAATTCCACTACAACAAGGTTTCCTCTTGTATTTTTATAATTTCTACACATCAAAGTGTAAAACAAGAACATTGTGCACTTTTGCAACTATTAGTAGGTTAGTCCAAGTAAATCATAAACTTAATCTAAAAACAATTATCAAAGTACAGAACTATCAAAAATTATAGATACGTTTTGGATGTATGAGAATGCAGATGCGGACGCGAGGAAGAATAAGGGAAAATTTACCCCTCCTCCCTCGCGGTATTTATAGCCGGGTGAATCCATCCTCAATGTTGGTTTTGTTCTCAGGGTAAATCAGCCCTACACGTCGCACGAGGAGGCTAACCGCTCCGCCTCAATACTGCCCACTACGCGAAAATCTAGACATTTACTGACAGTCCCTAGATTATCGCGCACTGAACGATCAAAAAGTGGTCAAACTCCACTCGTGCAAGCTGTCGTCTGACAAGATCTCACATCACTAAAATGTCTATTCCCGTGACAGGAAAACGGAGTACTACGTCACTGCTGACAACAACTGCTCCAAAAAGAAAGCGCTCGAGTGGCCAGAAAGTTCACTCGAGTCATGAATAGTCTTTCACGAGAATAATATTCACTCGAGAAAGTGCGTAAGTTGAGGGTTCCTCCTTCGTCACTTGAAGAATCGACTTGAATGAATCGCGCTTAAAAGTACTCTATTATCCCAGAGCATAGCTGCGCCAAAACTCTGGATGACATGCTCATAAGTATGAAGATAAGACCCGTGGATCATCTCCAACGGCCTGGGAGTTGCACCATCGCTGCGCTACCTATTTATTTCCCATACTAGCAGGTGTGTTGAAAATCCTGATAGACGCATCGGGTAAACTAAACTGATAACTGGAACTCGACTCGGAGCAACTCGAGTCGGATTACCCCAGAATTTTCCATGATCGAGCAAGAGGACTCGAGCCCTGAGTAGATTAAACGACGTATTCTCCCGAGTGAGATTTATTGACCTCGAAACCTCCCGTTATAATCAATTTCCTCTAAGGAAGACCGTTTGCAGAAAAGTATCCAAAGTAATCTGCCTGAGAAGTTTGTGTCCCTAGATCGATTCTTTGACTCCATCAGGCACTCGGGGTGCTACTGATGTGAGGGTACCTGAGAGACCCTCCCATAGGAGGGTACCCGGTGCGTCACATCAAGGGCTACTGCAGGATTCCTCAAGCATATACACGAAGGCCCACGAAGAATCGGATCGTGACAAAAGGATAGACTTTACCAGAAAGAATAGGAAGGTTTAGCAACCGACTCGAAGTCGAACTCCGTTTTATGTACCATCCCCGAGACCCCTTCTACCCATATAAAACAGGGAGGGGGTCATGAACGGACGGACAACCCTAGATTCAGAGCTAACCGAGATTCGATCTACGAAGAGCACCCCTATAATCGATACTTTCACCTCATCAGAATAAACACGGCGGACAGTAACCTGTCAAATGGACTAGTCCACTAGCGTGCTCTTCCTTTACTATACCCCGGGTCCCTAACCATGGGGATTGTTGAGTTCAACACCTCGACAATAAAGAAATTGCAGAAGTGGATGTCATCGCGAGTGATACTAAACTCTACCGAATACATGGTAAAACAATATATAAAATTTTCTAAAAGTAAGTCATTACATGTAAATGTAAGTAGAATGTTTCATTGCAAATAAGACTGGGTAGGGTATCACATCAACGTAGGAGAAGCCAAGCGTGGCTGTCACGGGATTGTGATGTCTCAGTTCTTCCATATGGACCACATCCTTGTAAGTTTTTGTTTTGAGATTGTAGCTTCTAGTACTACTATAGCGTTCTTTGAAAACAATCTCGCCATCAAATATGGCAATTGGGTTGAAATCAGTGGGCCTGTCCACATCTCGATCGTACCGATGTCTTTCCCTTCACGCGCCAAGCAAAGCTCCCCGTGTAGCTCGGATAAAACAAAACCAGCGAATTTTAGCCCCCTCGGGTTGCAAGGTGGCTGCATTACTATAAACGCCTCGTCTTCCAAGCAGAAACTTAGGAAAACTTGCACGGGTGCCCGAGGATACCCTCATCGACGGTCCAGATAAGAGACCCCTTGAAATAGGTTGCCGATATTCTTCTCCATGGGTATGGCGGGCGATCCGCTGTCTGCGCCTATCTCGATCGGTTCCAATGGAGAACACTTCCATCCCGCTGATCCTGCCATTATCTCTCGTCGTGGGCTCGTACATGACACAGTAGGAGAAGCGCGCCGCCATGTTAGCATCGAAGCAGAGGTCGTGCCCGAGACCGAACGCCTGGTGACTGAAGTAAACGCGGGGTCGCTCGGTGCGGCGAATCCACGGATGGATGTGTTTTCTTGCGTTGATTCGGTTGTTTGGAGTATACAAATTAAACAATAAGTCTGATGACCAAGACATGTACATGGAT